>OY992876.1:520786765-521423944 GCA_963921405.1 Cepaea hortensis
GGATTAGCAGGTCACGTTTTGGTAAGAAAAGACGCCGCAATACCAGGTTTCAGTTTATTAAGTACAACACATTAACAATAGATGAAAGGCAAAACCACCGAAGCCTGCAGACAGAAAACATACATGAGATTTTGCTAGTTCACTATCTGAATGTGGATTCTGTTGACGCTCTGTGTTTGTTATTTGTTATTTGGTTTGAACTTGTTTCATTGTCAGGTTTCTATCCTCTGTGAGTTGAGCTGAGGGTCTGTTGAAAATGCCCAATGTATGTGGGGGAAATATGGCTAACCGAGGTCTAATCGCTGCCAGGCGTGTGTTTATTATCTTCATGCGTCATGACGATAAACATGTTTCGCCATCTCACAATATCACCAGAGACGTGGAGCAGTTCCGTGTTCATGTCTCGACCATGCCATGTGGCCAGGCCATTCATGTATTTACTTCTCTGTCTTCCCCTTGTTCTTCCCCCCTCACTCTGGCCAGTTGTCCCAAGTTCTCTGCTGTTCCTTCCGAGCTGTTGGTCCCGGGTTGTTGGTTCCAGACTGTTGGTTCTGGGCTGTTGGTTCCGGGCTGTTCGTTCCGGGATGTTTTTTCAAGGCTGTTGGTTCTGGGCTGTTGGTTCTGGGCTGTTGGTTCCGCACTGTTTGTGCAGGACTGTTGGTTCTGGGCTGTTGGTTGTTTTCTGTTGGTACCGTTCTGTTGGTGCTGAGCTGTTTGTTCTGGGTTGTTGGTTCTTGGCTGTTGGTTCCGTTCTTTAGTTTCCGGGCTGTTTGTTCCAGGTTGCTGGTTCTGGGCTGTTACTGCTGGACGGTTGATTCGAGGCTGTTGTTTCTGGGCTGATGGCTGTTGGTTCTGGGCTGTTGTTGCTGGGCTGTTGGTGTTGGACTGTTAGTACTAGAATGTTGGTTCTGGGCTGTTGGTGCTATACTGTTGGTACGGGGCTGTTGGATTTTTTTTTGGTACGATGGTTTTGGCTGTTTGTGTTGAACTGTTGGTTCTGGGCTGTTGGTTCCGTGCTGTTGGTTCCCGGCTGTTGGTTCTGTTAAGTTGGTTCCGTTCTGTTGGTTCTGGGCTGTTTGTTCCGGGCTGTTGGTTCTGGGCTGTTGGTTCCGGGCTGTTGGTTCCATTCTGTTGATTCCGGGATGTTTGTTCCAGGCTGTTGGTGAGCTGTTAGTGCTGAACTGTTGGTTCCAGGCTGTTTTGCTTGGATTTTGTTTCCGGGCTGTTGGCTGTTGGTTGTGGACTGTTGATGCTAGGCTGTTGGTTCCAGGCTGTTGGCTGTTGGTTGTGGACTGTTGGTGCTGGACTGCAGATGTTGGGTTGTTGGTTCCAGGCTGTTGGTGCAGCGCTGTGGGTTCCGGGCTGTTGGTGCTACGCTGTTGGTGCCGTGCTGTTGGTTCCGGTCAGTTGGTGCTGCACTGTTGGTTCCGGGCTGTTGGTGTTGTGCTGTTGGTTCTCGGCTTTTGGTGCTGGACTGTTGGTTTTGGGCTGTTAGCTGTTGGTTCTGTGCTGTCGATTCCGGGCTGTTAATTCTAGGCTGTTGATTTGGGGCTGCTGGTTCGGGACTGTTGGAGCTGAGTGGTTGGTTCTGGGCTGTCGGTGCAGGGCTGTTGGCTGTCGATGCTTGGCTGTTGGTGCTGTGATGTTGGATGTTGGTTCCGGGATGTTGGTTCCTATCTGTTGGTTCTGGGCTGTTGGTTCCTGGGATTGGTGCTGGCTGTTTGTTCCGGGCTGTTGGCTGTTGGTACTGGGCTATTTGTTCCGGCCTGTTCATGCTGCGCTATTGGTTCCGGGCTGTTGGATCTGGGTTCTGGGCTGTTGGATCTGGGTTCTGTGCTGTTTATTCCGCACTGATGGTGTTGGGCTGTTGGTACTGGACTGTTGGTGTTGGGCTGTTGGTGCTGGGGTGTTGGTGCTGGACTGTTGGTGCTGGACTGTTGGTGTTGGGCTGTTGGTGATGGACTGTTGGTGTTGGGCTGTTGGTGCTGGACTGTTGGTGTCGGGCTGTTGGTGTCGGGCTGTTGGTGCTGGACTGTTGGTGTTGGGCTGTTGGTGTTGGGCTGTTGGTGCTGGACTGTTGGTGTTGGTCTGTTGGTGCTGGGCTGTTGGTGATGGGCTGTTGGTGTTGGGCTGTTGGTGTCGGGCTATTGGTGCTGGGCTGTTGGTGCTGGACTGTTGGTGTTGGGCTGTTGGTGCTGGACTGTTGGTGTTGGGCTGTTGGTGCTGGGCTGTTGGTGTTGGGCTGTTGGTGCTGGGCTGTTGGTGCTGGACTGTTGGTGTTGGGCTGTTGGTGCTGGACTGTTGGTGTTGGGCTGTTGGTGCTGGGCTGTTGGTGATGGGCTGTTGGTGTTGGGAAGTTGGTGTCGGGCTATTGATGCTGGGCTGTTGGTGTTGGGCTGTTGGTGTTGGGCTGTTGGTGTTGGTCTGTTGGTGCTGGACTGTTGGTGTTGGGCTGTTGGTGTTGGGCTGTTGGTGCTGGACTGTTGGTGTTGGGCTGTTGGTGTTGGGCTGTTGGTGCTGGACTGTTGGTGCTGGGCTGTTGGTGTTGGGCTGTTGGTGTTTGGCTGTTGGTGTTGGGCTGTTGGTGTTGGGCTGTTGGTGCTGGACTGTAGGTGCTGGGCTGTTGGTGTTGGGCTGTTGGTGTTGGGCTGTTGGTGGTGGGCTGTTGGTGTCGGACTGTTGGTGGTGGGCTGTTGGTGTCAGGCTGTTGGTGTTGGACTGTTGGTGTTGGGCTGTTGGTGTCGAGCTGTTGGTGTTGGGCTGTTGGTGTCGGGCTGTTGGTGTCGGGCTGTTGGTGTTGGGCTGTTGGTGTTGGGCTGTTGGTGTTGGGCTGTTGGTGTCGGGCTGTTGGTGCTGGACTGTTGGTGCTGGGCTGTTGGTTTTGGGCTGTTGGTGTTGGGCTGTTGGTGTTGGGCTGTTGGTGTTGGGCTGTTGGTGCTGGACTAGGTGCTGGGCTGTTGGTGTTGGGCTGTTGGTGCTGGACTGTTGGTGCTGGACTGTTGGTGTTGGGCTGTTGGTGCTGGACTGTTGGTGCTGGACTGTTGGTGTTGGGCTGTTGGTGCTGGACTGTTGGTGCTGGACTGTTGGTGTTGGGCTGTTGGTGCTGGACTGTTGGTGCTGGACTGTTGGTGTTGGGCTGTTGGTGCTGGACTGTTGGTGCTGGTCTGTTGGTTTTGGGCTGTTGGTGTTGGGCTGTTGGTGTTGGGCTGTTGGTGTTGGGCTGTTGGTGCTGGACTAGGTGCTGGGCTGTTGGTGTTGGGCTGTTGTTGCTGGGCTGTTGGTGCTGGATTGTTGGTGCTGGGCTGTTGGTGCTGGACTGTTGTGTTGGGCTGTTGGTGTCGGGCTGTTGGTGTTGGGCTGTTGGTGTTGGGCTGTTGGTGTTGGGCTGTTGGTGTTGGGCTGTTGGTGCTGGACTGTAGGTGCTGGGCTGTTGGTGTTGGGCTGTTGGTGTCGGGCTTTTGGTGTTGGGCTGTTGGTGCTGGACTGTTGGTGCTGGGCTTTTGGTGTCGGGCTGTTGGTGCTGGATTGTTGGTGCTGGGCTGTTAGTGCTGGGCTGTTGGTGTTGGGCTGTTGGTGTTGGGCTGTTGGTGTTGGGCAGTTGGTGTCGGGCTGTTGGTGCTGAACTGTTGGTGTTGGGCTGTTGGTGCTGGGCTGTTGGTGTTGGGCTGTTGGTGTTGGGCAGTTGGTGTCGGGCTGTTGGTGTTGGGCAGTTGGTGTCGGGCTGTTGGTGTTGGGCAGTTGGTGTCGGGCTGTTGGTGCTGGGCTGTTGGTGTTGGGCTGTTGGTGTTGGGCTGTTGGTGGTGGGCTGTTGGTGTCGGGCTGTTGGTGTTGGGCAGTTGGTGTCGGGCTGTTGGTGCTGAACTGTTGGTGTTGGGCTGTTGGTGCTGGGCTGTTGGTGTTGGGCTGTTGGTGTTGGGCTGTTGGTGGTGGGCTGTTGGTGTCGGACTGTTGGTGGTGGGCTGTTGGTGTCAGGCTGTTGGTGTTGGACTGTTGGTGTTGGGCTGTTGGTGTCGAGCTGTTGGTGTTGGGCTGTTGGTGTTGGGCTGTTGGTGTTGGACTGTTGGTGTTGGGCTGTTGGTGTCGGGCTGTTGGTGTTGGGCTGTTGGTGTTGGGCTGTTGGTGGTGGGCTGTTGGTGTTGGGCTGTTGGTGTTGGACTGTTGGTGTTGGGCTGTTGGTGTTGGACTGTTGGTGTTGGGCTGTTGGTGTCGGGCTGTTGGTGTTGGGCTTTTGGTGCTGGACTGTTGGTGTTGGGCTGTTGGTGCTGGACTGTTGGTGTTGGGCTGTTGGTGCTGGACTGTTGGTGCTGGGCTGTTGGTGCTGGGCTGTTGGTGGTGGGCTGTTGGTGTTGGGCTGTTGGTGCTGGGCTGTTGGTGTTGGGCTGTTGGTGCTGGACTGTTGGTGTTGGGCTGTTGGTGCTGGGCTGTTGGTGTTGGGCTGTTGGTGCTGGGCTGTTTGTGTTGGGCTGTTGGTGCTGGACTGTTGGTGTTGGGCTGTTGGTGTTGGGCTGTTGGTGTTGGGCTGTTGGTGCTGGACTGTTGGTGTTGGGCTGTTGGTGCTGGACTGTTTGTGTTGGGCTGTTGGTGCTGGACTGTTGGTGTTGGGCTGTTGGTGTTGGGCTGTTGGTGTTGGGCTGTTGGTGCTGGACTGTTGGTGGTGGGCTGTTGGTGGTGGGCTGTTGGTGGTGGGCTGTTGGTGCTGGACTGTTGGTGTTGGGCTGTTGGTGTTGGGCTGTTGGTGCTGGACTGTTGGTGTTGGGCTGTTGGTGTTGGGCTGTTGGTGCTGGGCTGTTGGTGGTGGGCTGTTGGTGTTGGGCTGTTGGTGCTGGACTGTTGGTGCTGGGCTGTTGGTGCTGGGCTGTTGGTGCTGGACTGTTGGTGTTGGGCTGTTGGTGCTGGACTGTTGGTGTTGGGCTGTTGGTGCTGGGCTGTTGGTGTTGGGCTGTTGGTGCTGGGCTGTTGGTGCTGGGCTGTTGGTGTTGGGCTGTTGGTGCTGGGCTGTTGGTGTTGGGCTGTTGGTGCTTGGCTGTTGGTGTTGGGCTGTTGGTACTGGGCTGTTGGTTCAATTCTGTTGTTTCCGGGCTGTTATATTCCATCTTGTTGGTTGGTTCTGGGCTGTTTGTAATGGACGGTTGTTTCCAGGCTGTTGTGCTAGGCTGTTGTTTCTGGGCTGTTGGCTGTTGGTTCTGGGTTGTTAGTGCTGGGCTGTTTGTGCTTTACTTTTGGTTGCGGGCTGTTGGTTCTGGTTTCCGAGCTGTTTGTTCCGAGATGTTGGTGCTGGGCTCTTGGTGCTGGGCTGTTGTTTCAAGGCTGTTGGCTGTTGGTTCTGGGCTGCTGGTGCTGGGCTGTTGGTTCGAGGCTGTTGGCTGTTGGATAGGGCTATTAGTGCTGGTGTGTTGGTGCAGGACTGTTGGTTCCAGGCTGTTGGTTGTTGGTTCTGGGCTGTTGGTTATGGACTGTTGGTACTGCGCTTTTAGTGCTGGGCTGTTGATACTGGGCTGTTAGTTCAAGGCTGTTGGCGCTGAGCTGTTGGTTCCAGACTGTTGGTGCTGCGCTGATGATTCCGGGCTGTTGGTGTTGCGCTGTTGTTACTGGGCTGTTGGTTCTGGGCTATTGGTTCCGGGCTGTTGGTAATGGGCTTTTGGTTCTGGGCAGTTGGTTCTGGACTGTTGGTTCTGGACTGTTGGCTGTGTGTCCCGGGCTGTTGATTCCGGACTGTAGGTTCTGGGCAGTTGGTTTCGGGTTGCTAGTTCCAGGCTGTTGTTGCTGGGTTGTTGGTGATGGGCTGTTGGGTGCTGGGCTTTTCGCTGTCGGTAATTGGCTGTTGGCTATTGGTGCTGTGATGTTGGCTGTTGGTTTCTAGTCTGGTGGTTCCGATCTGTTGGTTCTGGGCTGTTGGTTCCGGGGAATTGGTGCTGGGCTGTTGGTTTCGGGCTGTTGGCTGTTGGTGCTGGGCTGTTGGTTCCGGACTGTTGGTGCTGCGCTGTTAGTTCCGGGATGTTAACTCTGCTGTTGGTTTTGGGCTGTTGGTGCTGGGCTGTTTATTCCGGGCTGTTGGCTGTTGGTTTCGTCTGTTTGTGCTGGGCTGCTGGTTCCGGGCTCTTGGTGTTGGACTGTTAGTTCCGGGCTGTTTTCTGTTGGATACGGCTGTTTGTGCTGCGGTGTTCGTTCCGGGCTCTTGGTTCTGGACTGTTGGCTGTTGGTTCCAGGCTGTTTATTATGGGCTGTTGGTTTCGGGCCGTTGGTTCCAGGCTGTTTGTTCCGGGCTGTTGGTGTTGGGCTGTTATTTATGGGCTGTTAGTTCTGGGCTGTTGTTTCGGTGCTGATGGTTCCTGGCTTTTGGTGCTAGGCTAATGATACTGAGCTTTCGGTGCTGGGCTGTTGGCTGTCATTTTTGTTCTGATGGCTGTTCCTGCTGTGATGTTGGCTGATGGTTCCGGGCTGTTGGTTTCGGGCTGGTGATTCCGGGCTGTTGGTTTCGGGCTGGTGATTCCGGGCTGTTGGTTCTGGGCTGTTGATTCCAGGGAATTGGAGCTGGACTGTTAGTTCCAGGCTGTTGGCTGTTGGTGTTGGGCTGTTGGCTGTTGGTGCTGGGATGTTGGCTGTTAGCTTCGGGCTGTTGGGGATGTGCTGTTGGCTGTTGGTGCTGGGCTGTTGTTTACAGGCTGTTGGTTCCGGGCTGTTGGTTATATTGCTGTTGGTTCTAGGCTCTTGGTTCCGGGCTGTTGGTTCTAGGCTCTTGGCTCCGGGCTGTTGATTCAGGGCTGTTGGTTCCGAGCTGATGGTTCCTGGCTGTGGTGCTGGGATGAATCACGACCTACCTACGTGCCAGTATGTCGTGTGGTACATGAGACGTACCGAAATGGGTCCTGCAAACCCCGTTGGGTGTTTAGCTCGGAGAAGAGAAGGAGAGTACTTGTAACAGAGCACCATCTCTGTTAGTGGGTTAATAGGTGGTGTGCAAAAGACTAGGCACGGTTGAGCATCCTGTTGAAAGGTAACTAGGGACGCTCAAGCTGTGACGCGGGGTTA
This sequence comes from Cepaea hortensis, assembly GCA_963921405.1. Lineage (NCBI taxonomy): Eukaryota > Metazoa > Mollusca > Gastropoda > Stylommatophora > Helicidae > Cepaea > Cepaea hortensis. The sequence goes on from OY992876.1 coordinate 520,793,795, forward strand.
GATATAGACAGTTACCATCGGAGTTTAAAGCCAACAACACCTATTTTGTATGATCAATGGTCACTTGATATTCTACGATGTATTTGACTAAATAAACAATTGGAAACTCCAGCCAATGTATTGTCTCTGCTATAAGATGTACCAACACTGTTATACAGCAGAATTGGTGCCGTGATCCCGACTCTCAGAACTTGCCTTGTTGTGGACACAGCGTGAAGTACTACAAAAATATACGGCACAGCGGAGGACTTTTGTTGAACGCCTTTTCAAGTTGCTTTGCGTTGCTACAACAAACACGTTACCACAACAGATGTTTTGCTGGCCATATCGTTCCAATATAGTCCTATCGAGTTTTGCTGACTGAGTGAATCTTTGTCAGAAGCCGCAGTCAAGTGATCCAGGCCTTGTCAAAGGTTGCAACCCATATTTTCACCACCGCAGATCGTTTTACTGAGGATGGTTGTTGGAGCCGCCATACATCCTATCATGAACTGCTGGACAGAGCTACCATCGTGTAATTGGGCTGTTTGTCAGAGTTGCCATCATCGTGTCCTGGAGTGACCTAGCCGTTGTCCTTGAGCTGCCTGAAGTGAGGTCATTGCTAGTCTTGCTTACCTGAGCTTACTTGCTTAATACAACTCAAACATTTTGCTAAATATGGCCCAGGATGGAGGAAGTTTTTGATTGTTTTAACGCCACTCAAACCTGAGCATCCACTCGTTTTACCTGCCTGATAAATTGCTCTGGAAACGTTTTTCACTCCAGACGTGCCCGCCTAGGGGTGAAAAGAAGCCAAAAATCCGAGGTGCCCGCCCATGGGTGAAATGAAGAGTCCAGAAGTTTTCCTTTCCCTGTGATGGAACCGAAGAAGACAACACGCTCGTTTTTCTATGAAGCAGGTATGAAGTCTGACTTTCAAGAATAATCACTGGTTGGCACATTTGGACTTTCCTTGTGGACTCGTGGACGATATATCAATGAACGGTATTTAAGAAATTGATTTAAGGTAATTGATTAAGCTAATATAGCGTTATAATAAGTGAAATTGATTTAACTAATATAACATAACATTGTGTGTTAAGTAAAATTAATTAATTAATTAGAACACTTGATTTTTATAGAACGAAAAACAAATGCTTACGTCCCTTGTCTAGTTGTTGTATACTTATTGATAACTATTAACTATATTATAATTGTGAATTTGTTTATATCAGTTGTATAACAAAACTATTTCAGCATGGCAGAGGAACAAGTTTTGTTAAAACAGGTTTTAGGGGGAGTGGGTAGAGCAATAAGCAGACTCAACTCCGCAATAAAACAACAAGGGGTAGGCACAGATATTGAAAAATTCAGTGGGCAGGCGAAGGACTTTAAGAGATGGATGACCTCGGTGGAGAAACATGCATTTTTGGTAGGAGCGACAGATGAGGAGAAGAAGAATATTGTTTATCAGGCCACTATAGCACCGGTTTCGGATCACATTAGAAGAAAATTAGAAGCTGTAGTAGATGAGACATGGGAGCAGTTTAAGGATGACTTAGCCCACAAGTATGCTGAGATCACAGGTCCTCAGCATGCGTTTTCAGTGTTAAGACAATCCAAGCAGAACACTGGAGAAACTGTGCAATTATTTAGTGATAGGTTGATTAACCTAGCTGAAGAAGCATTTATCGGACAGAACATACGAGGGGAAGAGGTAGAAAGGATGTTGGTCGGAATTTTTGTACACGGTATAAAGTCGGATGGACTGAAGTTTAAATTAATGAGAGAAAACCCTGAGAGATTATCACAAGCTGTGGATATAGCTGTACAGGAGGAAGGTCTGAGACGAAGATTTAGACTGAGAGTAGGACGAGAAATAGGAACTAGTCGGGAGGATAGTATTGAAGAGCCCATGGAGATCGGACAAGCAAGGTACGGATGGAATAGAAGAGGAGAAATACAAACGCTGCAGGGAGGTAATGAAAATGCTCACGATAGAGGAAGACAAAAGAGAAATCCTATAAGAGAGACGGTAGGTAACACAAATATAGTCTGTTGGGGTTGCGGTCAACAAGGACACATTTTTAGGTTCTGTGGTACCAGGCGTCTTCAGTTGAATACACAAAATAGAAATGTTAATAGCAGACCAAACATAAATTTTGAAGACAGACAGAGACATTTTATAAGACCAGGAACGCAGGGAAACCGGCATCCCACTTACTGAATAGGACCTGCGGTAGGAGGGAAATTAACAAGGTCCCAAGAATTAAGGAAGATTTTAATGATAAGTATAGGAGGACAAGTAGAAAGTAGTCTCAACTGGGTGAAATAAATCAGTTTTCAATAAATAAAACGGACCCCAGTTCATGCATAATAGAAATAGGGAAACATAGAATTCGAACATTAATTGATTCGGGAGCTCAAGTTAGTGTAATCAAGGAAATTTTTTTATACAAAATAATAAAAAAATAATTGCAAAATATTCAGGAGTCATGACATTCTTCACTCTGTTACCGGACAAAATTTAGACGTAGTTGGCCAAACAATGATAAATCTCAAGTTAGGAGGAATCAATGTAAGACACCTTTTTCATGTAGTCAAAGAGTTAAATAGGAACATGCTTATAGGTAGGGACTTCTTACTGAAAAATGGTGTAAGACTTTTTTTTTTATCTACACAAGTTAAGATTCCAGGGCGTGTATGTAGATTTAGAAGAGGATATGCACATATCAGCACTAGTTAGAGTTAAAACGTCCACGACTTTAAAACCACAGACGGTTAATATGATACAGGTGAAAGTGAAAAGAAATCCGTATTATTTACTAGGACATACAGTTAGAATAACAGAGTTGGAAAGGGAGGTAATAGATTAACCTGGTCTAGAAGTTCCAGATGGAATAATGACATTAGACAAACATTTAACTTTTCCAGTAATGATTATTAACAACACAGGCAAGGACATTAAATTGTACAGAGGATGTGTAATCGCCAAAGTAGAACATGATCTTAACAGCATATTAACAACAGACAGAGTAGAAATGCCGAGAATTAATTATTCAGAAACCCCTATAGAAAGAATCAATACCAGAAATAGACGTGGAAGAAGATGGAACGTGCGGAATGATGAATTGATCCATCCATTCAGAAAACATACATCTCAAATATATTCAGTAGACAAAACAACAAGAGAACAAGAATTATTAGCACAGTTAAAAGCTCCACCGGAAAATAAGGAAATACTAGAAAAACTAGTAAAAGAGAATCAAGATGTTTTTGCAATTAACGACTTGGAATTGGGAAAGACCAAAACAGTCACTATGGAAATAGACACTGGAAATCACCCACCAATTAGTTTGAAACCGTATAGAACTCCCTTAAGGAATAGAGAAATTGTTGAAAAGGCAATAGAAGATATGCTGAAAGCAGGAATAATAACAAGATCTAAGTCAGAATGGTCATCTCCGATCGTCATAGTGACCAAGGCTGATGGTTCACACCAGTTCTGTTATGACTACAGGGCGTTGAACAAAATCACTAAGAATGTAGCTTACCCATTGCCGGTGATCGACGATATTTTAGGGCTACTTAATGGGTCTACCTTCTTGACTAAATTGGATGCAAGGTCAGGATTTTGGTGTATCCCTATGTCGCCAGATGCTCAAAAGAAAAGTGCTTTCTGTACACACGCAGGTTCTTACGAATTTTTACGAATGCCTTTTGGGGTCAAAACTGCGCCTTCTCACTATATGTTATTAATAAATCAAGTATTAGAAGGCATGCAAAAGTTCGCATTAGCATATATAGATGACATTTTGATCTACACAGCAGGAGACGTACAGGACCACCTAAAACATGTAAAATTGGTATTTGACAGGTTAAGAATACCTGATGTTAAACTGAAACTCAGTAAATGTGAATTTCTAAAAACAGAAACAAAATATTTGGGGTACATCATTGATAGGGACGGAATTAAACCGGATCAGGATAAAGTAAAGGTTATTAGAAAAAAAATACCTGCTCCGGCCAACATAAGAGAAGTTCGTGCTTTTATCGGTACGTGTGGGTATTATCGTCGTTTTATTCCAAATTTCTCAAAAATAGCAGAACCCATCACTAACCTGACTGGCAAATACGCTAGATTTAAGTGGAATGATGAGTGTCAAAGAGCGTTTGAGTTTTTAAAAAATAGTCTAACAGTAGTACCATTATTAGTGCATCCAGATTTAAACAAACAGTTAATTTTATATACTGATGCTTCAGATAATGCCATAGGAGCATGCCTCACTCAACCATATGAAGGAGAAAACTCAGGAATTCCAGGAGTTAAGAACGAAAGACCAATTTATTTTCTATCACACAAACTTAGTAAAGCTCAGAAGAAATGGCCAACTATAGAAAAAGAGGCATATGCTATTCACTATGCTCTTCAGAAACTTAATTATTATTTACATAACGCCAATTTCATTATTAGAACTGACCACATGCCCTTAAAATCTTTACTAGAAGCTCCAGTGCAGAACAGAAAAATACAGACATGGGCGTTGAATTTACAGGGATGCTATTTAAAAATAGTTTCTTTTGTTTCAGCATCTATGTCATATTATTTTGAATAATATCTTTCTTTGAATTGGTTAATTACCTTTATTTAATATGACGGGAATGAAAATTGTCTTCAAAACGTTGAGGAGGGGGGGGGGGGTGGGTATGATATCCTGTTTTGACTTCGTTTCGGTTTGTTCATGAATTGTGATTTTAGTTGAATTGTCTTGTGTATTGAATAGTATTTACCCTTGTTTACAAATAAGTTGATAATTGTTAAAATTTTGTTCACAAGCAGTTATTGTTTTGTTTAGAGTAAAGAGTTAACTGGGATCAATAATACTAATTAGGATCGTTCGTTCAGAAAATGCAAACGACTCTAGACTATCAAGAGAGACACATTTGCATTCTCAGTAGTAACAAAAGTTAGAAAAACATGGAGCGAGGGCTATGTTGGGGAGCTTAATAGATGGCGATAGATAAAGCTAAGGGATGATAGTACATATTGTAATAGTTTATAAATAAATTAGATACGTTCATAATAAATGAACGACGAATCTCAAAGATGTTTAAGAATAGAAACAGATGTGAGTGACGGAAAAGACGTCATGGGAAGTAATGTGGGGGGTGGGGGGGGGTGGGGGGTTAAGATAGGAGCTGTTCTAAGCAGCATTAATTGGTTTAAAAAGAGAGCTGTAGTTGTCAGCATAGAACATGGGTATGGTATTGGTAGGTATGTTCATATGAAATGAACATTGTCAATATTATTTTTATGGTTTAATCATGGTTGAACATGAGCCATGGGAAATATAGTCATAAAGTACTATTTGAATGGTTGTGGGTGGCAGCACAAATGTTACAGGTTTTAATATTAAGTATATAAGGAAGAAATTTTGGATCAACGTATATAAACATGGATTATAAGATGCGTTTTTTAATAAAACTTTATTCTATAAAGTTTTTGTGATTGCAAGGGAGGTAAATGTGATTGCTTTGTCTGACTACTTTTTGCTATGTTCCGGGTGCGCACCTCATCTTTTCTGTCTATCCTGTGTTGTTTTGTTGATGTTGAGAGAAAATGAGAAGTTGCATAACGCATGATAAGTTTCAAATTTGTGTTTATATACCAACGATTTTTATGCATATGTATATATGAAATGAAATATCTAGGTGATTCCTTATGAACTTTTTTTTTTTTTTTTTGAAAATGAAACCTTGTAGGCTCATATACAGAAACGAAGAAGAATTATCATTTCACGAAGATCTATAACAGAGCATAGCGGTTGGCTATAAGGGATAAGCGGAGAAGTGGACTCGAAGGAGTAGAAAGGGTAAGAAATAAAGCTCACTGGTTAAGAGGGGGCTGGTTTAAAATGGGTTGGAAAAAATAACACTGGAGCTAACATTTTAGTGAGGGAAAGAATAAGTAGAATAAGTAGATTAGGGATTAAGACTTTTCGGGAAAAGTCTTGTTAAAGATAGGGAGGAATGTAACAGAGCACCATCTCTGTTAGTGGGTTAATAGGCGGTGTGCAAAAGACTAGGCACGGTTGAGCATCCCGTTGAAAGGTAACTAGGGACGCTCAAGCTGTGACGCGGGGTTAGATATAGACAGTTACCATCGGAGTTTAAAGCTAACAACACCTATTTTGTATGATCAATGGTCACTTGATATTCTACGTTGTATTTGACTAAATAAACAATTGGAAACTCCAGCCAATGTATTGTCCCTGCTATAAGATGTACCAACACTGTTATATACTGCAACACGGTCCCCGCGGAGACAGTACTTGGGTTGAGAGAACAGTCTACACACAAACCTGACTCCACACAAACCTGACTCCCAACAACCCTGACTCCACACAAACCTGACTCCCAACAAACCTGACTCCCAACAACCCTGACTCCACACAAACCTGACTCCCAACAAACCTGACTCCACACAACCCTGACTCCACACAAACCTGACTCCCAACAAACCTGACTCCACACAAACCTGACTCGACACAAACCTGACTCCACACAAAACTGACTCCACACAAACATGATTCAAATAGATTAAGTCTCAGAGCCTAGACAACGTCCACACCATTGCATTAGAATTCAGAGATCAGAGTTTCAGGGAAATCACAACGAGCCACTCTGCCAGCCAGTCAATCAATTAACCTGCCAAATCAACCAGCCAACCAAACAACAAATCAATAAACCAACCAACGAATCAACAAACCAACTAACCAATCAACCATCCTGTCAATCAGCCTATCTACAAACACACCAAAAACAAAAAATATCAATCAAACTGCAAATGAACAAATCACCCAATCAACCAACCTGTCAATCAGGCAACCAATCAAACAATCAACAAAGTAATCAATCAACCAACTAACCAATCACACAATCCTGCAAATGAACAAATCATCCAATCAAAAATCTGTCAACCAGCCTATCAAGCAAACAAAAACACATTTAAAACAAACCAAAAACAAAAACAAATCAGTCAACCCACAAATGATAAAATCACCTTTCAATTAACCAACATGTTAATCAACCAATGTACTAATCAACCAATCTATAAATCAACCATCCTGCCAAGCAACTAACCTGCCTCTCAAATACTCCATCAACATGCCAAATAATCATTTAGTCAATCAACAAATCAGCCAAGCAACCAGTCAATCAGCCTACCTATCAATCAACCTACTAATCAACCACCCTACCTATCATTAAACCTGCCAATCAACCAATCAATCAACCTGTCAATCAATCATTCAGTCAATTATCCAGTCAACCAACTTATCAATCAACTAACAATCCTCTCTACCAATCAGCTATCTAATCAATCAATTAGTGGTAAAAATCAATCAATCTATGTAGTACGTTGCGCTGAGTTGAGTTGAGTTGAGCTAAGAACTGACATAATTGCACTCAGGACATTCCCATACGAGCTCCGTCGCCTCGTTCAACAGCCAGTGAAGAGTCACACTACTAATCGTTCCCATCGTTATCTGATTGAAAGTTCTCCTGGTCTCTCCTCTCAGTTTTGAGATTCTATCAGAACCCCTGCCGATCCCCCGAAATCTCATCGGTTCCACATACGGGTTCTCAACCTGTACCCCCACCTTCTCCACCTGTTCCCACAGGTGCACGACTACCTCTGCCATGTCCATAAGTAATTTACCACTAAGAGATGCATTCACTGCCTGTTCATTGCCCCGCACTCCCGCATGGCCAGGGCTCTGTGTAGTAATAAACATCAGTTTATGTATTAGGCTGGAGAGTTTTGGCCTTAATAGACCAGAACTTTAGGAAGAGAAAATCCCAACTGCACCTTCTAGCGGTAGAGGATGGGAAACAGACCACGGTGTGACTAACACAGCTCTGGGGACCGAGTATCCACCGGAATAAGTGGACAACTCTGCAGTTGAGCAGAGCAGGGCACTCACTTGTCCTTACAGTCGGAAATGGCTGTCAAAGGCAGAGGTAACATGCTCCCATGTGGATGTGGAAGGCAAGGGGGAACCACCACATTATCTTTCCATGTCTTCATGACAAAACGCATTTCAGATTCAGTGAACGATGTTAATGGCTGTCTTAGGACATTCTCGTCCGGTAGGGACAGTCTTAAGCTACAGGTGACACCAGACCGTCATCCAGTTACTGATGGCAAAACCGTAACTAAAATAAATAAATTTAAAATAGGTACATGGAACGTTACAACGTTAAATAAGCTTGGAAAGTTGAACAATATTATAAGTGACACGGAAAGCATGGGATTGAATATCCTAGGCATAAGTGAGATGAGATGGAAGGGGTCGGACAAATAACGAAAAATTAGTAGGATTGAGGATGAAAAAAAAAAAAGTCAGCCAAGTCAATTAATGGTTACTAGCATATTTCAGAAAGAGTTATTATGGTCAAAATGAAATTTAAACCAATAGATATAAATATTGCACAAGTATACGTACCAACAACAAGTTGTTGTGATGAAGAAATACAACATTTGTATTTTGAAGTAGTATTGGCGATGTGTCAAATTAAATCAGGAGAAAAGAAAATAATACTAGGAGATTTAAATGCAAAGTTAGGAAAGGGAAAAGTGGAGGATGTAGTGGGGAATTGCTGGTCTCCCCTTTGAAGGGGTTAACGACTTTCTCCGTAATCCCGTATATCCACGCGAGGAACACAGCTGCGCGAGATTCGGCAGCGGGAGGTGACGCTTTGGTTACCTACCGGGTATGTGAGCCGGTCGCTCAGAAAGCGATGGCAAACTACTGAGCGTAATCTTCCCAAGAACACCAACAACAGCTGAAAAATGCTGGTGTTGACTACAACGTCCTGTAAGTGGTATGCAACTTTAAATTAAGAAGTGAGGAATTACGGTTTCGGTACACAAAATTAAATAGGAGAGAAACAAATAGAATGGGCAAATATCAGTAATATGATAATTGGGAACACCCGGTTTAAACACCATAAAAGACGACTTTACACGTGGAAAAGCCCTGATAAGACAATATTTAACCAAATTGACTACATATTTATTAATAAAAGGTTTATGAATGCGTTAAAGACAATGCCTGGTGCTGACAATAGGGATCATGTACCACTATCTGGACTAATAAAAGAAAGACCGAAGAGAGGAAACAAAAAGTGGTTAATAACATAAGACTGAATAAAGAGGTATTTAAGGAAGATAAAGAAATTCAAGAACAATCCAGAGTGACTGGGAATAATAGTTGCAATGCAATAGCTAAAATACAGAGTACACATGAACAGTGGGAAATGTTACGGAATTCTATTCATCAAACGAGCAAAGAAATATTACCGGGGAGAGGCCAGAAAGCTAAGAAAAAATTTATTACTGAGACACAAGAATATGCTATGATAAATAAAGAAATAAGAGCTAAATCTGTGAAGGCAAAGGGACTTATAACCCGTAACAGTTGCCTCTCGCTTTGATTCCGAGACCAGTTAAGACCAGGGATGGAGTTATTGCCTCTCCATAGCACAAAGCCTGGGCTAAAATATAGAGATCATGTGTTGCCCATGCAGCAGGATCCCTCTATCGGCCTGTCTAGTTCACTCCAGAGGAAAGGTAACACGACTACATCTGGAACAAGACAAGCTGCAGAAGCTGCCGGATCAGCAAAGCAATGCTCTAACCGTCCGCCTGTCGGAGCTTCGATCCTAGACCAGCCGCCAACCAAGGCTTAGGGCCTGGTCTGCCCTGCCATGACATTTTGTCTTTAGCTTGCATTTCCTCGCACCAGGGTAAGGCTTGTACCCTCCAAATTGCGCTCTTCCGCCCGAAGCCGTTGGCACAATGTGGGGTGTCGGGTTTGGTAAGCGCCATTCAATCTTCGGCGCTAACAGAAAGCAGGTAGTACCGTCTACTGTTATACGGTAGCTCAGTCATATCTGACTAAGACCTGACACACGAAGGCAAAGGAAAGTTGGTTAAACAAGCAGTGCAAAAAGTATTGAATTAAATTATTTTAAAGATACCAAAAATATATGCTCAGACAAATCAATGCAATACATACATACATTCATTCATTCATATTACATCAACAACTACCATCACTGGCCTTACATCAAAGATAATCTGCGACGAGACCACGAGGACGTCCAAGAAGAAAATGGATTGACGACATCAGAGACATTGTACAACCTCACGGAATGACACTATCCAGTGCCGTCCACCGGGCGCTGGAACGCAAATTATTCCTCCCCACGACGCTTGACGGCAGAAGTGGAAGATGATGATGATGATGATGATGATTCATTCATTCAATCAGTTGTATGTCCTTTACAGAACCCTGCTCCCATAACAACCTTCCGGAAAACTTCTCAATCGCAACCAAAATGTCCTGCGTCCGATACACCTATCTGGAGATCCACCACCACATCCTGCACCCATCTTCTCTTTGGCCTTCCTCTTCCTCTCTTCCCAGGCATATACCCCTCCATTATTGTTCTCTCCAAACTTTCATGACGTTTTAAGTGACCAAAATATATCAATTTTCTTTGATTTATGGTGTTTATTAGCTAACACTCTTCAATATTCAGCTGTTGAAGTATAGATGCATTTGTTCTTTTCTTTGCCCAAGTATAACGTGCGTGATAAAAGCTGAGATAGGGCGGGTATAGGGGTTAAGAATATGGATAGAACAATGCGAGGTCACAGCTGTAAGATGAGAGTTGGGGCCAGAGAGGTTGATTAGAAGTCCCAAGACAACGAGAGAGCCCAACACAGTGGATTGTTATAGCACGTAGGTGTCAGCTTGGGTCACCCATGGAGAGAGAGGAACGTGCTAGAGAGGGGATAAAACATAGGGACAACTAGAAAGGTATTTTGATCAGAACTGGGAATTGGGTCAAGGATGAAATAGTTGTTAATGTATTGTCCCGAGGAGGCTGAATAAAGACAGAAGTTTATGCAAACTAAGTGGTCGTTGAGATTTGGGCTAGGTGAGGAGAAACTAGCCAGGTACACGGTTTTTTGGGCGAAGGTAGGGAGACTTCAGCCCGGGAGTGAGAGACATTGAGTATCGGGCCAGTGAAGGGAACTGGGACCAGAGAGAAGATACTCAGAGGAGTTGGTTAGGTTCAGGGACGGAGAAGTGTTCAGCGTAACAAGTTAATTTTCGAAGGCCTGTAGACGGCAATGTTTGTTTCACATGAAATTAATGTGTCTGTCATTTTTATGATTGTTTCTGGGATAGTGCAGTTTCATCATGTCTCTTCATAATCAATAAAGCTGAGTGTGCGCAAACCGGAGTTATCAATTTACTCATAGCTGTTACTTAAAGTAATGATCTGTGTTATGATACCTGTGGCTAATCCATCCTGCACTACTAAGTGATATATGAAAAATACAAAGATCTTGGACAACAGACAATGTCTGCCTGTTGCAGGGGATTGTGACAGGAAGATACATTTTCTGGGGGATCGTCGGCTCTATGATTTAGTGTAAGAATCAACATGTACAAAAAGGATGGTGCCAATGTGCTTGTATGGGTTATGTTGTAGGCACACTGACAACTTAAGCATGAACATGTCCAACAGCAAAAAGAATAGCAGCTCCGAAAGCCTACCGAACGAATCAATGTCTTTATTCATAGCACGTTCATATAATTACTCACTATAACAAGTCGACAACTTACAGTTCGTAATGCGTCATTACCGGGCCCTCAGTCAAGCGAGCGACACGGTTCACCAAGTTTTCTGTACTGCCGTGTGTTTACTGGCCTGGCGTATGTACTGACCATCCTGCTTGCTGTACAAACGATCTCGATAACGATGTAACACTTTCTCTTCGTGTTCAATCGTTGATTTAACATTCATAGTTGACCCTCTGTCCACATCTTCATATTTGAACGCTGGTTTTGTACGTTCTACGATGTGTACATGGCTGTATCTCCCGGCTAATTTTTCGCCCAACACATCACGTGGCCTGCCCCTCGCTCTTTCATTGGTTACTATCTTCAGCCGTCTACCGGTGTATCTTTTCCTCTGGCTATCCGAGATAAATCCTCACTCTTACTGTATAATTAATCTATGTTACTATCACTTGAAATTCTTCAACTCCGACTCATGGTATATGCCCCACCCCCTCAATTTCAAAATGTTCTAACATTTTTGGGTTGTACCTTATCTCTACATTTGACATGAGTCACCTTAGTCGCACACGCCTGTTACTTGGTCGCACATATCTGTCTACTCCTTTATGCCTTAGAGCTTGCTTATCTGTTTCATTTAACTTCAGTCTTGTGCTAAGTGGATCTTCTGTTATACATCACAAAATATTAATTATATGTCGGACACGATTTATCCGTCTCTTTCCCAGTAGACATCACATGGCCTGCCCCTCGCTCTTTCATTTGTTGCTATCTTCAGCCATCTACCGGTGTATTTTTTCCTCTGGCTATCATTGATTAATCCTCACTCTTACTGTATAATCCCAGACTGGCCCCATAATTGCCAATGTGCTTGTAGGGGTTATGTTGCAGGCACACTGACAACTTAAGCATGAACACGCCCAATAGCACAAAGAATAGCAGCTCCAAAAGCCTACCGAACAAATCAATGTCACGAATCAACGAATCAACTCCAACTCATGGCAGACGGAGTAGAGAGTATGGTGGTTGTTTATTCACTGCTACTCACACATCATTACTTTGCTCGGCCAGTGCAGCCTTTATCAGACTGTACAAGAATGTATGGGACAGAACTGGAATAAGCCTGCAAACAAAGCTAAAAGTCTACAAAGCAGTTGTATTATCCACACTGCTATATGCTTGTGAAACCTGGACTGTTTATCAGCGACACTCTAGGAAATTAAACCACTTCCACACAGTCTGCCTAAGGAAGCTACTGAAGATTAAATGGCAAGACAAGATTCCAGACACTGAAGTCCTAGAAAGAGCATCCATGCCCAGTATCCACACTCTACTGATGAAGAATCAGATTCGCTGGGCTGGTCACTTGACTCGCGTGCCAGATCACAGGCTTACAGCGAACTGCGTTGTGGTAAACGCTCCCAAGGTGGCCAGAGGAAACGTTTTAAAGACACTCTGAAAATTTCACTGAATGCTTTTGGAATTCATCATGACACCTGGGAGGCTGCAGCCAGAGACCGAAATTCGTGGCGTGCATCATTGCGCAAAGGTGCAGTCATGTGTGAGGCAACCAGGACTGCGAGAGCTGTGAAGAAAAGGCAGCACAGAAAAACCACTGCAGGAAATCCTCCTCCATAGACGTCAAGCATTCTTTGCCCACATTGTCAAAGAACATTTCGAGCCAAAATAGACCTTATCAGCCATCTTAGAACCCACGGCTCCACACCTTCAACCCCACAGGATGAAATGAATGGTCATCATCATTCTTGATGGACAAACAACAACAACACTTTGCTCGTTCACATATTTAGAAAATAATTACTCTCCCATCATGGGAAAACAATGTTTTCTTTTAAGGAGGAGGTAATGTAACGTGCGTGATAAACGCCATGATAGGACGGATGTAGGGGTTAAGAATCTGAATAGAACAATGCGAGGTCACAGGTGTAAGATGAGAGTTGGGACCAGAGAGGTTGATTAGACAAGACAATTTGAGAGCCCAACGTAATGGATTGATATAGAACGTAGCTGTCAGCTTGGGTCACCCATGGACAGAGAGGTACGTGCTAAAGAGGAGATAAAACATAGGGAAAACCCAGAAAGGTATTTTGATGAGAACTGGGAATTGGGTCACGGGTGAAATACATTTTCATGTGTGGTCCCGAGGAGGCTGAATAAAGACATTTCCTTGTTTGGGCAAATTAAGGGTAGTTGAGTTTTGGGATAAGTGAAAGAAACCAGCTAGGTACACAGGGAACCTTCAGTCCGGGAGTGAGAAGCATTGAGTATCGGGCCAGTGAAGGGAACCGGGCCCAGAGAGAAGATACTCAGAAAAGTTGGTTACGTTAAGGGACGGAGAAAAGTCCAGCGTAACAAGTGAATTTTCGAAGACCTATAGAAGACAATGTTGGTTTCACATGGACTTAATGTGTCTGTCGTTTTTATGATTGTTCCTGGAATGGAGCGGTTTCATCATGTCTCTTCATAATCAATACTGCTCTGTGTGTGTGTGTGTGTGTGTGTGTATGTGTGTGTGTGTGTGTGTGTGTGTGTGTGTGTGTGTGAGTGTGTGTGTGTGTGTGTGTGTGTGTGTGTGTGTGTGTGCAAACCGGAGATATCAATTGACTCATAGTTGTTGGTTAAAGTAATGACCTGTGTTATGATACCTGTGGCTGATCCATCATGTACTCAATCAGTCAATCATATGCCATGCCGGAAAGCGTGGGCGGTCATGGCTTGCCATTTCACTCGATCACCAGAGTCGTGGATCAGCTCAGTGTTCCTGTCGGGTGGCGAGTGTGTTTTGGTTGGGGGATCAGGTGAGGGCAGTGTGTGTGTGTGGGGGATGTGCGCGAGGGGGATGGGTCGGTTGGTGGGGTATGCATGTGTCCCTGGTGTGCGTGTGTGTGGGTAGGTGGGTGTGTGTGTGTGTGTGGGTGGGGTGATGTATGGATAAGTGGGAGATGGGCCTCATAACATGGTAATAAGTCTTGTTTATGTTTACAACATTCATTTCACAATGTTTATTTTCCTTCCTATGTAAATGTATAATGCTCTTGATGAATGAAAGACGAGTGATTGGAAGGGCCGAATGTAAGACGGGCCTGCGCGCCCAATTTGTGACCCTAATAAAGTTGATTTGATTTGATTTGATTTGTCTTGTCCATGCCATGTGGCCAAGCCATCCAGGTATTTTCGTCTCGGTTTTCCTCTTGGTCTGTTCCCTTCGATCTTGCCAGTTGTCACTAAGATCTCCAATCCATTTCTTCTCATAACATGTCCAAAAAATGTTGACTGTCTACGTCTAATTTCTCTAATCAGTTTACGATTGTCATTTGTCTCCTGTAGTAGTTCGTCATTGGTTTTTCTGTCTGTCCATCATGAACTAATCAGTGATATATGAAAAATACAGGCACCTTAGACAACAGTCAATGTCTGCCCGTTGCAGGGGATTGTGACCAAGAGCTATTATTAGTAAATCAATTGTTTTGAAAACAAAAATTCAAAATTCGCCCTCGTTCAACCTGCCTCTTTAGCCTTAGTTAGAGTTGAGGTCCGTAGTTGTGTGGGCTGTTAGTCCTAATTCGTACTGGTGTTTTTGGTTCCGCTCTGATTGTCGGTAAAAGTTGGTTCTTGTGCTGATTGGTAATTTCATTACTGTCTTATGTTGGTCCTGATATCGACCGGTCCTCAATCGGACTTACCAGGTTTCGCAGTCTTTCATTTGTTGGTTTCTTTCTCCATTAGCACTAATAAGTGCTGGTTATATATTATGTTGTCCTCTGGGGACTGATTATGATTTTGTGGGCCTCACTGAGGTAGGTTATAATTTTTGTGGTCCTTACAAGGGTCTGTCATATTTTGTGTGATCCTCTCAAGGATTGGTTATTCCTTGTGGGTCTTCACCGGGGCTGGTCCTGGTCATGTCCAGTCCTCACGAGGACTCGATATAGGCATAGGCTGAGAACTCAAGTATATTCTTAGAACTCGTCGTGTAACATTTATATTCAAAGGCATTCATGCGCTTTTCAGCTTGTTTAGTAAGTGTCCAGGTCTGACAGGCGTATGTTTCAATTAGAACAATATATACATTACGGACACTAACAGACAGATCAATGGAGAAACAGAAAGACACATATTTGTGTTTCATGGATTATACTAAGACATTTGATAAAGTAAAACATGATGAACTGATTAAAATGTTGGAAAATATTAACATTGATGGGAAGGATCTCAGAATAATAAAGAATAATTACTGAATTTTATTAGAAGGCAGCAAGTCAAATGATTTGGCCATGCAAGTAGGTTACCAACTAACAGTATACCACAACAAGCAGAGGAAGAGGCGGACCATGTAAACGATGGACGCAGGGAATAACAGAGTCCAGGGGGATATCGATACATGAAGCGCATAAGCGGGAACTCTCCCTCTGTTTATACTTCACCTCGACACCGCAAGGTAAAAGAGGAACATGATGAGATGAGATTATGAGATGTTAGTTACTCTGGCAGTACAAGGAATTCGCAACATTCGTCTCAGCAACCACGTCTCTGGTGCTTCTAATTTCTTCTTAATTTGTTCATTTGCGCCACAATACACGATCAAATAACATCTCAAATCCCATCTAATTTCCCACTCGCTACTCCGCCAGCTGCCCGAACAATAGTAATCCCGCTGCTATTATTTAGACCCTTCGATTTCTGGGTCGAAGTAACGGGACTTTTTCATTCCTAGCCTGTCTGGCCGGGGTGGGGGGTGGGGGGGGGGGGGAACTGACAAAATCAGGCATGATACACCCATATCCGGTGACCAGGCGACGCTGGGCTCAAGTACCTGCGAGGGCACCCTATATCCGCGCGCGGCTGGTGCAGTCGGCGTCAGGTGCAAGTTGTAGGCTGGTTGTGTTTTGCGTGTCGATTCTGTCAGCCGGTCGAGAGACCCGTTCGCAGTAACCTGGCATGGGGACACGAATTTTAAAGAGCGGGAGTAAAAAATACAAGTTTACCCAGAGAAATGGTTCAGCTTTAATACTCAACTCCTGTACTCCCAGACACTGTCTTGTGTGTTCAAGTATTGTCCGTGTGTATCAAACAACCAGTGTTGTGTTATTATATATTCTACGTATAGTCTCAACACACTTAAGAAATCTGGCCGGGCATTTTAACAGCAGCACAATTTATGTTTTATACAAGATATATGTTTTATACCAGATATATGTTTTATACAAGATATATGTTTTATCCCACATATATGTTTTATACCAGATATATGTTTTATACAAGATATATGTTTTATACCAGATATATGTTTCATACCAGATATAAATGGTCAGCGTGGTCGTAATCTTAACAGGTCTAGCCCTTGAACTTCCGTGGCGCTGGCCACGGGGTCGTGGGTCCATCTGCTACATAGGTCAGTTGCACTTAAACGTTGAAATCTCGTTCAGAAAGCAATTGCAAACTGCCGAAAGTAAAATTACCAAGAAATTCAACCTGGAGTTGATGGCAACCTCAAACAAAAGACACATAAATTTGCTGCTTTGCTTAAAGCCACACACTCGAACTGTTCTAGTACGTGGCGGTTTGTTTGCCTCTTTTTCATATCTACAGCCAAATCTGTGTTTAGTCATAGAGTTAACCAGAAATACTAAGCCAACAAAAATACAGACAGTGGGAGAGAAGGAGGGTACGGGGGGAAAGTGGGGTGGCAGAGTCCAGAGACCAGGAGACGTGGCGTGCTAGTACCACAAACCAGAAGCGTAACCAGGCGACTGGGACTTGGCCAGACAGCGGGCCCAGTTCCTTACAAGAGGGCTAGGGTTTGAACTTACGGAAACCAGCTGGAATTCTGAAACGTGAGCGTGACGATAATGGTGTTGTTGTTGCTGCTGCCGCTGTTGTTGTCTGCAGTTCCGGCTGTGTTGTGGATTGTTTCAGTGTAGATGGGTCAGAAAGGGGCGGGCGGTTGTGTTTGTGAGCCAGATTCATGACGGTCGGTGGACGCATGCCGGTGTCCATAGGAGAAACACAGTGACATCAATACAGGGACAGGTGAGTCTGGACAATTGTATTTTCTACATACCTGCCTACCTACCTACCTAGCTATGTAATGCCTAATTACTTACTTACCTATCTACCTACCTGCCTACCTACATACCTACCTACCTACATATCTACCTACCTGCCTACCTACTTACCTACCTACCTATCCGCCTACATATCTACCTACCTGCCTACCGACCTAGTGTCTGTCTACCTACCTACCTGTCTAACCACCAACCTACCTACCGATCTACCTACCCACCTGCCTGCCCATCTGCCTACATTTCTGCCTATCTACCTGCATGCCTGCCCGCCTACATAATACCCACCTACCTGCCTACCTACCTACATATCTGCCTGTCCGTCTGCCTACCTACCTGTCTACCTACCTACCTACCTACATATCTGCCTGTCTGCCTGCCTACCTACCTACCTGTCTACCTACCTACCTACATATCTGCCTGTCTGTCTGCCTACCTACCTACCTGTCTACGTACATACCTACCTACCTATCTACCAACTTACCTACCTACCTAGCTACGTACCTATCTACCTATCTATATCTCTGCCAATCTGCCTACTTATCTACCTACCTAAATAGCCAGCTATCTACCTAACTACCTATCTACCAAAATACGCACCTACATATATAGCTACGTACCTGCCTACCTACCTACTTATCGCCTGTCTACTTATCTACCCACCTACTTACCTATCTACTTACCTACTTACCTAGCTAGCTGGCTGTCTCGTCTATCTATTTCCCTGTATGCCTACCTAACTACCTATCAACTTACCTGCCTACATGGCAACCTACCTATCAACTTACCTGCCGCCATGGCAAGCTACCTATCAACTTACCTGCCTACATGGCAACATGTCTATCAACTTACCTGTCTACATGGCAACCTGTCTATCAACTTACCTGCATACATGGCAACCTACCTATCAACTTACCTGCCTACATGGCAACCTACCTATCTACTTACCCGCCTACATGGCAACCTGTCTATCAACTTACCCGCCTACATGGCAAGCTACCTATCAACTTACCTGCCTACATGGCAACCTTTCTATCAACTTACCTGCCTACATGACAACCTACCTATCAACTTACCTGCCTACATGACAACCTACCTATCAACTTACCTGTCTACATGGCAAACTGTCTATCAACTTACCTGCCAACATGGCAAGCTACCTATCAACTTACTCGCCTACATGGCAACCTACCTATCAATTTACCTGCCTACATGGCAACCTGTCTATCAACTTACCTGTCTAGATGGCAACCTTCCTATCAACTTACCTGCCTACATGGCAACCTGTCTATCAACTTACCTGCCTACATGACAACATACCTATCAACTTACCTGCCTACATGGCAACCTGTCTATCAACTTACCTGCCTACATGGCAAGCTACCTATCAACTTATCTGCCTACATGGCAACCTGTCTATCAACTTACCCGCTTACATGGCAACCTACCTATCAACTTACCTGCCTATATGGCAACCTACCTATCAACTTACCTGCAGCCATGGCAAGCTACCTATCAACTTACCTGCCTACATGGCAACCTGTCTATCAACTTACCCGCCTACATGGCAACCTACCTATCAACTTACCTGCCTACATGGCAACCTGTCTATCAGCTTACCTGTCTACATGGCAACCTTCCTATCAATTTACCTGCCTAAATGGCAACCTGTCAATCAACTTACCTGCCTACATGGCAACCTGTCTATCAACTTACCTGCCTACATGGCAAGCTACCTATCAACTTACCTGCCTACATGGCAACCTGTCTATCAACTTACCTGCCTACATGGAATCCTACCTATCAACTTACCTGCCTACATGGCAACCTACCTATCTACTTACCCGTCTACATGGCAACCTGTCTATCAACTTACCCGCCTACATGGCAACCTGTCTATCTACTTACCCGTCTACCTACATGGCAACCTGTCTATCAACTTACCCGCCTACGTGGCAACCTGTCTATCAACTTGCCTACATGGTAACCTACTTATCAACTTACCTGCCTGTATGACAAAATATCTATCAACTTACCTGTCTACATGGTAACCTATCTATCAACTTACCTGCCTACATGGTAACCTACCTAATAACTTACCTGCCTACATGGCAACCTGTCTATCAACTTACCTGCCTACATGACAACCTGTCTATCAACTTACCTGCCTACATGGCAACCTGTCTATCAACTTACCTGCCTACATGGCAACCTACCTATCAACTTACCTGCCTACATGGCAACCTACCTATCAACTTACCCGCCTACATGGCAACCTACCTATCAACTTACCTGCCTACATGGCAACCTGTCTACAACTTACCTGCATACATTACAACCTGTCTATCAACTTACCTGCCTACATGGCAACCTGTCTATCAACTTACCTGCCTACATGGCAACCTACCTATCAACTTACCTGCCTACATGGCAACCTACTTATCAACTTACCTGCCTGTATGACAACCTGTCTGTCAACTTACCTGCCTACATGGCAACCTGTCTATCAACTTACCTGCCTACATGACAACCTGTCTATCAACTTATCTGCCTACATGGCAACATGTCTATCAACTTACCTGCCTACATGGCAACCTACCTATCAACTTACCTGTCTACATGGCAACCTACCTATAAACTTACCCGCCTACATGGCAACCTGTCTATCAACTTACCTGCCTACATGGCAACCTGTCTATCAACTTACCTGCCTACATGACAACCTGTCTATCAACTTACCTGCCTACATGGCAACCTGTCTATCAACTTACCTGCCTACATGGCAACCTACCTATCAACTTACCTGCCTACATGGCAACCTTCCTATCAACTTACCCGCCTACATGGCAACCTGTCTATCAACTTACCTGCCTACATGGCATAGCAGAAAAGCATTCGATATGATAGATCGTACTATTCTAATTTAAAAAACTAGAAACAATGAAAGTAAGCTTTAATATAGTGACATTAATAAAATCATTTGTATTAGACATAAAACAAGTAGTATCACACAATAAATCTTTATCTCAGTCCATTACGATTAATATTGGAGTACCTCAGGGGTCTATTGGCTGGAATCACAGCATTATACCAACGTGTGTGTACTAAGTGATTCAATTAGCATGATTCAGAAGGTCGAAGCTGGATCTGTACGTAGACAGTGGACTGAGTCGCTGCGGAAGTCTGTTGTCCGCAAAGTCACCTTCATCTTCGTCCCGGGACATGCGGGAGTCGAGGGAAATGAACGAGCTGATAAATTGGCTGGCTCTGCAGCCCCTGTAGATGGCCAGCCCATGGATCGTGCCGATGTTATTAACGCCCTTAAAGATATGGCGAGAACAGAGGATTTTGACGCCAGTGATTCCACATCGCTTTCCAGGATGAAAGACCTGGGAGTAAGAATCGGCACAGCCAGACGCGAGAGGTACATCGGGAAAACAAAGCGCCTCGTCAACCAACACAGAACTGGCACTATTAGCCACCGGACGCTGATGCATATGCTGGGGGGAGGATCTGAGCACCTATGGACATGTCCGGAGTGCAACGAAGATACCCCAACTGATAACTAACTAACTAACTAACTAAGGGGTCTATTATTGGCCCTCTGTTATTTGCCATTTATATAAATGATCTTTCCTTATATCTGTCGTCACCCTGCGATCTATTTGCAGACGACTGCACAATATATACAAACGCTATTAATCGTAACGTGCTAGAATTATCCTTGCAACAGGAAATAAATAGTGTAGTTAACTGGAGTGATGCTTGCATGTGCATGCAAATTAATATTTCTAAAACGAAATCTATGTTAATAGGAACCAGGCAAAGACTTCACACGCTAAACTCGCAGAGAACTCTACAGCTGCACATTGGTAGCATGCCTATAGAAAGTGTAACCGAGCACAAGGCGCTGAGTCTTATCATAGATCAAAATCTATCCTTTAATTCCCATGTTCATGCTCTAGTTAAATAAATAGCCAAAAAAGTATACCAACTTGCCAAAATTAAAAATTTCCTCGACGAAAACACAAGAAAGATATTCTATACTTCCCATACACAAACACATATTGATTATTGCTCCACAATCTGGGATGGATGCTCTAAATCAATAACAAAACGCCTTTATTCACTCCAGAAAAGGGCAGTAAGTTTAATTAATGGTGAAAAACTTACCGACAATTTTAACTTACATAAACGTCTTCGGTTACTGCCACTATTGGAATTGCCACTCCACAAACGCCTACTTTTTAATAAGGCTAAACTAATTCACAAAATCCTATTTCGAAATGCTCCAAGCAACCCTTGGACATTGTTTAAATATAACGCTAGACATAGCGAACGACTAAATATACTTCATGTCCCTAAACCTAGGATAGACTTATATAAAACAAACTTATCATACTCTGCCGCTCATTTGTGGAACAATCTTTTACAAGAAAAAAAAATACACCACCAATCATTATACATACATTCGCATCCTGTTTGAACACTATCTCAGTACAGACTATATTCCCCCATAAACAAAACAAAGAAAAAAGAAAAGAAAAAAGACGATAATAATGGTAAATTATCTCAAACGACAACTAGCCTAAAAATATTCCCAGATGTATGGTACGTTACACCTTCCTTAGGTATTTATAATGCCCATGTTAAACTTTGCCTCAGTGAGTCATTTGTTAGTGATAATTTTTCATGCTTTTTAATGCTTATTGTTCTTTTGTTGTCAAAAATTTGCTTCATTGGTGATGTTGAATGAAAGAATGTATGAGAGGAAATAGAGAAGAAGGGCAGAATGTCAGACTGGCCTGCGTGCCCAATTCTTAACCCTTTAAAAATAAAGATTTTTTTTCGTTCGTTCGTTCAATCTACCTACATAATTGACTAACTTACTACCTGCCTTCTTAGTTTCCGTATGCCCACATATTTACTTATCTACCTATCTATTTGCTTACTCACTCACTGTCAATAGCATTGAGACAATGAGTATTAAAGTGCTAAATATAACCTATATTGCTGTTTGCATGAGAATCTTGGGCAGTAACAAACAAGCTTCGAAACATCCAATGACAGTGAGCATGTGGTTTTTTGTGAGGGAAGTGCACAAGATAACATTAAGGGGCAACAAAAGAACGAAGTAGACAGTTCTACAAAACACGACAAACACTGTAAAATGATGAGAGGAAATAGCCGTAGATAGTCAAGATGTTTTGAGCAAGCTATAAGGAGTAACTAATTAGAAAAATTGGTGACAACTGGCAACACTGGTGGGAAAATAACAAGGGGAAAACAGAGAAGTAAACATCTGGATGGCTTGGCCACGTGGTGTAAACGAGACAAGAACACAGAGCTGATCCACGACTCTGATGATCGCGTGGGATGGCGAAACATGACCACCCACGCTTATCGGCATGACACATGATGATGATTTCCGTCTTCGCAATGCCAGTACTGGCCGATGACGCCAGCCATTGTCTCTATCTAATGTTGCTTGGCCTTGGCAATCCGCTGCGATCAATCCAAGGTTGATTTCCTAGGTACATGTACGTTCGGTAGTTTGCCACTGATTTATGCTTCTTCTTTTGTCGTTGGCTTGAAATGTATCTATAGCGGCAATGTCGGCAAACAAAGAAGAATCCCTTCGAGCCTCATTTGCATCGGTCCGGCAATCATTTTCCGGTTTAGTGTTCGGTGGACTGCTAGACCGATCGATGGATGTTTTTTTAGTTTTGGGCCCGTAGGGCCCTCACTGTCGTCGACAGTGTACATTGAAGTACCGTTATTTCTTAGTCCAGGAGGTTTGCCTAGATATGTTGTAGTTTGGGAAATCTTGGAGTATTTGCTCTGCTGTCTGGGGCGCCAATCCACATGTGCACATGGCTGAGTCACCAATCTTGAATGTTGTTTACACGTGAGTGCGTAATCTATTATATCCTGTTCTGGGGCACAGAATAAAGATTTGTTCTGCTTGTTCTGATTTGTTCTGCTGTTCTCACATTGAGTGATAATCGTCTTGCGCTGGTGTTGGTAGCTTTCTGACTGATTTGATCATTCTCTTCTTTAGGTGGTATGTAACGGGCACATCAAGTTGTTCTTATACTGATCGAGAGGTCAAGGTTTCAGTCCAACTTGTATGGATTGAACCCCCTTCCTCGCCATTAGCCCACTGGAAGTTTAAGAGCGAGAACATTTATCCCTTCGGCTACGTCGAGGTTCTATTGTCTCTTAGTTTGATCAAATCTACACCACCCACACTGAAAAAGACACCAAATATGTTCCAGTTAGTGACGGACTTTGTAATATTAAAGCCAGTCCGCCCGCATATTTGCAGTAAGTTGAAGTAATGAAGTGGCCCGGGCGTGATCGATAGGGACTTGAGGAATCGATAATTCAGACAGGAGACCAGTAGGAGATTGTTATAGAGATCCTCAGTCGATACAGCAAGTGCCGTCGACTAGGTGACGGCCAATTACAAATCGATACCGCCATTTAACATTTATTGCACCAGGCACTGGGACCTGGGCTGCCAGGACATTCTGTGGCAGGGTGGGTGGGTGGGGAAGATTGGGTGCCTGGGTCGGGCCGCCGGAGGTGTCAGGCCACAGCCGTGGGCTGATCAATGCGGTCAGGGCAAATATTTGGTTGGTTATTGATGTTTACTGAATGTGGCGTTGTCAGGTTGAGAAGCTGTTGTTTCTCTAGTTGACTTTGTCGTCGTTTTTATTGTTGACTTTGTTGTATTGTTGACTTTGTTATATTGTTGACTTTGTCGTCGTTTTTATTGTTGACTTTGTTGTATTGTTGACTTTGTTATATTGTTGACTTTGTCGTCGTTTTTATTGTTGACTTTGTTATATTGTTGACTTTGTCGTCGTTTTTATTGTTGACTTTGTCCTGGCTTCTTCCATTGTTTTTGTCTTTTTCCGTTTGTAAAATATCATCATGATCTTGTTCACTTTCTCGTCGTTTCTTTTATTACCATTCTGTTTTTTTTGTTTTTTTATCTTCGTGTCCCAATGTTTCCTGAATAGTCATTTTTAATGTTCCCTTTGAGGAGGTTTGTAAATGTTTCATTTGTCGACTTTTGTAAATGTTTCCTTTAGTCCATGATAATCGTAATCTTGGTGAAGATAGCTTCTTTTCTTGATTCCGTATGTTTCTAGACTTCCAAGTTCATTTCTTGCAGGACTGTATCGTGGTTTCTACCGATATTTCCTCACAGTTTCCTATGCTGCTATTCTTATCATTTTCCCTTGCTGTCTTCTTCCTTACTTTTGTTCCATAGTTGGTGTTGTTGTCTTTCTCCTTTTGTTCGTAATGTTATTTGTGTTTAACATATTTTCATTTCAATTTGTTTAT
Organism: Cepaea hortensis; assembly: GCA_963921405.1. Classification (NCBI taxonomy): domain Eukaryota; kingdom Metazoa; phylum Mollusca; class Gastropoda; order Stylommatophora; family Helicidae; genus Cepaea; species Cepaea hortensis. The sequence continues at coordinate 520,818,873 of OY992876.1, forward strand.
ATAGCTTATTTTGTTGATTTAATGTTTCCTTTATTGCGGTTGTTTTCAATTTTTGTTTTGCTCGTCTTGTCTGTTATTGAGCTTTAAAATAACTATGGTTAATCTTTGGGAAGAAGACAACAGTAACGACCAAAATGACGATGAAGAAGATGGAACAGGGGGAGGGGAGGAGGAGAAGTAGAAGTAGGAAGAAGAAGAGGGAGATAAATAGGAAGAGGAGTCTTGACAATGGCATCCATTGTTTACATTTCTATGGACACCTAGTCTAACCTTTAGCGGATACAGTTTTGATCAACTGACTGGCCAATCCTGAAGCTCGACACATCTCTATCTCCCGCTAAATCCCGCCACTCAAGCACATCGTAGCGTTACAACCTAGTTCTCCCGCGACAACAATGACTCAATTTTCCTGGAAACTCCGTTTTCGTTTACTTTGGTGCTCGTCTGTGGTGGTTAACAGATTTGACTGAAAGAGTTGTGTTGAATTATGAAAAGACATCGCAGCAGTCGTGATAGTCCCATGCGCGCCCCGTCCTCATCTTTAACAACCAGTGAAGAGTTCCAGTACTAATGGTCATCATCATCATCATCAAGTGCCCTGCCAGCTGGCGTAGGCCTTCATGGCTCTCCGCGGATCTCGGTCTTTGGTGTTCTTGATCAACCCTGCTGATGATATTCCTCCATGCCACCGTCTCAATCCATCCAGCATCATTTCTCTTGGTCTGCCTCTGCCTCTCTTCCCCTCGATCTTTCCAGTTGTCATGATGTTCTCCAATGCCTCTCTTCTCATCACATGACCACAGAAAGCTGTTTGTCTCTTTCGTACCAGTTAGTATCTATGTGTTCGCCTGGCCTCTCCAATGGGGAACTGAGTGTCGTCTAGATCCTCCAGTCATTCTTTGCCGCGTCATTCTCTCCAATGAAGATGTATCTCTTTTTCCACACTATATCAATCAATCAATCAATCAATCAATCAGGTGTTGTCTTCCCAATGAAGGTTGGCTTCAATGGATCTCCATCACTGACTGTACATTCTGTCAGACTGATGTTCGTCCATCTCTTGATGTTATATTCCCACTTGTATCGTTGTCTACCTCTTTTGCTTGTCCTCAGCCTTTCCCTCCAGTATTGTTTTTATAAGAGTATCGTGTCTTTTAATGTTGCCGAAATATTTCACTCACCTCCTCCTTATTTCTTTCATCAAGTCTATCTTCATTCCCCCACACAATACACGACCCCAACGGGCCTTGACCAAATCTGCCTTATTGTACACCAACACCGCAGCGAGCGGTGCAGACCCTGCCAATCTGCCCGCCTGCTCGTTTCCCAACCCACCAGCATAATAATGGTAATTATGTGTCCCCAAGCTGTGTCCTGCTGCAGGTATGTCATGTAACAGTACCATTACAATTGGTAGATTTGAATGCGCGGGAAATAGACTGCCAATCTGTCCCTCAGTGTCGCAGACGACAAGCCCAGGTGCTGGTTGAACCCACGTCCGACTGTGTCCATGACATATCAGCCCTGGGGCAAAGAGTCAACGGACGCTGACTAAATGTGATGTTTTAATTGAAGCATGTCTCTCTGCACGAAGAATGTGTGTCACCAGGCGGCCCAGCATGCTCCGCGAGTCCGTGACAATTACGATTTGTGTGTGCTGCCTTTCCTCCAGCCAGACGGACACAGAAATGTACATATTACATTAGATCTTCTTCTTCTTCTTCTTTTTCTTCTTCTTCTTCTTCTTCTTCTTCTTCTTCTTCTGCGTTCGTCCGGATTATTGCTTTAGACGCAATTGCCTTATGCCTGCTTACAGCATAGCTGCGATATTTGAACCTTTTGGCTGACACATCCGACTTCTTCAGGCATTTGTTAGCCGGGTTACCCTCCCCGGATTTGTTCTATTAAATAGGTATTGGACGGTCTCCGTGGCCAAAGTCCTGCGAACGCGGAGCCGCTTACCAGGCGTTCGAAACGCAGCTGTGACCGATTTGGCAGTAGACCGTGTCGTGTTGGTATGGAAGCCGGTCGTTCTGAAAGCAATTGCAGACTACTGAACGTAAACTTGCCACGATATCAACAACAGTGCTGGTGTTGACAGCGATGTCCAGTAAATAGGATATGCAAAAATTTAAAAAAATAAACAATAGGTATTGACTCCTGAGTTAAGAAGGTCTTCCAACTCACATATCCGAGACCGAGTAAGAAATGATGTTATCAGGAAGACAGTGAGGTCAACACCTTGCGCAACATTTTATGAGATCAGATGGTTCGGCCATCTCATTAGAATGCAACACCAGCAACTACCAGCCGTGGTGCTACATCAAAAAAGATCTGAAACGAGAGAAAGAAGTTACTGGAGAAAACAATAGATTGACGACATCAAAGGTATCGCTCGGAATGACACCATCCAGTCCCACCCATCGGGCGCTGGAACGTTAACGATTTCTCCCCACGAAGCTTGAAGACAAAAGTGGAAGATGATTATATCGATGACAACAACTGACAGCTAACACTTTAAAACGAACTGACTCAATCTGAATATTCAAAACAAGTGTAACTCAGTCGGTTCCCTGAACTTTAACCCATAAACTTTGAATACTAAAACAGGAAATGTGTATTGTGTAAGGACGCCACCCTACAACGTCTGGAAATTCCCAGGGCCGGCCTACTTTTGATTACCCAACCTGGAAAGGGTGAGGGGAGAGGGGGAGGGGGTATCAGGAGGGTCTGGGTGACAATATTATCAGGGTTGGCTGACATTGCAAGCTATGAGGGCACGTGAAGGACTCTCAACTATGAGAAACCGTTTCACTCTTCGGATAAAATACAAACCAGACAGTTGCTGCCAAATTAACCTTCGCCCCAAGAAGCCTTCCATTGGGGTTATCTTTCTATTTAATTTGACCTCGTCGGAGCGCCGTACATTATATTTTCGTGGCTACTTTTATTTGTGAACTTATAGAACCGACTATTTAAATTTGTGATGCCGGTAGAAGCGGCATGTGAGGAATTACGATCATATGTTTAGAGGGTGAAATAAAAATGCTAACATTGGGTGGGATTTAAGTGCTAACACGGATATTACAGTGTACTGGAATGTGGGTGTTCTTTAGTGTTACGGACGCAATTCGTAATCCCGCATATCGCGTTCAAAACACAGCTGCGGTTGGTTTGGAAGCTGACCGACTTGGGTTGCTTTTCATAAAATGGTATGAGTGGTCGTCGTCCCGAAAGCAATGGCAGACGCCAAGAAATCACAAACAGCTAAAAATATTGGGCTTGACTGTCACGTCTTGTACAGAAAATGTAACTAACATTCCTTTCTTTGGCAGAGACCTAATGGTGGCTTATTGACACGAATAATGCAATTATTAGTTGGTGTCTTTGGCTTAAAGTTTTGTATCAATCAATCATGTGCCGTCTCCACAATGAAGGTTGGCTGCAATGGGTTTCCAACACTGTCCGTCTCTCGCCCTGACTGTACATTCTGTCAGATTGATGCTTGTCCATCTCTTGATGTTATCTTCCCACCTGTATCATCGTCTACCTCTTTTTCACTTGCCCTCAAACTTGCCATGTATTATGGGTTTTATGAGAGTATTATTTCTTGTAACGTGGCCAAAATATTTCACTTGACTCTTATTTATTTCTTTAATCAACACTCGTTTAATTCCCAGTTCTTCTAGAACCTCTGTATTTGATTGTTTTTGTTTCAATGGAATATGACATATTCTTCTGTACATCCACATCTCGGGGGCCTCTAGGTGACTTTATAATTATTGCTTGTTCAATGTCCAGGCTTCTGCGCTATACAGTAGTGTTGAATATACATAACATTTTACAATTTTCATGTGTAATGCGGTGTTAATCTCTTTAGATACTGATACTGATTTCATGCTGTTGAAAGCATTTTTGGACATTCCTATTCCTGTTTGATTTCTGTTTCACTCTTTCCATCATCTGTCTTTACATGTCAAAGATAGAAGAAACTTGTTACTTGTTCTAGAATCTCTCTGTTTTAACCCTGCCTTCGCCTGTCATTACATGTCCAAGATAGGAGAAACTTGTTACTTGTTCTTGTATCTCTCTGTTTTAACCCTGCCTTCATCTGTCATTACATTTCCGAGATAGGAGAAACGTGTTACTTGTTCTAGAATCTCTCGGCTTCACTTCTGCCATCATCTGTCACTACATGTCCAAGATAGGAGAAACTTGTTACTTGCTCTAGTAGTTTGTCACGTTTGGTCATCACGAGATCTTAGCTTCGAGAACACCCACATGTGGTTTGAAAGCAGGTCGCTAAGCATTTATTTTCACTACTGTATGAACGTCGGCCGTTCATAAAACAATGGGCAACTACAGAATGTAAACTTGTCTAAATCATTGTCGCGTAGCGTATACTACTAGGATGGAATTGGATCAAAGTAGATACTAAATAGACTTCTACGAATAGAGAATCTAACCACTGCTGAAGAAGCGATCAAATGGCTCGCAGTTCTAGAAGAATGATTAACAAAGTCCCAGAATGGATCACTACTTCTAAACAGTGCCAGGCTGAAAGTTATGACGCCTAACTGTACTAACAAACGAAGACAGTATGTCAAGTGATTCCTGCTAACGTGCCTGGATGAATAATGATCCCCCCACTGAATAATGTATTCTTACACAACAGGAGATAAGACAGATTTATACGTATAGATATAGTCTTTTCACTCGTCACACAATCTGATGATGCTATTGAAACAGAGGTACTAACAGGAAGCAAGGACCACTTACTTCTGCTACGGTGATGTGAGGAGAAGAGCGCAACCCTGACTGCGTAGGGCCAAAGAAGAAAATGAATAAAGAGAAAGAACCTCTCACCGTCCTCGGTTAACAAGAATAGAAAAGAATTAAGGTTTAAGAAGGTCCAGGGTGGGCCGACAGGGGATTAGAACAATATTCTCCAATCCCAGACAAAGAATTACTCCGAGGGCTGTTCTAACACCAATGACTATAACACTAGAGTCTATCAACTAAACGACAAAGTAAGAGTACCACAAGCATCATTTGTTTATTAAACTTCTGAACTTCACAATAATATACAGACATGTAGCATCAACAAGGAAGTTAGGGTACAGCAAATGCCAAACAGCAAAAACACTAATCCAACAAATAAAATTCCTAAGTGTAGCAAAAACTTCTAATCCAGTAAACACTCCAAATCTACCAAACACTAATCCACCAAACACTAATCCACCAACAACTAATCCACTAGAACTAATTTACCAAAAACTTCTAGTCCACTAAAAACCCCAGGAAAATCTAAAATCTAAAACTAGAATTCTGGCTTTTCCACTGCAAAACTTCAGGGTCTAACTACTAAACACACAATAGAAATAGGCATTGGCGCCTTGTCACTCAGTGCGGTGGACTACGGAAAAAGGGCCAGTTCTACCTGTGCAGGGCCTTATATACTGGGGTCCCAGAGTTCCAGACCAATCAGACGCCCTCTTGCAGAATTCCACCATCATCGCGAGCCGAGTACATTATTCCCCATCTTTAACTGTTATCGTCCCGATAACTGAACATTACACCCCTAGTGCCTTGGGTAATGGAGGGATAATTTCTTACCCCTACCTTATAGTCCTCCACTATTGATGGAGCTGAAAAAAAAAATTCTATCCCCAGACATCACTCATCAAGTAAAACACCCCAAAAATGTACATCAGGTACCAACAAGAATAATGGTCACATGCCAATACAAGGTACATTTACATTAATACCAGTCATTATTCATGACTAAACTGATATCAGCAGTGAAAAAAATAATGCGATCAACAGGGAGACAGTCTCCCGCCACCTTAGTGTTCACAATATTATACGAACAATTACAAAAACAATGAATAATTCCCCCTCTTTAACTGTTGTCGTTTCGACAACCGGACCATACGTCCCTGGTACACTTATCAAACAGGTAGTTATCTTCATACCTCTATGCTCTAACACCTGAACTGCTGGTTACATCCCTAAACAGTACCATTATAAAAGAATTTACTCATTATATCCAGATTTATAATGTGAAACAGTATACATGTACGTCACCAGTCATCAATAAGTCCAAAATAACATTAATAACGTAAAAGCATAAGCCATCCTTATACTAGTACAAGTTAATACTCAGTGATCAAATTAACATCAGTGAGGAGAAATAGCCCCTCTGCTACATGAGCAATCGTAACAAAATGAATACAACCCTCACTTTTTACATAAAAATAATTAAACAATCATAAAAGTTACACAAACAATAAATCAGCAACCTTTATACAGTTTATCACTTGCCTCAACACTGAACATTTGAAACAAAATGTATTCAAAAATAACATCATCTATCTCTTCTAAGACGGATTCTCTCTGATCGCCTCACATTCAAGTCTCCTGGCTCAAACATGTACCAGTCACTTCTTGGCGGTCTATCCCGTGGTTCCTCAGCCTCTACCACGACAGGCAATTCTGGTAGTCTTATCGTCGCCTCTGGTACCTCAATTACCGCATCTTTCTCACACCGCTTTAACTCGTGTCCTGCTGTTCTAATGTCAGGTCCATTCTCTCCCACTCTTCTAATAGCATATGGGCCTCCTGATGCTTTTGGGACCTGCACCACTGTATATTTATCTACAGACCACTGGTCTTTAATCTTGCACCTCTCTGTATAGTGGACTCTCTTCCTAACTACTTCTCCTATGGTTAGCAATTTAGAGGATGATGTCTTGTCACATCTCTCTTTCCTTACAGCAGCTAACTTTCTTAACTGTTCGCCTGCCCTAACATGCGCATTACGCAGACGGGAAAGATGTCCAGTCACCCAGTTCTCAACATTTGGTTCCCCATCATTACAATCACTATCATCACTAGCATCTAGCATGAAATCTACTGGCAATCTGGGTTCTATTCCAAACACCAAGTAGTACGGGGAGTAACCTGTGGACGAGTGGGGCGTAGAGTTATAAACTAACAAAACCTCAGCTATATGTTCAGACCATCTCCTTTTCTGGCTGGCCTCTAGTGGCCTCAGAAGATCATGTAGGGTCCTATTAAACCTCTCGCACTGACCGTTCCCTTTTGGATTGTAACTCGTGGTACGGCTCTTTTGAATCCCGTACACTCTACAGAGTTCTGCAATCACAGCCGATTCAAAGTTCCTACCTTGATCTTAATGGAGTCTATGGGGTACACCTAAATACAGAAACCATTTCTCCACCAGAACTTTTGCAACTGTCGAGGCCTTCTGATCCCTTGTGGGTAAATTTGTGAAAACATCTGTAATGACCAACACATTTTCATACCCCCGACTATCCTTCTCTAACATAGTAAAATCCATGGTCACCACCTCAAAAGGCCTAGATGCTAATAAATTACCTGAAGGACCCTGCAGTTTAATATTGGGTGGTTTAGCAATATTACACCTCTGACATCTTTTACAAAACAGTCAACATCTTTTGTGATGCTAACCCAATAACACCGACTTCTCAGGGTTTGTATCATCCTATCTCTGCCCTGATGGCCAGTGCTGTGCACCGATTCTAACACTCTCTGCTTCAAGCATCAGGTACCACTAATTGAGAAATCCACCCTCTACCTGGCCTCTTTAATTTCCTGTACAACAACCCATTAATCACACTCAACCTCTTTCGCTGCTTCAACAAGCTTTTGGTTTCAGGGGGTAAACCCCTCATCTCTATCTTACTCAGTCTCACACTCTCACTCACACAAGTTAACACTTTATACACATGGACATCTTCTGCTTGTAGTTTTATCAACTCTTCAGCTGAATATGATGGTAATGATACCAGTGGCACATTACCTACAGGATTATTCTGTCTATCTACCTCTACAATCTCTCCTATCCTAGCAGTTCTTAAGTTTGGACTAACTGGTGTAGCAGCTATGTGACTGATTGGAATGTCACCTTCTTCATCTGACCTTCCTGGGGCTTCAAAAGGGTAGCGGGACAAATAATCAGCATTTCCATTAGCACGACCTGGTTTGTGCTTAATGGTGTAGTCAAACATCGACATCTGTGCTATCCATCTCTGCTCAATGGCACCCAGTTTTGCCTTTTGCCACAAAGCTAAATTCCTACTATCTGTAAAAACTTCTACTTTAGTACCTAAAAGATAACTTCTAAACTTCTCAGTCATAGCCCACTTCAACGCAAGTAACTCAAGCTTAGAACTGCTTTTAGCATTTCGTTCTGAGGGGCGTAGCGTGCGGCTAGCGTAAGCTAAGACTCTTTTCTTACCATCTTGAATTTGTGAGAGGACAGCACCTAAACCCTGGTATGAGGCATCTACCTCCAATATGAACTGTAATGAGAAGTCTGGGAAGCCTAAAAGGGGTGTTGATGTCAGAGCCTCTTTTAATCGATTAAACGCCTCGTCACACTCTGGAGTCCACAACCGCCCTATGGGTCCTTTCTTCTTCTTAGTATCACCAGTTTGCTGCTGGTTGAGTTGGCCAACCAGCTCATGTAGTGGTCTTGCAATATTAGCAAACTTTGGGACAAACCTTCTATAATAACTGGCTAACCCTAGAAATGACCTAAGTTCTGTCTGAGTTCTGGGCACAGGTGCTTCTTTTATGGCTGCAACTTTATCATCCATGGTTCCAATGCCTTCTTCTGAAATGGTGTGCCCTAAAAACTCAACCTTTTTCTGACAAAAGTTACACTTTTCAGGATTTAGTTTTAGCCCAATGGACTGCAGTCTCTCAAACACTTTCTCAAGCCTACATGGATGCTCTGAAAAATCCCCAGAATACACCAAAATGTCATCAAGGTATACCAACAAAATCTGAAAAAAATAGTCATTCAGAGAGCATTGCATTAACCTCTGGAAGCTGCTCGCGGAGTTTGCAAGTCCCATTGGCATACGCGTATACTCATACAAACCAAACGGGGTGGTAAAAGCAGTCTTCTCTTGATCATCTGGCTTCATGGCCACCTGGTAATACCCACTGGCAAGATCTAGAGTTGAAAATAATTTGGCACCACCCAGGGCATCTAGATATTCATCTACTCTAGGGAGAGGGTATGCATCTTTCTTTGTCCTAACGTTTACAGCCCGATAATCGACACATAGCCTAAGTCTACCATCCTTTTTTCTCACGAGGACCACAGGAGAAGCCCAAGGACTGGAACTTTCCTTAATTATCTGACTATCTAATAAACCTTGGAGATGATCTTGTACTTCTCTATAAAATGCTGGAGGAATTCTCCTATAAGGCTGCTTGATGGGGGTCTCATCTGTCAACTGGATGCTATGGGTTACCCTATCTGTATAGCCTATGTCAGTATCTCCCTTGGCAAAAAGACTATCATACCTAACTAATAACTCCTCTAACTTCTTCCTATCTCTATCACTACCCTCAAAACCGCTCAAATCTACAGGGCACCTAACATCATCTTTCTCTCCGGCATACGGCCGTGTTGAAACCTCAACTTCCTGAGCACTTACCATTTTGAAATGGTTGGTCAAATCTACAGTAGCATCTGAAATATCCCCAACTTGAGTACCCTTCGACAAGGATATATCTTCATCCCCCAGATTGACCACTTGGACTTGGCATACTTGGACTTGGACTTGGTCTCAAGGTAGTCAAATTGTGGGAGAAAAGCAAACCCTTGTGCTCCAAGTCTCGAGTTGGGCTGAAAATTTTCACGCACAAATCTTACACATTTTACACTAACTGCAGTGATGGAGCGGGCAGGTACGCAAACTCTATTGTCAACAAACACTTTAACTCCGTCCAGTCCGACTCCAGGAATCTCCTCCGCTGGGCTGCTCCAATTAAGAAACCTACACAAATTCGGTACTGACTGTAAAATGTTCGTGCCAATAATGCCAGGCACTCTTCTCTCCCCATTGTCCATGTCTTTGGTGACAAACACCCCACAGTCCTTCACTTGTGTCCCACCCAACACAATGTCACACATGAAGTACCCCACATATGGAATCATTACGCCATTTGCGGCCGTCAACCTAACGAATTGTCCTTCCTTTAGAACAAAGTCCTGGAACATGCCCTTGAAACAGGCCTCAGTAATGGTGGATACTTGAGAACCTGTATCGATGACACACTGGACACACTTGCCACCTATTAAAACAGTCTCTTCGGGCCTACCACCCACAATGTTAATGTCCGAGCCATGACGCTCCCCTTCTAATACCTGGCTCCCAGCCTTAGAGGGGTCCCGTTTAATGCCTGTCTGCACTCGCGTCTCAAGTGACCAACCCGATTGCATCGCCAGCAACGTGGCACTTGATGTTGTTGATCGCTGGTGGTGAGTCTGTTCAGCCTGGCACCAATCTCAGACATCTCCCTCTGAAGAAAGTCAATTTCACCCTGCCTGGAAGTAAACTCAGTTCTTGGTGGTACTCGAGGTGGCTCAGTATGTGCAGGCCTACATTCTACCGTTTGTGGGACTACCTCAGCCTGCACCGGCCCATACCGCCCCTGCTGAAACTCAACTTTCACCGATGAAGGTACGCTTGACTGAATTTCCCCAGTGTTCTCAGTTCTGGCTCTCACCTCTACCTCTCTGATTTCAGCACCCGGTGGGGCCCGCACACCTTCCCATGTTTGTGCGCACTCCCTGACTTGAAGAAAAGTCACAGATGAATCTTGTGCTATCTTTTCTTTTAGGACAGTTTGGGTGAAACTGTCCCTTATGCCAGCCACAAACTGGTCTCGAAGGGCCTCCCCATCCAACACAGGGACACCTTGAATTTCCTGTGCCTTCACCACCCTCTTGAACTCAGCGTTGACCCTATGGGAGAAGTCATGGACTGTCTCCCCAGCTCGCTGGCGTATTGTGAATAATGTTGCCAGGAGCTCCCGTAGACTCTTCTTCTCTCCATATATCTTTAGCAAGGCCTGCAGCATGGCCTCGGGATCTTCCTCAGAAGCATGTAGTTCCAACTCCCTCCTGACAGGACTGGTTATGCTGTCGAAAATAACATCCACCTTATCGACAGTCTCTAACATGCCAGCCCTCCAAGCTGACCTCACCTCCCTGACGTACTCTTCTACCGATGGCCCACCTTTCTCCCCAAAACACCGAACAGGCTTTCTGGTTGGTACTACAACGTACCTCAAAGCCTCAGTGAGCTCGCGTGGTGGAGCTTCCACTGGGCGGGAATCTTCGGTTCCCATCGTAGAAACTGGCGGAGACTCATCTTCTTCAACTCTCACTGCCGCACGAGTACTTCTGGTCTCCATCTTAAGGACAAGATACTATGCTACGGTTGGTTCTGCAATGGAGCCTAACTAGCTAACCTGGGTTTTGCTATCTCTAGAGGACTACTACCAACTATACCAAAAATGAACCAACAAAGAAACCAACTAAAGACCTCAACTAAAACAATCACTTGGTACCAAAACAATCCTACCAGAATAATTCTAAGGCTGTCACTATCCTGGTACAGGCTCGCCACTTGAAACAGAGGTACTAACAGGAAGCAAGGACCACTTACTTCTGCTACGGTGATGTGAGGATAAGAGCGCAACCCTGACTGCGTAGGGCCAAAGAAGAAAATGAATAAAGAGAAAGAACCTCTCACCGTCCTCGGTTAACAAGAATAGAAAAGAATTAAGGTTTAAGAAGGTCCAGGGTGGGCCGACAGGGGATTAGAACAATATTCTCCAATCCCAGACAAAGAATTACTCCGAGGGCTGTTCTAACACCAATGACTATAACACTAGAGTCTATCAACTAAACGACAAAGTAAGAGTACCACAAGCATCATTTGTTTATTAAACTTCTGAACTTCACAATAATATACAGACATGTAGCATCAACAAGGAAGTTAGGGTACAGCAAATGCCAAACAGCAAAAACACTAATCCAACAAATAAAATTCCTAAGTGTAGCAAAAACTTCTAATCCAGTAAACACTCCAAATCTACCAAACACTAATCCACCAAACACTAATCCACCAACAACTAATCCACTAGAACTAATTTACCAAAAACTTCCAGTCTACTAAAAACCCCAGGAAAATCTAAAATCTAAAACTAGAATTCTGGCTTTTCCACTGCAAAACTTCAGGGTCTAACTACTAAACACACAATAGAAATAGGCATTGGCGCCTTGTCACTCAGTGCGGTGGACTACGGAAAAAGGGCCAGTTCTACCTGTGCAGGGCCTTATATACTGGGGTCCCAGAGTTCCAGACCAATCAGACGCCCTCTTGCAGAATTCCACCATCATCGCGAGCCGAGTACACTATAATCTAATTTTATAATGACAGACGCAGTTTGTTAAAATTACAAATATAACATAGCTTGTTTAATTCTAAAGAACACTACGTGAGCCCCACTGGGAACTCACTGACACATAAGAGATACGCAGATCCCTGAAATTTCTACAAGATTATGTTCAGCTAGAGGATGTAATCATAGACTCCTAGCCAATAGCGGACACATTGTGATTGCTGTGAAAGTGGCAAACGGGTGGGTAGCCACTCATCTTATATTCCTGGCCTCCTGGATGGTAAGCTGAAAGTGCTGACTGGATCGTGGTATGGACTCCACTCTCTGCTGCATCGAGTGAGTGGTTCGTAGCTCAATCACCGGTCGTGACTACGGCTACAGATGATCAGGGTGCAGGCTCTGTGAATGACAGTGAGAAGGAGTGAATAATCCTTCAAGACGGAGTCGTAAATTCTTTTGGCCATGTCATGGTCCTGCATGGCATGCATGTCTCATAAATTTCAATAGCATGTACTATCTCAATTTACATATTTTGATTCCTTATCTGAAATCTACAACAGCACACTGATCTAAGGGAAACAACACACAAATGATATCCTATTCTCTCTGCTGATGTTTAGATCAAACATGTACAATCACAATGCTCTACTTCAAAGACCACATTCCTATATATATTTTCTAAGTCATGATTAATCATGGAAACATGAACCACACTTCACATAATGAATTAACAGTACATATCATTGGATGACTTCAATGGAATGAAACTCAGACGCCACAACTCCGACGTCACCATATACATTAACAAACCATTAAATCGATGAAACACCACACATCGTTTTCCAAGTTTGGAAACACACAAACTACACTCCACACGCTGAATTAACATCACATATTGATGAATTACATAGAATGCAATGAAATCACACACAACAACTATAACGTCACGATGTACACGAGTGAACCATTAACATCCATGAAACACCCCAAGTTCACTTAAAGAGTTATGAGTTGTACTACTAGCAAGTCTTCCTTATATTAATTAAAACATAATTAATTATCTAGAAGATTTCTTAGCTAGGTTTAAGATTACTTTCACTATACACAAGCACAATATTAGGGTTGGAGAATTCCCCCAAGGTTTGAACTTTGTTAAGTGGGCCATATTGGACCACATGGTAGTAATCTGACTATGGGCAAGATAGAGATTAATAAAGAATAATTAATTGTAACTTATTCACTCTCTGAACTAATTCCTTCCACTAATAAGTATATTATCTAGTGAAATACGCTAGTTCCGAAGTTTAAGCACATAATTAATATATCTTAACTCTAATCGTCTACTGACTAACTCATGTGTCCTTCCGCAGGCGGATACCTACTTTCGAGAATCACGTAATGTAATTTATCCATGTTTTTAATGCCACATGTGACGAGCTTTGCGTTTTACCCTTGTCGGCAAGCCACATGGCACAAACGTGGTCCTAATTCTAATATTAGTTAACTAACACTAGTGTTAATTAATAGTATCTATTATCGATCGGCCTTTGGATTTTGCCGGCATATTGACACACAGAAAAATATTAACAAAATTATTATTAACTCACCCTGCAACTAGATTTTTACTGGCCTATCGGGAGTGGAGACTATCATTGGCTTTTCTATGTTTTAGTGGGTTGTTCGGCTTAACAAGAGCCAGAAAAAGAATGTCTAACCACAGGCAGGTGTTCAATTTTAGCCAATTGACTCGACAGTTAGCTCCTGCTCCCTCCAGCCTGCTGTCAAGAATGGCAGATGTTAGGGTGCTACCGGAAGTTAACTTCTCATCCAGGAGAGTTCCCTTCCTGTGGCCAAATTAAAATTCACAGCCAAACTTGAATATAAAATTCAGCCTGGCTTGATTTCTTGGCGTGTAAACAAACTCTACACTACATCTACTTCTAACTATAAGAAGAAATAGTATTTAATTCTATAGTTTTATGTATATAAATACACTAACCAAAGACGATTTTAGCTAATATTTGAAAATATAGATAACAATGAAAAATAATACAGAATACTTAGAAGGATTTACTGAGGGCTATCCCCATCTAATAAAAAACGATCTGAGAGGTGGGCCAACCTGTCACATTCATCACAAACCGCCAATACCACCTGGGGTTGGCTGCGAAAGTCCTGGAAAGAACGTGCAACTAATTTGATTATTTTCATGTGTTAAAGCAGTGGTTCAACCCTCAGGGGGGAATTTTAGGGTGTCAGGGTGGGGGGGGGGGGAGATCAAGATTATTCAGGGTGGGGGGGGGGAGATCAAGATTATTTCAAGACCGCGTTAATACAAAAATCGATTACTTGATATTGTGTTTCCCTCCATACTTTACGGTTCTGTGCTTCTCACCCTTCTGAAATTTGCTGTATAATGTAAGTAGACCCGCAAATCACGTTTTATGTAGACGTCTAGATGTGTTCTAGTTTGCGTTATTAAAATTTAGCTTCCATTGTTACGTGTACTGTGTAGGGCCGGTGTGAATTTATATGTTATTTCGGTATGGTTGTATACGAGTTAGGATTTATCGCACGCCTCTGCCTAAGAGCTTTCGGTTGAGAAAGTATATGTGTATGTAAGGGAGTGTATATTTGCGTGTTATCCAGAGGGTGCATGACTGTGAGCGATTTGGGTAAATGATGTATGTATGTTGGATGAAGAATGACTTACGAGATGAATTGGATTAAAGTGAGGAAGAATTGCGCAATTCGTCGACCTCACTCTCTCGCCTAAGTCCATTTGAGTCCAGTGGCAAGACAAGTCATGATGACTGGAGACGAATACAGGTGCAATGGATGACCAGGGCGCTCTACATGCCTTGCCGTGTTCATTGCGTTCCACAACGCTTTGCAGGTAAACGCCGTCTTGCCCGTTGAATCAATGTTGAATTATGTATGCAGGTTTGTGTGTATGTGTTTATGAATGTGCGGGTGTACGTGTGTCTGTCTGACTGTCTCATAAAGTGGTAATATGCATTGATTATGGCTATAACATTCATGTGACAATGTTTTTTTTCCCTATGTGAATGTAACAAACACAAAGATAATGCATACAGATAAAACTACTATGGAGAAAGAAATATATGTTAATGAGGAAAGATTGGAGGTGGTGAAAAATTTCCAATATCTTAGGTCATTGGTTACAAACAATGGTGACATAATAAAAGAAATTAAACGACGACTATCAATTGCTCTTCAAACTCTAAAACAACTGAATAAATTATGGAGTGGGAGAGATAGAACTACAAAAATTAGATTTTTAAGAGCATGCATCTTTCCCATTGCAGCATACGCCTGTGAGACCTGTACACTTACTAAACAAGCTGAACAGCACATACATGCCTTTGAATATAAATGGTATAGACGGGTTCTAAGAACATCTTGGGTAAAGAAAATAACAAATGTTTCCATATTTTAAGAGCTGAATATTGAAAAGGGTTGGCTATTGAAGACGATAAAATAAAGAAGTTTAAATATTTTGGTCACTTGAAACGTAATGAGAGTTTGAAGAGAACAATAATGGGGGTTGGGGTGGGGAGGGGAGTATATTTCTGGGAAGAGAGGAAGAGGAAGGCCAAATAGAAGATGGGTGCAGGATGTGGCGGATGATCTCCAGATGGGTGTATCGGACGCGGGACATCTTGCTTGTGATCGAGAAGTTTTCCGGAAGATTGTTATGGGAGCTAGGCTCTGGAAAGGACATGGCTCTGAATGAATGAATGAATGAATGAATGAAAGAAACATGCACAATGATGAAAAAAAGATGAGTGATTGGAAGGGCCGAATGTAAAGCGGGCCTGCGTGCCATTTTGGGACACCTTTGTCGGTCCCTCTGATTTCGGTTTCTCGTGCAGGTGTATCGTCGGCGAGCGCTCGCCAAAAGACTTTGGATCTATAGCGCCAAGCTATTATTGTTGTTTGTATTATACCGCGTGGCCGCTGCTAAAAAACTGAGGCGGCAATTATCACAAACGATAGTTGCGCGTGTTACGTGTTGATAGTTCTGCTTTGAGCTTACAATCATTGACAATAGATTTGTAATGTTAGTTTGTCTCGAGACAGAAGTGGAAAGTGGATGTACTGTGTTAAATAAGTAAATCAGATATATAATATATCTGTATCAGTATACTATTTTTGCATTTAACCTATTTCTGTTTTTGTATTTCTTCTTCTTCGTTCATCCGGAGTTTTTTTTTTTTTCGGATGTGATTGCGTTGTGCCTGTTTACAGCAGAGCTGCGTTCTTGCGCCGTTAGGCCGACACATCCGACTTCTGCGGGCATTTGTTGACCGGGTTAACCTTCCCGGGTTTTTGTATTTAAGAAGTAGATCAGGTAAGAGAATTATTTTTTTTTTAAACAGCAATTTAAGTTACTTATTATATTGATTATGTGGTTGTTTCGGGATTTGAAATTTAAATATTGAGCACAACCCACTACTGGCAACGCCGATCGCATTCTGGTATGAACCTAAGGCCTATCCACGTCAATATTGAAGCACTATACTCGAGTTTCGCCCTCATTTGAGCTCGTCAGTAGTGCATATCCCTGACCGGATCCGGAAACAGTCCCGGATCACGCGTGTGAAGCGGGTGTGTAACCACGCGGCACACACTGGACACACCAAATTATCACAACAGAATATCACAACGCTACCCATCGTAGGCTATGCTCAAGATTGCCCAATCGCCGCGACCGACGTCCGTCAATCGATGGGACCCGAACGATCAGGACTTCTCACTGGCAAGGAACACCAGGCCTCCTAAATCCAGTGAGCAATAATCAGTGAGCAATTACTTATTATAATTGAAAATGGTTATGTTGTGGCAATAGGGACTCGAATTAAAAAGTAACATGTGCATGGACTGGGTATATCTCAGGTGAGAAACGTGTGTCTGTCTGTGTGTGATAGATAGAGAGTAATTTGAGTAATATAGGGCTACTTTTGCGTTCTGTGTGTGACAGAGAGTGGGTTGCTTAGGAAATATTTGCATTTTCCTACTTTTGCATTCGTTATTTATTGCTCTATTTTTTCTCATATTCATATAATTCATATACGTTGAAGAGGAGACAATATAACAAGTTAAAGAAAGATATAATATGTCAAACCGGTTGCTAGCTGTCAGTATGACAGATATTCGTTATCTATTTATTATGTTCTGTACCATACACATTGACAACTTAATGGCAACTGGCAAGATCGAAGGGAACAGACCAAGAGGAAGACCGAGAGGAAAATACCTGGATGGCTTGGCCACATGGCATGGACGAGACAAGAACACTGAGCTGATCGACAACTCTGGTGATCGAGTGAAATGGCGAGTCATGACCGCCCACGCTTTCCGGCATGGCACATGATTGATTGGTCATACACAGAGTGAAAAGTATGGACAATCTGGATATGATCAGATGAAAATTGCTGCTAATGAGATTGCAGAGAATCTTGAATGCAGTACAGAATTTCACGCGAAAACTGAACTTAGAGCCAAAAGGAAAAAAGCGTCAATTCGACTATGAAGAAGGTGTAGATGAACCCTTAACAGAGGAGAATACATTGAAAATATTGTTTTCAATTATATTCAAGACATTACCCTTAATTCTCCGAATGAACGATTCATATTTTTGAAAACCCATAGCTAAAATGTTCAATGTTTATATGACATTTTAAAACTCAAGGATATAGATGACAAAACACTAGAAATTTATTGTACCAGTCTCCAATCATTACTTTCGGTTGAAAATTAATCAGATATAAATGCAAATGATCTTCTAGAAGAATTACGTGATGTATCCCGAATGCTACTGTATTCTATAAGACCTATGGATGTTTTAAATTATTTGTGCCTAAATATTTTAATTAATATGCATCCGAATACTGTTGTAGCTCTGAGTGTTTTATTAACACGCATTGTCTCTGTAGCTAGTGGGAAAATAATGTTTTTCCAAATTACAATTAATAAAACACTACTTAAGAAGTTCAATAAGCCAAACAAAACTTAGAAATCTATCATTAATTTCTATTGAAACTGCATTGGCTACCACTCTAGACTACTCATCCCTAATTAACGAATTTGCTAAAATTAAAGTTAGAAGGGTAAAACAGTAGTAGATTGGTGTAGTTGATAGTTCATATATCATTGTTTTAAAGTAGTTTATATTTTCAAAATAAAAATAGTATTCGTACATTTTGTACTGAGAAGATCTACGGCGCGGCCCTGCTGTCAGGTCTCAGTCAGATATGACTGAGCTACCGTATGACAGTGGCACCGGTACTACCTGCTTTCTGTTAGCGCCGAATGTTGGGCGGCGTTCACCAAACCCGACAGCCCACATTGTGACAACGACTTGGGTCGGAGGAGCGCAATTGGGAGGGTACAACCCTTACCTTAGTGCGAGGTTATGCAACCTAAAGACTACATGTACATGGCAGGGAAGAACAGGCCCTCCATCTTGGTCAGCAGCTGGTCTAAAACTGAAGCTCTGCACAGGCGGACAGTTAGAGCATTGCTTTGTTGATCCGGCAGCCTCTGCAGTTGGTCTTGTTCCAGATGTAGGGGTGTTACCTTTCCTCTGGAGTGAATTAGACATACCGAGAGAAGGATCATGCTGCATGGGTAACACATGGTCTCCAGAATTCATCCCTGGCTTTGTGCTGTTGATAGGTATAACTCCATTACTGTTCCCAGCTGTGGGTTTTGGTTGTTATGCAAACAAACAAGTGCCACTGTAGTTTTGAAATTTAAAAATAAGTGCGCGTGTGTGCGTGTGTGTGCGCGCGCGCGTGCGTGCGTTCGCTCATTTTGAACTCAGCGTAGTCCATACAGTTGCTGGTGCTTCTAAAAGCACTGGACCTATTTTTACGTGCGTATTAGCTTTCCCTATTACCAGTGTCCCTCGCCATCAGCGAATCAACTCCGACTTCAGAGGTATGGGCGTTATTAACCCGCAATCTTTAATAATAAGATAAACTTGGGAAATAAATCCTGCACTAAACACGTTATGTTCTTGAAGAGTTAAGTTGTGTATTGAGTGAGAAAGGCTGAGCCTGCAAGCGGAGACAACTCGTGTCAACGCGGACAGATCCCTGAACCAGGTCATATCTAACAATAGGCTCTGAGTATTGTACTTGTCTCACCAGTATAAAAACCATGAATAATGTAAAATACACAATGAACACGGGGAACAATATAACCGAAACAATTCGTGGAGATGTTTTCGTTTCTTTTTCCAGCTATGTTAGGTAAAGACAGACATTGGGACAACCAAGAAAGCATTGGTCTCTCATTAAAGACAACCGTTTGACACGTGTGCTAATATTGTACGCAATGTTTGTGCATTGATCAGATAAACAGATCGAAGGTAAAGAAAGGACAGCACGACAGGACGAAGACGGGATCAACGCTTTAGGAAAAAACAGACAACGAATGGAGTCCCTTTACTAGAACACGATCACAGAAAACAAAATGGACGTTGCGGCCAAAGCCTTCATTAGCACAAAAATCAACAAACACACACCGATACAGCTACATGAAAAACATTACATGAATATTCACAAGGTGTTTGTAAATTCTCACTACACTTTGTATGTAGAACGGCTGTTTGCTGGAGAGTATGTTTTCTGTCTTGACAAACGGAAAACGTACTCTCCAACAAAGAGTTGTTGTACATACAAAATATAGAGAGAATTTACAAAAACCTTGTATAAATATAAACGTTACTCACCTGTTTCCTTGAATAGCAATAAAATTAGGATTGCCAAACGTGAACAAGAGTTGAAACCATTCTGGGAATTAGGGGGGGGGGGGTACAACACAGTAATCTAGTGACATAGTCGACGTATCCTGGGGTTGGTGGGAGGGGGGGGGGGAACAAACGGTGATTTAATTGGTAGACAACAAACGGTGGGTTTAATTTAAAGACAACAAACGGTGGGTTTAATTGGAAGACAACAAACGGTGGGTTTAATGGGAAGACAACAAACGGTGGGTTTAATGTTAAGACAACAAACGGTGGGTTTAATGGGAAGACAACAAACGGTGGGTTTAATGGGAAGACAACAAACGGTGGGTTTAATGGGAAGACAACAAACGGTGGGTTTAATGGGAAGACAACAAACGGTGGGTTTAATGGGAAGACAACAAACGGTGGGTTTAATGGGAAGACAACAAACGGTGGAATTAATTAAGAAGGAGACGGCGTGTGGATGTTAGAGGCCGGAGATCCACGGCAGCCAATCATTACTGGGAAGATGTTGGAAATAAAACATCAATAACCGGAAAGATACTATTGGAAGAAGGTGCTCTAACAAAAAGCTGGAATGAGTACATAAGTGAATTGTATGACAGAGAAAGAAACGAATAACCAGAGAAAGTAACTTCTAAAAAGTCACGAATGCTGTCAAACATATGAAGAAAGGAAAAAAGCAGCCGGGACAGATGGAATCAAAATAGAAGAATTAGATGTACTGGGAGAATTTGGAGTAGAAATCTTGACTAAAATTTTGAATGATATTTACAGCAGTGGATATTTACCCAGTGATATTCTGAAAACTGTATTTATAGCTATACCAAAAAGACCAGGAGCAATTGATTGTGAAGATTTTCGTACAATTAACCTCATAAACCATATCACTAAGCTTGTACTCAGAATTATAATGTAAAGAACAAAAAGGCAAATAAAGATGGAAACTGGCGACGAACAGTATGGATTTGTAGAGGGAAAGGGCACAAACAATGCAATATATGCATTACGGACACTAATAGAAAGATTATTAGAGACACAGAAAGACATATAAGCTTACATTTGTCTTCACAGATTATACCAAGACATTTTATAAAGTGAAACACAATGAGCTGGTTAAAATGGTGTAATATATCAACATTGATGGGAAAGATCTCAGAATAATAAAGAATATTTACTTTAAACAAGTAGCAGCAATTAGAATGGGAAATAAAGAGGGTACTTATGAACAAATTAAGCTAGGAGTAAGACAGGGGTGTTTTTTGTCACCGAATCTTCTATCTGTCTAGTCAAATGCCTTTACATGACATCGCATTCAACCCAGCATTTTTCACTGTTTGTGATTTCTTGGCAAGTTTATGTTTAGTAGTTTGCCATTGCTTTCTGAACGACTGGTACTCATGTCATTGTATGGAAACCAGCGCAATGCGGTCTGCTTACAAATCGTCCGCAGCTGTGTTTCGAACGCGGTATGCGGGATTACAAATTGCGTTTGTAACCCATTTGCCACAGAGCCGTATGGTGAAATAATAATAAGAGAGATCAAAGAGAAGCCAGGAATACGAGTCGGAAGTTATAATGTAAACAATATACCTTAACCAGATGACACAGTTTTGGTAGCGGATAATACAAAAGATCTACACTTTTTGGATATTGTAGTAACAGCGAATGCAAAATAAAGTAAAATGACTTTCCTTGAATACCAAGAGCAGCGTAAAAAGTGGATACATCAAAGAAATAGATGATATGTAAATATGAGATAACAATAGAAGGAGAAATGTTTAGCTAAGTTGATACATTGAGACATCTGGTGGCAATTACCACAACAAATGGAAAATACAAGACAGAGATTAAAAGCAGAACAGGGCAAGCAAAAGTTGCATTCTAAAACATTAAAAAGTATCTTATGCAATATGTCACTATCACTGAATGTAAGAAAGAGAGTACTGAAATGTTATATACAACATGTGTTGCTGTATGGCAGCAAATCATGACACGTTAATGAATACATTATGAAACGCTTGGAAGCAACGTAGATGTGGTTGTTGTGAATTCCTTGGACTGCCAGAGTAACTAACAATGATTGCCTGAAAGAGGCTAATGTAACTAGAACATTATATTCAACTGTAAACATGAGGCAAACATCTTCCTTTGGTCATTTGATGAGTAGAAAAGCACTGGAGAACATCACAACTGGATGGTTTCTTTCCATCCAGTTGTTATTCTTCTCAATAACTGAATGAGAAGAATAACAACTGGATGGAAAGATCAGTGGGAAAACAAGGCAGAGGTAGACCAACAGAAATAATGCAGGAGAAATGAAGCAAATAGCGTGCAACAATTAAAACAAATGAATACAAAAGAAACGATCATGAGAGAGAAAAATCAATTACAGTGCAAACGAAATACAAATAGGAATATCAAAGAAACACCATTAGCAAAGGGCATTCTGATCGTCAAATGTAAACCCAAGCAAATGAATGCCCCAGACTATTCAACAACAACAAAAGTATAGTTTACGAGAAGGTATATTTTGTATTATGTCTGCATTGCATATCTCTGATACGGAGTCAGTGCTATGTCGCGTCTTGCCTCCAATCACATTTTAGCATTCAAATGATAAACAAACTCTTGACCTCTGAACCATGACCTTAACAAATCTCTATTAAGGAAGACACTCAGGGGAGACGAGAGGCGTAGTTCAGCTAGTTATGGTGGAGCCAGGCGCTCGCCTGGTCTTATCTGACCAGGCCGCTCTTATCGTATTTGATCTGTGGCCCGGAAAGTAAAGAGTCTCTTCAAGAAAGTGTCATTGCGTGATTAGGGCACAGATTGGGCCGAACCTAGCTTCATGACGCTACGTCCAGGCCCCGCCAGTTTGGCTTCGTTGATCATCTTGTGCTTTCAGTGGCACAGTGATTAGCCAGTCTGCCTCGCAATCTGGAGAGCGTGGGTTCGTTCCCCGGACAGCGCTGATCAAACTGCCAGTGCAATTTTTCTGAGATTCCTGGGGTCATCGCTGGAGGAGTTCGTGCTTTGTACGATGCTCTCGGCAAGCCACTTGTCGTTATGTGGAGAGACAGCGAGCCAGATGGGAGAACACCCGGTGCAATGAAGATGACCCCCCCCCCCCCCTCGGCTTTAGCACTTTAGTTGACCATACATTGTTTTTTAAAATTCGCATATCCTTTACAGGACACAGCTGCCAACAGCAGCATCTTTCAGCTGTCTATTGATTTCTTGGCAAGATTACGCTCAGTAGTTTGCCATTGCTTTCTGAGCGGCCGGCTCAGTTATCCCGCAAGTCACCAGAGGGGGACGAACCGCTCCCAGCTCTCGCCCGCAACGAGACTCTGCGTGATAAACGGGATTACGGAGAAAGTGTTGTAACCCCTCGGCCAGAGAGACCGGCTGACCATACATACTGAGAGTAAACTTGGATGCGTGACTTGTTATACACGGCATCTAGGTAACTGGTCTGGGGCGCTTTCTGACTTTGACGTCGTGGTCTTGTAACTGGTCTGTGGCCCTTTCAGCTTTTGACGTCGTGGTCTTGTAACTGGTCTGTGGCCCTTTCAGCTTTTGACGTCGTGGTCTTGTAACTGGTCTGTGGCCCTTTCAGCTTTTGACGTCATGGTCTTGTAACCGGTCTGTGGCCCTTTCAGCTTTTGACGTCGTGGTCTTGTAACTGGTCTGTGGCCCTTTCAGCTTTTGACGTCGTGGTCTTGTAACTGGTCTGTGGCCCTTTCAGCTTTTGACGTCGTGGTCTTGTAACTGGTCTGTGGCCCTTTCAGCTTTTGACGTCGTGGTCTTGTAACTGGTCTGTGGCCCTTTCAGCTTTTGACGTCGTGGTCTTGTAACTGGTCTGTGGCCCTTTCAGCTTTTGACGTCGTGGTCTTGTAACTGGTCTGTGGCTCTTTCAGCTTTTGACGTCGTGGTCTTGTAACTGGTCTGTGGCCCTTTCAGCTTTTGACGTCGTGGTCTTGTAACTGGTCTGGGGCCCTTTCAGCTTTTGACGTCGTGGTCTTGTAACTGGTCTGTGGCCCTTTCAGCTTTTGACGTCGTGGTCTTGTAACTGGTCTGTGGCCCTTTCAGCTTTTGATGTCGTGGTCTTGTAACTGGTCTGTGGCCCTTTCAGCTTTTGACGTCGTGGTCTTGTAACTGGTCTGTGGCCCTTTCAGCTTTTGACGTCGTGGTCTTGTAACTGGTCTGTGGCCCTTTCAGCTTTTGACGTCGTGGTCTTGTAACTGGTCTGTGGCCCTTTCAGCTTTTGACGTCGTGGTCTTGTAACTGGTCTGTGGCCCTTTCAGCTTTTGACGCCGTGGTCTTGTAACTGGTCTGTGGCCCTTTCAGCTTTTGACGTCGTGGTCTTGTAACTGGTCTGTGGCCCTTTCAGCTTTTGACGTCGTGGTCTTGTAACTGGTCTGGGGCCCTTTCAGCTTTTGACGTCGTGGTCTTGTAACTGATCTGGGGCCCTTTCAGCTTTTGACGTCGTGGTCTTGTAACTGGTCTGTGGCCCTTTCAGCTTTTGACGTCGTGGTCTTGTAACTGGTCTGTGGCCCTTTCAGCTTTTGACGTCGTGGTCTTGTAACTGGTCTGTGGCCCTTTCAGCTTTTGACGTCGTGGTCTTGTAACTGGTCTGTTGCCCTTTCAGCTTTTGACGTCGTGGTCTTGTAACTGGTCTGTGGCCCTTTCAGCTTTTGACGTCGTGGTCTTGTAACTGGTCTGTGGCCCTTTCAGCTTTTGACGTCGTGGTCTTGTAACTGGTCTGTGGCCCTTTCAGCTTTTGACGTCGTGGTCTTGGTAAGGGCTCCAACTGACGATAATGGTGTGACCCAGGACAGGGAGTTTAAAGCTGGGTTTAGAGCTGTTAGGCTCGACTTCATTGCACTGGGTGTCATCCCATACGGCTCGGACCCTTATTGCAGGGCTGTCTGTCGATATCGTCGCAAAGAGCACTAACTCCGTTGCTCCAGCAACAACCTCCAGGACTCTCCAAGATAACTGCATTCGTGAACCAAATTACAGAACCATAAATTGATCTTTGATTTCTTGTGGAAGATTGTTCCACAACTGAGTGGCAGAGTATGCTAAGCTTGTTTTATATAAGTCCATCCTAGGTTTAGGGACATGAAGTATATTTAGTCGTTCGCTATGTCTTGCGTTATATTTAAACAATGGCCAAAGGTAGCTTGGAGCATTTTGAAATAGGATTTTGTGAATTAGTTTAGCCTTATTAAAAAATAGGCGTTTATGGAGTGGCAGTAACCGAAGACGTTTATGTAGGTTAGAATTGTCGGTTAGACAATGTATGAAGTAGAGGGACTGAGACGGCTTGACCAGCACGACGATGGACGTGAAAATTAAAACTATGATAATATATGAAGTAGGAGGACTGGGACAGGATCAAATCCTGCCACATGATGATGATGATGTACTGGAAAACAACCAAATAGTTGAAAGAAAGTAAGCAAAATTGTGACCGACTTTTTCTCCAGGCAGCGAGATTGTTCACATAAGTGCACTAGAGTTATCGTTTGTGATATCCTGCGCGATTGAGGCCCTTGATAGGCTAGACTAGATTCGTACTTATCATGGCTAGAACCGACATGATGGCTTGTCATTTCTCAATCCACGCACAAGTACCGGCTCTCGAACTGCGCTCCCTCAAGATGAAGATGGACGAACAATCTAATCTGATATTGCTGGAGACACGAGCTGGGTTTTCCCCGAGCTTTCTGGTCTTCAGTTCAGACAATTAACTTGTAAATAACTATATCATTATTGCGTTTATTACCTTTAAATTAGTGGGGTCATCTCATCTTGTTCCTCTTGTACCTAGCGGTGTTGAGATGAAGCATAAACAGCGAGAAGGTGCCCGCTTATGGGCCTCATGTATCGAGATTCCCTCTGTCAATCGTTTACACTGTACGTCTTTTCTTCTGGTTCCATTTGGTCTGTACATCATTACTTGTTGTGGTAAATGGTTTGCTGGAAGAGTTGTTATGTGGTCGAACCATTTAACTTGTTTTCTAATTAAATTTAGCGCTGCTATAACACCCACTTTAGTCCTGATTTCACCATTTCTGATTTTATCTCTTCTTGATACGTTGAGTATTCATCTCAGGAATCTAATTTCCGTTGTTGTAATTTTTCTCTCCTCTTTTTCTGACAGTGCCCATTGGTAGCATAGAGTTGGTAGGAAGATTATGTTGTAGTGTACATTCTGAGTAACTATTGACACGTGTTTGTTCTTTAGTATTGGTGCCATTTCTCCAATGAGTTGGTTTGCCTTATTGCACCTATTTGCGATCTCGTCTTCTGATTTGCCATTTGATGATATTATACTTTCTATGTAATTAAAGTTGTTTATTTGTTTTACTTGGTGTTCTTTTAGATGAATCTTTGTTGTGGTTTTTCTTTGGTTATTGCCATTACATCTGCCAATCCACGTGAGAAAAAGAGTTGTTAAATGCTATATCGAGTCAATCGTGATGCACGGAAGCGATGCATGGCTAATTAACAGCTCATAGCCTGTTTGATGTGGAAGCAGTGGAGACGTGGTTCTATAGACGGGTACCGAGAACACTGGAGGCAGATAGAAAGAGTGATGGAGACATCTCGAAGACAGTTCTCACACAGAAACTGTGGATATATAGAAAGAGTGATGGAGACATCTCGAAGACAGTTCTCACACAGAAACTGTGGATATATAGAAAGAGTGATGGAGACATCTCGAAGACAGTTCTCACACAGAAACTGTGGATATATAGAAAGAGTGATGGAGACATCTTGAAGACAGTTCTCACACATAAAACTGGTCACTCACATCAGAAGAAGAAGTCCACATTTTTGGGCACGTCGTAATGGCAAACTACTGAACGTAAACTTTCCCAGAAATCACAAACAGCCAAAAATGGTTGGGGTTGACTGCGATGTCCTGTAAAGGATATGCAACTAACTTTAATTTAACATGAGAGGAGGAAGACATGAGTACGTTGTGACAGGTGGCCAGTAAACTTGTTCAGATTTCTTGTTGTTTTGTTTTTTTCTCTTGTGAAGTTGTTTTGGGCTTTTCCGTACTTGTGTTATGGCCTGGCCAAATTATTCTCGGGCGTTCCTGGATGTGGCTCACGGTCCTGCGGGGTGGCACCAAATCTGCATTATTCCCTGGCGTTCCTGGATGTGGCTCACGGTCCTGCGGGGCGGCACCAAATCTGCATTATTCCCTGGTGTTCCTGATTGTGGTTCACAATCGTGTGGGGCGGCACCAAATCTGCATTATTCCCGGGTGTTCCTGATTGTGGTTCACAATCGTGCGGGGCGGCACCAAATCTGCATTATTCCCTGGTGTTCCTGGATGTGGCTCACGATCCTGCGGGGCGGCACCAAATCTGCATTATTCCTTGGTATTCCCGGATGTGGTTCACAATCCACCAAATATGCGTCCTCGCTTGTAACACGGTTGGTGGGCTGGTACTGTTCAAGCATACAGTAAGTCACTGCACCTTGGGCGTCAACGGTTTGGGGACACAAGTCACGTCGACAACAACAGAGGCCAGACGGTTGGTGACAGTTGGTAAAAATATACTCACTGTCCTTTGTGATTCTTCAACGTTTGTTATTGAAAGTTCAGTATTGCTTTGTTGTTCTGCCACAATGGTTACTGACATCTTGTTAGCTGAGAGTTGCACACCCTTTACAGGACGTAGCAGTCAACCCCAATATTTTTTTAGCTGTTCGTAATTCCTGGGTAAGTTTACATTCAGTAATTGCATTGTTTTCTGAACGACCGGAACCCATACCATTTCATAAAAATACCAATACAGCTTTGTTTCTAGCGGGATTACGAACTTCGTTTTTAACTCTTTCGCCGCGCGTTACCAAGCTTATATTTACCACATTGATATATTTGCGAGTGGATCCGTGATTGCACATTGTGTAACGGGCGTGTGATTTCTACTTTTCTTTTCTGGTTCTGACTAATATCCCCGCAAATAAAGTTCGATCAATCAATCAATCAATCAAGCAATTGGAGCCTCAACCACTCTCATTCTGTCAATTCAAGCGTCTTTTTTATACGCTCGGGATGAAATGATTTTTGCGCGTCTCGTTTCTTCTATATTGTTCCAGACTAGCAAGGCTCTCTGTAACCTATCTTTCTGACAAGGTTGACAGGAGGATGTTCGGGACACAAACTCCGCTGTGTTTCCCACGCCCTAATTTATTTATTGTCACCGGCCAAGCCTAGTAAACAGTTTGGTCTCCTGTACTCTCCTACCCAGTTTTAAATCTTATTATGAGTTCTTCGACCTGACCTGAAAGCACGGGCCTTCTGGTTTGGGGAACTACACTGACCTAGATACGATAGTCCCTAGCACTCGATCCCCTCTCTTACAAGGGGAAGCCAAGGCATTCCTCAATCCTGCAAACCAGCTTCGTAATCAGCTGTAGGTGTCTTTGAATCAGGCCACCTTGTGTTGATTTGTAACAATGGTATGAGCATCGGTTGTTCAGAAAGCAGTGGCAAACTACTGAACGTCAACTCACTTTATAAATCACACACAGCCATACAATACTTGGGTTGATTGTAACGTCCTGTAAAGAACATGCAACTAACTTTATACGAGGGTGCTTCAAATGAAAACCTTAAAAATGTGATATAAATTACAATAACCATACTGTTGTCTTGTAACATGTCAATATTGTTGTTAAAGATGTCAATGGGGTCAAGCACGTGACATCACGGTGCGGACGAACACGGTGACCTCATAACGACAGTTTACAGATGGCCGCCCCGCTTTTGACATGCGCGAAAGAGGAGCAGCGTTGTGTTAACCGTTATGAGATAAATGGAGGGGTGAAACAGCGAAATTCAACTCCAAACGAAGGTCCAGTATGGTGATGCATGTCTGTCAGTCCAGCAAGTGTATGAGTGGAGTAGGGAGTTTCGACCCGCAATCAAATCCAAACGAAGTGGACTTTTGAGTAAAAGTGTCCTTTTGCAACATAACAATGTTCGACCCCATACTGTCCCAGCAACGGTTGAAACCATTGAAGACCTCATATTTCAGTGTGTATCACATCCCCAGTACTCGCCAGAACTGGCCCCGCGTGAATTCCACCTGTTTGGACTATTCAAAGAGTCATTGGGAGGAAACAGTTTTCATTTGAATCCCTCGTATAAGGATCTCTTGTTATTAGCATCTGTCAGGCAGTCGCTGTAGGCAAGACTGGGTATTCACGACATTTCTCTCAGAAACCGCATCCCCGCTTCCCCCAACAACCTGCTGGTGTGATAGTCCATGACTCATGGCCAATCAGTGGAACAAGTTCCATGTAACAGCTCAGTGATTTATAGCTCAGTTATTTATAGCTCAGTTATTTATAGCTCTGTGGCCAATGGGTTACGGACTCAATTCGTAATCCCGATTACCGTGTTCGAAACACAGCTGCGTGCGATTTGGAAGCAGACCACGTTGTATTGGGTTTAATACAGCTGTATGAGTGTCGGTCTGTTCACAAACTACTGAACGAAAACTTGTCAAGAAATCACACAGTCCAAAATGTTGGGGCTGACTACGGTGTCCTGTAAAGGATATGCAACTAACTTCTTATTGCAACAGATATTTGTCATCTAGTGAAATATAGGATGCGTTTGCCACCCCCCCCCCCCCCCAACTGCTCTCAGTCTAATGAAATGATCGCCCACGACCTGGAGAGAATGATGTTGCAGGGAGTGATCAGAGTATATGACCTACACTCAGGACTCCAAGGAAAGGCCAGAGGGACACATAATCAGACTGTAACTGGTACTATTAGTACTGGGACTCTTTGCTGGCTGTTGCAGATGAGGACAGAGCACGTATGGGAATATCACGAGTGCTATGATATCGATTCTTGACTCAACTCATCTCAGTTTGCATATTCCACATTGTGGGTTCTCCAAATGCTTGTCCAGGGTCCTGAAGCACGCCATTGCTAACACTACTGGCTGTTCATTGCTGGAACCTTACTGCAGGCTGCGTTGCTGGGGGGGAAAGAGTGGGGGTATGATGGAATACCAGAAGTTGAAACGGGAAATAAAGAGGACAATTATGAATAGATAAAGCAAAGAGTGATGTCTGTAACCGGATCTCTTCTCTCTCGTCGCTATAGCGAAGTAATAATAAGAGAGATCAAACAGAGGTCAGGAATGCGGGCTAGAGTTTATAACATAAACAATCTACGTCATGTCGATGACACAGTATTGATAACTGTAGATGTAGTCTACAAGATCTCGAGCAGATATGTTTACTGACGATCGAAAACGGTGAACTATGGGTGAGGGAAAGAACAATGTTGCATGCCTTTTTATATTTGATATTTCTCCGCTCGAAGAGGAAGAGAAGAAGGAGGGGTGGGGAGTGGGAGAAGAAGAAGATTTTGAAGTAGGGTAGATAGCATTTCTGTATGGGAGTAGGGGTGAGAATTAGCCATCAGTTATAACGATTGTCTTATTTTATTCAGTGGCAGCAAGCCATCTCAAAGCTGCAATGACCGCCTCCACCTCCATTCCCGCGCTGGTTGTGATGCTGGAGTATACTCCACTCTGTTCTGCGATGATCTTACACTTCCGTCCCAGTCATTCTGCTCCCCGTCCATTGAGCAGCAGATACTACTACCTCTTCGTCAGTGATATCTTCTATTAGTTGCCCCTTTGTTTCCACCTCCGCTTTTCTTCTCACCCCCTCCTCCCCCATTATGCGCATCTTCCTATCGCTTGCTGTGAATTTTTCTGGTGCCACTGCCTTCAAAATAAAATTCAATCTCCAGCCTGGCACATCTTTGAGCTGTCGCCATTGCCGTGAATGTCCTGTACACCATCGCCATCCATGAACATACATTTCTACTCCCGCATCACATCTTTGACCTGTACGACTTATGCTGAGTGGCTTCCATGACAAATGTTTGTGAATTTACTGGGAACAGTTTTACAGTCCGAGGTGTTTGTTTATTTGTTATTAGACCTACACTGCTTTAACATAAAATTCCGAGACTTGATGAGCTATTTGAATGGTTAGATACGAATTATGTCCATACTCCACAGGTGTAGGTTCATGTGTACTCTAGACCTGGCTAATGAAGATACATTTGTGGAGTGTCTAGTTCGAATCTCGGTCGGTAACTATATCTTTTAATCTTTAATGATGTCTAGTGCGTCCTCTAACCCCTATTTCTGTCTTCTACTCCTATGAGTGCCAAACAATACATATGTGGTTATTTATGAACTGTTTTGGTGACCTCAAAGGGTTTCCCAATTGATATTTCTCTGACAAACCATCGATGAGGTTCCGCTCGTAAGTTGCGCTTCCATGCTGTAAGTAATGTTTCCATGTAGGAGACGTCAAATGTCATTGGGACTCTTAGCTAGGTACTAGCGGGTACGAAGCGTAAAATTATTGGATGTTTATTGTCGGAGCTCGTCAAGTTAACTCAACCATAAGTTGATTTGACCTGTGTGACTATAAAGGCAAGTGTGAAATCAGGTCACAACATCGCTTCGATACACCAAGTTGTAAAATAGAAACCTACATGTGTGCTCTCAGTGTTGGGCGGTAAAGACTGGGAGAAATGAAGCTGACACGGCACCTCATCAAACTTTGACCTAGAATATATGAAGTACTTTCAGCAGTACCACGATATCCGTGATATATTCCCTGCTGCTGGAGAAAGTGGAATGTTTGTGTGCGAGCGATTATTCTAGAGACCAATTATCAAAGGCGGCCAGTTATCACGAAAAGGTAATTGGCCTCCTTTTGTGGTGTTTATCAACAGCGGTAAGTTAAGTGTATCCCTTTCTCTGGAACGCTGGTCCAGGGGCAACTGAATCCTGATTGGTGGATAGACTGACAGACAGCACGCGGTACGATTGCTATAAACGTTGCTATAGACAGTCTGTGGGATATTTGTAACAGATCTTGCTGTTGTTGTCGATGCAATGACGTGTATCTTTTCCATGGATATTGTGTTCTGTTGGCAGCTGCACAAACAGGTAGGGTTTATTCTAGAGCATGGACGAGTACTGGTCTTTTTTATCGTTGATTTTATTTACAATTCTTCCGCTTCTTCGTTCATTTATAGAAGTGTGTATACCTGTGTATGTACCTGGATGGTCAGTGTGTCAACTTCGACATGCGTTTGTGTCCGGTTTGCTAGCTCCAGAAATATTCCATCCAAGGTCGAGGGATGTGTCTTGCCGTGGGTAGTTGTTCTTTTCATAAAAATGTTGCCAGCGCGGTAGCCGCTAGGCCTGCTCTTTGCGATTTCACCTGCCGTGGGATTTTTAAAGTGCACATATTGTACACGGGACTTCCCATCCCCCCCCCCCCACCCCGGTTTTACCCAAGAAGGTTAGGTATGGATCACACTACCTATGAGATCAGGGAGCGTGTGATGTGCGATAGCAATGGTTCTTGGGGAAATGCCCAATTCTAAGCAAGGGTCGAACCATTTCGGTATCCTTTCGGCCACTGCTGCCCTTGTTTAGTTTAGTTTAGTTTAGTCGATGGATCAACATCACGGCACACGGGTGTCACCCATAAGAGCTCCATTCTCCTCCTAACTCAAACCTGAGCCTTGAGAAACTCAGCTCAGTGCACGAACTCTGTATCACCGACGAGGGTCCTGAAATACTTTAAGTAGATTTTTAACTCGAAATTTTGCCCGGGCATCGTCGTTAGGCTAATCTTTTTCGGTTTCCAATTGCCAAGGGATTTTTCACGTGCGCAACAATACATATGGGCGTCCGATCTCACTACCCGGAGACCAGGGGAAATTTTATTAATAGAAGTCCACATGAAAAAATCCCGGTCCTCACCGGGGCTTGAACCCGGGACCTCCAGCACTCGAGGCGGACACCATACCTCGAGACCACGCAGCCTCAATTTGCCCTTGTTTATGATTGTCTACTGCCCGACTCAGGTGGATCGTACCAAATGTCCTAACTCCCAGTGGATCGTGTCTCATGTCCTAACTCCAAGTGGATCGTACCAAATGTCCTAACTCCAAGTGGATCGTACCAAATGTCCTAACTCCCAGTGGATCGTGTCTCATGTCCTAACTCCAAGTGGATCGTACCAAATGTCCTAACTCCAAGTGGATCGTACCAAATGTCCTAACTCCCAGTGGATCGTGTCTCATGTCCTAACTCCAAGTGGATCGTACCAAATGTCGTAACTCCCAGTGGATCGTGTCTCATGTCCTAACTCCAAGTGGATCGTACCAAATCTCCTAACTCCAGGTGGATCTTGCCTCATGTCCTAACTCCAAGTGGATCGTGCCTCATGTCCTAACTCCAAGTGGATCCTGCCAAATGTCGTAACTCCAAGTGGATCCTGCCAAATGTCCTAACTCCAAGTGGATCGTACCAAATGTCCTAACTCCAAGTGGATCGTACCAAATGTCCTAACTCCCAGTGGATCGTGTCTCATGTCCTAACTCCAAGTGGATCGTACCAAATGTCGTAACTCCCAGTGGATCGTGTCTCATGTCCTAACTCCAAGTGGATCGTACCAAATCTCCTAACTCCAGGTGGATCGTGCCTCATGTCCTAACTCCAAGTGGATCGTGCCTCATGTCCTAACTCCAAGTGGATCCTGCCAAATGTCGTAACTCCAAGTGGATCCTGCCAAATGTCCTAACTCCAAGTGGATCGTACCAAATCTCCTAACTCCAGGTGGATCGTGCCTCATGTCCTAACTCCAAGTGGATCGTGCCTCATGTCCTAACTCCAAGTGGATCCTGCCAAATGTCGTAACTCCAAGTGGATCCTGCCAAATGTCCTAACTCCAAGTGGATCGTACCAAATCTCCTAACTCCAGGTGGATCGTGCCTCATGTCCTAACTCCAAGTGGATCGTGCCTCATGTCCTAACTCCAAGTGGATCCTGCCAAATGTCGTAACTCCAAGTGGATCCTGCCAAATGTCCTAACTCCAAGTGGATCGTACCAAATCTCACAACTCCAGGTGGATCGTGCCTCATGTCCTAACTCCAAGTGGATCGTGCCTCATGTCCTAACTCCAAGTGGATCCTGCCAAATGTCGTAACTCCAAGTGGATCCTGCCAAATGTCCTAACTCCAAGTGGATCGTACCAAATCTCACAACTCCAGGTGGATCGTGCCTCATGTCCTAACTCCCAGTGGATCGTGCCTCATGTCCTAACTCCCAGTGGATCGTGCCTCATGTCCTAACTCCCAGTGGATCGTGCCTCATGTCCTAACTCCCAGTGGATCGTACCATATGTCCTAACTCCCAGTGGATCGTGTCTCATGTCCTAACTCCCAGTGGATCCTGCCAAATGTCCTAACTCCCAGTGGATCGTTCCTCATGTCCTAACTCCCAGTGGATCGTACCAAATGTCCTAACTCCCAGTGGATCGTGTCTCATGTCCTAACTCCCAGTGGATCCTGCCAAATGTCGCTGGAGCCACGGAGTTCGTGCTTTGTGCGACGCTTTCCGAGCCGCGGAAAGAGACTGAGCCATATAGGATATAAACCCGGTGCAATGAAGTCGACCCTGTCGACTTTTAAGCGACTGTATTTTAAGCGACATTGAATTTCAATACAGATACAACAGATAACTGTATATATCAAACAACACCAGTGGGTAACCCCTAACCAATCAACAGAACTTAAGACAACTGGGTACACCAGTACTACAACACAGGTTTTCCAAACTATAGCTGGTTAGACTAACACAATAAAAAAAACTTTGACACAGACAACAATAAGGCACTACAAAAACATAAGTAACACAACATAAATCCTAAGACGCGACATAAACATAAGAGTTGTGACACAAATTACTTCCCCGCCATGAACCCAGGCCTGCTGACAGTCAGCCATTCCACTGCAGAACCTTTCAGGGTCTAAATTAAATTACTATAGGCATTGGCGCCTCATAACTTGGTGTGGTGGGCTAAATAAGGCAGAATTTACATACATAAAATTCGATGCGATTTCACCATTACCCCTACCCCGTTCAACCTCAAGGAGAAGTTATAGCCAGGGTTCCAGATCAATCATACAGCCTGCGCCCTATGGCGGGGTTCCATTATCATCGTGAGCCGAGTACATGTATACTTGAGTATATATTTGATGCGGTGATAATCTGTCCAGATTTAGTTCTACAGTACAACCAAATCCCGCTGGGACGAGTTCTTACCTGGCCTGTTTGAACCGACTGCTAATGTGTAAACAGGAGAAATTATCCGCTAATTTTCCTTATCTTATGTGGCCGCCTGTGGTGACGTCATCTACCGATAAGAAATCACTTAACTCGATGTTGAGGTAATTACTTCCTACACCGGGTCCCCTCCCCACACACAGGGTCTCCTCCCCACACACCAGGTCCCCTCCCCACAAACCGGGTCCCCTCCCCACAAACCGGGTCCCCTCCCCACACACCGGGTCCCCGGGTCCCCTCCCCACACACCGGGTCCCCTCCCCACACACCGGGTCCCCTCCCCACACACCGGGTCCCCTCCCCACACACCGGGTCTCCTCCCCACACACCGGGTCTCCTCCCCACACACCGGGTCCCCGGGTCCCCTCCCCACACACCGGGTCTCCTCCCCACACACCGGGTCCCCTCCCCACACACCGTGTCTCCTCCCCACACAAGCCACACTCACGCGCCCATGTTGGCAGTTGGACTCGAGCGTCTCTGTCAAGCAGACGTTGAGCTCTGTATGTATTGCTGTCAGAGATTGTGGTTCTTAGAGAAGTGGCTGGCCTAATTAACAGAATGCTAGGCTCGTCTCCGGGAGACCCGGGTTCGATTCCACGGTAAGGTGTGGGTGTTTTGTGTTCCTTTCTATCGGGTTCAAACACGAAAATCCTAACCTGCACAATTCGCAGCGACTGCACTAGCCAGGCGGTCTTAATTCCTCAGGCTCAAAACCCCCTGTCATACACGGCGAGGCTCTGTAGTCAGTAATTGACAGTGTTTGTTATTATTATTTTTTTAAACAGCAGGTTATATCTGTACGCCAATTTACAACCGAGACAGTTAGCTAGGTCTGGTCAACTCACACCAAGAGAAATGTTTAAACAGCTTTCATATGCGGTCTCTGCGAAGAATACTTGGTATTAAGTGGCAAGACAAAATCATTAATTTTTAAGTATTGGAAAGATCAGGTTGTGTGACAGTTTGTTCCATGCTCAGTCTTCGTAGACTTACATGGATAGGACATCTTAGGAGGATGGATGAAAATTTAATACCAAAGGACATTTGTTTTAGTGAATTAAACATGAGTAAGAGATCTCGGGGTTTACTTCTACTATTGTGAACAGATGTGCGCAAGCGAGACATGATTCCTACAGGCATTGATGTTACATCTTGGGAGCAAGACGCCGCTGATCGGAGTCTCTGCGTAGAGGGCAAAGGTCAGAAATGGAATAAAGACAAATGAGAAAATTATTGTAGATAGGTCACACACACACATGCCCCGTGGCGAAGAAGTTACGTATGCTGGTCGTGATCCCGGTACCCGCGTTCGAAACACAGCTGCGGGCGATTTGGCAGCAAACCGTCTTGCGTTGGATGTTTACGTAATGGTCTGCGTGCCGGTCGTTCGGAAATCATTATCAAACTACTGAACGTAAACTTGCTAAGAGATCACAACAGCAAATAATGCTGGTGTTGACTGCGACGTCCTGTAAAGGATATGCAAATGACTTTAACGTTACACACTGAGCGTTCGCATGCATCCATTGTGATCGAACATTTACTTAGCGGGTTGATCTGAGCAGTCCCATTCGCTACCGCCAGGGGTAGTGGTTATTTTTGAAGCACAATGTTACAAACTATCGTCTGTCAAGACGGCAATGTACCAGTAGTTGCAGTAGGATATCCATATAATCTGGATGTTTGTGTACATCCTCATATCCACATAATCCACATGTTTGTCTGCGTCTTCTTTAGGTTCTCCAGATCAAGTTACCCAGATATGACTTTTGACGGCTGTCAGCCTGGTCTCTAGACACTCCAAAATTATTGACTGAAGATCTGTAATTTCCCGTTGACATTTTCAAAATTTACATGGCCGAAGTGAGAATTCCCACAGAGCAAATTCCTGTGGACATTCTGAAACGGCTGCAGGACATCGTCGACAGAAAGACCCTGATTGGTTCTCTGTGTAGAAGGCCGGGTCTAACAAGTATGGCTGCGCCAACACAGCTACTTCCGTCTTCAGCATGTCCGGCGACTTCATCCATGTCTGCTCATCCTTCATCCTTGAACGTCACCAGCAACATGTCGCTATTTGGGTCATCACAATCGCCCTCCTACTGCCCGGGCCCTTCAGAAACCGTGTTTTCTATGGCAAATGTAACATCTGCTGCTTCTTCAGCCTCATGTATGTTTGCATCGGCTGCCTCACACTATACTTCCGCTACAGCCTCAGCCAGACTGCCCACATTCAGAACTCTGATCACATCTGCAGGGGGAGACATGGTAGATGGTGGGTCCTGCGACCCAGTGACCCAGCTCTCAGGGCCGAGTCCCAGGAAGAGGAGACTGGTAGATGTTCTAGATGACTCCGGAATCGTCCGGGTATTTCCTATGGAGGACAATCTTAAAGCGTCAGAAGTGGAAGAACGCAAATCTACATCGGAGAAAGATTCAGAAATCGTGAGAATTTTCCCAGACATGGATGCCAACACAGGTCTGGTCAAGGACTCGACCATCGTCAGGGCCTTGACACCTGTCCACATAACCCCACGACCCGGAAGTGTTAACATGTTTGATAATGGCCGAGAATTACAGCCAAGAAAGGAATGGAACTTCAACCCTTTGCATGACAATGCCTCACAGTCTACAAAGATGCCCATTAGCCCAAGGCTTGTCCTTGAACCCTGTGATACAATATCCAGACGATCATCTCGTCCATTTTCTGGGCACTGCGAGTCAACAAACAAGCAATCCAGCATTGGCAACGTTCACAAATCAGATGCTATCTCCAGTCAAAGCATGTCCTGTAAGCAGAGCCAGCAAGTCAAGCAACACCCCCGCGAAGCAGATGCCGGCATCAACATGCGCAGCTTTAACTCTTGCCCCGGAAATGCCCGAAGATCGCCCGAGCTGCCCACACCACCACAAACTCCGGATGATGGTGATGTTGATATTGGTGATGATGAAGTATTCACATTCACTTCAGTGGGAGGTGAAGACAAGTACTTATCACAGACTTGCGGTGAGGTATGTATTGTAACTTATGTGTGTTGTTGTTCGTCCTCTTCATCTTCCTCTTCTTCTTGTCTCTCGTGTACTTGATTGTTTTAAATTGCAATTTTATTTCCTACATAAAATACAGAAGTGGGTGTGGCATGGAGGAGCTTAATGAGCTTACACTTGTGATGCGCTGACTGCGGCCTACTGAGATCAACCCCTACACCTGTCAGTGGCACTCCAATGTTGACTTTACCTTCAGACAGAAATGGCAAACTTCTGAATGTAAACTTGCATAGTAAATCAACCTGGGGTTCGTGTTGATTGTAAGTCCTGCAAGGGTTTTGCAACATTTGTTTTTCTGGCATAAAATGCACCGTCTTGTGCAGATTCTGTAGACTATCGTAGAGTTTTCACTGGAATTGTTACATCCGACCACAGAACAGATCCTGTAGACTGGCTTAGAGTTTGGTAACTGGAATTGTTACATCCGACCACATAACAGATCTTTCTGGGTTGGGTGTGGCACACTTTGATAGAATGTTTTACTCTGAACTGCCAGCCCGCATGTACACATGTCGGTAGAATGTATCGTTAGCTGTGTGTACATGGGGTTGCTACGTCCGTTGTATCCTGTTCTTAGTCTAAAGACAGTCTCGTCAGGAGATCTATAAAGCAGACACTCTGCAGTTAGCTGTGGCTGATGTTTATTCCGGCGCATTTATGTGATATGTGTTGTGTTCAAGTCTGTCCTTGTCGGATGGTTTAATACCCACCCCCGATGTCTTAGGTTCAGCCAAGTTTGTTTAATTAACATTTGAATTATTCTTTTCGCTGTTCTGAGCTTAAGATAGGATGTTTCCCTGACAAAACTAAGACTGTGTGATGGTTAATTATACTTCTTTCACTTCTTGACTTGTCTCGCCAGGCAACCAGAACACGCACGGAGTCGACCCCCAGAAGAAGACGCGAGCAATCACGTCATCACTCCGACCGGACAGATGGAACCTTCCAACCAATGACACAGATGACCTCGACCTTTGGACCCACCCAGCAAATGTCAGAATTGAACTTCGGGA
Organism: Cepaea hortensis; assembly: GCA_963921405.1. Taxonomy (NCBI): domain Eukaryota; kingdom Metazoa; phylum Mollusca; class Gastropoda; order Stylommatophora; family Helicidae; genus Cepaea; species Cepaea hortensis. The sequence goes on from OY992876.1 coordinate 520,858,199, forward strand.
ACCGAGAGAAAACCCGCAAGAGGCTTTCATTTGATGAGGGCATGTCTACTCAGCTGCCAAACTCAAATCAGCATTCTTACAAAGAGCTATCATTGCTTCCTCAGTTTCCTCTCAAAGCCTCGAATTCTGTCTGTAGCAACAACTCCTTCCCCGGCAGGTCCGGCCAGGTTGGTGCAAATAACAGCTTTAGTCCTATGTCTAAATGTCATTCCCATCAATCTTCCTTCCCACAATGCCCTTCATCCCAATCCTCGTCTCAACCACACCAGCCACTTGCAACCACGACCCAACCACAAGCCACCCAGATAAATCAACGTCCGACTCTTTCTTCGTCGCCATTCCGTCCTTCATCCAGGCGATCCCCGGTGCAGGATGTCTTCGCGGTTCTAGAGAAAGCTGTGCACAAGCAATCATCTGCCCCACTTCGAAGATCAAGGCTGCACTCTGACAGTGACTATATCACAGAAGCACATTCCCAGGGCTTGTCCACGTGTGACCGGACCTCGTCCCAGCTAGAGCTGGCCAGTGTCCAGAGACAGAGCTTCTCATTTGGGAACAGAAAACACACAGGTCAGTAGAGCCCCTGGGGTGTCCTCAAAGTCAGGTCTTAGTGGCGTGCTTTAGTGTCGTGTGTTTCCAATGACTTGTATTGTCACGGTTGTGTGTTCACAATGTCTTGTATTGACAGGGTCGTGTGTTTACAATGTCTTGTATTGCCAGGGTTGTGTGTTTGCAATGTTTTACATGGTTTCTCCTGAAACGGAAAAGATGTCAATTGCGGCGAGAGAACGAGTGTTGAAGTCCTACATAGAACCTTTAGTTGTGTATAGATGTGAGACATGAACAATGAGCTGACAAGCAGGAAAACGTCTAATGACAGTGGCAATGTGGTTTCTGAGAAAAATGCAAAGATTACCATAGACAGACACATCGATGAGCAAGTCCTACCAGAAGTGAATGAAAACCGTAAACTGATTAGAGAAGTTAGACGTAGACAGACTAGATTTTTGGGTACGTTATGAGAAGAATGTAATATACAAGCAAATGGGAATATTCTTCAACAAGTGGATCGATACAATTATCTCAGAACAGCAATAACATCTGATGGGAGATGCCTTGAAGAGATTAGAACAAGAATTGCTATGGCGAAAGTAGCTTTTAGCAAGATGAATAACATTCTGACCAATAAAAAGATGTCAATTGAAACGAGAAAAAGAGTGTTGAGGGGATACTTAGAGCCTATTCTTTTATATGGATGTGAAACTTGGACAATGAGCAGTCAAGCTGAAAAACATCTGATGGCTGCAGAAATGTGGTTTCTGAGGAAAATGCAAAGAATACCATGGACAGATAGAAAAACAAATGATCAAGTACTACAGGAGACAAATGAAACTCGTAAATCGATTAGAGAAATTAGACGTAGACAGTCAAAAAATTTTGGACATGTTATGAGAAGAAATGGATTGAAGAACTTAGTGACAACTGGCAAGATCGAAGGGAACAGACGAAGAGAAGACCGAGAGGAAAATACCTGGGTGGCTTGGCCACATGGCATGGACGAGACAGGAACATTGAGCTGATCCACGACTCTGGTGATCGAGTGAAATGGCGAGTCATGACCGCCCACGCTTTCCGGCATGGCACATGATTGATTGATTGATTGATTGATTGATTATGGGAAGAAATAACCTAGAGAACGAGGTGACAAATGGCAATACAGAGGGGAAAAGATCAAATTTGTTCGGTTGTTAGTTATATTTTCGAAAGCGTCACACAAAGCACGAACTCCTTAGCTCCAGCGACGACACCCAGGAGTCTCCAAGAAATATGCACTGGTCAACAGAATTAGAAGTCCGGAATCGAATCCACAGCTTTCGGAGCGGAGGGCAGGCGCCTAAACCATTTCGCCACGTAGACATCCTCCCACTTCTCTCTCTCTCTCTCTCTCTCTCTCTCTATATATATATATATATATATATATATATATATATATATATATATATATATATATATATATATATATATATATCTTCTTCTTCTTCAGCGTTCCGAGCCATTGAGGTTCTTTGCTGCAAATACAATCCGTCTCCATTCGTCTCTCTGGTGGACCTTCTCTTGCCAGTCGTTGATTCCAAGTGCTTGTAGATCTGTACATGTATTATCTCTCCACCGCCTTCTTGGTCTACCTCGGGGTTTACGGTCATTTATTTCCTGAGTGTAAGCGAGTTTTGTTTCCCTATTATCTTCCATTCTTTCTATATGCCCCAGCCATTGTAGTCTATTAGCCTTCATGATACCAGTGATTAGCGGGGACTTAAACAGATCATAAATGTCTTTGTTACTTCTTCTTTTCCACTCTCCACTTTGTGTATCCCTAATGGGTCCAAAGATGCGTCTTAAAATTTTGTTCTCAAAGGTTTGTAACAAGGCTTCGTCTCCTTTCGTTGTACTCCAGGTTTCAGAGCCATACAGCACAACTGGTCTGATCAGTGTTTTGTATATTGTGATTTTGGTGTTACGAGATAGCGCCTTTGATTTTAGTAGATGTTGTAGTGCATAGTATATCTTATTTCCAGAGTTGATTCTAGTTTGTATTTCTTCTCTTATGATGTTGGAGCAGTTGAAGATTGAGATATATATATATCTGCGTAGGTGTGTATGTTTGTGTGTATGTATGTCTTGTGTGTTACGTGTAAGTGTGTTTGTGTGTGTAAGTGTATATGTGTGCGTTTGTATGTGTATGATTGTGTGTATGTCTTAATGTGTGTAGATGTGTGTATGTACATAGGTGTGTGTATGTGTATATGTTTGTTTGTGTGTATGTGTGCGATGTGTATGTGTGCATGCATGCAACGTATGCGAGGTGAGACTGTGTATTTGTATGTTATTGAGTGTGTGCATAACTGAGAGTTTGTGCATATGATGTAAGTATGTATGCAGGTATATATGTGTGCGTGTGTGTTTATGAATGTGCGTGTGTACGTGTGTGTGTGCCTGTCTCATAACATGGCAATATGCATTGTTTATGTTTACAAAATCCATTTGACAATGTTTTTTTTTTCCTATGTGAATGTAACATGCACAATTGATGAATGAAAGATGAATGATTGGAAGGGCCGAATGTAAACGGGCCTGCTGTGTTCAGTTTGTGACCCTTTGAACGTAAAGTTCGTTCGTTCTCTCTCTCTCTCTCTCTCTCTCTCTCTCTCTCTCTCTCTCTCTCTCTCTCTCTCTCTCTCTCTCTCTTGATGAATGTCTCTAATAAAAACATTGCACGACATTCCCCACAGTGTTTGGTAGAACAAGTCCTTAAAGAAACAAATGAAGATCGCAAACTGATTAGAGACATTAGACGTAGACAGTCAACATTTTTGGGGCAAGTTATGAGAAGAAATGACGTGGAGAATTTGGTGACAACTGGCAAGATCGAAGGGAAGAGACGAAGGGGAAGACTGAGAAGTAAATACCTGGATGGCTTGGCCACGTGGCATGGTCGAGACAGAAACACGGAGTTGATCCACGACTCTGGTGATCGAGTGAGATGGCAAAACATGACTGCCCACGCTTATCGGCATGGCACATGATGGATGGATGGTTTGGTAGAATGGAATTGGTCGACCCCGTGAGTTGCCATCAATATGTTTGAATTACTCTCACGCCTTCCCCCCCCCCCCCCCCCGCGGTGGCAAGCTTCAAGTTCATGCATCGTCAAGGTCATGCAACCCGGAGGTCGAATCTACTCAGTTTCACGTACGTGGGAGTTTCTGTCTGTCCAAGGTCGTGTGATCACGACCTTGTGCGTGTGCTGACAGTCAGTTTTGACCCTCTCCCACGCTCCCGCACACACCCTTGACTTTATGCCTCCAATAAAAGCATAAGTTGGTTTCGAGTTTATGATATTCCCTAGTTTTTGTTGAAATCAAATTGGTCGCTGCCATTTTTTTTTTTTTTTAATGGCTATTGCAGTTTCCGGTAAGGGTTCTATTCTGTGCAAGAATATAGAATTAAATTTCCTCGTTGGGGGACATTAGTATAAAATCCATCCATTAAGTCCCGTCTCCACAATGAAGGTTGGCTGTAATGGATCTCCAACACTGTCTGTCTCTCGCCGTGACCGTATATTCTGTCAGACTGATGTTCGTCCATCTCTTGATGTAATCTTCCCACTTATATTGTTGTCTACCTCATGCTCGCTTGCCCTCAATCTTGCCCTCCAGTATGGTTTTTATAAGAGTGTTACGTCTTTTAAAGTGGCCGAAATATTTCACTTGCCTCTTTTTTATTTCATTCATCAACTCTCCTTTCATTCCGTTTTTCTAGAACCTCCGTATTTGATTGTTTCTGTTTCTGTGAAACACGACATATTCGTCTGTATATCCACATCTCCAGGACCTCGACGGCTTAGACGGATGCAAGTCTTACACTTTTGCGAGGAAATGCAACCTAAAGACTAAATGTCATGGCAGGGCAGACCCTAAACCCCTGGTACATAGAGACAATTGCTAATTCTGGTAGCAGAGACAATTGCTAATTCTGGTACCAGAGACAGTTGCTAATTCTGGTACCAGAGACAGTTGCTAATTCTGGTACCAGAGACAGTTGCTAATTCTGGTACCAGAGACAGTTGCTAATTCTGGTACCAGACAACAGTTGATAATTCTGGTACCAGAGACAATTGCTAATTCTGGTACCAGAGACAGTTGCTAATTCTGGTACCAGAGACAGTTGCTAATTCTGGTACCAGAGACAGTTGCTAATTCTGGTACCAGAGACAGTTGCTAATTCTGGTACCAGAGACAGTTGCTAATTCTGGTACCAGAGACAGTTGCTAATTCTGGTACCAGAGACAGTTGCTAATTCTGGTACGCGGAGACAGTTGCTAACTCTGGTACCAGAGACAGTTGCTAATTCTGGTACCAGAGACAGTTGCTAATTCTGGTACCAGAGACAGTTGCTAATTCTGGTACCAGAGACAGTTGCTAATTCTGGTACCAGAGACAGTTGCTAATTCTGGTACCAGAGACAGTTGCTAATTCTGGTACCAGAGACAGTTGCTAATTCTGGTACGCGGAGACAATGGCTAATTCTGGTATGCGGGGAGACAATGGCTAATTCTGGTACGCGGAGACAATGGCTAATTCTGGTACGCGGAGACAATGGCTAATTCTGGTACGCGGAGACAATGGCTAATTCTGGTACGTGGAGACAATGGCTAATTCTGGTACGCGGAGACAATGACTAATTCTGGTATGCGGAGACAATGGCTAATTCTGGTACGCGGAGACAATGGCTAATTCTGGTACGCGGAGACAATGGCTAATTCTGGTACGCGGAGACAATGGCTAATTCTTGTAAGCGGAGACAATGGCTAATTCTGGTATGCGGAGACAATGGCTAATTCTGGTACGCGGAGACAATGGCTAATTCTGGTACGCGGAGACAATGGCTAATTCTGGTACGCGGAGACAATGGCTAATTCTTGTAAGCGGAGACAATGGCTAATTCTGGTATGCGGAGACAATGGCTAATTCTGGTACGCGGAGACAATGGCTAATTCTGGTACGCGGAGACAATGGCTAATTCTGGTACGCGGAGACAATGGCTAATTCTGGTACGCGGAGACAATGGCTAATTCTGGTACGCGGAGACAATGGCTAATTCTGGTACGCGGAGACAATGGCTAATTCTGGTACGCGGAGACAATGGCTAATTCTGGTACGCGGAGACAATGGCTAATTCTGGTACGCGGAGACAATGGCTAATTCTGGTACGCGGAGACAATGGCTAATTCTGGTACGCGGAGACAATGGCTAATTCTGGTACGCGGAGACGATGGCTAATTCTGGTACGCGGAGACGATGGCTAATTCTGGTACGCGGAGACGATGGCTAATTCTGGTACGCGGAGACAATGGCTAATTCTGGTACGCGGTGACGATGGCTAATTCTGGTACGCGGAGATGATGGCTAATTCTGGTACGCGGAGACAATGGCTAATTCTGGTACGCGGAGACGATGGCTAAAACATGATGATTATGATTTTCTTAGCTCGCTTTGAACTCAAGCGTAGTCCACAATACTACGTCTAGTCGCATTGGAATTAATTTTTTGTGTGCGGATTATCTTTCTCTATTACAAGTGTCCCTCGCCACCAGGTGAACCCACTCTGACTTCAGAGGTACTTGTAATTTACGTCCCTAATTCAAGGACGAAAAGTCAACATGTTAGTGCAACTGTCCAGTGTAGGCTTTGAACCCTTTACCTCGGCATCAGCACACATGGTGTTTAAGAAAACACGTTCTTATCCGCTCGGATGATGATGATAGCCATGCAAATGATAATGATTAAGACGACGACAGCGATGATGATGGTGATAAACATGAGGCTGATGATGATGAATAGGAGTATGAGGGGGAGGGAGGGAGATGATGTTGATAATGATTCTCAATATAATATCTGTAAACTGATGTCTTATTACCGCAGATATCCAGAATAACGACGAGACACGGAATGAAGAATACAGAAACAGTCCGACCCAGATGTGGCCTCGTGAACAGAAGACTTGCTCGGCAGACGATTGCTACTGCTCTAAGATAGCACGGAACTTCCTACAGATGGTCGAACAAGCTTACACGGGCATCAGCCAGATGGACGGTACCCAGGCCAGCTTCGTCCGCTTTCGCCAGGAGCTGACTCAGACGAACGATATACTCCGGGAGTCCCTAAACATCTTCCAGAACATTCGCGCCATGTGCCAACATAATGTCAGGTCGTTGCCAGGGTTTTCTGCTACCCAAGCTCACTGATCGAATGTGTCCAGATCTGGCATCATATTTTGTGTCTGGGTGTTTACTGACTATGTGATTGTGAATTTATGTATGTTTTAACACGTTAACACAATATTTGTTTGAATATATATTTATTTAAATTGTATTTTACGTTCAAATTTCATAGGTGTGTTTAATGGAAGTAAGACACATTTGAAATCATAAAAGTTTCGGTTGTTGTGTTATGTATAGGTTGTAAAACTGTGTTGTTGAGTACTTCGTATATTAAAAACATCGTTTAATCGTTTAAGGGTAATTTCCAATGAAACAAATTATTTAGGACCACTTTCTATTCAAATAAATGTATTCTTAATATTTCTGAGATAGATATATTCTTTCTGGGTATATTTTTAAAAAAAACACACAACAACAACAACAACAACAACAACAACAACAAAGTGTTCTCAACACTTTCTAGATAAATTATTCTGGGGTAATTTGTAGACAAAATGATTGTTTTTAAAACGTTCCATATAGATTGTTTATGAATACTTTCAAGAAAATAAATGTTTTACGGGTTATTGTTAGATAAATATATTGTATTTTAGTACTTTTTATTGACAAACACGTGTTGCTTTCTGTAAGTGTTTACAAAGCGGTCAGTGGGCGAAGAGGTTTACCATTCCCGGGCTAAAGCTTTCTTCCATGCACTGACTATTGAGTGGTGGGTTATTTCTCTTCACCGGTCTATTGCTGTATGGCAGTGAATCTTGGAAAGTAAATGAACAAATTAGGAAGAACTTGAAGGCAAGAGAGATGTGGGTTTTTTTTTTTTTAGACGATTGTTGCGAATTTCTTGGACTGCCAGAGTAACTAACGACGATTGCCTGAAAGAGGCTAATGAAACTAGAACATTATATACAACAATAAGAAAGAGACAAAAAGCTTTCTTTGGTCATGTGATGAGAAGAGAGACATTGAAGAACATCGTGACAACTGGAAAGATCGAGGGGAAGAGAAGCAGAGACAGACCAAGAGAATTGATGCTGGATAGATTGAGACGGTGGCATGGAGAAATATCATTAGCAGAGTTGATCCAGAATACCAAAGACCGAGATCTGTGGAGAGCCATGAACGCCTACGCCAGCTGGAATGACACTTGATGATGATGATGATGATGATGATGATGATGATGATGATGATGAATCTATTTAACTTAAATGTTACTTCTTGTTCAGAAAGCAATTTCAAACTACTGAACGAAAAACTGCCAAGGAAATAAATCTGGGATTGATCATATCGTCCTAAGAAAGACATGCAAACTTTTATTTATTTATTTTATATTTTATTTTTTTACAGCAGCATAATTTATGTCTGGATTTGCATACGTAATATTTGTTTACCTGTAGAAATTCGTGTTTTTGAAACGGTTGAACTGGCGTGTGTTTCATTGCGTCATTTGAATTGTTAGCAATTGTGTTACTGCTGATACTTGTTTTAATTTTGTTAACAAGAGGTTACGTACGTAGTCATGTAACTTTGTTACTTACATGTTGTGGTTTTTTTCTGACTGCTGAAATTTTCTGATGCAAAATGACGCTGCTGATATTGTGAATAATTCTGGGAAGAGTTGCCACCTGCTGAAGTTGTCAACCACACTGCTGAATGTTGTGATCAAACTGCTGAATGTTGTGATCAAACTGCTGAAAGTTGTGATAAAACTGCTGAATTTTGCAACCAATTTGCTGAAAGTTGCAACCAAATTGCTTAAGGTTGTGATAAAACTGTTGAATTATGTATTCAAATTGCTGAAAGATGCAACCACATTGCTTAACGTTACATTCAAATTACTGAGCGTTTTGACCAAACTGCTAAAAGTTGTGATAAAACTGCAGAAAGTTGCAACCAAATTGGTGAAAGTTGCAACCAAACTGCTGAAATTTGTGATTACACTGCTGAAAATTGTGACTAAACTACTGAAATTTATTATTTAAAAAAAAACAACAACTGAAAGTTGCTATCAAACTGCTGAAAGTTACCACCAATTTCTTAAAGTTGCAACCAAATTACAGAAAGTTGCCATCAAATTGCTGAAAGTTGTGACCAAATTGCTCAAGGTTGCTATCAATCTGCTGATATAAATATTCAATTAGATTTTTTTTTTATTGTTTGTTCTCACATATCATATTTCAAAGTTTCATTAATATGTCAGAGTTCAAAGATTCATTACCCTGTCAAAGTTCAGCGATTCTTTGGTGTGTCAAAATTCAAAGTTTCATTGCCAGTGTCAAAGTTTCATTAATATGTCAGGGTTCAATATATCATTGATATATCAAATTCCACGGTTTCATATCATGTTCAACTTCACAATTTCAAGAAGTCATATTTATACCATATTCTGTGTTTTTGCATTTGAATATATTCTGTTAATTGTTGCATCTCTTGTAGTATCAAATTTTAGGTGTATATACTAATTTTTGAATTATCGAATATTAAATTATAACCTGTTTGGCGTTAATAGATTTTACTTTCAAATGTAATTTCCCTATTTATTTAATCTGAGCTACTTCAACATTCCAGAAATCAGCAAACTTTGCGTATTTTGGAAGCACATATTTCACGTTATGCGTATGTACATATTTATTTGCCAGATATAAATATATATTCACTATTTATTTAGATTTCTAATTTTTACATACCAGATATATAATATTTATCACTCTTGAAATATTTACTCACTTAACTAGGCAGTTATCAATTTGTGCTATGTTGGTTTATCACACCTAGAAATTGCTCCAAGTTTTCTTCATTTATATGAAGATCGTGTGTGTATGTGTGCGTGCGTGCGTGCGTGCGCGCGTGCGTGCGTGCGTGCGTGTGTGTGTGTGTGTGTGTGTGTGTGTGTGTGACCAACTTTTTCTTACATGTATCGTGTATATATTTATGTCTAATTTATTGCTCATACTATTTATAACAATACAAGAGTCATGTGATCCGTTCAAAGATTATTTATTTTTAGATGTCACGTGATAGGGTATAGACATGCAATCTTTATAAGGCACAAGACTCTGGCACAACCAGACATTGCACCAACTTTGCTTCGAATGAGGAACCGCGTAGAAATGTACCTGCGAGTATACTAACTATATCGGTCACAACTTTTTCCTTTACCGATTTCTGGCGTTTTTTTGGAGAGAGTTACTTTATTATAGCTGCTGTGATTACACTGTGTTGCCCTACCATATGTCCACGAAATACAGACCTACCCCAATAATAAGCCCAAGCACGATTTTTCAGGATAATTTTAATATTAGACTTACCCCTAAAATAAGCCCTAGTTATGATCGTCAGCTAGAATGAGAGGCTTGTCGCCGAATGGCCAGTCGGAGTACACTACGAGCTGGCTACATGGACAAGAAATGTTCATTTAAGGAAAGCTTTATTGCTGGACATGAGAAACTGGGACCAATGGTTCTACAGGAAATGGACTTGCAAGAAATGCAGGCCAGAATTCGGGATTTGGAGAGTTATGACAATAGACCAGAAGATGATGACATGACTGTATTTGTTTAAATGTAGACATTTTGTACATTATTAAATGTAGATTTTTTGTATCTAAAAACATGAAAGATATCCCACCGAAAAGAAGCCCTAGTGTATTGTTTAAAGCTAAAAGTAATAAAAGACCCGGTCTTATTTTCGAGGAACCACGGTATATCCCAGTCTGACATCAGGACGCGGTCTAACGTAGAGTATATCTCTATAGTATGTAATGCCGTGACTGGTTTTGTGAGAACTTGTGGGTGAGTCGGGGGGAGAACCAGTCATGTAGCCTGGCTTGATTACTTGTCAGATTGGCGCAGGAACACGATGCTGTTCTATGTCTGGGAGACCAGGGGGCATAATATAAACACGGGGGTGTTCACGTAACACACCTGACCGAGCCAGACATAATATACACACGGGGTTGTTCACGTAACACATCTGACCTAGCCAGACATAATATAAACACGTGGTTGTTCATGTAACACATCTAGCCTTGCTAGACATAATATAAACACGTGGTTGTTCATACAACTCGACATCCGACCAACAAGACATAACATAAACACACAGTTGTTCATACATTCAACATCCTACATACCCAGACATAACATAAACACACAAATGTTCTTACACTCGACAGTTCCGAGACATCGATGTCAGTTTATACGAGGGGAAGTCAATAAGTAAGTCACAAATGTCTGTAGAAAAATAACTAAATATGATAAGAACTTGAAACCAGTTTATTTTTATACATATATTGTCCCATTATTTCTAAACATAATTTCCACCAAATTGGTGCCCTTATCCCATCGTTTTATCAGTCCTCCCAAACCGGCTGCATAGAACTGAATGTTCTGTTTTCTAAACCACGTTTTCACTTCACATTTAACTTTGGCGTCATTCGCGAAATGTCTTCCGCCAAGGTAGGTTTTCAGTGGACCAAACAAGTGGAAATCGCTAGGGGCTAAGTCGGGGCTGTAAGGTGGATGTTCCAGAACTTCCCACCTTAGTTGGTTAATTTTCTCCTGAGTTAATCGAGCCGTATGTGGTCTGGCATTGTTATGAAGAAGCAACACTCCTCTAGTCAGCAGTCCTGGACGTTTTCTTCGAATTGCTTCATGTGAGCATCCTATTGCAGATGCTATAGAGTCTATCGTTACTCGCCTGTCACCTCTAATCATCTCCTCCACCCGCTGCACGGATGCTTCCGTTGCAATCTCAACAGGACGACCAGATCGGATTTCATCAACAATTTTAGGGCGTCCTTGAGAAAACTTTTCTACCCAGCTATGCACCGCTTTACGGGACAACATTTATAAGCATAAACAGGAAGCATTTCTTTATGAATGTCCTTTTGCCCACAAAAAACGCACAACGGCACGTTGCTCTTTGGTTGTACACCCCGTAAGTACAGTCGCCATTTTGTTTATGCGCTGCGCATGCGCATGAGACACCTAGCGCCACCTGATGAACGGGAATATAAAGTTCGATGTCGCTGTCACCTAATGACACCTGTATAAAACACCAACTACATTTACCTGCCACCCCACAGAACTGTGTGACTTACTTATTGACTCGCCCTCGTACAAACAAACGACCATGGCCCCTTCGTGGACACATGTTGTTTACTGACTCATCTGGAACTATCATGTCCTGTGCAGAACGTGGCGCTCATCCCATCCCACTGGAAAGACTCTTGATCAATGGCCATGAGCTTCCATGTTCAGATCCTGTACACCTCTATACCTTGTTTCTTCTTGAACCAGTAAATTCTAAGAATACGTCTGTAACTGTAGTTCGTTCCTTCTTTTTTTTTTTTTTCCCCACATCCATTTTACAGGACATCGCTGCCAACACCAGCATTTTACTGCTGGTGTTGATATCTTGGCAAATTACGTTCAATCATTTGTCATTGTTTTCTGAACGACCGGTTCCCATACCACCTCGTTAAAACCCAGCGCAACGCGGTCTGCTGCCAAATCGGTTACAGCTGTGTTTTGAAGGTGGGTAAGCGTGCTTATAAATTGCGCTCGTATGACCATGGCCACGGAGCGCGGCTTTGTTCCTCTTACACCTTCATATAATTAATACTCTTTACGCTGTAGCCCGTGTGACTATAAAACCGCATTCTATGCATTGTTCATTATGCCAAGTTTATTTCGTGTTGATCTCTCCAATTATCTATTTATTTAAGCGTGTTTGTGTGTCGTCCATACATTCGGAATGTTTATTTATGTAATACACGATGAGTGTCCATTTTTTCTTACATTGAATGGAAGTCCATGAATCGGGTGTTTGACAGGTCAAATTCGGTGATCGTCTATTATGTTTAAGCATTCAGACAGACGAGCTTGCAAACTGCCGGTTGGGCATGTAAATATATTGCTGACAACCAAAATCACATTAAGTTTATAAATGTCCGTTGGGTGTGAGGTATTTACACATTAGAAACTTGTGCATGATTCAGCTGCGACTATAATGTCTTTTTATGTAACTTTTTAACAGCGTTAAAATGTATGAAGTATGGAAGTTCAATGTTGGTTATTTATTCAGTAAATTGAAGCGGTGTGAACAACTATTTTGGCTACAGTGTAACAATACCACATGTGGTAAAGTATATCTAAACACATAAATAAACTAACAATCCTAGCCAACATCATCAGCATGTGCTGGCCAAATGGCGCAGGCGTTCATGTCTCCCCGCAGATCTCGACCTCGGTGTTCAGTTTCTGTTCAATTGATGACGTTACAAGATGCCACAATTTATTTTTAAAGCGTCATTCCTGTCGGTATCCCACGTCCTCTTCAACTGCTGACATTTCCAGTCATCACGAGATTTGTCAATGGTTTTCTTCCCCTTATATGTCTAAAGAAAGCTGTTTCAAACTGTTTGCCACTTTCTTATCATCACCATCAAGTGCCTTGCCAGCTGGCGAATGTGTTCATTTCTCTCCACAGATCGCGGTCTTTGGTGTTCTGGATCAACTATGCTGATGATATTCCTCCATTTCAGTCTCCATTTCCAGCATCATTTCTCTCCTCATCCATCTCTTCCCATTGATTTTCCGTTGTCACGATGTTCTCGAATGCCTCTCTTCTCATCACATGACCAAAGAAAGGTATTTATCTCTTTCTTATTGTTGTGTATAATGTTCTAGTTTCATTAGCCTCTTTCAGGCAATCGTTGTTAGTTACTCTGGCATTCCAAGGAATTGGCACCATTTTTTTTCAGGAACCACAGCTGTATTGCTTCCAAGTTATCCCTAATTTGTTCATTTACATTCCAAGATTCACTGCCATTTAGCAAAACAGGTTCTATTTAACAATTCAGCACTCTCTTTCTTACATTCAATAATAGCGACTTATTGCATAAGATACTTTTCCTTTTCTGAAATGCAAATTTTGCTTACCCTATGCTGTTCCTAATCTCTTTCCTATAGTTGTCTATAATCGTCTACTTTCATTAGCTTCTTGCAAACAATTGTTCTTAGTTAGTCTGGCAATCCAAGATAATCACGATATGAACCGCATAAATCACATCTCTGTTTCTTCTATAACACATTCTAATTTGTGAGTGTATATTCCAAGATTCACTCCATCCATCCATCATGTGCCATGCCGGTAAGCGTGGGCGGTCATATTCTGCCATCTCACTCGATCACCAGAGTCGTGGATCAGATCCGTGTTTCTGTCTCGACCATGCCACAAGGCCAAGCCATCCAGGTACTTGCTTCTAGGTCTTCCCCTTGGTTTGTTCCCCTCGATCTTACCAGTTGTCACCAAGTTCTCCAGATCATTTCTTCTCATAACATGCCCAAAAAATTGTGACTGTCTACGTCTAATGTCTCTAATCAGTTTACGATCTTCGTTTGTTTCTTGAAGAACTTGTTCATTGGTCTTTCTGGCTGCCCATGGTATTCTTTGAATTTTCCTCAGAAACCACATTTCTACAGCCATCAGATGTTTTTCAGCCTGACTGCTCATTGTCCAAGCTTCACATCCATATAAGAGTACAGGTTCTATGTAGCATCTCAACACTCTTTTTCTCGTTTCAATTGACATCTTTTTATTGGTCAGTATGTTTTCAAGATTCACTGTCATTCAACAAAACAGGTTATATAGAAAATTCCAAGATCCAGTGCCATACAACAAATCATGTTGTATAGAAAATTCCTAGATTCACTGCTATACAACATGTCAGTTCTCTCTGACTGGCATTCTATGACGGCGATTTATGACACAAGCTGCTGTTCATCTCCTGAAAGTCAGGTCTTACTTGTGCTATTCTTTCATCTGGTGTTATGACTACTCTCAAATGATTTAATTTATTGCATGGGGCAAGCACTGTTTCTTCTACTGTAAGATGGTGTTATGTCCGTATCTTAAGTCTCCCTTCTCCTTGGTATTGCTATTGTTTCTTCTACTGTAAGATGGTGTTTTGTCCGTATCTTAAGTCTCCTTTCTCCTTGATATCACCATTGTTTCTTCTACTGTAAGATGGTGTTTTGTCGGTGTCTTAAGTCTCCCTTCTCCTTGATATCACCATTGTTTCTTCTACTGTAAGATGGTGTTTTGTCGGTGTCTTAAGTCTCCCTTCTCCTTGATATCATCATTGTTTCTTCTACTATAAGATGGTGTTTTGTCGGTGTCTTAAGTCTCCCTTCTCCTTGATATCACTGTTTTTGTGTTCATGATATTTTGCACTCTATTACTACTATACCGGCTAGTGGCGAAGGTGTAGGGAAGCAATTCGTAATCCCATACACCGGGTTCGAGACACAGCTGCGGGAGATTTGGCAGCATACCGCCTTGTGTTGGTTTTCATACAGTGGTAGTCATTCAGAAAGCAATGGCAAACAATTGAAGGTAAAGCTTGCCAAGAAATCACAAACAGCCAAAAATGCTGGGAATGACTACGACGTCCTGTAAAAGATATGACACTAATTAATTACTATGTGCACCCGCTGGTGCAGATCTTCAGCACTTTCATCTACCAATACTGTTCCTCTGTTTGGCGTAAAATTCTTATATTATAGTCCCCAACATGCATTTCTTTATTTCGTCTGTCTTTGATCTTCCTCGTGATCATTTTAATAAAGATAGAAAGTACAAAATAGGACAAGCAAAAAGTGCACTCTGTACAATAAAAAGCGGCGAATTTAATAAGTCCTTGTCACAGAAAGTTATAAAGAGAATTCGTGTGTGTTACATGCAACCAATGTTAAAGCATGGTTGTGAATTATGGACACTGAGAAAATAAGCCAAAACATATCTTGACAGGTATTTGATGTTACAAAAGAATATTGAGAGTAGTTTGGACAGCTGAACTGAATCATCTAAACGTTTTCAAAGAGGCTACGACACAAGACAACTTATAATACACGCCAGAAAAAGGCAACTCCGACACAAGACAACTTATAATACACGCCAGAAATGAGCAACTCCGACACTAAGACAACTTATTATACACGCCAGAAATGGGCAAATCCGACACAAACACACCAGAAAATTACAATTGACATGTTTGTGACACTATGAGAACAGTGCAACATACTGAAGCACAAGTGGAAAGGCTATGGGAAGAGACCCAGACAGTCAGGAAACAAAAGTTTGGCTACCTTTCAAGATGACACGGACAGATGTCTGCAGCCGAACTGACATTTTGTTTGAGATCGCGAGACGTGGAGAAATATGCTCGCACACGCTTGTCGTCAGAACTCTTGATGATGATAGTGATGTATGTCAGTGATTACGATATTTGTGGTGTGTTTCCGTAAATTACGATATTTGTGGTGTATGTCAGTTATTATGATATGTGTGGTGTATGTCAGTTATTACGATATTTGTGGTGTGTCAGTGATTACGATATTTGTGGTGTGTGTCAGTGATTACGATATTTGTGGTGTGTTTCCGTAAATTACGATATTTGTGGTGTATGTCAGTTATTATGATATGTGTGGTGTATGTCAGTTATTACGATATTTGTGGTGTGTCAGTGATTACGATATTTGTGGTGTGTGTCAGTGATTACGATATTTGTGGTGTGTGTCAGTGATTACAATATGTGCAGGGTATGTCAGTGATTACGACATGTGTGGTGTGTGCCATTGGTGCAGTAAGTAGCCCTGTCATGTTACCACTAGCCATGGAAGTGGAGAACATAAGTGTCATGACTCACAGGACGTATTACAGAATACGAGAGCTTGGGTATCTTGAATTCCATCCCTCCTTATAATGTAAACACGATATCGAAACGTACAAAGGCCTACTGCCAATGTCAATATGTACGGAAGGGAGGGAGAGAGAGAGTGGGAGGAAGGAAGAGAAATGTATGAAAGAAACAGTACGGAAGATCAGAATGTTATCAGCCTGGCTGACAATGTGGCGCTGCTGTACGGTATCCCAGCATGCCACATTCACACTGATGTACTGACTCAGACAGCCAGATCTCCAGAACAACAAAACAGTATGGCATACCATTTGTGACCACATCGGTTTTCCTATGCAATAAGTGTATGTTTATCTGACTGTTGTGCTTGTATATACAATTTCGGAGTTCCGTAGAAAGAGCGCCCTAATCAGACATCCGTCCTTGAGTTGTTACTATATCACATATAACCACTTTTTCCTTGAAATCATAAACCATATCTATGATAGACAGATTGTGTCATGTATTACTTTTGTAAATCTGTGTCGTTTTACGAGGACATTGCAAAGCGACTGAATGTGGCAGCATCCGTGTGTTTCTCAAGTTATAATGTGTTTGTTGTTTGTACAATCACTGTATTTTCCCAAATGGTAAACCATACATTAGAGCATGGATAGTCACAGGTTTGTTCATTTGACCAAATGAGCAGGTGGACAGACTGGCTAGGTCTACATGGATGGGTGAGGTATTGGTGCAGGATAAGGCAGACGTGGTGGGTGATCTTTGGGATCTTGTGTGTAGTGAGGAAGCACAGATACACCATCAGTGCCTGGAGAGAATGATGTTGCAGGGAGTAACCAGAGCATCTGGCCGACACTTAGGACTCCGAGGAAAGGCCAGAGGGACACATAATCAGACTGCTACTGGTACCTTTAGTATAGGGACTTCTCACTGGCTGTTGAAGAGGAGGGTGGAGCATGTATGGGAATGTCCCGAGTGCTGTGATGTCGATTCTCGACTCACCATATTTGTTAACGATTAGGTTTATTTAAAAAATGCACGCACGCACGAAATGGTATATTTTGTTAGAGCTCAGAGATGTTGAGAAGAATGATCCTAACATGATGATAACAAACGAGACAGTCTGTTTACACACATTTGCTGATGACTCAGAATGGATGTATTATTTTATACCCTAAGACGTTTTGTGACATAGTTCTGATGATGTAGAGGTCGATGAGCCTGGTAATTTTGTTATTCAGATTTCTGATGTGGAGTGTATACGTTGTAATATCCAGTTATTTCAACTGCCAATGACATACAATGAGAAATAAACTCTCAGATATTGATCTGCACTTACAAAAGTAAAGGAAACCTACAGGAATCAGGGGACACAATGATCAGAGTCCAGACCTGGGCCTACGTCTGTCAGAATGAGGTCAGTGATGAGACTGTTCTCCGCGTCTGCTCCCGAAGTACCATCTGTGTGGAGTCTGTGCTGTGGAGTTATCTTTCCCCTGTCTAAATACAGAATCCTGCAGACATGCATTTCCGATACCTGAGCTTCACGTGTGGGGAGGAGAGCCAAAGTTCTTGGAACATCAGCCCCTCCAGTAGCTGAGCTTGACGTGTGGGGAGGAGAGCCAAAGTTCTTGGAACATCAGCCCCTCCAGTAGCTGAGCTTGACGTGTGGGGAGGAGAGCCAAAGTTCTTGGAACATCAGCCCCTCCAGTAGCTGAGCTTGACGTGTGGGGAGGAGAGCCAAAGTTCTTGGAACATCAGCCCCTCCAGTAGCTGAGCTTGACGTGTGGGGAGGAGAGCCAAAGTTCTTGGAACATCAGCCCCTCCAGTAGCTGAGCTTGATGTGTGGGGAGGAGAGCCAAAGTTCTTGGAACATCAGCCCCTCCAGTAGCTGAGCTTGACGTGTGGGGAGGAGAGCCAAAGTTCTTGGAACATCAGCCCCTCCAGTAGCTGAGCTTGACGTGTGGGGAGGAGAGCCAAAGTTCTTGGAACATCAGCCCCTCCAGTAGCTGAGCTTGACGTGTGGGGAGGAGAGCCAAAGTTCTTGGAACATCAGCCCCTCCAGTAGCTGAGCTTGACGTGTGGGGAGGAGAGCCAAAGTTCTTGGAACATCAGCCCCTCCAGTAGCTGAGCTCTACGTGTGGGGAGGAGAGCCAAAGTTCTTGGAACATCAGCCCCTCCAGTAGCTGAGCTTGACGTGTGGGGAGGAGAGCCAAAGTTCTTGGAACATCAGCCCCTCCAGTAGCTGAGCTTGACGTGTGGGGAGGAGAGCCAAAGTTCTTGGAACATCAGCCCCTCCAGTAGCTGAGCTTGACGTGTGGGGAGGAGAGCCAAAGTTCTTGGAACATCAGCCCCTCCAGTAGCTGAGCTTGACGTGTGGGGAGGAGAGCCAAAGTTCTTGGAACATCAGCCCCTCCAGTAGCTGAGCTTGACGTGTGAGGAGGAGAGCCATTATTCTTGGAACATCAGCCCCTCCAGGAACCCAGTCTGTGTACAGGCGGTGCCACAGAGATGATGGGAGCTGCTGGCCATTGTGAGTCCTGATCATGTGATTGGTTCAACCACAAATTATAAGATGAGATCTCATTACTCAACAAAACGATCAGATATCACTCTTCAATAAGTCAGTTTTGCTGACATTAGGATAGAAATAGAATTCACTCAACATAATTATTCGCTGTGTTAACAAATGTCACATGTTGTCATTTTGATGTCATGTTGTTGTCATATTCAAACATTCCATGTTGTCATATGTTCAAAATGTCATTTATCTATTAATATTCAGAGTCATTCCAAATTGAAAATAAACGAACTAATTTTATTATTTAAAATATACAATGGAGAGTCAGGATTGCACAATGGCTTGCTCACTTATTTACCAACCAGCTGGTCATTTGTTCAAATCCTTTGTCAGGCAGAAATATCACCCGGGCTGTCAAAGCATTTCAGCCTAAATTGGGCATCAGAAAATGTCCTGGAAACTAAAAGTGTGATATCGATCACATGACCCATCAAGTGTTGATTAGTCTATACAAACATGGAGCTAGCACCATGTACCTAATAAACCCCAGAGTGTGAAATGGGGTCAGTTAATTACTTTGATCAAATATAAAATACCGGCGAGGAGTAAACAGAGAGTTATTCTTTTACAAGGGAAATAACCATATTAATTCTTCCCCCATGCATATTTTTGTAAACATAAATGTTTATCTCTAAATGTTGTCTATAAACATTCCAATAATACTTTTTTTAAACCCGTGTTTTCTCATGCATTCCAATGAAAGTTTCATATTTCAAACTGCTGGCATATATTCAATTATTCTAATGTGTGTTTCTGGAAACGACTTTACCATCCACCATACATCTCTGTCTTGTGGTGGAGTAACATATCAAGAGACGTGTGAGGCAGTGAGTGCAAGTATGGCTGAAGCTAGCACTATTATAAGAGAAGTGTGAGGCAGTGAGTGCAAGTATGGCTGAAGCTAGCACTATTATAAGAGAAGTGTGAGGCAGTGAGTGCAAGTATGGCTGAAGCTAGCACTATTATAAGAGAAGTGCGATGGTATGGCTGAAGTATGAGGCAGTGAGTGCAAGTATGGCTGAAGCTAGCACTATTATAAGAGAAGTGTGAGGCAGTGAGTGCAAGTATGGCTGAAGCTAGCACTATTATAAGAGAAGTGTGAGGCAGTGAGTGCAAGTATGGCTGAAGCTAGCACTATTATAAGAGAAGTGCGGTGGTATGGCTGAAGTATGAGGCAGTGAGTGCAAGTATGGCTGAAGCTAGCACTATTATAAGAGAAGTGCGAGGCAGTGAGTGCAAGTATGGCTGAAGCTAGCACTATTATAAGAGAAGTGTGAGGCAGTGAGTGCAAGTATGGCTGAAGCTAGGACTATTATAAGAGAAGTGTGAGGCAGTGAGTGCAAGTATGGCTGAAGCTAGGACTATTATAAGAGAAGTGTGAGGCAGTGAGTGTAAGTATGGCTGAAGCTAGGACTATTATAAGAGAAGTGTGAGGCAGTGAGTGTAAGTATGGCTGAAGCTAGGACTATTATAAGAGAAGTGTGAGGCAGTGAGTGCAAGTATGGCTGAAGCTAGGACTATTATAAAGGATGGCAAGTGGCCAGGTGTCTGTCAATAGTATATAGGTGTGTGTATATACATATATTAGAAGACAGATGTGTGTATATACACACATATTAGAAATACCACAATGTGATATACATGTAAATTGGAATATTCTTAATTAAACA
This sequence comes from Cepaea hortensis, assembly GCA_963921405.1. Classification (NCBI taxonomy): domain Eukaryota; kingdom Metazoa; phylum Mollusca; class Gastropoda; order Stylommatophora; family Helicidae; genus Cepaea; species Cepaea hortensis. The sequence goes on from OY992876.1 coordinate 520,878,931, forward strand.
AGTGAATAGGTACACAATTTACTTCGGAACAGTCACAACATCTGATGGAAGATGCCTTGAAGAGATTAAAACAAGAATCGCCATGGCGAAGGTAGCCTATTGCAGGATGAAAAACATACTGACCAATAAAAAGATGTCAATTGCAATGAGAAAAAGTGTGATGCTACATGAAATCTGTGCTTTTGTATGGGTGTGAAACATGGACAAGCTGAAGAACATCTGATGATTGTGGAAATCTGGTTTAAGAGGAAAGAATATCAGAAAGACAGAAAATCCAATGATCAAGTCTTACAAGAAACAAATGAAAATCGTAAATTGATTAGAGAAATTAGACGTAGACAGTCAACATTTTTGGTCATGCTATGAGAAGAAATAAATTGGAAAAACTTGGTGATAACAGGTAAGATTGAGGGGAAGAGAAAAAGAGGATGGTAGAGAAGTAAATACCTGGATGGCTTGACCACATGGCATGGTCGAGACAGGAAGACTGAGCTGATCCACGATTCTAATGATCGAGTGAGATGGCGAGACAAGACTACCCACGCTTACCGGTATGGCACATGATGATGATGATGATGATATACACAAGATTATCATAAAGTAATGGCAAACCACTGAATGTAAGCATTGCTTAGTAGACAACCAGGAAGACTAAGCACCCTGGAGACAAAGACAATAACATGAGAAATGCAGGGTGGGTTGGTACAGTGGAAGACAATCATGGAACTTCCCAAGAACATACAGGACAGATGTTTGTGGAGGGAACATGACCACAAATGCCACTCTGCATGGCACGATGATACCATACATATACAGAGATATGTGTGTGCTGTGGAACTGACATTGCATGTCATATTTTCATTGTGTGCAAACAAAGTATATTCTAGTGGTAATTGTGTGTGCTAGCTATTCTAGCAATGGTGTGTGGCAGTGATGTGTGTAGGTGTATTCTAGCAGTGATGTGTGTGTGGCAATGATGTGTGTAGGTGTATTCTAGCAGTGATGTGTGTGTGGCAATGATGTGTGTAGGTGTATTCTAGCAGTGATGTGTGTGTGGCAATGATGTGTGTAGGTGTATTCTAGCAGTGATGTGTGTGTGGCAATGATGTGTGTAGGTGTATTATAGCAGTGATGTGTGTGTGGCAATGATGTGTGTAGGTGTATTATAGCAGTGATGTGTGTGTGGCAATGATGTGTGTAGGTGTATTCTAGCAGTGATGTGTGTGTGGCAATGATGTGTGTAGGTGTATTCTAGCAGTGATGTGTGTGTGGCAATGATGTGTGTAGGTGTATTCTAGCAGTGATGTGTGTGTGGCAATGATGTGTGTAGGTGTATTATAGCAGTGATGTGTGTGTGGCAGTGATGTGTGTAGGTATACTCTAGCAGTGATGTGTGTGTGGCAGTGATGTGTGTAGGTGTATTCTAGCAGTGATGTGTGTGTGGCAATGATGTGTGTAGGTGTATTCTAGCAGTGATGTGTGTGTGGCAATGATGTGTGTAGGTGTATTATAGCAGTGATGTGTGTGTGGCAGTGATGTGTGTAGGTATACTCTAGCAGTGATGTGTGTGTGGCAGTGATGTGTGTAGGTATACTCTAGCAGTGATGTGTGTGTGGCAGTGATGTGTGTAGGTGTATTCTAGCAGTGATGTGTGTGTGGCAATGATGTGTGTAGGTGTATTCTAGCAGTGATGTGTGTGTGGCAGTGATGTGTGTAGGTGTATTCTAGCAGTGATGTGTGTGTGGCAGTGATGTGTGTAGGTATATTATAGCAGTGATGTGTGTGTGGCAGTGATGTGTGTAGGTATACTCTAGCAGTGATGTGTGTGTGGCAGTGATGTGTGTGTGTGGAGTTCTCACCCCGGGGCTTGTCCTTGGTTGAAGGATGTTGTGGCATATATTAAAATATATTGTGTGTCTGTTCCTCACACCAAATGTAAGAGTAAGAGAAATGGTTTCTGAAACCACGAGTGGATATACATTTTTGTGATACAGGATGTTTAAAGAAAGAAAACGAGCAGGCAGTGATAACTACCAGATATGTGATATCAGCAACATGCTGGCTGTTCTGACATACAAATGTAGACCTTATATTACAAATCAGACCAGAACGATGTCAGATGCAATGAGATGTGTTTGATAGTGGCGATAATTATGATGTCAAATGTTTGATTTTTAAAATATGGGTGTGTGGAAAGCAATGAAGCATAAAGTCAGAGTGCGTTCACCTGAGGGTGAGGGACATTGGTAATATGGAAAGCTAATCCACAAGCACAAATTGAGTCCAGTGCTACTACAAGGAGCTTGTATGGACTACGCTTGAGTAACAGCGAGAAAACGCCCCAAAAAGATGTCATTGTCTACAAAAGGAAACTGTGTGACACAACAGCACGTTTGATTGGCCAGTTAATATTATTGTATACTGTGATGAAGTATTTGATTGGCTCAGATAAAAATATGATACTTTTGATTGTTCTAAGAATACTGCTAGATGTACATATTTAGTGATATGAGCATATAGTTAACTGTTATGTGTGGATGTTTTATTATTCAATGATAAATGTATAGTTTGAATAGTTGTAAACTTTGTGATAAATGTTTCATTCAAGTGTGATTTACATTTCTAGACACTCATTTTTTTACAGTTTTCTTCAATATTGATCATATAATCCCCGGAGTGTGTTTAGTGTGCTGTGGTGTTCAATATATAGTGTATGCCGTTGTTTATTTTAGATCCCAGCTTCCTTTTTCCGTCCTTCCTGAATGATTCCAACTTGATGTTCGAGTACATAACAGTATTCACACTGTACTTAACATGAAACATGTGCAAGCACAGATCTCATATCAAGATTATAGCACACATCTAAAATCACAAATATATCACATACATTACATTGACAATATAGTACAATATTCATATCAATAAAATAGCACAACTCTTTATTACATATATAGTACATATCAAAATTTAACAGCAGCATACATTTCATATCAACACTGTATCGCACTTCAAATATCACAATCATAGCACATACCAGATATCAACACTACAACATAAATCTAATACCACAAATATAGCACAGATATCACATCAAGTCATCACACCACACACACTGAATGATCTCACTCACACACAGAGGCAACAGTCACTGTGTGATCTTAGGTTCACACACACACATACTACTCACTCACTCTCACAAAAATGTGTATATGACAATGGCTGAGTTATCTGTTCACACACACATACTACTCAGTCACTCACACTCCCTCACACGTGTGTACTGCCATTGTTGAGTATACTCTCTCACTCACACATGTGTGTACTACAATCACTGAGTGATCTCTCACATACTCTCTCACTCACACACACACACACGTGTATTACAATCACTGAGTGATCACACTCACACACATTCCCTCACTCACACACACACGTGTGTACTATAATTACTTAGTGATCTCATTTACCCCACGCTATAAACCCACCCAAAGACGTATTTATTATCATTTATTTATGTCATTTATTTCTGTGTTACTTGAGTGAAAACAGAATAAACGTGATAAATGTTAGCATTTGTGTTTTACAGCTTCTCATTCATTATCTAACATAAACTAAATGAATGCATTGTATCACCATCACAACCAACATCATCATGACCACAACCATCATCATCACCATAACCATCATCAGCATCACAACCATAATCACCACAACCATCATCATCATCACCACAATCATCATCATCACGACCATCATTACCAACAAACTGTATCCTGTAGAGCAGAGAAGCCCAAACTGCTTCCACGCACCAAGTTCATTCCAAACTGTTTCTCCACTTGCAATAATGACAAAAACAGCTCATGTGGTTTAGGGCAGCCCACTACATGGAAACATACAGCTACACTTCATATAAACAGTTATTTACATACCTAGGACAGCTGATATTTAACTTGGTTACGTCATCAGAAAAATAATGCTGTTACCATCAAAATAAGATAAAAACAGTCTGATACATGGAAACATGGTTGCCGGTGACATAATGTACATGTGAAACAGCCCACTACATGGAAACATGGTTGCTGGTGACATAATGTACATGTGAAACAGCCCACTACATGGAAACATGGTTGCCGGTGACATAATGTACATGTGAAACAGCCTACTACATGGAAACATGGTTGCTGGTGACATAATGTACATGTGAAACAGCCCACTACATGGAAACATGGTTGCCAGTGACATAATGTACATGTGAAACAGCCTACTACATGGTGGCTGGTGACATAATGTACATGTGAAACAGCCCACTACATGGAAACATGGTTGCTGGTGACATAATGTACATGTGAAACAGCCCATTACATGGAAACATGGTTGCTAGTGACATAATGTACATGTGAAACAGCCCACTACATGGAAACATGGTTGCTGGTGACATAATGTACGTGTGAAACAGCCCACTACATGGAAACATGGTTGCTGGTGACATAATGTACATGTGAAACAGACCACTACATGGAAACATGGTTGCTGGTGACATAATGTACATGTGAAACAGCCCACTACATGGAAACATGGTTGCTGGTGACATAATGTACATGTGAAACAGCCCACTACATGGAATCATGGTTGCTGGTGACATAATGTACATGTTAAACAGCTATCACAGGGTGAACATGGCCTGGCTGTGTATAGTTAATGGCTGACATCAATATAGTTGACAAACTCCGCGTTGTAATATGTAAAAGGTTTATTGAGTCATCAAATACAATTTCTAGCTGCCGATGTAAATACAGACATCTTTTCTCCCGATCTAATGGCCGAACTCCTCTCTTGTTGTTATTGTGACGCGTGAGCAACTCTGGATACCTAAACCCAATCGTGCTCACGCGTTCACTAACTTTATTTCCCCATTAGTTAATGAATGCGCAGCATTCATTAACTCTCTAACTACTAACCTGAATCCCTTACTGTTATACAGCCCACTACATGGAAACATGGTTGCTAGTGACATAATGTACATGTGAAACAGCCCACTACATGGAAACATGGTTGCTGGTGACAATGTACATGTGAAATAGCCCACTACATGGAAGCATGGTTGCTGATGACATAATGTACATGTGAAACAGCCCACTATGTGGAAACATGTTGCTGGTGACATAATGTACATGTGAAATAGCCCACTACATGGAAGCATGGTTGCTGGTGACATAATGTACATGTGAAACAGCCCACTATGTGGAAACATGTTGCTGGTGACATAATGTACATGTGAAAAAGCCCACTACATGGAAGCATGGTTGCTGGTGACATAATGTACATGTGAAACAGCCCACTACATGGAAACATGGTTGCTGGTGACAATGTACATGTGAAATAGCCCACTACATGGAAACATGGTTGCTGGTGACATAATGTACATGTTAAACAGCCCACTATATGGAAGCATGGTTGCTGGTGACATAATGTACATGTGAAACAGCCCACTACATGTTAACATGGTTGCTGGTGACATAATGTACATGTGAAACAGCCCACTACATGGAAACATGGTTGCTGGTGACATAATGTACATGTGAAACAGCCCACTACATGGAAACATGGTTGCTGGTGACATAATGTACATGTGAAACAGCCCACTACATGGAAACATGGTGACATAATGTACATGTCAAACAGCCCACTACATGGAAACATGGTTGCTGGTGACATAATGTACATGTGAAACAGCCCACTACATGGAAACATGGTTGCTGGTGACATAATGTACATGTGAAACAGCCCACTACATGGAAACATGGTTGCTGGTGACATAATGTACATGTGAAACAGCCCACTACATGGAAACATGGTTGCTGGTGACATAATGTACATGTTAAACAGCCCACTATATGGAAGCATGGTTGCTGGTGACATAATGTACATGTGAAACAGCCCACTACATGTTAACATGGTTGCTGGTGACATAATGTACATGTGAAACAGCCCACTACATGGAAACATGGTTGCTGGTGACATAATGTACATGTGAAACAGCCCACTACATGGAAACATGGTTGCTGGTGACATAATGTACATGTGAAACAGCCCACTACATGGAAACATGGTTGCTGGTGACATAATGTACATGTGAAACAGCCCACTACATGGAAACATGGTTGCTGGTGACATAATGTACATGTGAAACAGCCCACTACATGGAAACATGGTTGCTGGTGACATAATGTACATGTGAAACAGCCCACTACATGGAAACATGGTTGCTGGTGACATAATGTACATGTGAAACAGCCCACTACATGGAAACATGGTTGCTGGTGACATAATGTACATGTGAAACAGCCCACTACATGGAAACATGGTTGCTGGTGACATAATGTACGTGTGAAACAGCCCACTACATGGAAACATGGTTGCTGGTGACATAATGTACGTGTGAAACAGCCCACTACATGGAAACATGGTTGCTGGTGACATAATGTACATGTGAAACAGCCCACTACATGGAAACATGGTTGCTGGTGACATAATGTACATGTGAAACAGCCCACTACATGGAAACATGGTTGCTGGTGACATGTACATGTGAAACAGCCCACTACATGGAAACATGGTTGCTGGTGACATAATGTACATGTGAAACAGCCCACTACATGGAAACATGGTTGCTGGTGACATGATGTACATGTGAAACAGCCCACTACATGGAAACATGGTTGCTGGTGACATAATGTACGTGTGAAACAGCCCACTACATGGAAACATGGTGACATAATGTACATGTGAAACAGCCCACTACATGGAAACATGGTTGCCAGTGACATAATGTACATGGAAACATGGTTGCTGGTGACATAATGTACATGTGAATTAGCCCACTACATGGAAACATACAGCTGCAAATGACATAAACAGTTATTTACATGGCTAGGACAGCTGACATTTGGCTTGGTTATGTCATCAGACAAAAATGCTGACACCATGAAAATAAGATAACAACATAAGCTAAACTTTGATCAACTCTTTTCTACAAAAACAATTTAAAGTAAACCTCAGAAATATTTAAAGTTGTTACAAACCGGTGGTGTTTGCCTGGGACTTTATCTAATGTCACGATCATACAAAAAATACTTCCTCTAGAATCCGATCTTCAGCCTCATCACTGACATCTGTGTTATCATCGGCAATATCCTCTGTACAAACATTCGCACCAATATCAGCTGATCTGTGTGGGGTGCTCACGTACTCTCTTTTGGGGAAGTTAAGTATCTCAATGACCTCCTCCACACTTATCTCATCATCCACCAAGGCGAACTTATCATCCACGCCCTTTGAGGCATCCAGCGGCCTGCTAACTGCACCTCTTATAGCTGATCTGTGTGGGCTGCTCACCTGCTCTTTACTGGGGAAGTTAAGTATCTCAATGACCTCCTCCAAACTCATCTCATCATGCACCAAGGCAAACCTTTCATCACCACTTGAACCTGCTCTAACTGTGCCCTTTGAGGCAATCCGCGACCTGCTAACAGCACCTACTACAGCCTCTGTACAAACATTAGCACCAACGTCAGCTGATCTGTGTGGGGTGGGCACGTACTGTTTATTGGGTAAGTTGAGTATCTGGATGACCTCCTCCACACTCATCTCATCATCCACCAAGGCAAACCTATCATCATCACTTGAACCTGCTCCATCTACGCCCTTTGAGGCATCCAGCTGCCTGCTAACAGTACCTATCCTACTGCCTGAGCTGTTGACACGATCCAGCACATCTCTGGGGCGCTGTTGTCTGCTGGTATCACTCCTGACATGTCTCTTCACCTCAAACAACTCCAACACTGGGTCTGCATGTCCTGGCTGGGATTTAGCTGGCGGATTTCCCAGTGGAGTGTAGCTGTCTTCCACCAGGTGGAGCTTGTCTATCAGAACTGGAGCATTCTGTTGATGTTTGGAAGACAGCCGCCGAGAACCGGATGTGGGTGTCTTCGAGCTGGCATCATGTTGATTCGTGACCTTGCTCAGTGATGGTGATGTGTGACCTCGCTGCTCTTTCCTTCGTAGATAATAAAAGAGTGACAATTTCATGACAGTCAAATTAGTTGCCAGAGAAGACAAGTACAACACAGATAATAAAGGAGACACAATTTCAAGACAAACATATATGGTAATAGACAGAGAAGACAAGAACAACATAGTTGAGACAAAACTGAATGATTGTGACATGCATGGAAACAGGAGGACTTCTGCTGTTACAAAGCTATGTAATTGTTCAATTATGGGATGGAGTACAATGTAGAGCTACATAGTTGCAACAAAACAAGTCAATATTTGCAGCAGCAAACATCTTTTATAAAGCTAGGTAACTGTTCAATTATGGGATGTAGAGTAGAATGTAGAGCTACTTCATTAGTTAGTCAACAGATCATACTCATTGCACATCGAACCATTCAGTCCATAAGTGCTCGGATCCCCTCCTCAGCAAATCTTACAGCGTGTAGCGGCTCTCGACACCAGTTCTATATTGGTTTATTAATCTTCTTTGGCTTCCCGCGTAGTGTTCTTGTTTTGCCACCCCTCTTTTAACTTGCTGTTCTCACAGCCTGACCATGGTTGTGCAGCCTGGTCCATGGCTCATCCGCCTTCCACAGTAGCCTTACCTGCACGCTTTTCAGCCCGCTCATTTCCTTGTACTCCTGCATGCCCTGGCTCGAACATGAAACTAATCTTTGCCAGCCGAGACCACGCCAGAGACAGCAACCATTCTCTTCGGATCGACCCCTCCTCTATCCTCTTGATCATGTTCATTGAGTCGCTAAGGAAACATGCCCTAGTGAATGTCTGTGTCTCGAACCATGTTATTGCTTTACTTACTGCCATGACTTCCATAGTCAGGCTACTTGTGGTCAAAGCAAAAGCACCAGAATCTTACTTCACAATTCTCCCTCTAGCCTGAGCCGTAAAAGCCCATGAACTTCTCACTCGTCGCACGACCGACCCATCTGTGTAAATGACAGCATCATGATCCACAGAATTCTCAAAAAGCAAAGCCTGTACTTCCGCCTCCACAGCAGCTGGATTTTCTTGTCTGCATTTTCTGTCTAGTTGGATGCACACTGAAAAGGACATACAGAAATATGTTGGCATTTGTACCCACTCCTCACCAGGTTCTAAGTCCTCAAGTGAACACACCTGTTGAAAAATGTCTTTGGCCTGACCCATCCATGACCTTCCTCTTTTTAACCTGCTACCTTTCACCTTCTTAATTTCACTGTGCAGTGGATGTTGTGCGTTTGCGTTAACTCTGAGGTAGGCGCGTGCTCTGCAAATTTGTATTCTGTCCCCAACGGTTGGAAAATCAAGAAGGTAATCCCCTGCATGGTGTATCTCTTGTGCATCCAAAAATAATATGCATAGCTCCATTCTGTATCCTTTCCATCCGTTCCATCTGCTTACAGCTGATAGTCAGAATCACCATCGCTACTCCACAACAGAAAGGACCAGACCCTCATAGAGGAGACATAAATGATGCTGCACACAGTTTGCCGCCGCCATCACCCGCATCGCAGCCAAACCCCGCTTGGCCTTTGTTATCACCTGGTCTACGTGCTCATTATAAGCAAGGCTTTGATCAAAACGTATCCACAGGTAGTCCATTGCCTGCATTCTTTCCACAGTCTCTGAACACAGATTTACAGTTGGTGTTGGAGTGTTGACAATATGGTTATTGAAAGACAACTATGTCACTGCTGCCTTCGTTGGGTTGACCATTGCCCCAGATTTCACACACCAAGTGCTTATGTGATTTAATTCTGTTTGTAGATCCACAGCAACCCGACCTATATCCTTACCCTAACAATTCATGTCGGCATATGAGAATGTCCTCCCTGGTCCTCTGATCTGCTCGCTGGTAATTCTCACAGTGTAGGCTCCCACACACAGGCTGTAAGCAGATGGAACGGATGGAAAGGATACAGAATGGAGCTATGCATATTATTTTTGGATGCACAAGAGATACACCATGCAGGGGATTACCTTCTTGATTTTCCAACCGTTGGGGACAGAATACAAATTTGCAGAGCACGCGCCTACCTCAGAGTTAACGCAAACGCACAACATCCACTGCACAGTGAAATTAAGAAGGTGAAAGGTAGCAGGTTAAAAAGAGGAAGGTCATGGATGGGTCAGGCCAAAGACATTTTTCAACAGGTGTGTTCACTTGAGGACTTAGAACCTGGTGAGGAGTGGGTACAAATGCCAACATATTTCTGTATGTCCTTTTCAGTGTGCATCCAACTAGACAGAAAATGCAGACAAGAAAATCCAGCTGCTGTGGAGGCGGAAGTACAGGCTTTGCTTTTTGAGAATTCCGTGGATCATGATGCTGTCATTTACACAGATGGGTCGGTCGTGCGACGAGTGAGAAGTTCATGGGCTTTTACGGCTCAGGCTAGAGGGAGAATTGTGAAGTAAGATTCTGGTGCTTTTGCTTTGACCACAAGTAGCCTGACTATGGAAGTCATGGCAGTAAGTAAAGCAATAACATGGTTCGAGACACAGACATTCACTAGGGCATGTTTCCTAGAGAACAGAGGATTTTGACGCCAGTGATTCCACATCGCTTTCCAGGATGAAAGACCTGGGAGTAAGAATCGGCACAGCCAGACGCGAGAGGTACATCGGGAAAACAAAGCGCCTCGTCAACCAACACAGAACTGGCACTATTAGCCACCGGACGCTGATGCATATGCTGGGGGGAGGATCTGAGCACCTATGGACATGTCCGGAGTGCAACGAAGATACCCCAACTGATAACTAACTAACTAACTAACAGTGTAGGCGTTGAACAGCATCAGAGATAATGGTGATCCTGCGGCAGTACTTACTGTGTGCAACAACCACACATCTCAGTACTTACTGTGTACAACAACCACAAACCTCAGTGCCTACTAAGTACAACAACCACACACCTCAGTACTTACTCTGGCAAGATGAAACCATGATCTTTTGTATATGTTCTGTCACTTCTGACCATGGACAGCTTCTGTCTTTCATCATCTAGTGTCCGCTGTGAAGGTTTCGAACCATGTCCCATCCTGGTATAGTCTGTAGACTTGTCTGGTGTCATCTCTGTGCCAGTTGAACGCTTCAATCTTCCAGAGGGACTCTCAGTCGGGATTCTGAACAATCAGACAATCAACAAACATCAATACAAACTGTTAAATACAACTGGAACAACAAATGGGAACAATTCAATCAGATGTGACCTGGAGATTCAGAAGCAGCTAAAAGAACACTTCATGTGCTCATTCAAAGTCTACCATTTAAAATGTAACCAAAGAAGAGGAAGGTCAAAGAACGAATGAAATCATACAGTGCCCACAAATCAAATTGTAACCAAAGAATGATTGATTGATTGATTGATTTAGGAACCAACATCACAGCATTCAGGGCATTCCCATAAGTGCTCAGTCCCCATCCCCAGCAGCCAGCGAAGAGTTCCAACACTAATAGTACCAGTAGCAATCTGATTATATGTCCGTCTCGCCTTTCCTCTGAGCGTTGAGCGTCGGTCAGATATCCTCGTCACACCTCCCTGTCTCATTCTTACCAGACTATGGTGATCCATTTGCTCCTCCGAGGTGTACACGTGCTCCCACAAGGCCGCAACCATGTCTTCCTTATCATGCATCAATACTCCTCCAAGTTTTGCAGAGACAGCCTGTTCATTCCCCAGCACAACGGCATGCCTCAGAGAAAAGATCCAGGCGATGCTTGTTGTGACCTCCGAAGCGAAGCAAGCCACTCTGCCCGAAGCTTGCCTGTCCTCAGATTCCTCAGCATGCTTTCTGAGTCAGTTACAATCACGATGTGTGTATCATATTCTCCATCCAGCGGAAAGCTGCACTGACCGCCTCTACCTCCATTCTTAAGCTAGATGTTGTGGTATCATATGCCAGGCTCTCCTGCACCAAACGTCGACCATTAGCTATTGCTAAGAACCCCAGGCACTTCTCCTACATCTCAATACCGATCCATCTGTGTAGATAATCACATCACCCGAGCGAGCATTATCCTGAATTAGTTGCTGGATTTCCACGTCCGTGGCCCCTACTGGCCACTCCCTGCGCTCCCGGATCAATGTGATTATAACTCTGCACAAGTCTGACTGCTCCGCTGGCACTCTGACCCACTCCTCTCCTCGCCTGATGTTCTCCAGGGGGCACACCTGTCTGATCGTATCCTCCGCCTGAGCCATCCATGATTTCCCTCTTATCAGTCGCTGACCCTTAACTGCGTCCAGCGCCTCATGCAACGGGTGATCTGTGTCTTCAGCTACTCTGAGGTATGCCTTCGCCTGCATCACCTTGTGCCTACCAGCAACAGTCAGCAAACCAAGGATGTAACACATACACACCACTGGGGTGTCTTTGGTGCATCCCAGAATGACTCGCATAGCTTCGTTCTGTATGCGCTCTAATTTCACCAGCTGACTCTTTGAGACAGTGAGCAGTCCTAGTCCATAATCACTGAGAGGATCAAGTGCTGGTATAGTGTGAAAAGCATTCTCTGCTCTGTGTCCATTGCAGCCATAGTTTTAAGTGCATTGAGTCCCTTTTGAGATCTTGTCACAACCGTCTCCACAAGGTCCTTGAAGGACAGGCTCCTGTCAAATGTGATTCCCAGATACTTCAGTTTGTTCTCTCTGTTGACGCTTCCACCATCTATCATGAGGCTTGGGACATCAGCTCTCACAATCCTGTTGTCCAGAGAGCACCATAAAACAACCGCCTTTTCCGGGTGGATGACAGCACTCGTTTTAGTGCACCAGTCAATCACTTTGTCTACTGTCGTCTGTAGCTCCTGGGCTGTTTGCTCCCTATTTCTCCCCTGCCTGTATGCAAGAACATCATCTGAAAATGTTAGTATCCTTCCAACCCCTGGTGATTCTAGGTTTGCAATCTTGCCCGTATACACGTTAAAGAACACCGGTGAAATTGCAGATCCCTGTGGCAGTCCCGGGGTTAAAATATGTGACTCTGAGGTCCATGCACCCAGACGGAGAGCAACCCGATGAGAATGCAGGACAGCTGCTATCCAGTTCACCAACCAAGGATTGACCCCCTTCTCCATCAGTGTGGTCATCAAAATATCATATCTAACTCTGTTGTATGCATCCTTGAGATCAAGCACAGCTGCCATCATTTCCTGTCTACTCTGGGACCCCTCATAAACATCAAAGGCAAAAGTGGCTGCATTTGACCAAGTATCTTTTCCTGGCCTGTAGCTCCCCAGGCCTCTTGGAAGAAGCTTCCCCCTTTCCAAAAACTCTTGCAGCTTGATAGTGACTATCTTCTCTAAAACCTTCCCAAATGTATTTTGAAGGGTGATGATCCTAAAGCCGCTAAGCTTTGAATGATCCTTGAATGGTTTTGGGAGAAGGATGAGATAGCTGTGCACCCAATCCTGCGTTACTGATGGTGTCCTAATGCTCTGGTTAAAGCAATCGGTCATCTCCTTCAGGTCTACATCGCTCAAAGCCTTCATATAGCCATACCTAACCCCATCGGGCCCTGGTGCCGTGTCTTTTGTCTTTGTCATCTTCAACCCGTATGATGTCTTCATAATGCATATTCTCCATGGTGCCAGATAACTTCTCTCTAACTGCATCTCCGGTGTCCGCATCATTATGATTGGTCTGCTCTAAAAATCTCTGGAGAAACGCCTCCCCTTTCTCTTTGTCTGTTGTCACACGCACACCATCATCTCTATCAATTGTTCCCACTGTCATAGGCCGATCTTTTCTTTGCATTTGTCTGTGCAGCTTCCAGAATTTTTGCAGTGTTTTATCACCCCCAATCTCCTTCATGAAACATTCCCATTTTGCATTTTTGGCTTGTGCAGCACAGCCCTTGAAAACCTCCACCTTGTCTTTCTTGGCATTTTCCGCTGTGTCCACTTCCTCTCTTGAGCTTCGGGGTGTCTGTCGCACTTTCCTTAGCTGCTTCAATGCAGCTCTCTTTGCTTTCCAAGCATGGTCTACTTCTGGGGTCCACATGGGGGCTGCAAAAAAGGAGTTTTAACAGTCCTGTTGCATGCCCCTTGCCTGAGGCGTCCAAGAAGGCTGTCGGTCCACTCATACCGGAAGGTCTTGCGCGCTCTCCCAGCCTTAACTTTCCTGGATTTAGAGATCAGGACTGAACACGGCATGTGATCACTCCCATGGTCATTCAAAACAGTCCACTTTACATCAAGGACTGATGACTGGGAGACAAGTGCCAAATCAATAGCAGTGTCTGCATCGCCAGGCCTCATTGCCATTCTAATCGGCCTACCATCATTTATGCAGACCACATCAGAGTCCACCATGGCATCCACAAGGGCAATTCCCTGTCAGTTTTCTCCATTACTGTCCCATTCTCTGTTCCTCACATTGAAGTCGCCACATATGAGTAGCCTATCACCTGGTAATTCCTCCAATTCCTTAAGCCAGTCCCAGTGTTCCTTTCTGACAAAACAGTCCACTGTGGCATATACGTTTATGATGTTCCAACGTAAGCCACCAATCTCCATTTGTATACCCTGGACCTCTCTTGCACTGTGATTCCACTGGCTCAAGTCAAGTACCACATGCTTCACTCCTTCCTTCACCAGCAGACCTAACCCATGTCTCTTCTGCCCAGTAGGGTTTATATAACTGGCGTACCCAAGACAATGATATTTGTCTGTATTTAGCTCCTGGAGCATGAGGATATCAAAATCATATATTAGCCTCTCCAATGCAGGACCTCTTTGCCTGGCACTACGACAGTTCCAGTATCCCACTCTTACATGGTTGAAACCTAGTCTCTCCACTTTTCGTCTTGTTCTCTTGGCGCCTGCCCTCCTATTTCTATGCCTTCTTCTCACACCATTTCCTCGTCTTCTCCTCCTCACTCTCTCTTCGCTAACCTCTGAAAGATGTGTCAAGCGCAGAGCACATGCTCCGTAGCTCCGGCAACGATTCCCGTGTTTAATTAATTCCATAAGAAAAGTTTTGATATTGCAGGAAATAACCGGTCACCCTAGTATTGCCTGCTTACTAGGGAAAAGGCAGGGGATGTCCCCCAAGAGTCCATACACCTGGTGCCACCCTGCACGCCTGCCAGACGTCCAACGTTCACAACCAGCTTACCCGTGGCCATCCAGTTCCTCAGCATGCTGGTCCACCTTAAACTTGGGGGTTTATAATCAGAGTTTTCCATCTCCTAGATTGGCCGATGTAATAGCTAACGGGCCCAATCAACCCGGGGGCAAGAGGTTCCCATGCCTTATTCCTGGCGAACACAGAATGATGGCGTGGACTTATCTCAGTTTCTCCTAATCTTCATGTAATTCACCAACCGTTCATGCTCCATAAAGTGACCATACTAAACACCCTTTGTTTGGCTTGCCACAGTTCCCTACCTCGACAGTGGAAAATGGTATAATTGTCACCCTGAAAATTACATTCTTTCATGAAAAATGTTCATAAAACCTCACAAACTAAACTATGCTCAACATGTTCATGAAACCTCACAAACTAAACTATGCTCAACATGTTCATAACACCTCACAAACTAAACTATATCCAACGTGTTCATAACACCTCACAAACTAAACTATATCCAACGTGTTCATAACACCTCACAAACTAAACTATATCCAACGTGTTCATAACACCTCACAAACTAAACTATATCCAACGTGTTCATATCACCTCACAAACTAAACTATGCTCAACATGTTCATAACACCTCACAAACTAAACTATGCTCAACATGATCATAAAACCTCACAAACTAAACTATACCCAGTATGATTATAAAACCTCACAAACTAAACTATACCCACCATGATCATAAAACCCCACAAACTAAACTATGCACAACATGTTCATAAAACCTCACAAACTAAACTATGCTCGAATGTTCACGCCGCGTGTATTGGGGAAAATGGTGCTGACAGCATAACTTTTGCCAGCTGGCACTCTGCTATATGTCAATATCATGACTACTGATATAACCAAAGAACAGGACAGCCAAAGAAGATAGTGATGAGATCATACAATGCCAACAACTCAAACTGTAATCAAAGAAGAATAAAAGCACCAAACATGAGTTGGAATCTCAACACAAGAAAAGACACACACAGATACAGACAAATGTTTCCATGAAGAAGGGAACCAAAACAACAGATAAAAGTGAGAATAGTTAACTCTGAACCTGGAAAGTAGTCCAGTGAACATTAAAATTAGGAATAGAAAACTATTGATTGTTTTCATTTTGTGTGTATCTTTTCTTTTGTTGAAATTCCTACACATATTTGGTGCTTTTATTCAGACTTCTGTATCAGCTAAGCAGCAGTCAGCTTCCTTTTTTGTAGCCAAAGAAGGTAACAGATGTGATCATGCTGTGTACACAACTCAACTTGTAACCAAAGGTAAAAGATGTGATTATGCTGTGTCCACAACTCAACTTGTAACCAAAGGAAAAGGCAAACCACACATGATGTCATCATACAGAAAGACAACAATAAACCGGATATGTACACAAGTACAGGATTCAAACACAACACACCTGGACATGTGGGCAAAAGAGACACTTGTACTAGCATCAGACCGCTGTGGCAGGCTGGCCGTTTGTGGAACGCCAATGCTGACTTGAAATGAAGTTGCAGGCACGATGTGTGTGTCTTGTGTTCTAGCCACTCTGCCACGACTCGCTGGTGTGCTGCGCTGAAGAGACTCTGGGTTTATTGCTTCATCACTTTCTGAAAGAAGAACAGAACCAACAGGAAATTACTCATCACTCGTCATTTTCTTTCTCTATCTACTTATCACTTTCTACGTGTTTCCTCAAGTTAGTTATCACTTATCATACATAACATTTTCTTCTATTGCCTACACAGGTTGTGTACTACCTGTTTCAACCAATGTCTACCTCTGATTACCTTTGTCTACCCCTGCTTAACCTAGTCTGCCATTGCCTACTCTTGTCTATCTGTTAACCCTTCTCTACATCTGGACACACACTAGTCTGTGTGACATTCTTGACAAACACTAGACTGTGGGACATCCTGGTCAGAAAATAGTCTGTGGGACATCCTGGGCAGACACAGGTCTGTGGGACATCTGGACAGACACTAGTCTGTGGAACATCCTGGGCAGAGACTAATCTGTGGAGCATGCTGGGAGACACAGGTTTGGCCAATGAAGGAAGACTTGACCATGATCTCCACCACGATCAAGTCTGGCAAAGACCAACTTTGTACACTGCAAGATTGGAAGAGAGTCACAGGAATTCTCCATGACAAATGTAGATAATCAGCACCCAAGCCCTGCATCCACCGACTGCAAGAGCTGACCAGCAAGTAGGGAGCGAGTGTGCTGCCTGCAACAAGGGAGGAAATACGTCACAGCCAGTCTCTACTTCCTCCTGTATACAAGAGTGAACAACACACATCCACAGCCTTCTACAACTGACAACACATAGTATACTCAGTCAATCAGTTATTGGGTGAGTGAGTTAACCAATCAGTCATTGGATGAGTGAGTGAGTCAGTCAGTGAGTTAGTAAATAAGTTAGTTAGTGAGTCAGTCAGTGAGTTATGTAGTAAATTAGTTATTGGTTAGTTAGTTAGTCAGTAAGTTATGTAGTAAATTAATTAGTAATTAGTTAGTGAGTCAGTAGTTAGTCAGTCGTTAGTTAGTGAGTCAGTTAGTAGTTAGTTGTCAATGAGTCAGTCCGCGGCTATTTAGTCAGCTGTAAGAGTATCCTCACTACACATCAGATCATTCAACCCATAAACAACAAATATACTGTAGGCTGGTTTTCTCCTTCTGAGATTGTGACAACACAATAAAAAATATGATACTGTAGGCTGGTTTTCTCCTTCTGAGATTGTGACAACACAATAAAAAATATGATACTGTAGGCTGGTTTTCTCCTTCTGAGATTGTGACAACACAATAAAAAAAATATGATACTGTAGGCTGGTTTTCTCCTTCTGAGATTGTGACAACACAATAAAAAAAATATGATACAGTAGGCTGGTTTTCTCATTCTGAGATTGTGACAACACAATAAAAAAATATGATACAGTAGGCTGGTTTTCTCATTCTGAGATTGTGACAACATCCCAACATACTTGATGCTACATGGCACGTACTTACGCTTTACAGCCACTAATGTATTCCCAACACAAAGATAAAGTTAACCAGTCATTGCACTGACCTGTGTCAGAGTTCAGGGAGTAATCCAGTTTCTTAACAATGTCCTTGACCTTGGGACTTTGGTGTCTAATGCCTTCAGCATTCTTCACCTTGCCAGGTAAGTGGGCAGCTCCAACAGACAAATTCACTTTCTGTGCTTGTCCGTCTACATCCTTGGAGTGTCTGGCGTTGACCTCTCTATCATTGCTTGTTCTTGTCTGCTGTCTGCGCCCACTGCTGTCTGAGCAATGGGGCGGGGCTTCTACCTCCACCCTAGCTCCAGGGGCAGACATGAAGGGCTGGTGTCCAGCCCCACTACCTTCCTGGACATCAGTCAGTCTGTGGGAGCTGGAAGGTATGGCTCGGTAGGCCGCATGTGACTGGTCTCCTGAGTGATGCAAATGATTCATTTAGTTAGTTCATTGCACATTGAACCAGTCAGTCCATAAGAGCTCAGATCCCCTCCTCAGTAAATCGTGCAGTGTTTGACATTCATAAGTATGTATGTTACATCATAAAATAAAAACATGCAACAAAATACTGCAAGTATGACTTCATGATAAACAACCAGAACCGCAACTCACTATGAAAACATGCAACAAAATACTGCAAGTATGACTTCATGATAAACAACCAGAACCACAACTCACTATGAAAACATGCAACAAAATACTGCAAGTATGACTTCATGATAAACAACCAGAACCGCAACTCACTATGAAAACATGCAACAAAATACTGCAAGTATGACTTCATGATAAACAACCAGAACCGCAACTCACTATGAAAACATGCAAAAATAAAGGTATCATTTCAGTACATGCTGCAGCTGAAATCACAACCCCCTAGACCACACAAGCTGCAGTCACAACCCCTTAGACCACACAAGCTGCAGTCACAACCCCCTATACCACACAAGCTGGAGTCACAACCCCCTATACCACACAAGCTGCAGTCACAACCCCCTATACCACACAAGCTGCAGTCACAACCCCCTATACCACACAAGCTGCAGTCACAACCACCTATACCACACAAGCTGCAGTCACAACCCCCTAGACCACACAAGCTGCAGTCACAACCCCCTATACCACACAAGCTGCAGTCACAACCCCCTATACCACACAAGCTGCAGTCACAACCACCTATACCACACAAGCTGCAGTCACAGCCCCCTATACCACACAAGCTGGAGTCACAACCCCCTATACCACACAAGCTGCAGTCACAACCCCCTATACCACACAAGCTGCAGTCACAACCCCCTATACCCCACAAGCTGCAGTCACAACCCCCTATACCACACAAGCTGCAGTCACAACCCCCTATACCACACAAGCTGCAGTCACAACCCCATATACCACACAAGCTGCAGTCACAACCCCCTATACCACACAAGCTGCAGTCACAACCCCCTATACCACACAAGCTGCAGTCACAACCCCCTATACCACACAAGCTGCAGTCACAACCACCTATACCACACAAGCTGCAGTCACAACCCCCTATACCACACAAGCTGCAGTCACAACCCCCTATACCACACAAGCTGCAGTCACAACCCCCTATACCACACAAGCTGCAGTCACAACCCCCTATACCACACAAGCTGCAGTCACAACCCCCTATACCACACAAGCTGCAGTCACAACCCCCTATACCACACAAGCTGCAGTCACAACCCCCTATACCACACAAGCTGCAGTCACAACCACCTATACCACACAAGCTGCAGTCACAACCCCCCTATACCACACAAGCTGCAGTCACAACCCCCTATACCACACAAGCTGCAGTCACAACCCCTTAGACCACACAAGCTGCAGTCGCAACCCCTTAGACCACACAAGCTGCAGTCACAACCCCCTAGACCAGGGGTGGGCAAACTACGGCCTGCATGCGGCCCGCCAACTGATTTTATGCGGCCCGCGAGGGCATTCAGGAATAAAAATGTTTGCTTCATTTTTAAGTTATTTTGTTGAATTTTAAAGAATTGTCTGTACCTTTATGATTGTTTTAACATTTTGGATAACATTTCTTTCTAATTATCTATTTTTGTAAAGAGTCCTTGACCTTCGTAATGTAATGCTTCCTCTTCTTTCTTTCGCCTTAAATATGTCTATAACTGCAATGTTGCCTCTTGTATGAATTTAACTGTCCTTTTTAGTTCACTCAGCAGTCAATAGAGTTTATCTTCCACTCTCTAGGCCAGAAGGTTTGCCTAGACATGTAATTTGGGCAGCCTTTGAGTATGTGCTCTGCTGTCTGCTGCGATAATCCACGTGTGCACATACATGGCTGATTCACCAATCTTGAATCTTGTATACATGTGGTTGCGTAATCTATTGTGTCCTTGTCTGAGGCGCAGAATAATGACTTGTTCTGGTCTGTCCATAACGCGGTGGTCGTCTTGAGCAGGTTTTGGTGGCCTTCTGACTGATTTGATCATTCTTTTCTTTTGGTGGTATGTAACGGGCACATCAGGCTGTTCTTCGTTTGCTCCTTTCTTAGCCAATCGATCAGTTCTGTCGTTTCCGGGTACTCCAGAGTGGGATGGTATCCACTGTATGGTGATCTTATGCTGGCTGCTAAGTTCAGAAAGTAGTGTCCTTAGTACTGGCAATTTTCAAGACATCATTTCGTTTTCGTTGAGGTGAGTTTCTTGCAAGCAACATACGCTTACCTTTTCTTGGTCCAAGATGTTTTCTAGTTCTATTATTTTGATGCTGAATCCCTCCGCATTCCAGTGCATTAGTTTTAGTCTTTGTTTGGTATGACCAGACGCTCTATTCTCAGGTCCCCTGGCTCCACAGGACATCTGAGAAGGACCTCCATTAGCTGTGGTTGGACCCTTTCGAGGCATATGGCCCGGCACTGCACCTGCCTGGGAGTCCAAAGCAGGGCGAGTACCGTAACATTTAACAGTAGTCGACATATTTCATTACGCGTGATTGGTGACATGCTGATTTCTGTGGTGCGCCTCCTGGCTGGTTGCCTCCGTATTCAGCACCTTTCCTTTGCTAGAGCAGACTGTGGTCTTACTCAAGTTTAGGCTTGTAGGAACGCACACACATTTCTGCCCATGCATGTACGTGCATACACATCTAGAGCGTTCTGGATATTTCTCTGCGCCAGTGACTCGCTGTCGCCCCATCTCCTGTAAGTTAAAACAGTTCTGCCACGAGAAGGCCAGGAGTTTGACTTTTGCTGCATAGGTGATGAATGCACGAGCCATTAAGGTATTTATGTAAGGTTGGGCGCTCACCCCAACCAGGCCCCTGGCTACATATAGCAACATTTGGAACCATGTAATGCTAAAATGCGAATGTATCGATTTTTATATAGAGAAATATTTATCGACATGTAAAAATTTAATAAGGATGATTTTATGAAAAACAGATATTTCTCCGGTGAATAAAATGATTTATTTTGCAAGAAAATATTAAAATTAAAAGTCTTTTGCTGTTATAAATTATTTCCACATTTACAATGTTCAAATTAATTTATTTGTTGTAGTAGTCTTGATATATTTCTAAAATTTATTCTGAGCTTACTACTTGTTTTCCGAATATTTTATTTTCACACACAGCCGGAAGTAGGTTTTGTTTCATTTCCATTTTAAAGTTTTGTACAATTCTAACTGTTAGAATTTTATTAAAGCAATGAATGTCAATAATAAACATAAGATTGAAGATGAATGCCATGTTTTTAATTATGAATGGACAACTAAGTACTGTTTTATAAAAGTTGGTAGCAAATCAGTTTGCTTGTTGTGTCGTGAGTCAGAGGCTGTCTTCAAGGAGTACAATTTAAAAAGACATTATCAAACAAAACATTCTGATTTTGGATACAATTTAACAGCCGAAGGGAGGGAAAGAAAATGCCTTGAGTTAGTGAAAAATTTGGAGAAACAGCAAACTGTTTTCACTAAACAGTCTTCAGTTCAAGATGCTGCAACTGAAGCTAGTCTTGTGCTGTCACACAGAATTGTAAACCAGAACAAGCCATTTTCTGATGGCGAGTTCATCAAGGAATGTTTGCTAGATGCAGCAAACATTATGTGTCCAGAACAAAAACACAGATTTGACAACATTACTTTATCAAGGAGAACTGTGGTCAGACGTGTTGACAAGATAAGTGACAATTTGATGCATAAATT
This sequence comes from Cepaea hortensis, assembly GCA_963921405.1. Classification (NCBI taxonomy): domain Eukaryota; kingdom Metazoa; phylum Mollusca; class Gastropoda; order Stylommatophora; family Helicidae; genus Cepaea; species Cepaea hortensis. The sequence goes on from OY992876.1 coordinate 520,901,322, forward strand.
TCAAGATGAAAGTAAACAATTTTTGTGGTACTCTCTTGCATTGGATGAGAGTACCGATGTACACGATACTGCCCATTATTGATATCTATACGTGGAATAAACACTTCTTTCAAACTCACTGAAGTGTTACTGAGTGTTGAGTCACTCAAAGACACAACCACAGGCCATGATATATTCAATGCTGTTACTAACTGTATTGAAAGAACTGGGTTGGTTTGGAACAAGATGGCAAGTGTTACAACTTATGGAGCTTGTGCTTCGACTGGAACAAATTTATGTCTGGTAAAGTTAATAAGTGATAAGCTTAAAGCAGAATATTCAAACCACACATTATTACCACTTCACTGTGTGATTCATCAAGAAAGTCTGTGTAAAACTGTTTTGAATATCAAGCATGTTATTGACCCAGTTGTCAGTGTCATCAACCTCATCAGATCAAGGCATTACTTGACGATTTGGAAACTGAACATTCCGATGTTCTGTACCACACCAGTGTTCGATATCTGAGTCTCGGCAAGGTGTTGAGGCGAGTGTGGAAACTCTGAGAAGAAATAGTGATGTTCCTAGAGATGAAAGGCATTGAATGTGACTTTAATGCTAACATTGTCAATAAAGAGTGGAAGTTAGACTTTATGTTTGCCATTGAAATTATGGAAAAGTTAAATGAACTGAATGTCAAATCAGGGCAATGGTGTGTTTGCACATGAATTGTATGTACATGTAAAATCATTTCAGGCAAAACTCTGTTCTCCAGACAAGCAAGTGAAAAAAGATTTTGTCACTTCCCTTTGCTGAAACAAGAAACCATGTCTGGTGAAATGACTGAAAAATACAAAGCCCAATTAGATGCACTGATCGAAGAATTTGGATGGAGATTCCAAGAATTCAAGAACTTAGAGCCACAGTTCAATATTCTCAGTTCCCCTTTTAGTGCAGCAGCTTATACAGCACAGAGGACATACAGTTGGAGCTGCTTGACTTGCAAGCAGATCATGATCTGAAAGAGAAATTCAAGACAGATGGTTTGCTGGATATCTATGGATCTTTATCACAAGAATCATTTCCCAACTTGAAAAACTTTGCAGCTAAACTTTTATCATTGTTTGGATCAACATACAATTGCGAACAATCATTCTCTTGCTTGAAGATCAACAAGTCTAAGAATAGGTCTTTATTGTCGGACTGCAACTTGCATGCTGTCATGCGAATTTCAACAAGTAAACTTGCTCCAGATTTCAAGAATATTGTCAAAAAGTGCAAATAGTTACATACATCTGATTAGAAATCAACAATTATAGTGACAGTGTAGTCGGTTTGTGTCTAAATTAAAGCCATTGATAGATAATAAAGAATATTTGTTATAATAGCAAATTGTAAAATCGTGTTAACAAATTAGTAAACGTTTTTGTCCATATTGTCAACTATAATGTATAAGTGTATACGTAAAATAAAATTGCAGTAATTAGTTATTTATACTGCTTAATAACCTAAAAATAATTAACAATTACTTATTGTGAAAGGTTGCTGTAAACAAAATGGACATTATATATATATATATATATATATATATATATATATATATATATATATATATATATATATATATATATATATATAATGTCCATTTTGTTTACAGCAACCTTTCACAATAAGTAATTGTTAATTATTTTTAGGTTATTAAGCAGTATAAATAACTAATTACTGCAATTTTATTTTACGTATACACTTATACATTATAGTTGACAATATGGACAAAAACGTTTACTAATTTGTTAACACGATTTTACAATTTGCTATTATAACAAATATTCTTTATTATCTATCAATGGCTTTAATTTAGACACAAACCGACTACACTGTCACTATAATTGTTGATTTCTAATCAGATGTATGTAACTATTTGCACTTTTTGACAATATTCTTGAAATCTGGAGCAAGTTTACTTGTTGAAATTCGCATGACAGCATGCAAGTTGCAGTCCGACAATAAAGACCTATTCTTAGACTTGTTGATCTTCAAGCAAGAGAATGATTGTTCGCAATTGTATGTTGATCCAAACAATGATAAAAGTTTAGCTGCAAAGTTTTTCAAGTTGGGAAATGATTCTTGTGATAAAGATCCATAGATATCCAGCAAACCATCTGTCTTGAATTTCTCTTTCAGATCATGATCTGCTTGCAAGTCAAGCAGCTCCAACTGTATGTCCTCTGTGCTGTATAAGCTGCTGCACTAAAAGGGGAACTGAGAATATTGAACTGTGGCTCTAAGTTCTTGAATTCTTGGAATCTCCATCCAAATTCTTCGATCAGTGCATCTAATTGGGCTTTGTATTTTTCAGTCATTTCACCAGACATGGTTTCTTGTTTCAGCAAAGGGAAGTGACAAAATCTTTTTTCACTTGCTTGTCTGGAGAACAGAGTTTTGCCTGAAATGATTTTACATGTACATATATATGTGCGGCCCGCCAATAGCTTTACATTTGGCAATGCGGCCCTCCGCACAAACAGTTTGCCCACCACTGCCCTAGACAACACAAGCTGGAGTCACAACCCTCTAGACCACACAAGCTGGAGTCACAACCATCTAGACCACACAAGCTGGAGTCACAACCCTCTAGACAACACAAGCTGGAGTCACAACCCTCCAGACTACACAAGCTGCAGTCACAACCCTCTAGACCACACAAGCTGGAGTCACAACCCTCTAGACAACACAAGCTGGAGTCACAACCCTCTAGACCACACAAGCTGCAGTCACAACCCCCTAGACCACACAAGCTGCAGTCACAACCCCCTATACTACACAAGCTGGAGTCACAACCCCCTATACCACACAAGCTGCAGTCACAACCCCCTATACCACACAAGCTGCAGTCACATCCCCCTATACCACACAAGCTGCAGTCACAACCACCTATACCACACAAGCTGCAGTCACAACCACCTATACAATACAAGCTGCAGTCACAACCACCTATACAATACAAGCTGCAGTCACAACCACCTATACAATACAAGCTGCAGTCACAACCACCTATACAATACAAGCTGCAGTCACAAGCACCTATACAATACAAGCTGCAGTCACAACCACCTATACCACACAAGCTGCAGTCACAACCACCTATACAACACAAGCTGCAGTCACAAACCCAAAGACAACACAAGCTGCAGTCACAACCCCCAAGACAACTCAAGCTGCAGTCACAACCCCCTAGACAACTCAAGCTGCAGTCACAACCCTCTAGACAACACAAGCTGCAGTCACAAACCCCAAGACAACTCAAGCTGCAGTCACAACCCTCTAGACAACACAAGCTGCAGTCACAAACCCAAAGACAACTCAAGCTGCAGTCACAACCCTCTAGACAACACAAGCTGCAGTCACAACCCTCTAGACCACACAAGCTGCAGTCACAACCCCCTAGACCACACAAGCTGCAGTCACAACTCCCTATACCACACAATGGAGTTGGCAACAGCAAATCTCACATCATTCATTGCTTTCAGCTGTAAAATTAATTAACTTTTAGCCATTTCTATTCATCAATTACCTGGCTCCTGGTGGCCATATTCTTGTCGCTTCCTTTCTAAACGTTGCCGCTCGTGGAGTAGCTCTTGTTCCTTCCTTGCAACTTCCTCTTCTAGTCTAGCCAAGGACATCTACAATGAGAGAAATGACACTACATTACAGCAAGGACATCTAAAATGGGAGAAATAACACAACATTACCTCAAGGACATCTACAACAAGTGAAATAACGAAACACAGCAAGGACATCTACAACGGGAGAAATAACGTAACATTACAGCAAGGAAACACTCGGCTTCCACCTGTGCCAGGACAAACACAAGTCCAAATGATGGCTGCCAGGTTGGAAATGTGTAAACCAGGTCAGCAAGGTATTGAAATGGCCATTCACAATATTGTCGTCATGTGCCCTGCAACATAGCATTGATGTCTCTCCACAGATCTTGGTCCTCTGTGTTCCCGATAAGTTCTACTGCTGATATATTCACCCATGCCACTATCTTTCCATCCAGCTTCATTGTCTTTGTCTCTCCAGTGGTCACAATGTTTTCTTGTGCCTCTAATTACATAACCAAAGAACACTGTTGATCTCTTTCTTATCATCATCATCAAGTGCCCTGCCAGCTGGCATAGGCATTCATGTCTCTCTACAGATCTCTCTTTGGTGTTCTGGATCAACTCTGCTGATGATATTTGTCAGAGTCTTGCGTAGAGCAAGATAAGTAGCTCGTTTTCTGGCAAGTGTGAAGCAATATAAAACTATCAAATCACACGAAGTGAATATCCGAAAGTATTATTCACAAGCTTTATTTACGCGCCGCATTTATTATCGCACAAACATCGCGCAATGACAATCCATAGCAATCATTACGGCATGAACAATATCACTACAATACATAATAATACATGCAAGCAATAAACATCTCACTTACAAGTCAAACTATTCAAGCGTTCGAACCAGTCTCCCACTGTCGTACAGGCTAGCTCTCAATGCAGATTCAAACACCACTCGCAGACCCATGCGACCTGTCCGTTCAAACCTCTACACCCGTCTGCCAGATCTGGTGTTCTACACGCTACACGCCAGTCAGCGCCCACGTCAGCTGGTGTGACCCCTGCACGGTTCACGGGGTGTACTGCTGACCAGCGGTCGTTTAAGCGTCGCTCAAATGCTGTGCTTGGCTGCTTATATGGGCGTCGTCGAAGACGCCGCATTCCCTCTGCAGTGTTTAACATCACTCAGGGTTGCGTGTTGTTATGTTGTCTGGCGTTGGTACAGACAACGCGTCGCAACCTCGGATGTGAGACCTTGACACTCTCCACACCCCTTTTTCATGGAAGGATTTCCTTTCATGTACAATCTATATAGGTGTTATTAAACCTGTCAAAGTCGAACATTATACGTTAATAGTTATTATAATTATATACAGGTGACTAGTAAACAATATGTATACAACAATTGTGTTGCACTATGAAGTACAACAGTCAAGTACAATCTATTTAATGGGCATTACCTTGCTGTGACACAGCTAGTCCGGTAGGTATCGGCTAAACTGGCCCCTACCTCACAACCAAGAACAAAAATACTAAAATCATCAGGTCAAGCCGTGAGCATCTCCCTCTGAGATAGCTCCATCATCAGACCTCTGTTTGGAGTTTCTAATGAAGGTCAACAGTTTTGGCAATATACTGTCCATATCTAAACGACATTACATTGACATGTTACATATCAAGCACACATGTTAATGGTTACAATACATAGTTACATATCACCAAAAATTTAGAATAATGTCCCCTGGTTATTATACCAAAAATTTAGGAACAATAATTTATCGTCATTTACAAGACATAAATTAGTACTACAAATTTATTTCTTAGTGTCATAATTTGATACTTATTGACAAATGTGCACAAAAAGTCACGTTTGTAAAGAAGCAATCAAGTTACGATGCTGAGATTACATATTATAAAAATCGACATATACAATTCCGTATTGTCAACAACTCATGTTTCAGGCATCATCGGATTACTTCTCCCACACCATACAAGAAACTTGCAAGTCGTGTGCGAGGAATGAAATGGTACATTTTATTGCCGTTGGCTCTTTACAATTGCAAAACAGTCGCTATCTAATCACACATAAAGTCACAATATTCTCTATCACTAGTTTTCCTAAACCCTATAGCTAATCTCTATCTACTAGGCTATACGAAAACTATCTTCTATTCTACACGATGTGAACACTACAGAGTCAGTCCCCAGTCTCACTTCCTTCACTCGCGTCGCTACACGCCACGCGGAAGGACCTTCATGCGTCCTTTGGCTCTTTGCGTGCTAGGTCAGTTAGCACGCTTCTCTTAGCTGTCTTTGGTTGAGTGGCTATCACGCAGGCGTGATTCTGTCGTGACCAGTAGTGCTAACTATCTGGTCAACGCCTCCGTGTGAGGACTAGTTCATAGTCCCCCTTTTCTATCATCTATCCTGCCCTGATCCCGGGCACTGTGTTCCCTCTATCTATCTGAGGTTGACCCCACGTCCCGGTGGTGTTCTATCATGAGGCAGGCTTCCTGCCTCCTGTTTCAGTCTTTGACACACACCCTCCCCTCCTGTGTTGCGTCATCAACTTTGACTCATTGGTTGTGACGCAAGAGGTTTCTAAAAAAATTAGTGTGTCTAATTTTTCTCAAAGACTGTAGATAACCTGGCTTTGGGCAACCTAATAGACTTCTACTGCCTATTGTCACAATGTCGTATCACTTTACTTGGTTACTGGCAATCGCCACAAACTTGTTTGGTTGGCGTGAGCCCTATTCTCAATCGCAATATTATATTAATTAGAGGTATGTCTGAACCGGACCGTTGTCTAATAAGACCTGCCCTCAAATAGTAAATTAACTCACTACCCATACAAAGTTGACTTTCTTAGGGTCAACACATGAATTGCTTCATGTCCCCCATATAATATTAAACAACCATTACACAAGCTGTGTGCGACAGGCTTTACCTATCTCGCTTCCGCGTGTAAAGTTATCTTTCACTGTTAAGTTAGTGTTTCGTTGTCTATTATGTCCCCTGACCCGGAGTTATCTCCCTTTGATCTATAAGATATGTATGCAATTTATATGTTTGTTTTTCTGGTTGTTTGCGTGTTTGGATTATATTAATAGTATAATCTAACTTCTAACATGTGTATCTAACTATCATGTGTATGTAAGTAAGTTTTCAAGTGCCATAATTCGGTTGAATGAGGCCACAAAGAAGTGTACCACACTAATTAGTGACTACATTTCCGTCTTATGAGACTTAAAATACTTTCTCTAAGATCTACCCTAAACTACACACAACACATTCATCACAGCACAACAAAGAAATCACACATTTGACGCAGACAAAAAATAAAAAGTCGCGTTGAGCGGCAGAAAAATCCGCTGACCGATATCACTCTCTCCTGTATAATTTACATTCGCTTTCACTTTCACACTTCTGTCACACCTATTTCACTTTCACACTTCCGTCACACATCTTTTATCATCACTTCTGTCACACATCTTTGACTTTCACACTTCTGTCACACATCTCTTAAACTCATAGTTATTTAAAAACCTTGGAGTGACACTGTACAAGTATGGCTCAGTTTTACCGAGTTGAGCCTCATGACTGTGCGTAAATTGCTGCACCAGTCAAGTATTTACAATATATTTATATGTAAGGAAAAGGGTTGATGGTTTGTACCCTGGTATTATTCCCCACTATATTCTATTGCAATAATATCCTAAATACTAACATACTAATACTAGTTATATAAACATATATTTAATGTGTTACCTATCTTAATCTATCTGTACAATTAATCCTAAAATAAGCTTACATTACTCCTAATATTTATCTAATTTAAGGGATGTAATTTACCTATGTGAAATGAAATTGATGTGAGATGAGTTATGTCCCTTTGTGAAATGGGTAATGTGAAATGTAATAAGTTACGTCCCTTTCTAAAATGGGTGATGTGAAATATAACATATTCTAACTAATGTTTTTAAATGAAACAAACTATATGATTGATATTCTTATTCTATATGGTGTAACTGATGTATCTTTAAGTGTATAATATTTCTATTCTATTATGGTGTAACCTAATCATACTACTAAATGATAACGTTTGTTAAATGGATTGGTTAAGATGGAATGAAATCAAATGGAATGAAACAAAGTGAAATATAATAAACTGAATGATACTATTTATATCTAAACTTCTTATAATTAGTTGTCATGTTTAAATTACTATCCTAATCTACTTTTAAAGCTAAATAAATGGGCAAATTAATAATCTATCTAAACTGAAATAAAAAAGTATTATATTATCTCAATCTAATTCTAAATTAAAATGACATAATCTATCTATATTTTATGACTATATTAAAACATTATGATACATATCACATTAAGTTTTATATACATGGTTTTTAAATACCTCAGGTTAGTCGTTGCCATTAATGTTCAGAAACATGCTTTCATTGGCATACTATCCATACATTTGTTCTGGGTATTTGAAATCCATTACACAGTCATATTTGTTCTATGGGTATTGCCCCTGTAGAGTTCGTTTGTAAAGTAGACCACTGCTTTCGTGTCTGTATGTATATAATCATCTGACACTGTTTTTCTCTGTTTAACACAAATAATTCACTGGAACATATATGGAGCTTAGCAAGCAATAAGCTGTCCTAGTTCACAAGGTGATATATTTGTTCCCAGAGTAAAGTTCTTACTTTTGATGTCTACGGACACATAGCAGGTCAATGTTTTTGGTACTTAGTTCAGCACATAATATTCATGTATTTCTAACATATTTCACATAGAATATTTGACTGTACTAAAATAACATCTATTACTCTACAATTTTATGTGGAAATTTCTGGAATTGCTACATCAGATGGTCGACTAAGGGTGTCAGCCAAGATGTTATCTTTCCCCTTAATATGCTCTATACTAAAGGTGTAATTTTGTAGTATTAGCGACCACCTGTATATTCGGTCATTTCGATGTAAACCACTCTGTATGACCATTATTGGGGAGTTGTCAGTCTGGACAATGAAGTGCACACCCGCCAGAAATCGATGCAGCTTTCTCACCGCATAGATGACGCTTAAGGTTTCCAACTCGGATATGGAATATCTGGATTCGGTGAGTGTGATCTTACAGCTCACGTAGCAAATCGGATGGAAGATGCCCTCATAAAATTGGCCTAGTACTGCAGCGATGGAGATCCTGCTGGCATCTGTCCTAAGATAATAAATGAGCCTCGGATTAGGCAAGCGGAGGATTGGAACATTACTAAACAAGATTTTCAATTTTGACAATGCAGAAATTAATAATGCATCTTTGACATCCAATTGTACCTAAGCTTTTAAAACATTGGAAAATACACTTGTAATCTCCGCTAAATTTGGAATAAATTTACTATAGTAATTCACTAACCCCAAAAGGCTTCTGACCTGTTTCTTGGTGGTAGGCATGGTCAGATTCATAATTTTGGTAATAATTTTCTGGTCAGTCTTTAGTTGACCTTGAGAAATGACATGACCCAAAAAATCAATTTCTTTTAGGCCCAATTCGACTTTGCTCGGTTTGACAGTGAGCCCGAAGAGTCGCAATCTATTAAAGACATGTCTCAGTTTCAGTAGGTGTGTTGTCCAGTCATCAGTATGGACACATATATCATCTATATAGGTCACTGTATTCGTCACTCCATGAAGTAGATCTCTAGTTAAGCGTACGAAAGTGGCAGGAGCGTTTTGAAGTCCGAAAGGAAGAAAACGCCACTCGTAAAGTCCTAAAGGTGTTGAAAAAGCAGTAAGATGGATGGATTGAGACTGCATAGGGACTTGCCAATATCCCTTAGTGAGATCTAATTTAGAAAAGATTTTGGAGGTGGACATGTCCAGAATAAGATCTTCGCAGGAAGGAATTGGCTCTGCGTCGATCTTGGTGACGTTGTTGAGCTTTCGATAGTCCACGCACAGACGAATTGTAGAATCTTTCTTCTTAACTAGAACAATTGGAAAAGAGTACTCAGAGGTGGATTTCTGGATGATCCCACTAGCCTCTAAATTCAGAATTTCCTTATTTAGATTTTCCCTATAGCTTAGTGGGATTGAGTACGGCCTGCATTTGATAGGCTTAGAGTCCGAAAGAAGAATGGAGTGTTCGATTCTGTCCGTCCTACCTGGAATGTCAGAGAATATGTCTTTGTATTCCGTCACTAATTCTACTAATTGTCGTCGTTGACTGTCTGTTAGTCCCTGTTCTATATGTATGCTATCTAATGTAGCAGTCTTGTCTACAATAGGAACTGGCAGTTCCATTCCGTCGTCGTCTACCTGATTCAGTACGGTGGTGGTGCTAAGTGTGTATTCTGTATTCTCGCTAAGTGTATGCTCGTCGTATATGCCAGTCTCGCTAACTAGTGTAGTTGCGTTGTGTATGTCTGTCGTCTGATCACTAGGTGTGGGTGCACTGTGTTTGTCTGTCTCTACTTCTGTCTCTTGTCGTGAATAGTAAGGTTTCAACATGTTGACATGGAATATCTTTAAGTTTCCGTTTATTGATATTTCATAGTCAACATCTGAAATTTTACGTACCACCTTGAATGGCCCTTGCCATGAAGTCAATAATAAATTTCATTTGTCAGGAAGCAAGAGAAGTATGTCTTGATCTGGTTCAAGTTCAATTGTTCTCGCTGAAGGTTGTACTTCAGCTGTAGCATGTTTACCCTTTCGTACTAACTGTTGACAGACATTACACGAACGACAAAATAATTTAATATCATTGCAAAAACCTGGCCAATAAAAATGAGCCTGAATTCTGGCCCTGGTTTTGTCATATGCAAGATGGCCAGCAAACGGTGACTCATGTGCAATCTTTAGCACAGTTATGCGATGTTGTACAGGTAACACCGTTTGCTGAATCTCATGGTTACCAGTAGTATAATATCTAGTAAGAATGCCATTATTTAATCTGAAGAACCATGATGCGTTCTTTGTCACTTTGGCTCGTTCTTTCAGTAATATGTCTTTCGTTACTAACCTAGTTTAATCTATGGAAGTATGGTGCAGACAAAATCTAATTTGCATAGCCGAAAGTAGTGCCATCGTGACGGTAAACAAATAGAAAAGTATGAAAAAAAATTCAATACTGCTTTTAAATAAATATAAATATAATAATAATGTGTAAATAAATAAATATATTCATTCTCTAACTTAAATAAACAAATAATAGTTAATATATCGTAAAGATTCAGGCAGGCAGCAGCTTCGCAGTTCGTAAACACTGAAATGCTGATTCCAAGTGGCGAGGTCCAACTGTTTGTCAATCGTGCCACGTCACAGGCGCAGCGCTATTTTTAGCTTGCAAAAATCAATACTGTCGCTGACCTCTGTATTGCTCCGCCATGAATCATTTTTGACAATTATTCAAAAACAAATAAATAATTACATAAATAAATGAAAGAAGAACATAATATGAATACTTACAACTTTGAAAAACACATTATTTAAATATATAACATTCTAATAAGCACAAATAAACATTATTTCATCACGATAGGCACAATTCTGCTGGCAACTCGATCTAGTCTGCATACGTCATCGTAACTGACACAAATTAAACATTTAATCTTTGTAATATCCTATCCGTAAACCTAGTCTAGAGCCGTGGGTAAGTGTTATAGCTTGAACTCAGGTTCAAGCCGCACTTCTGACACCACATTTAATCCTATTGCCTGTCAACAACTCATGTTTCAGGCATCATCGGATTACTTCTCCCACACCATACAAGAAACTTGCAAGTCGTGTGCGAGGAATGAAATGGTACATTTTATTGCCGTTGGCTCTTTACAATTGCAAAACAGTCGCTATCTAATCACACATAAAGTCACAATATTCTCTATCACTAGTTTTCCTAAACCCTATAGCTAATCTCTATCTACTAGGCTATACGAAAACTATCTTCTATTCTACACGATGTGAACACTACAGAGTCAGTCCCCAGTCTCACTTCCTTCACTCGCGTCACTACACGCCACGCGGAAGGACCTTCATGCGTCCTTCGGCTCTTTGCGTGCTAGGTCAGTTAGCACGCTTCTCTTAGCTGTCTTTGGTTGAGTGGCTATCACGCAGGCGTGATTCTGTCGTGACCAGTAGTGCTAACTATCTGGTCAACGCCTCCGTGTGAGGACTAGTTCATAGTCCCCCTTTTCTATCATCTATCCTGCCCTGATGCCGGGCACTGTGTTCCCTCTATCTATCTGAGGTTGACCCCACGTCCCGGTGGTGTTCTATCATGAGGCAGGCTTCCTGCCTCCTGTTTCAGTCTTTGACATATTTTAACTCACATTTTAATACAATCGTCATAGATTTATAGACTTTTTAGCGTAGTCTACTAACTTTTAATATTAATATGCAAAACAAATATCGGAAGTATACAGCTATACTATTACATGTGTTGTGGTATCATTCACACGACATTAGTCCGTTCTGGATGGATATTATATAAACGGAGTAGTAGTTGTTACTATCAGCTGTTGGATCGTCTCTTCCGTCTTCTGCTCAGATAGTACTGTCACAGTCATCTTTCGTACCTTGTTTAAACGTCTTGGACACATCGATCTGGATACATTCAGGATTACTTCACGTTGTAGTGGCTTGGTAAGTTCCTGGATCCTATAGTGTTGTCCAGTGACACTTCTCTGTAGTGTCTAGTTGTTACAATATTTATCTATTTACAATAATAATTACATTCTTTCTCATATCTCACAGTTATACAACACATTAATTTACATCATAATGATTTCATTCTTTCACATATCTCACAATTATACACGCATTCATTCGCATGATAATAATAAGATTCCAAATATGTACATAAGTTATATAAATTGGGAGCTATAATCTTCCCTATCACATTGGTGTACACAGCGTTTCTGACACATTGTCACAATTGGCTGTGGTACTGAGCACTATCTACGTTGCAGTTTTATACACCCTCTGCACTGTGCTCTGGTGTTGACTGGGTATTAGGTTCGTCGCATGGACATCTCGACAAAAAATCTGCAAGACAGTTTTGTGAACCCTTTATATAGTTAATCTCATAGCTATAGTCCTGCAGAAGAAGGGACCATCTTGCCACCTTGCTGTTACTTGGCGTTCCCCTGGTAACAATTGTCAGCGGACTATTATCTGTTTCAATAATGAAATGTTTGCCTAAAAGAAACCTAGAAAGTTTCACATGAAGTGAATATCCGAAAGTATTATTCACAAGCTTTATTTACACGCCGCATTTATTATCGCACAAACATCGCTCAATGACAATCCATAGCAATCATTACGGCATGAACAATATCACTACAATACATAATAATACATGCAAGCAATAAACATCTCACTTACAAGTCAAACTATTCAAGCGTTCGAACCAGTCTCCCACTGTCGTACAGGCTAGCTCTCAATGCAGATTCAAACACCACTCGCAGACCCATGCGACCTGTCCGTTCAAACCTCTAAACCCGTCTGCCAGATCTGGCGTTCTACACGCTACACGCCAGTCGGCGCCCACATCAGCTGGTGTGACCCCTGCACGGTTCACGGGGTGTACTGCTGACCAGCGGTCATTTAAGCGTCACTCAATTGCTGTGCTTGGCTGCTTATACGGGCGTCGTCGAAGACGCCGCATTCCCTCTGCAGTGTTTAACATCACTCAGGGTTGCGTGTTGTTATGTTGTCTGGCATTGGTACAGACAACGCGTCGCAACCTCAGATGTGAGACCTTGACAATATTCCTCCATGCCACTGTCTCTGTCCATCCAACTTCATTTCTCTTGGTCTACCTCTGCCTCTCTTCCCCTGAATCTTTCCAGTTACCACGATGTTCTCCAATGCTTCTCTTCTCATCACAGGACCAAAACGAGCTGTTTGTCTCTTTCTTATTGTTGTATATAGTGTTTTAGTTTCATTAGCCTCTTTCAGACAATCGTTGTTAGTTACTCTGGCAGTCCAAGGAACCTGCTACATTTGTCCAGGAAACCACATCTCTGTTTCCCCCAAGTTCGTCCTAATGTGTTCATTTACATTCCAAGATTCCCTGCCATACAGCAAAACAGCCCTATACAGCACTTGATATAGTCAATGTCAGTCAACACTATATTCAATGTCAGTGACTTATTGCATAAGATACTTTTCATTTTCTGAAATGCAGCTTTTGCTCTTTCTTATGGCTGTATATAATGTTCTACTTTCATTAGCCTTTTTCATTAAAAGACCACAGAACACTGTTTGTCTCTTTCTTATAGGCTTGCATAATGTTCTATCATTAGCTTCAGAGGTCATTATCATTAGCTTCATTAGCTCTATCGCTTCAGAGGTATATCATTACTGAGCTTGCAAAATTTGTTCCATTAATTCAACAAAGCTGCCCATCACAGACATTGTATAGCATTTCAACCTCTTAAATGGATATGGAAACAGGGGAAAACCATCACATCTATATTCCCCATGAATCAATGCATGGGTAGTCACAAAGCTAAATAAACAGCAAGAATTCAATTTACATTGAGGTAACTTCCTTAAAGAATCACGGAAATCAACAACCACACAACAACACAACATGTGGCAGTGTTCATTAGTTTAGTTTAGTTTAGTTTAGTTGACGGTCAACATCACGGCACACGGGTGTAACCCATAAGTGCTCCATTCTCCTCCTAACTCAAACCTGGGTCTGGAGAAACTCAGCTCAGTGCATGAACTCCGTAACACCGGCGAGGATCCTGAAATACTTTGGGTAGATTTTTAACTTGAAATTTTCCCCGGGCAGCGCCGTTAGGCTACTCTTTTTTGATTTCCAATTGCCAAGGGATTTTTTACGTGTGCAACAATACACAAGGGCGTCCGATCTCACTACCCAGAGACCAGGGCAAATTTTATTACTAGAAGTCGACGTGAAAAAATCCCGGTCCGCACCGGGGCTTGAACCCAGGACCTCCAGCACTCGGGGCAGACACCATACTTCGAAACCATGCAGCCCCCCGGCAGTGTTTGTTACCTCAACACAACAACACAACATGTGGCCGTGTTTGTTACCTCAATGCATGCACTCTCTGGATTCTCTAATGTTGTCCGTTGAGTTGGTGCCAGCGTGGCTTGTCTCTGCATCTGAAATTAAATATGCAATATTAATCAAGCAGTAGTGATGAAGAAATACAACACTTTTATGATGAAATAGACATGGCGATGACTCAAATTGGATCACAATAAATAAAAATAATACTTGGAGATTTTAATGCAAAAGTAGGAAAAGAGAAGACGGAGGATGTAGTGGGGAATTATGGTTTAGGTACAAGAAATGAAAGTGGGGAAAAGCTAATAGAATGGGCATCAATGATATGATAATTGGAAACACATGGTTTAAACACCATAAAAGACGACTATACACATGGAAAAGCCCTGATCAGAAAATATGCAACCAAATTGACTACATACTTATTAATAATAGATTTAGAAATGCTTTAAGTCGCTTAAAAGTCGACAGGGTTGACTTCATTGCACCGGGTTTTATCCCATATGGCTCGGTCTCTTTCCGTAGCATGGAAAACGTCGCACAAAGCACGAACTCCGTAGCTTTTAGCGACGACCCACAGGAGTCTCTGAAACATTTAACTCATAAACCGAAGGGTGCGGCCCGGAATCGAACCCACAACCTTCTGAGCACGAGTCAAACGGCTTGACCACTTCACCACAGAGACTCCCATAGAAATGCTTTACTTAATGTAAAGACAATGCCTGGTACTGACTGTAATAGTGATCATGTACCACTATGTGGACAAATAAAAGTAAGATTAAAGAGAGGGGGAAAAATGGTTAGGAACATGAGACTTAATAAAGAGGTTATGAAAGTAGATAAAGCAATTCAAGAACAATACATAGTGACTGTGAAAAATAGGTACAATGCAATAGCTAAAATACAGAGTATAAACGAACAATGGGAAATGTTAAGGGACTCCATTCATCAAACTAGCAAAGAAATATTACCAGAGAGAAGCCAAATAGCTAAGAAAAAATTGATGAATAAAGAAATCTTTACGTTGAAGGACAAAAGAAAACAGAGTAAAAATGACAAACAAGAATATGCTAAGATAAATAAATAAATAAAAGATAAATGTGTGAAGGCAAAAGAAAGTTGGTTAAACGAAGTGCAAAAAAATTGAATTAAATTCCATTAAAGATACAAAAGACATGCATAGACAAATCAGTGAGCTCACTTGAAGAAAAATAAGAATAAATACAGGGTGTTTGAAATCAAAAACAAGGAAAGATATTATTGGAGGAAGGTGCTATAATGAAGAGGTGGAATGAGTACATAAGAGAATTATATGATGGAGAAAGGGAAGAATTAACAGAAGAAAGTAACTTAGAAGGCCCACCTATTCTAAAAGAAGAAGTCGCTGACACTATAAAACATATGAAGAAAGGAAAAACACCTAGGCCAGATGAAACCACAGTAGAAGAATTAGAAATATTGGGAGAATTCGGAGTAGATATATTAACCAAAATGTTGAATGATGTTTACAGCTGTGGATATTTACCCAGTAATATGCTGAAATCTGTATTTATAACTATACCAAAAAGACCAGGAGAAATTGAATGTGAAGATTTTCGTACAATTAACCTTATAAACCATATCACTAAGCTTCTACTCAGAATCATAATGAGAAGAACCAAAAAGAAAATAAAAATGGAAATTAGTGAAATTTGTGGAGAGAAAGGGCACAAACAATGCAATATATACATTATGGACACTAATAGAAAGGTCGATAGAGAAACAGAAAGACATATATTTATGCTTCATAGATTATACTAAGGCATTTGATAAAGTAAAACATGATGAACTGATTAAAATGTTGGAAGATATCAACATTGATGGGAAAGATTTAAGAATAATAAAGAATATTTACTGGAACCAAGTAGCAGCAATTAAAATGGGAAATAAAGAGGGTAGTTACAAACAGATAAAGCTAGGAGTACGGCAGGGATGTGTCTTGTCACCAGATCTCTTCTCCCTATATAGCAAAGTAATAATGAGAGAGATCAAAGAGATGCCAGAAATATTAGTGGAGGTTATAATATAAATAATATACGCTATGCAGATGATACAGTATGGTTGGCGGATAATTCAAGAGACAGACAACAATTGTTGGATATTGTAGTAACAGAGAGTGCAAGGAAAGGATTCTCCTTGAATATCAAGAAAACAGTAACAATGGTGATATCAAAGAAAATGGTGACCCCAAAACGTGATATAGAAATAGGAGGGAAAATTCTTAACCAAGTGGATAATTTTAAATACCAAGGGGCATTTATAACATCAGATGGAAAATGTACAACAGAGATTAAGAGCAGAATAGGGAAAGCAAAGGCCGCATTTCAGAAAATGAAGAGTATCTTATGCAATAAGACGCTATCACTGAATGTAAGAAAGAGAGTGCTGAAATGCTATGTAGAACCAGTTTTGCTGTATGGCAGTGAATCTTGGAATGTAAATGAACAAATTAAGAAGAAATTAGAAGCAACAGAGATGTGGTTCCTGAGACGATTGTTGCGAATTCCTTGGACTGCCAGAGTAACTAACGACGACTACCTGATACAGGCTAATGAAACTAGAACATTATATACAACAATAAGGAAGAGGCAAACATCTTTCTTCGGTCACGTGATGAGAAGAGAGGCATTGGAGAACATCGTGACAACTGGAAAGATCAAGGGGAAGAGAGGCAGAGGCAGACCAAGAGAAATGATGCTGGATGGATTGAGATGGTGGCACGGAGGAATATAATCAACAGAGTTGATCCAAAACACCAAAGACTGAGATCTGTGGAGAGCCATGAACACCTATGCCAGCTGGCAGGGCACTTGATGATGATGAATATTAATCAGACTGAAGTATTCTTCTGAAAGTACTCTGCTGAAGTTGGTTGGCTGGTCGTTTGGATGATAGATTGGTTGGTTGTTTGGATGATGGGTTGGTTGGCTGGCTGGCTTGGGGGGGGGGGGGGGGGGGGGTCATTACTGGGCCATCAGAGTTTGTGTTTTGTGCTATGCTTTCAGCAGGCCACCCGCAGAAAGAGACCAAGCTTGATGGGATAAAACCCGGTGCAATGGAGTGGATTCTTGCTCACGACTTACAGGACACTGAGCAATATTTGTTCCATTCTCATGCTTTGAGCCCGATCGTAGTCCACACATGTGCTACCAATTCTAGAGCACTGGCCTGACTTGTGAGTGTGGATGAGCTTTCCCTATTACTAGTGTCCCTTACCATCAGGGGAACCCGCTCCGATTTCAGAGGTAACATTCAGTCATGAACAATGTATCAAGACAATGGCCAGTAAACCGGTACAAGCGTGCTACAGCTGAGCACACCTGAACAAGACTGCGTCAATGTCATCACACACCAGTACTGACCTGCATCTGGTGATGTTGCTCCGCCAGCATCTTCTTCAGCTTGGCTTGCTCCTCCAAGAGAAGTGACCTCTGTTTCAGCAGCTGAGTCTTGTGTTCAATAGCTGACAGCTGCATTAGACAAACAGCACAGAAGGGGTTAGAGGGTTAGGGTATGCATGACCCAGTCAGTGTAGGCATGAGTCAGGCAGTGTAGGCATTACCCAGTCAGTGTAGGCATTACCCAGTCAGAGTAGCCATTGGCCAGCCAGTGTAGGCATTACCCAGTCAGTGTAGCCATTGGCCAGCCAGTGTAGGCATTACCCAGTCAGTGTAGGCATTACCCAGCCAGTGTAGGCATTACCCAGTCAGTGTAGCCATTGGCCAGCCAGTGTAGGCATTACCCAGTCAGTGTAGGCATTACCCAGCCAGTGTAGGCATTACCCAGCCAGTGTAGGCATTACCCAGTCAGTGTAGCCATTGGCCAGCCAGTGTAGGCATTACCCAGCCAGTGTAGCCATTGGCCAGCCAGTGTAGGCATTACCCAGTCAGTGTAGCCATTGGCCAGCCAGTGTAGGCATTACCCAGTCAGTGTAGCCATTGGCCAGCCAGTGTAGGCATTACCCATTCAGTGTAGGCATTGGCCAGCCAGTGTAGGCATTACCCAGTCAGTGTAGCCATTGGCCAGCCAGTGTAGGCATTACCCAGTCAGTGTAGCCATTGGCCAGCCAGTGTAGGCATTACCCAGTCAGTGTAGCCATTGGCCAGCCAGTGTAGGCATTACCCAGTCAGTGTAGTCATTGGCCAGCCAGTGTAGGCATTACCCAGTCAGTGTAGCCATTGGCCAGCCAGTGTAGGCATTACCCAGTCAGTGTAGCCATTGGCCAGCCAGTGTAGGCATTGACCAGCCAGTGCAGGTGTGACCCAGCATAGGCATTGGCTAGTCTGTGTAGGAATTACCCAGTCAGTATAGTATAGGCATTACTCAGTCAGTGTAGGCATTGGTTAGTCAGTGTAGGCATTACTCAGTCAGTATAGTATAGGCATTACTCAGTCAGTGTAGGCATTGGTCAGTCAGTGTAGGCATTGGTTAGTCAGTGTAGGCATTACTCAGTCAGTATAGGCATTAGCTAGTCAGTGTAGGCATTGGTTAGTCAGTGTAGGCATTACTCAGTCAGTGTAGGCATTACTCAGTCAGTATAGGCATTGGCTAGTCGGTGTAGGCATTGGCTAGTCAGTGTAGGCATTGGTTAGTCAGTATTGGCATTGGCTAGTCAGTGTAGGCATTGGTTAGACAGTGTAGGCATTGGTTAGTCAGTGTAGGCATTACTCAGTCAGTATAGGCATTGGCTAGTCAGTGTAGGCATTGGTTAGTCAGTGTAGGCATTACTCAGTCAGTATAAGCATTGGCTAGTCAGTGTAGGCATTGGCCAACCAGCATAGGCTTGACCCGGCCAGTGTAAGCATGACCCAGTCAGTGTATGCATTACCTAGTCAGTGTAGGCATTACTCTTGTCAGTATAGGCATTGGCTAGTCAGTGTAGGCATTGGTTAGTCAGTACAGGCATTGACAAGTCAGTGTAGACATTGGTTAGTCAGTGTAGGCATTGGTTAGTCAGTGTAGGCATTACTCAGTCAGTGTAGGCATTGGTTAGTCAGTGTAGGCATTGGTTAGTCAGTATAGGCATTGGCTAGTCAGTGTAGGCATTGGTTAGTCAGTGTAGGCATTACTCAGTCAGTATAGGCATTGGCTAGTCAGTGTAGGCATTGGCCAGCCAGCATAGGCTTTGGCCAGCCAGCATAGGCTTGACCTAGCCAGTGTAAGCTTGACCCAGTCAGTGTATGCATTACCTAGTCAGTGTAGGCATGACCCAGCCAGTGTAGGCATGACCCAGTCAGTGTAGGCAGTGGCCAGCCAGTGTAGGCATTACCCAGTCAGTGTAGCCATTGGCCAGCCAGTGTAGGCATTACCCAGTCAGTGTAGCCATTGGCCAGCCAGTGTAGGCATTACCCAGTCAGTGTAGCCATTGGCCAGCCAGTGTAGGCATTACCCAGTCAGTGTAGTCATTGGCCAGCCAGTGTAGGCATTACCCAGTCAGTGTAGCCATTGGCCAGCCAGTGTAGGCATTACCCAGTCAGTGTAGCCATTGGCCAGCCAGTGTAGGCATTGACCAGCCAGTGCAGGTGTGACCCAGCATAGGCATTGGCTAGTCAGTGTAGGAATTACCCAGTCAGTATAGTATAGGCATTACTCAGTCAGTGTAGGCATTGGTTAGTCAGTGTAGGCATTACTCAGTCAGTATAGTATAGGCATTACTCAGTCAGTGTAGGCATTGGTCAGGCAGTGTAGGCATTGGTTAGTCAGTGTAGGCATTACTCAGTCAGTATAGGCATTAGCTAGTCAGTGTAGGCATTGGTTAGTCAGTGTAGGCATTACTCAGTCAATGTAGGCATTACTCAGTCAGTATAGGCATTGGCTAGTCGGTGTAGGCATTGGCTAGTCAGTGTAGGCATTGGTTAGTCAGTATTGGCATTGGCTAGTCAGTGTAGGCATTGGTTAGACAGTGTAGGCATTGGTTAGTCAGTGTAGGCATTACTCAGTCAGTATAGGCATTGGCTAGTCAGTGTAGGCATTGGTTAGTCAGTGTAGGCATTACTCAGTCAGTATAAGCATTGGCTAGTCAGTGTAGGCATTGGCCAGCCAGCATAGGCTTGACCCGGCCAGTGTAAGCATGACCCAGTCAGTGTATGCATTACCTAGTCAGTGTAGGCATTACTCTTGTCAGTATAGGCATTGGCTAGTCAGTGTAGGCATTGGTTAGTCAGTACAGGTATTGACAAGTCAGTGTAGACATTGGTTAGTCAGTGTAGGCATTGGTTAGTCAGTGTAGGCATTACTCAGTCAGTGTAGGCATTGGTTAGTCAGTGTAGGCATTGGTTAGTCAGTATAGGCATTGGCTAGTCAGTGTAGGCATTGGTTAGTCAGTGTAGGCATTACTCAGTCAGTATAGGCATTGGCTAGTCAGTGTAGGCATTGGCCAGCCAGCATAGGCTTTGGCCAGCCAGCATAGGCTTGACCCAGCCAGTGTAAGCTTGACCCAGTCAGTGTATGCATTACCTAGTCAGTGTAGGCATGACCCAGTCACACACACTCAACCTGGAACTTCTCTCCTCTTATCAGCACACTTGTCTACACACTCACACTCAACCTGAAACAAACCTGTTTGTACTTGTCTACAATCTTCCTGTCTGTATCAGCAAGAGAATGTTTCCCTCTTTCACCATCATGCTTTTCTGTCTTTTTCCCATCTGTGTGCTTCATTGTAACATGGTCATTCTGCCTGCTTCTGACAGCCACATGATGATGATGCACATTCTCAACACAGTTCTTATCATCTTCCATGTCTTCATCTACAACACGAGGCATGTCTTGTCTGACTGCACATTTCCTGTCTACATGTACAGAAGAGTTCCCGGACACATTTTCTCCAAATTCAGAGCTCTTCTGTGTGCTGGACATAATTGGAGCATGCAAAGGGCCATAACTTGGTGGCGGGGGTTTCCTCTTCTTGCTTCTCGGAGCACGATGTGCACGTTTTCTTGCCAGTAACCGCTCACCTTCATTTACAGTGTCCACACAGTTGCCTGGTGGGCAAAGTGTGAGCTGGTGTGTTACAGATACTGGGCAGTTAGGATAGTTCTGTGTCATCTGCTGAATGCTTCCATCGTCCAGAACTTGTGTTTGGCTCTGCATGAACCTAGCAATGATTTCAGTTTTCTCTGCAGGCAAATGTGGGTACTCTGGGTGTCTGGTTCCTGTCGTAATCACACGGTTCTGTGGCTGAGAAACCGGGTCCACCTGGTGGAGGTCAACATGTCTATGTGGCATGGCTGTAACCGGGTGACCAGCTGGGACCATCTTCTGTAGAAATAATTTCGGCTGTGTTCTGGGTGAGCTAGCTTTCTCTACCATCTCAGTGGCATTGAGTGTCTTCACTGTCGGACATTCTTGACTGCTGTTGGCGACTGCTGCCGCCAGTAACTGTCGCTGGTAAGCTAGCTCTCTGTCGATAATGGCAGTGAAAGGTCGCTGAAGGTCAAGTTCAGTATTCGCTAATTTCAAAGGAAGTGACACTGAAGGATTGACCTCGGTTGAGCAATTATCGAATCCTACTCCTTCTTCTGGTGCAGTATTCATGCACAGGTTTCTCTGCCACTGATCTATCATGTCTTTGCATAGATCTGAAACACAGAACATATTATGTGCTATAATATCTAAAACAGAACACAATATGTGCTATAAGGTCTGAAACTAGAACAAAATATGTGCTATACGGCCTTAAATATAGAACACAATATGTGCTATAAGGTCTTAAATAGAGAACACAATATGTGCTATAATGTCTGAAACTAGAACACACTGTGCTATAATATCTGAAACAGAACACAATATGTGCTATATGGTCTGAAACTAGAACACAATATGTGCTATAAGGTCTAAAACTAGAACACATTATGTGCTATAATATCTGAAACAGAACACAATATGTGCTATATGGTCTGAAACTAGAACACAATATGCGCTATAAGTTCTAAAACATAGAACACAATATGTGCTATAGGGTCTGAAACAGAACACAATATGTGCTATATTGGTCGGTCTCCCTGGCCAAAGGGTTAACGACATTGTTCGTAATCTCGTATATCCATGTGGGTAAAAAAGCAGCTGTGAGAATCGGCAGCGGTTCGCGCCATGCAGGTAACTTACGGGGGTATGTGAGCCGGTCGTTCAGAAAGCGATGGCAAACTACTGAATGTAAAAACTTGCCTCGTACATCAACAGCAGCATTTCCTGTAAGGGATATGCAACATTAAAAAAACAAATGTGCTATAAGGTCTGAAACAGAACACCATTCTGAGCTATTTATAGGACTTTTGACATTGTAAAGTCCGGGTGACTAAACAATTTAAAACAACAGAAAACATTAATAGTGGAATATACTGAGAAAGAAAATGTGTTCTGTTCCTTCCAGGTTGCTAACGTTTGAGGTATAACAAAGAATCCACTGGATCTCAATGGAGAGAAAGGATAACAGTTTATATGTGTGTGCTTCCTGTCTTTTCCACTTTTCACATTGGGCAGTGGGGAGCGTTTTATGTTATATTCACTGGCACAGGAACGGAGCATAATGGGGACGACCCGTTGCTGTGAAGTTGGAACCGTGACTAACTTAGTAACTAATGTGTGTGCTGTAACAAGTGGAGTAAACATAGTAATATTAGAGATTATATGTGGGAGCTGTAACAAGTGGAGAAAACATTGCAATATCAGAGAATAACATTACATGTGTGTGCTATAACAAGTGGAGTAATCATAATAGTACCAGAGATTATATGTGTATATTCTGTAACAAGTGGAGTAAACATTGTAATATCAGAGATTATATGTGTATATGCTGTAACATGTGGAGTAAATATTGTAATATCAGAGATTATATGTGTATATGCTGTAACATGTGGAGTAAATATTGTAATATCAGAGATTATATGTGTATATGCTGTAACAAGTGGAGTAAACATTGTAATATCAGAGATTATATGTGTGTGCTGTAACAAGTTGAGTAAACATTGTAATATCAGAAAGTAAAATTGGAATATCAGAGAGCAACATTATACGTGACACTAATTTCAGAGACTATATGTGTGTGCTGTAACAAGTGGAGTAAACATTGTAATATCAGAGATTACATGTGTGTGCTATAACAAGTGGAGTTAACATTGAAATATAAGAGATTACATGTGTATGTTGTATCAAGTGGCATAAACATTGTAATATCAGAGATTGATATAATATGACTGACTGGCACCTTGCCGTCTTAACAGACGATAGTTTGTAAAATGGGGTTATCTCTCCATAACATAAACCCTGAGCTGAATTTAGAGACCATGCGTTGCCCATACAGCATGATCCCTCTCTCTGTCTGCCTAGTTTACTCCAGGGGAAAGGTGACACCAATACGTCTGGAACCAGACAAGCTGCAGAGGCTGCTGGATCAGCAAAGCAATGCTCTAACTGTATATAATATAATATAATGACAATGTTATAATACATGTGTTGTAACACATGGTGAAATAGACATAGTAACAGCAAACAGTAACATTATACATAAGCTGTAACACATGGGGAAAACAATGTAATACCAGATATTAAGATTATATGTGTGTGCTGTAATGTGCTGTAACATATTGTTGAACAAACATTGTAATATCAAAGATGAACATTATATGTGTGTGCTGTAATGTACTGTAACATATTTTTGGACAAACATTGTAATATCAAAGATGAACATTATAATGTGTGTGTGCTGTAATGTACTGTAACATATGGTTGGACAAACATTGTAATATCAAAGATGAACATTATAATATGTGTGTGCTGTAATGTGCTGTAACATATGGTTGGACAAACAGTGTAATATCAAAGATAAACATTATATGTGTGTGCTGTAATGTGCTGTAACATATGGTTGGACAAACATTGTAATATCAAAGATGAACATTATAATATGTGTGTGCTGTAATGTACTGTAACATATGGTTGGACAAACATTGTAATATCAAAGATGAACATTATAATATGTGTGTGCTGTAATGTGCTGTAACATATGGTTGGACAAACATTGTAATATCAAAGATGAACATTATATGTGTGTGCTGTAATGTACTGTAACATATGGTTGGACCAACATTGTAATATCAAAGATGAACATTATAATATGTGTGTGCTGTAATGTACTGTAACATATGGTTGGACAAACATTGTAATATCAAAGATGAACATTATAATGTGTGTGTGCTGTAATGTACTGTAACATATGGTTGGACAAACATTGTAATATCAAAGATGAACATTATAATATGTGTGTGCTGTAACATATGGTTGGAAAAACATTGTAATATCAAAGATGAACATTATATGTGTGTGCTGTAACACATGGGACAAACTATGTATACAAGAAATGAACGTTGACAGCTTGACTATCTTGTGGTACAAACTGCATGCTTGTATATGTGAATTAACCCAACATATAGACATCTAACATAGTGGGAGTCTTGTTGAAACATCACGTGCATGTACATCTTAAACAACACCACAAACCTTCTCTGGCCTCAGGATTATATGTTTGTGGGCCCTGAACTCTGAACTGCTGACCTACATTCTCTGTGTATCTGGCCTTGTTTGTGGCATCTCGACTGTTGGTGAGCTTCTGGGGGGATTGTTGGAGGGACTGGTCGGGCAGAGAACAGTTTACTATGTTTATATCTGTATGTGTGTGTGTGTGTGTGTGTGTGTGAGAGAGAGAGAGAGAGAGAGAGAGAGAGAGAGAGAGAGAGAGAGAGAGAGAGAGAGAGAGAGAGAGAGAGAGAGAGAGAGAGCGAGAGAGAGAGAGAGAGAGAGAGAGAGAGAGCGAACGAACGAACGAACGAACGAACGAACAGACTTTATTTTCAAAGGGTAACAAATTGGGCACGCAGGCCCGTCTTACATTCGGCCCTTCCAATCACTCATCTTTCTTTCATACAGTGCATAGGAAAAAAACATTGTCACATGAATTTTGTAAACATAAACAATGCATATTACTATGTTCTGAGACACATCCACCACCCACCCACACATCCCCCATTCACTCCAACTCCCCCACCCAACCACACACACATACAATACATTCCCCACCCATCCACCACATCCCTACACCTACATATCTCCCCACACACACCTCTCACCCACCACACATCCCATCCACCCACACCCCAAGCACACATACATTCAATAACCCACACATCCCCCACCTACACACATCTCCCCACTCACTCACATATCCTCTACCCGTCCCATTTACCACCAACAATCACTCACCCAATATCCTCCTCCACCCACACACCTCCAACCACACAGCCAAACACACATTCCTCAGCCACACACACACATCTCCCCTTCAACTCACATATTCCGCACCTACCCACACACAAATTCCGCACTCACCCACATAATCTCCCATCTCCCCCAGCCCACTCACAGATCCCGAGCCCACACCTACAAACATCCCCCACCATCTCCTAACCTGCACACACTCACCCACCCACATATCCTCTACCCACCCACACATCCTCTACCCACCCATCCCCCAACCAAACATCCCTTAACCACACACCCTTAATCATATACAATCACCCACCCACACATCCTCTACCCAACCACACATCCTCCATCTACCCATTCCCTCAGCAACACATCCCTTAACCACACACCCCTACCCATATACACACACATCCCCACCCACGCACAATCTCCCCACCAATACAAACATCCCTCACACACATCCCCACCTACCAACACATTCCCCATTCACAAACACACACCTCCCATCCACGCACACACACACACATCCCCAACCCATACATTCATCCCCTCACACAGCCCTAGACACACGTACTTATCCCTCAACCACTAACACCCACACATCCCTTACCCACTCATCAACACATACATCTCCTATCTACCCACCCACACTCACACACCCCAACCACCCATCTAAGCACACATCCTTCACCCACCCGCAAACCCAACCACACCTTCACCCACCCACACAAACATCATTTATCCACATCCAGCTCCCCTCCCACACAACACCACACCCACACACATCCAAAAGACACATCCCTCACCCACATCTATCCACATATCTCCTACCCATCCACAAATCCCCCAACTACAATCACCCTCACTACCCACACATACATCCTCCATCCAGCCACACACACACCCCACCCAGCCAGACATATCTCCCACCCACACACACACATCTCCAAATCCATCACCCACACCCATCACGCACCCCTTCCCCAACCCACACATCCCCCACACACATTCACCCACACATCTCTCACCCACACACACTGCCCATCCATCCACCCAAACATCCCACACCCATACACATCCCTCACCCACACACACATCCCCAAACCCACAACCACCCCCACCTGCACACATCTCCCACACACCACATCTTCCCACCCACATATATACCCCCACCCATCCCATAACCCACGATCAATCATCCACCAACATATCCTCCTCCACCCACTCACCCACAACCACCTAGACAAACACACATCCCCACCCACAAACACATCTCCCCGCCAACCCATACATCTCGCACGCACCCACACACAAAATCCACACACAAAAAAGAGAGAGAGAGAGAGAGAGAGAGAGAGAGAGAGAGAGAGAGAGAGAGAGAGAGAGAGAGAGAGAGAGAATTAAATTGAATTGAATTGAATTAAATTGATCTTTATTTTCAAAGGGTAACAAATTGGGCCCTTCCAATCACTTGTCTTTCGTTCATCAACTGTACATGATGCATTCACATAGGAAAAAAACATTGTCAAATGGATGTTGTAAGCATAAACAATGCATATTCTCATATTCCCCGCTCCCACACACACATCCCACACCAACCCACAGACACATCCCTCACCTACTCACACATCACCCACCCATACCCACACATCCCCCACCCACCACACATCCCCCACTCATCCCTCCACCCACTCACAAATCCCGACACCAACCCAGATATCTCGCACATACCCACACACATCCCTCACCCACCCACACGCATCTTTCCATCCACTCCCACATACCCCAATCCACTCAAGCTCACCCACATACACATGCTCCACCAACCCACACACATGCACACCCCGCACCAATACACACATATCCCTCACCCACTCACACATCAACCACCCATACCCAAACATCTTTCCATCCACACACACATTTCTCCATCCACCCACACATTTCACAACCACCCACATACCCCAACAACCACACACACATTCCCCCACCAAAACACACATCTCCCACACAAACACACATCTCCCACACAAACACACATCTCCCACACAAACACACATCCACCACACACACATCCCCCACCTACCAACACCCACACATCCCACTACCCACCAACACCAATGCAAACACACCAACCCAAACACACATACTCCTCCCACACATCCCTCACCCACCCACACACCCCATCCATACTCACATCCCTCCACCCACCAACCCACTCATCTCTGCACCCACCTACACATCCCCCACAAACCCACACCTCCCCACCCACCCCCCCACCTGCACAAATCTCCCCACCCACACACTTCTCCCATACTCCAACACACCTCCACAATCCACACATACACTCCCTATCCACACATTCCCTCACCCACACAAAAACACTGACCCACACACACACACATCCCCAACCAACACACCTCTTCCATCCATATACACATCAGCCACACCCATCCCCCAACAAATACACACATCCCCCACACTCCCAACACACATCCCCACACACCCATTCACATACCCCCACCCACCAATACCCACCCACTCACACACATCCCTTGCCCACACTGACACCCCCACCGACCCATTCACATTTCCACCCAAAAACATCCCTTATCCACACACATAATCCCCCACCCACCAACACATCTCACCAGAAAGAGAGAGAGAATGAACTAACAAACTTTATTTTCAAAGGTTTGAAAATTGAGCACAAAGGTCATCTAACATTCTGCCCTTCTTGTCTCTCTCCTCTCATAAATTGTATATGTTGTCTTTCACACATCACTTAGGAGGCAGAGACAGACAAATGGATGGACAGACAGACAGATGGACAGAGGCAGACAGACAGGCAGAGAAACAGACAGGCAGATAGGCAGCCATATGGACAAAGATTCAGAGTACAACAAAAAAGATATATATATACACAACATCAACCAGCACACACAACATCAACCAGCATATATATATATATATATATATATATATATGAGATAGAGACAGAAAGGAAGAGAGTAGGGCAATCAGTACAGAGAGACAGTGGAAGACAAAGAGAGACAGAGATAGAAAGATACAATCAGTTAAGTGAGAGAAAGAGAGCGAGCATGAGAGATAGAGACAGCAAGAGAGATGGAGGGAGCAAGCAAATAAGAGAGACATAGAGAGGGAAGGAGAGTAAGAGTGACAAAGATCAGAACAGACAGAGAGACAGACAGACAGAGAGAGAGAGAGAGTCAAAAGATGTGGAGGATTTGAGAATAACTGAATACAAAATGTGAAAATCCAAGAATATAATGAAATCCAAAATACAAGCACACACTACACATAAATATAGTCACAACAAACAAACAACACAAAATACATAAAATCACAACAAAGAAGCAACTATGTCAACAAGCAACGGCCAAGTAAAAGTGAACAACACACAGACATCATAACACAGTCATACCTGGACAAGTAAAAGTGATGACACAACAGAGATCACAACACAGCCACACCTGGACAGGTAGAAGTGAATGACACAACAGACATCACAACACAGCCATACCTGGACAAGTAAAAGTGATGACACAACAGACATCACAACACAGCCATACCTGGACAAGAAAAAGTGATGACACAACAGACATCACAACACAGCCATACCTGGACAAGTAAAAGTGATGACACAACAGACATCACAACACAGCCATACCTGGACAAGTAAAAGTGATGACACAACAGACATCACAACACAGCCATACCTGGACAAGTAAAAGTGATGACACAACAGACATCACAACACAGCCATACCTGGACAGGTAGAAGTGAATGACACAACAGACATCACAACACAATCATACCTGGACAGGTAGAAGTGAATGACACAACAGACATCACAACACAGCCATACCTGGACAGGTAGAAGTGATGACACAACAGACACCACAACACAATCATACCTGGACAGGTAAACGTGAATGACACAACAGACACCACAACACAATCATACCTGGACAGGTAGAAGTGAATGACACAACAGACAACTGCCATACCTGGACAGGTAGAAGTGAATGACACAACAGACACAACTGCCATACCTGGACAGGTAGAAGTGAATGACACAACAGACACAACTGCCATACCTGGACAGGTAGAAGTTAATGACAAACACATCTCTCATATCTGGACAGACAGAAGTAAATGACACAACAGACACCACAACTGCCATACCTGGACAGGTAGAAGTGAATGATACAACAGACACCACAACACAATCATACCTGGACAGGTAAACGTGAATGACACAACAGACACCACAACTGCCATAATTGGGCAGGTAAATGTGAATGACACAACAGACACCACAACACAATCATACCTGGACAGGTAGAAGTGATGACACAACAGACAACACAACTGCCATAATTGGACAGGTAAATGTGATGACACAACAGACATCACAACACAGCCATACCTGGACAAGTAAAAGTGATGACACAACAGACATCACAACACAGCCATACCTGGACAAGTAAAAGTGATGACACAACAGACATCACAACACAGCCATACCTGGACAAGTAAAAGTGATGACACAACAGACATCCCAACACAGCCATACCTGGACAAGTAAAAGTGATGACACAACAGACATCACAACACAGCCATACCTGGACAAGTAAAAGTGATGACACGACAGACATCACAACACAGCCATACCTGGACAGGTAGAAGTGAATGACACAACAGACATCACAACACAATCATACCTGGACAGGTAGAAGTGAATGACACAACAGACATCACAACACAGCCATACCTGGACAGGTAGAAGTGATGACACAACAGACACCACAACACAATCATACCTGCACAGGTAAACGTGAATGACACAACAGACACCACAACACAATCATACCTGGACAGGTAGAAGTGAATGACACAACAGACAACTGCCATACCTGGACAGGTAGAAGTGAATGACACAACAGACACAACTGCCATACCTGGACAGGTAGAAGTGAATGACACAACAGACAACACAACTGCCATAATTGGACAGGTAAACGTGAATGACACAACAGACACCACAACTGCAATAATTGGGCAGGTAAATGTGAATGACACAACAGACACCACAACACAATCATACCTGGACAGGTAGAAGTGATGACACAACAGACAACACAACTGCCATAATTGGACAGGTAAATGTGAATGACACAACAGACACCACAACTGCCATAATTGGGCAGGTAAATGTGAAAGACACAACAGACACCACAACACAATCATACCTGGACAGGTAGAAGTGATGACACAACAGACAACACAACTGCCATAATTGGACAGGTAAATGTGAATGACACAACAGACACCACAACTGCCATAATTGGGCAGGTAAATGTGAATGACACAACAGACACCACAACACAATCATACCTGGACAGGTAGATGTGATGACACAACAGACAACACAACTGCCATAATTGGACAGGTAAACGTGAATGACACAACAGACACCACAACTGCCATAATTGGGCAGGTAAATGTCAATGACACAACAGACACCACAACACAATCATACCTGGACAGGTAGAAGTGATGACACAACAGACAACACAACTGCCATAATTTGACAGGTAAATGTGAATGACACAACAGACACCACAACACAATCATACCTGGACAGGTAGAAGTGAATGACACAACAGACACCACAACACAATCATACCTGGACAAGTAAACGTGAATGACACAACAGACACCACAACTGCCATAATTGGACAGGTAAACGTGAATGACACAACAGACACCACAACTGCCATAATTGGGCAGGTAAATGTGAATGACACAACAGACACCACAACACAATCATACCTGGACAGGTAGAAGTGATGACACAACAGACAACATAACTGCCATAATTGGACAGGTAAATGTGAATGACACAACAGACACAACACAATCATACCTGGACAGGTAGAAGTGAATGACACAACAGACAACACAACTGCCATAATTGGGCAGGTAAATGTGAATGACACAACAGACACCACAACTGCCATAATTGGGCGGGTAAATGTGAATGACACAATAGACACCACAACTGCCATAATTGGACAGGTAAACGTGAATGACACAACAGACACCACAACTGCCATAATTGGGCAGGTAAATGTAAATGACACAACAGACACCACAACACAATCATACCTGGACAGGTAGAATTGATGACACAACAGACAACACAACTGCCATAATTGGACAGGTAAATGTGAATGACACAACAGACACCACAACACAATCATACCTGGACAGGTAGAAGTGAATGACACAACAGACACCACAACACAATCATACCTGGACAGGTAGAAGTGATGACACAACAGACAACACAACTGCCATAATTGGACAGGTAAATGTGAATGACACAACAGACACCACAACACAATCATACCTGGACAGGTAGAAGTGAATGACACAACAGACACCACAACACAATCATACCTGGACAGGTAGAAGAACCTGTTGCTGATACTGGTCTTGTTGCTTGAGTGGATGTCTTTTCTGCTGCTGTAGCTTGAGGATGTGAGTCTGGTACTCGACTAAAGTCTTCTGTACTGTAATATCAAGATAGGGAAATGTCAAGTCTTCTGTACATTAATGTCAAGGTAGTGAAATGTCAAGTCATCTGTGCTGTAATGTCAAGACAGAGAAATGTCAAGTCGTCTGTGCTGTAATGTCAAGATAGAGAAATGTCAAGTCATCTGTGCTGTAATGTCAAGTTAGAGTAATGTCAAGTTTTCTGTACTGTAATGACTACTTAGAATAATGTCAAATCTATAGTTAGAGTAATGTATTCTGCACTGTAATGCCAAGTTTTCCGTACTGTAATGTCAAGTTTTTCTGTACTGTAATGTCAAGTTAAAACATCAATGTAAAATCTTCTATTGTGTAATGTCCAGTTAGAACAATCTGAAGTTGTTTAATGTCCAAATTGTCATCTCCATCTTCACATTTCTTTGCAAAGTTATCTTTGAATATATCTCTCTCATTCTCTCTCTCTCTCTCT
This sequence comes from Cepaea hortensis, assembly GCA_963921405.1. NCBI lineage: Eukaryota > Metazoa > Mollusca > Gastropoda > Stylommatophora > Helicidae > Cepaea > Cepaea hortensis. The sequence continues at coordinate 520,934,313 of OY992876.1, forward strand.
CTCTCTCTCTCTCTCTCTGAGAGAGAGCGAGAGAGGGAATCATCCACCCACCAACCCACACACCTATGCTAGCCACCATACATCAAATCTCAGCTCTGACACCATACATCAACCCCCCATACTTGACAGCAATATAATCTGCACCTCCACACACAACATCCACCACCACCAGTAATCAACTACCACATACAACATCCACAACCACACACATCAATCACCACACACAAAATCCATAACCACACACATCCACAACCACACACAAAATCCACCATCGCACACATCAACCACCACACTTGACAGCAATATTAATCTGCACCTCAACACAACATCAACCACCATACACATCAACCACTACACACAAAATCAACCACCACACACAATATCAACCACCACTCACAACATCAACCACCATGCACAACATCAACCACCATGCAGAACATCAACCACCACACACAAAATCAACCAGCACACACAACATCAACTACCATGCACAACATCAACCACCACGCACAACATCAAACACCACACACAACATCAACCACCACGCACAACATCAACCACCACGCACAACATCAACCACCATGCACAACATCAACCACCACGCACAACATCAACCACCACACACAACATCAACCACCATGCACAACATCAACCACCACGCACAACATCAACCACCATGCACAACATCAACCACCACGCACAACATCAACCACCACGCACAACATCAACCACCACGCACAACATCAACCACCACACACAACATCAACCACCACACACAACATCAACCACCACACACAACATCAACCACCACACACAACATCAACTGCCACACACAACATCAACCACCACACACAACATCAACCACCACACACAACATCAACTGCCACACACAACATCAACCAGTACACACATCAACCACCAAAACAACATCAACCACCACACACAACATCAACCATGACACACAACATCAACCACCACACACAACATCAACCAGCACACACATCATCAACCAGCACACACAACATCAACCACCACACACAACATCAACCACCACGCACAACATCAACCACCACACACAACATCAACCACCACACACAACATCAACCACCACACACAACATCAACCACCACACACAACATCAACCACCACGCACAACATCAACCACCACACACAACATCAACTGCCACACACAACATCAACCAGTACACACATCAACCACCATGCACAACATCAACCACCACACACAACATCAACCACCACACACAACATCAACCACCACACACAACATCAACCATGACACACAACATCAACCACCACACACAACATCAACCACCACACACAACATCAACCACCACACACAACATCAACCAGTACACACATCAACCACCAAAACAACATCAACCACCACACACAACATCAACCATGACACACAACATCAACCACCACACACAACATCAACCAGCACACACATCATCAACCAGCACACACAACATCAACCACCACGCACAACATCAACCACCACACACAACATCAACCACCACACACAACATCAACCACCACACACAACATCAACCACCACACACAACATCAACCACCACGCACAACATCAACCACCACACACAACATCAACCAGCACACACAACATCAACCACCACGCACATCAACCACCATGCACAACATCAACCACCACGCACAACATCAACCACCACACACAACATCAACCAGCACACACAACATCAACCACCACGCACATCAACCACCATGCACAACATCAACCACCACACACAACATCAACCACCACACACAACATCAACCACCACACACAACATCAACCACCACACACAACATCAACCACCACGCACAACATCAACCACCACACACAACATCAACCAGCACACACAACATCAACCACCACGCACATCAACCACCACGCACAACATCAACCACCACACACAACATCAACCACCACACACAACATCAACCACCACACACAACATCAACCAGCACCCATAAGTAATGAATCACCTTCATAGTCCTTCAACAGCTGCTCCTGCTGTGTCACAAGTGACAGAATCTGTTCTTCGTACCGTTTCCTCTCCTCTTCCAAATTCTTCTCTGCATTTTCCTTTTCCTCTCCAAGCCTATATTTGATAACACATACAGTAATCAGAACACTACTCAAACAGACAGACAGGTGGGTATATACAGACATGGAAGACAGACAGGTGTGTATATATACAGACATAGAAGACAGGACAGACAGGTGTGTATATATATATATATATATATACAGACATAGAAGACAGGACAGACAGGTGTGAATATATCAATCAATCACGTGCCATACCGGAAAGCGTGGGCGGTCATGACTCGCCATTTCACTCGATCACCAGTGTCATGGATCAGCTCAGTGTTCCTGTCTCGTCCATGCCACATGGCCAAGCCATCCAGGTATTTTCCTCTCGGTCTTCCTCTTGGTCTGTTCCCCTCGATCTTGCCAGTTGTCACTAAGTTCTCCAATCCATTTCTTCTCATAACATGTCCAAAAAATTTTGACTGTCTACGTCTAATTTCTCTAATCAGTTTACGATGTTCATTTGTCTCCTGTAGTACTTGGTCATTGATTTTTCTGTCTGTCCATGGTATTCTTTGCATTTTCCTCAGAAACCACATTTCTGCAGCCATCAGATGCTTTTCAGCTTGACTGCTCATTGTCCAAGTTTCACATCCATACAAAAGAACAGGCTCTATGTATCCCCTCAACACTCTTTTTCTCGTTTCAATTGACATCTTCTTATTGGTCAGAATGTTTTTCATCTTGCTAAAGGCTACTTTCGCCATGGCGATTCTTGTTCTAATCTCTTCAAGGCATCTCCCATCAGATGTTATAACTGTTCCAAGATAATTGTACCGATTCACTTGTTGAAGAATATTTCCATTTACTTGTATATTACATTGTGGCACTTCTTCCTTCCTACTGACGACCATAACCTGAGTCTTTTTACAATTTAATTCTAACCCCAGTTGCTCACTGTATACAACAACCGCATCTACTAATTGTTGCAGGTCCTGCTCATTGTCTGCAATTAATACTGTATCATCTGCATATCTAATGTTATTGATGTTTCGTCCTCCAATGCTGATTCCATTTATATCCTCTACATTTCTGAAAATATTTTCACTGTACAGGGAAAAAAGATCTGGAGACATCACACATCCCTGCCTAACACCTCTCTTAATTGGCTGATACTGTCCCACTTCATTATCAATCCTTATTGCAGCTTGTTGTTTCCAATATATGTTTTTTATAAGTCTAATGTCTTTCCCATCAATTTGTAGATCTGCAAGCATATCCACCATGTTGACATGTCTAACTCTATCAAAAGCCTTTGTATAGTCAATAAAGCAAAGATGTATATCCTTGTTTACTTCTATAGCTGTGAATATATACAGACATAGAAGACATGACAGACAGGTGTGTATATATACAGACATAGAAGACAGGACAGACAGGTGTGTATATATACAGACATAGAAGACATGACAGACAGGTGTGTATATATACAGACATAGAAGACAGGACAGACAGACAGACAGACAGACAGGTGTGTATATATACAGACATAGAAGACAGGACAGACAGGTGTGTATATATACAGACATAGAAGACAGGACAGACAGGTGTGTATATATACAGACATAGAAGACATGACAGACAGGTGTGTATATATACAGACATAGAAGACAGGACAGACAGACAGACAGACAGACAGGTGTGTATATATACAGACATAGAAGACAGGACAGACAGACAGGTGTGTATATATACAGACATAGAAGACAGGACAGACAGACAGGTGTGTATATATACAGACATAGAAGACAGGACAGACAGACAGGTGTGTATATATACAGACATAGAAGACAGGACAGACAGACAGGTGTGTATATATACAGACATAGAAGACAGGACAGACAGACAGACAGACAGGTGTGTATATATACAGACATAGAAGACAGGACAGACAGACAGACAGACAGGTGTGTATATATACAGACATAGAAGATCAGACAGACAGACATGTGTGTATATATACAGACATAGAAGACAGGACAGACAGGTGTGTATATATACAGACATAGAAGATCAGACAGACAGACATGTGTGTATATATACAGACATAGAAGACAGGACAGACAGGTGTGTATATATACAGACATAGAAGATCAGACAGACAGACAGGTGTGTGTATATATACAGACATAGAAGACATGACAGACAGGTGTATATATATACAGACATAGAAGACATGACAGACAGGTGTGTATATATACAGACATAGAAGACATGACAGACAGGTGTGTATATATACATACATAGAAGACAGGACAGACAGACAGGTGTGTGTATATATACAGACATAGAAGACAGGACAGACAGACAGGTGTGTGTATATATACAGACATAGAAGACAGGACAGACAGACAGACAGGTGTGTATATATACAGACATAGAAGATCAGACAGACAGACAGGTGTGTATATATACAGACATAGAAGACAGGACAGACAGACAGACAGGTGTGTGTATATATACAGACATAGAAGACAGGACAGACAGACAGGTGTGTGTATATATACAGACATAGAAGACAGGACAGACAGACAGACAGGTGTGTATATATACAGACATAGAAGATCAGACAGACAGACAGGTGTGTATATATACAGACATAGAAGACAGGACAGACAGGTGTGTGCATATACAGACATAGAAGATCAGACAGACAGGCAGGTGTGTGTATATACAGACATAGAAGACAGGACAGACAGACAGACAGGTGTGTGTATATATACAGACATAGAAGACAGGACAGACAGGTGTGTATATATACAGACATAGAAGACAGGACAGACAGACAGACAGGTGTGTGTATATATACAGACATAGAAGACAGGACAGACAGACAGGTGTGTATATATACAGACATAGAAGACAGGACAGACAGGTGTATATATACAGACATAGAAACAGGACAGACAGGTGTGTATATACAGACATAGAAACAGGACAGACAGGTGTGTATATATACAGACATAGAAGACAGGACAGACAGGTGTGTATATATACAGACATAGAAGACAGGACAGACAGGTGTGTATATATACAGACATAGAAGACATGAGAGACAGGTGTGTATATACAGACATAGAAGACATGAGAGACAGGTGTGTATATACAGACATAGAAGACAGGACAGACAGGTGTGTATATATACAGACATAGAAGACAGGACAGACAGACAGGTGTATATATACAGACATAGAAGATAGGACAGACAGGTGTGTATATATACAGACATAGAAGATAGGACAGACAGGTGTGTATATATACAGACATAGAAGAACAGACAGACAGGTGTGTATATATACAGACATAGAAGATAGAACAGACAGGTGTGTATATATACAGACATAGAAGACAGGACAGACAGACAGGTGTGTATATATACAGACATAGAAGAACAGACAGACAGGTGTATATATATATATATATATATACAGACATAGAAGATAGGACAGACAGGTGTGGATATATACAGACATAGAAGACATGACAGACAGACAGGTGTGTATATATACAGACATAGAAGACAGGAGACAGACCAGTGTATATATACAGACATAGAAGACAGACAGACAGTTGTACATATACAGACATAGAAGACAGGACAGACAGACAGGTGTATATATGCAGACATAGAAGATCAGACAGACAGTTGTACATATACAGACATAGAAGACAGGACAGACAGACAGGTGTGTGTATATACAGACATAGAAGACAGACAGACAGTTGTACATATACAGACATAGAAGATAGGACAGACAGACAGGTGTATATATGCAGACATAGAATATCAGACAGACAGGTAGTGTTAGACAAAGACAGAAAACTGGACACTGGCAGGTGGTGGAACATTTAGAATATCTAGAGTCATTAATTACAAACAATGGTGACACAATGAAGGAAATTATCAAACAAATATTTATTGCTCTTCAGAAACTTAAACAACTGAATAAATTGTGGAGGGGGACAGATAGAAATACAAAAATTAGATTTCTCAAAGCAAGATATGCCTGTGAGACCTGGACACACTAAACAAGCTTAAAAGCACATAAATGCCTTTTTAGATAAATATTATAAGACGGGTTCTAGGAATATCTTGGATATAGAAAAGAACAAATGAATCCATACGACAAGAACTGAATGCTGAAGAAGGTTGGCTACTAAAGATGATAAAACATAGAAAATTGAAATATTTGGGTCACTTGAAATGTCACGAAAGTTTGGAGAAAATCATGGAGGGGTATGTGCTCAGGAAGAGAAGACGAGGAAGACCAAAGAGAAGATGGGTGCAGGATGTGGCAGATGATCTCCAGATGGGTGTATCAGACATGGGACATCTTGCTTATGACCAAGTTTTCCGGAAGGTTGTTATGGGAGCAAAGTTCTGCAAGAGACATGCTACTGAATGAATGAATTACTACCCATAATAATCTACGTGTGACAATCATGGCACAAACATAAATCCACTTGACCTGGCCAGTTCCTTGATCAGATTGGCCACCCGTTTCTTGTCCTCCACACACAGATGTTTCAGAGAAACTCCCTGGCCACCGGCTGTAGTAGTCTGCTTGCACACGGCTGTGTCCGACACATGTTGGGACACCTGATATATGCCAGAAATAATTGAACAAAAACAAATATTGAAACAACAAAACTGAACTACAGATATTCTAGACTACTTAACCATAGCATGCTAAATGCAGATATTCTACTTCTTCTTCTCTTCCTCCATTTACCCTAGTGAAGTGTTGGGGGAGACGTAAAGATCTTGTATGTGTTCTTTCTAATGCTCTTTGTAAGTTGGAGTTCATTTCTCTCAGGTTGTTCTTGATAACATCACTCCATCTTTTACATGGTCTTCCCCTTGCTTCATTATATCTCATCAATGTGGCTCTTTGTGGCAGGTGGTACCAGGGCATGCTTGTGAGGAGGCCAAACCATTTCAGCAGGATTATTTGTTCTGACCAATAGTGTCAAGAAAATACCAGGCAAGAGTGGCAGAGAAAGGCAGAGGAAGATGGAGGAAGGCAGAGGTAAGCAGAATAAGACAGTAAGGCAGAGGAAGATAGAGAAAGGTAGAAGAAAACATAGGAAGGTGGAGGAAGACAGGAAGACATAGGAAAACAGAGAAAGGTGAGGAAAACAAAGGAAGGCAGAGGAAGACAGAGAAAGGTAGAGGAAAGCAGAAGAAGACAGTAAGGCAGAGGAAGATAGAGAAAGGTAGAGGAAAACAGAGGAAGGTGGAGGAATACAGGAAGGTGGAGGAAGACAGAAAGACATAGGAAGACAGAGAAAGGTGAGGAAAACAGAGGAAGGCAGAGAAAGGTGGAGGAAAACAGAGGAAGGTGGATGAAGACAGAGAAATGTGGAGGAAGACAGAGGAAGATGAAGGAAGACAGAGGAAGATGAAGGCAGACAGAGGAAGATGAAGGAAGACAGAGGAAGATGGAGGAAGATAGAGGAAGATGGAGGAAGACAGAGAAAGATGGAGGAAGACAGAGGAAGATGGAGGAAGACAGAGGAAGATGAAGGAAGACAGAGGAAGATGAAGGAAGACAGAGGTAGATGGAGCAAGACAGAGAAAGATGGAGGAAGATAGAGGAAGATGAAGGAAGACAGAGGAAGATGAAGGAAGGCAGAGGAAGATGGAGGAAGATAGAGGAAGATGAAGGAAGGCAGAGGAAGATGGAGGACGATAGAGGAAGATGAAGGAAGACAGAGGAAGATGAAGGAAGACAGAGGAAGATGAAGGAAGGCAGAGGAAGATGGAGGAAGATGAAGGAAGGCAGAGGAAGATGGAGGAAGATAGAGGAAGATGAAGGAAGATGGAGGAAGATAGAGGAAGATGAAGGAAGATAGAGGAAGATGAAGGAAGATAGAGGAAGATGAAGGAAGATAGAGGAAGATGAAGGAAGATAGAGGAAGATGAAGGAAGGCAGAGGAAGATGAAGGAAGGCAGAGGAAGATGAAGGAAGATAGAGGAAGATGAAGGAAGATAGAGGAAGATAGAGGAAGATGAAGGAAGACAGAGGAAGATGAAGGAAGGCAGAGGAAGATGGAGGAAGATAGAGGAAGATGAAGGAAGGCAGAGGAAGATGGAGGAAGATAGAGGAAGATGAAGGAAGATAGAGGAAGATGAAGGAAGATGAAGGAAGATAGAGGAAGATGAAGGAAGATAGAGGAAGATGAAGGAAGATAGAGGAAGATGAAGGAAGATAGAGGAAGATGAAGGAAGATAGAGGAAGATGAAGGAAGGCAGAGGAAGATGGAGGAAGGCAGGAAGGCAGAGGAAAGCAGAAGGCAATAGAGGAAGACAGAGAATGTTGGAGGAAGACAGAGAAAGGCAGAGGAAGACAGAAGGTGCCAGAGGAAGACAGATGAAGGTGGAGGAAGACAGAGGAAGGCAGAGAAAGGCAGCGGGAGGTGGAGGAAGACACGAGGACGGTGGAGGAAGACAGAGGAAGATGGAATCTAACAACTTATGTCATCATCATCATCATCATCAAGTGCCTTGCTAACTGGCCTGGGCAGTCATGTTTCTCGCTTCTCCACATTTTGCGACCTCCAATGGTGTGGGTCGATTCATGAGCCACGCCTCCATGCCATGACACAAGACTGTCATGAATTGTTCACTTCTAACTTCCTATATCTCTCTTTCCACAAATCTGTCCAAGTGTCGAAATGTTCTAGCTGTGTCATCTCATAATGTGGCTAAGAGATGATGACTCTCTTTCTGATGTCTGTGATATGTTGTCGTCGTGTCTTCTGGAATGATTAGATCACCCATTTTGGATGTTCTATGAATGTTCAGCATTTTTCGACAGAACCACACCTTTGAAGCTTTATGTTTATTGTTTGTTTACAAACAATCCAGGATTCACAGCCGTAGGTTAAAACTGGTTCTATGGAACATACAAGGCTTAGGGCCTCTGTAAATACGAGTCTTTTACTTAACACCCAATGTACTTACAGATGAGTTGCCTAATGATTGTGTCCTGGGGCTCTGTGAGTTCACATCTTCAACTGTCGACTGTACAACAGGCATCACAGCTTTGATTTCTTTTGTACGTCCTCCACTTACACGTGGGCGCATGTTTCCAAGGTCATTCACCCCAGGAACTAGAGAATCTTTCTCTGATGACTCTAGAAAATAGAATTTGTGTATGTTTATTCAGAGACATATTACACAAGATATAGACACTTTTATGTATGTATTAGGGGCATATCACACAAGTTATAGACACTTTTCTCTATGTATCAGAGACACTAACACAGGTTATAGACGCTTTTATGTATGTATCAGGGATAGATCCCACAAGTTATAGAACATATCCCACAAGTTATAGACATTGTTATGTGTGTGTCAGAGACATATCACACAAGTTATAGACACTGTTATGTATGTATCAGGGATAGATCCCACAAGTTATAGACACTGTTATGTGTGTGTCAGAGACATATCCCACAAGTTATAGACACTGTTATGTGTGTGTCAGAGACATATCACACAAGTTATAGACACTGTTATGTATGTATCAGGGATAGATCCCACAAGTTATAGACACTGTTATGTGTGTGTCAGAGACATATCACACAAGTTATAGACACTGTTACGTGTGTGTCAGAGACATATCCCACAAGTTATAGACATTGTTATGTGTGTGTCAGAGACATATCACACAAGTTATAGACACTGTTATGTGTGTGTCAGAGACATATCACACAAGTTATAGACACTGTTGTGTATGTATCAGGGATAGATCCCACAAGTTATAGACACTGTTATGTGTGTGTCAGAGACATATCCCACAAGTTATAGACATTGTTATGTGTGTGTCAGAGACATATCACACAAGTTATAGACACTGTTATGTGTGTGTCAGAGACATATCACACAAGTTATAGACACTGTTGTGTATGTATCAGGGATAGATCCCACAAGTTATAGAACATATCCCACAAGTTATAGACACTGTTATGTGTGTGTCAGAGACATATCTCACAAGTTATAGACACTGTTATGTGTGTGTCAGAGACATATCCCACAAGTTATAGACACTGTTATGTGTGTGTCAGAGACATATCCCACAAGTTATAGACACTGTTATGTATGTATCAGGGATAGATCCCACAAGTTATAGACACTGTTATGTATGTATCAGGGATAGATCCCACAAGTTATAGACACTTTTATGTGTGTGTCTGAGACATATCCCACAAGTTATAGACATTGTTATGTGTGTGTCAGAGACATATCACACAAGTTATAGACACTGTTATGTGTGTGTCAGAGACATATCACACAAGTTATAGACACTGTTGTGTATGTATCAGGGATAGATCCCACAAGTTATAGACACTGTTATGTGTGTGTCAGAGACATATCCCACAAGTTATAGACATTGTTATGTGTGTGTCAGAGACATATCACACAAGTTATAGACACTGTTGTGTATGTATCAGGGATAGATCCCACAAGTTATAGAACATATCCCACAAGTTATAGACACTGTTATGTGTGTGTCAGAGACATATCCCACAAGTTATAGACACTGTTATGTGTGTGTCAGAGACATATCCCACAAGTTATAGACACTGTTATGTGTGTGTCAGAGACATATCCCACAAGTTATAGACATTGTTATGTGTGTGTCAGAGACATATCACACAAGTTATAGACACTGCTATGTGTGTGTCAGAGACATATCACACAAGTTATAGACACTGTTGTGTATGTATCAGGGATAGATCCCACAAGTTATAGACACTGTTATGTGTGTGTCAGAGACATATCCCACAAGTTATAGACATTGTTATGTGTGTGTCAGAGACATATCACACAAGTTATAGACACTGTTATGTGTGTGTCAGAGACATATCACACAAGTTATAGACACTGTTGTGTATGTATCAGGGATAGATCCCACAAGTTATAGAACATATCCCACAAGTTATAGACACTGTTATGTGTGTGTCAGAGACATATCCCACAAGTTATAGACACTGTTATGTGTGTGTCAGAGACATATCCCACAAGTTATAGACACTGTTATGTGTGTGTCAGAGACATATCCCACAAGTTATAGACATTGTTATGTGTGTGTCAGAGACATATCACACAAGTTATAGACACTGCTATGTGTGTGTCAGAGACATATCACACAAGTTATAGACACTGTTGTGTATGTATCAGGGATAGATCCCACAAGTTATAGACACTGTTATGTGTGTGTCAGAGACATATCCCACAAGTTATAGACATTGTTATGTGTGTGTCAGAGACATATCACACAAGTTATAGACACTGTTATGTGTGTGTCAGAGACATATCACACAAGTTATAGACACTGTTGTGTATGTATCAGGGATAGATCCCACAAGTTATAGAACATATCCCACAAGTTATAGACACTGTTATGTGTGTGTCAGAGACATATCCCACAAGTTATAGACACTGTTATGTGTGTGTCAGAGACATATCCCACAAGTTATAGACACTGTTATGAGTGTGTCAGAGACATATCTCACAAGTTATAGACACTGTTATGTATGTATCAGGGATAGATCCCACAAGTTATAGACACTGTTATGTGTGTGTCAGAGACATATCCCACAAGTTATAGACACTGTTATGTGTGTGTCAGAGACATATCCCACAAGTTATAGACACTGTTATGTGTGTGTCAGAGACATATCCCACAAGTTATAGACACTGTTATGTATGTATCAGGGATAGATCCCACTAGTTATAGACACTGTTATGTGTGTGTCAGAGACATATCCCACAAGTTATAGACACTGTTATGTGTGTGTCAGAGACATATCCCACAAGTTATAGACACTGTTATGTGTGTGTCAGAGACATATCCCACAAGTTATAGACACTGTTATGTGTGTGTCAGAGACATATCCCACAAGTTATAGACACTGTTATGTGTGTGTCAGAGACATATCACACAAGTTATAGACACTGTTATGTGTGTGTCAGAGACATATCACACAAGTTATAGACACTGTTGTGTATGTATCAGGGATAGATCCCACAAGTTATAGACACTGTTATGTATGTATCAGGGATAGATCCCAAAAGTTATAGAACATATCCCACAAGTTATAGACACTGTTATGTGTGTGTCAGAGACATATCTCACAAGTTATAGACACTGTTATGTGTGTGTCAGAGACATATCACACAAGTTATAGACACTGTTATGTGTGTGTCAGAGACATATCTCACAAATTATAGACACTGTTATGTGTGTGTCTGAGACATATCACACAAGTTATAGACACTGTTATGTGTGTGTCAGAGACATATCACACAAGTTATAGACACTGTTATGTGTGTGTCAGAGACATATCACACAAGTTATAGACACTGTTATGTGTGTATCAGGGACATATCACACAAGTTATAGACACTGTTATGTGTGTGTCAGAGACATATCACACAAGTTATAGACACTGTTATGTATGTATCAGGGATAGATCCCACAAGTTATAGACACTGTTATGTGTGTGTCAGAGACATATCCCACAAGTTATAGACACTGTTATGTGTGTGTCAGAGACATATCCCACAAGTTATAGACACTGTTATGTGTGTGTCAGAGACATATCCCACAAGTTATAGACACTGTTATGTGTGTGTCAGAGACATATCCCACAAGTTATAGACACTGTTATGTGTGTGTCAGAGACATATCCCACAAGTTATAGACACTGTTATGTGTGTGTCAGAGACATATCCCACAAGTTATAGACACTGTTATGTGTGTGTCAGAGACATATCCCACAAGTTATAGACACTGTTATGTGTGTGTCAGAGACATATCACACAAGTTATAGACACTGTTATGTGTGTATCAGAGACATATCACACAAGTTATAGACACTGTTGTGTATGTATCAGGGATAGATCCCACAAGTTATAGACACTGTTATGTATGTATCAGGGATAGATCCCAAAAGTTATAGAACATATCCCACAAGTTATAGACACTGTTATGTGTGTGTCAGAGACATATCTCACAAGTTATAGACACTGTTATGTGTGTGTCAGAGACATATCACACAAGTTATAGACACTGTTATGTGTGTGTCAGAGACATATCTCACAAATTATAGACACTGTTATGTGTGTGTCTGAGACATATCACACAAGTTATAGACACTGTTATGTGTGTGTCAGAGACATATCACACAAGTTATAGACACTGTTATGTGTGTGTCAGAGACATATCACACAAGTTATAGACACTGTTATGTGTGTATCAGGGACATATCACACAAGTTATAGACACTGTTATGTGTGTGTCAGAGACATATCACACAAGTTATAGACACTGTTATGTGTGTGTCAGAGACATATCACACAAGTTATAGACACTGTTATGTGTGTGTCAGAGACATATCACACAAGTTATAGACACTGTTATGTGTGTGTCAGAGACATATCACACAAGTTATAGACACTGTTGTGTATGTATCAGGGATAGATCCCACAAGTTATAGACACTGTTATGTATGTATCAGGGATAGATCCCAAAAGTTATAGAACATATCCCACAAGTTATAGACACTGTTATGTGTGTGTCAGAGACATATCTCACAAGTTATAGACACTGTTATGTGTGTGTCAGAGACATATCACACAAGTTATAGACACTGTTATGTGTGTGTCAGAGACATATCTCACAAATTATAGACACTGTTATGTGTGTGTCTGAGACATATCACACAAGTTATAGACACTGTTATGTGTGTGTCAGAGACATATCACACAAGTTATAGACACTGTTATGTGTGTGTCAGAGACATATCACACAAGTTATAGACACTGTTATGTGTGTATCAGGGACATATCACACAAGTTATAGACACTGTTATGTGTGTGTCAGAGACATATCACACAAGTTATAGACACTGTTGTGTATGTATCAGGGATAGATCCCACAAGTTATAGAACATATCCCACAAGTTATAGACACTGTTATGTGTGTGTCAGAGACATATCCCACAAGTTATAGACACTGTTATGTGTGTGTCAGAGACATATCCCACAAGTTATAGACACTGTTATGAGTGTGTCAGAGACATATCTCACAAGTTATAGACACTGTTATGTATGTATCAGGGATAGATCCCACAAGTTATAGACACTGTTATGTGTGTGTCAGAGACATATCCCACAAGTTATAGACACTGTTATGTGTGTGTCAGAGACATATCCCACAAGTTATAGACACTGTTATGTGTGTGTCAGAGACATATCCCACAAGTTATAGACACTGTTATGTATGTATCAGGGATAGATCCCACTAGTTATAGACACTGTTATGTGTGTGTCAGAGACATATCCCACAAGTTATAGACACTGTTATGTGTGTGTCAGAGACATATCCCACAAGTTATAGACACTGTTATGTGTGTGTCAGAGACATATCCCACAAGTTATAGACACTGTTATGTGTGTGTCAGAGACATATCTCACAAGTTATAGACACTGTTATGTATGTATCAGGGATAGATCCCACAAGCTATAGACACTGTTATGTGTGTGTCAGAGACATATCCCACAAGTTATAGACACTGTTATGTGTGTGTCAGAGACATATCCCACAAGTTATAGACACTGTTATGTGTGTGTCAGAGACATATCCCACAAGTTATAGACACTGTTATGTGTGTGTCAGAGACATATCCCACAAGTTATAGACACTGTTATGTGTGTGTCAGAGACATATCCCACAAGTTATAGACACTGTTATGTGTGTGTCAGAGACATATCCCACAAGTTATAGACACTGTTATGTGTGTGTCAGAGACATATCCCACAAGTTATAGACACTGTTATGTGTGTGTCAGAGACATATCACACAAGTTATAGACACTGTTATGTGTGTGTCAGAGACATATCACACAAGTTATAGACACTGTTGTGTATGTATCAGGGATAGATCCCACAAGTTATAGACACTGTTATGTATGTATCAGGGATAGATCCCAAAAGTTATAGAACATATCCCACAAGTTATAGACACTGTTATGTGTGTGTCAGAGACATATCCCACAAGTTATAGACACTGTTATGTGTGTGTCAGAGACATATCCCACAAGTTATAGACACTGTTATGTATGTATCAGGGATAGATCCCACTAGTTATAGACACTGTTATGTGTGTGTCAGAGACATATCCCACAAGTTATAGACACTGTTATGTGTGTGTCAGAGACATATCCCACAAGTTATAGACACTGTTATGTGTGTGTCAGAGACATATCCCACAAGTTATAGACACTGTTATGTGTGTGTCAGAGACATATCCCACAAGTTATAGACACTGTTATGTGTGTGTCAGAGACATATCACACAAGTTATAGACACTGTTATGTGTGTGTCAGAGACATATCACACAAGTTATAGACACTGTTGTGTATGTATCAGGGATAGATCCCACAAGTTATAGACACTGTTATGTATGTATCAGGGATAGATCCCAAAAGTTATAGAACATATCCCACAAGTTATAGACACTGTTATGTGTGTGTCAGAGACATATCTCACAAGTTATAGACACTGTTATGTGTGTGTCAGAGACATATCACACAAGTTATAGACACTGTTATGTGTGTGTCAGAGACATATCTCACAAATTATAGACACTGTTATGTGTGTGTCTGAGACATATCACACAAGTTATAGACACTGTTATGTGTGTGTCAGAGACATATCACACAAGTTATAGACACTGTTATGTGTGTGTCAGAGACATATCACACAAGTTATAGACACTGTTATGTGTGTATCAGGGACATATCACACAAGTTATAGACACTGTTATGTGTGTGTCAGAGACATATCACACAAGTTATAGACACTGTTATGTATGTATCAGGGATAGATCCCACAAGTTATAGACACTGTTATGTGTGTGTCAGAGACATATCCCACAAGTTATAGACACTGTTATGTGTGTGTCAGAGACATATCCCACAAGTTATAGACACTGTTATGTGTGTGTCAGAGACATATCCCACAAGTTATAGACACTGTTATGTGTGTGTCAGAGACATATCCCACAAGTTATAGACACTGTTATGTGTGTGTCAGAGACATATCCCACAAGTTATAGACACTGTTATGTGTGTGTCAGAGACATATCCCACAAGTTATAGACACTGTTATGTGTGTGTCAGAGACATATCCCACAAGTTATAGACACTGTTATGTGTGTGTCAGAGACATATCACACAAGTTATAGACACTGTTATGTGTGTATCAGAGACATATCACACAAGTTATAGACACTGTTGTGTATGTATCAGGGATAGATCCCACAAGTTATAGACACTGTTATGTATGTATCAGGGATAGATCCCAAAAGTTATAGAACATATCCCACAAGTTATAGACACTGTTATGTGTGTGTCAGAGACATATCTCACAAGTTATAGACACTGTTATGTGTGTGTCAGAGACATATCACACAAGTTATAGACACTGTTATGTGTGTGTCAGAGACATATCTCACAAATTATAGACACTGTTATGTGTGTGTCTGAGACATATCACACAAGTTATAGACACTGTTATGTGTGTGTCAGAGACATATCACACAAGTTATAGACACTGTTATGTGTGTGTCAGAGACATATCACACAAGTTATAGACACTGTTATGTGTGTATCAGGGACATATCACACAAGTTATAGACACTGTTATGTGTGTGTCAGAGACATATCACACAAGTTATAGACACTGTTATGTGTGTGTCAGAGACATATCACACAAGTTATAGACACTGTTATGTGTGTGTCAGAGACATATCACACAAGTTATAGACACTGTTATGTGTGTGTCAGAGACATATCACACAAGTTATAGACACTGTTGTGTATGTATCAGGGATAGATCCCACAAGTTATAGACACTGTTATGTATGTATCAGGGATAGATCCCAAAAGTTATAGAACATATCCCACAAGTTATAGACACTGTTATGTGTGTGTCAGAGACATATCTCACAAGTTATAGACACTGTTATGTGTGTGTCAGAGACATATCACACAAGTTATAGACACTGTTATGTGTGTGTCAGAGACATATCTCACAAATTATAGACACTGTTATGTGTGTGTCTGAGACATATCACACAAGTTATAGACACTGTTATGTGTGTGTCAGAGACATATCACACAAGTTATAGACACTGTTATGTGTGTGTCAGAGACATATCACACAAGTTATAGACACTGTTATGTGTGTATCAGGGACATATCACACAAGTTATAGACACTGTTATGTGTGTGTCAGAGACATATCACACAAGTTATAGACACTGTTGTGTATGTATCAGGGATAGATCCCACAAGTTATAGAACATATCCCACAAGTTATAGACACTGTTATGTGTGTGTCAGAGACATATCCCACAAGTTATAGACACTGTTATGTGTGTGTCAGAGACATATCCCACAAGTTATAGACACTGTTATGAGTGTGTCAGAGACATATCTCACAAGTTATAGACACTGTTATGTATGTATCAGGGATAGATCCCACAAGTTATAGACACTGTTATGTGTGTGTCAGAGACATATCCCACAAGTTATAGACACTGTTATGTGTGTGTCAGAGACATATCCCACAAGTTATAGACACTGTTATGTGTGTGTCAGAGACATATCCCACAAGTTATAGACACTGTTATGTATGTATCAGGGATAGATCCCACTAGTTATAGACACTGTTATGTGTGTGTCAGAGACATATCCCACAAGTTATAGACACTGTTATGTGTGTGTCAGAGACATATCCCACAAGTTATAGACACTGTTATGTGTGTGTCAGAGACATATCCCACAAGTTATAGACACTGTTATGTGTGTGTCAGAGACATATCTCACAAGTTATAGACACTGTTATGTATGTATCAGGGATAGATCCCACAAGCTATAGACACTGTTATGTGTGTGTCAGAGACATATCCCACAAGTTATAGACACTGTTATGTGTGTGTCAGAGACATATCCCACAAGTTATAGACACTGTTATGTGTGTGTCAGAGACATATCCCACAAGTTATAGACACTGTTATGTGTGTGTCAGAGACATATCCCACAAGTTATAGACACTGTTATGTGTGTGTCAGAGACATATCCCACAAGTTATAGACACTGTTATGTGTGTGTCAGAGACATATCCCACAAGTTATAGACACTGTTATGTGTGTGTCAGAGACATATCCCACAAGTTATAGACACTGTTATGTGTGTGTCAGAGACATATCACACAAGTTATAGACACTGTTATGTGTGTGTCAGAGACATATCACACAAGTTATAGACACTGTTGTGTATGTATCAGGGATAGATCCCACAAGTTATAGACACTGTTATGTATGTATCAGGGATAGATCCCAAAAGTTATAGAACATATCCCACAAGTTATAGACACTGTTATGTGTGTGTCAGAGACATATCTCACAAGTTATAGACACTGTTATGTGTGTGTCAGAGACATATCACACAAGTTATAGACACTGTTATGTGTGTGTAGACGGTAGACGGTACTACCTGGTTTCTGTTAGCGCCGAACGTTGGGCGGCGCTTACCAAACCCGACACCCCACATTGTGCCAACGGCTTCGGGCGGAAGAGCGCAATTGGGAGGGTACAAGCCTTACCCTGGTGCGAGGAAATGCAAGCTAAAGACAAAATTGTCATGGCAGGGCAGACCAGGCCCTAAGCCTTGGTTGGCGACTGGTCTAGGATCGAAGCTCCGACAGGCGGACAGTTAGAGCATTGCTTTGCTGATCCGGCAGCTTCTGCAGCTTGTCTTGTTCCAGATGTAGGGGTGTTACCTTTCCTCTGGAGTGAACTAGGCAGGCCGAGAGAGGGATCATGCTGCATGGGCAACACATGATCTCTATATTTTAGCCCAGGCTTTGTGCTATGGAGAGGCAGGATTGGTAAGGCAGCAACAACAATGAACAGGTTAAGAAAAAGAGTCTGGGAGAACAGGAAGCTTACTGCCAAAACAAAAGTCCTTGTCTATCAAGCCTGTGTCCTTAGTACTCTTCTCTATGGCAGTGAAACCTGGACAACTTACTCACACCAAGAGAACAATTTAAACAGCTTTCATATGCGGTGTCTGCGAAGAATTCTTGGTATTAAGTGGCAAGACAAAATCACAAATACTGAAGTATTGGAAAGATCAGGTTGTGTGACAGTTTATTCCATGCTCAGTCTTCGTAGACTTAGATGGATAGGACATCTTAGGCGGATGGATGATGGTAGAATACCAAAGGATATCTTTTTTGGTGAATTACAGATGGGTAAGAGATCTCAGGGTCGGCCTCTACTACGATACAAAGATGTGTGTAAGCGGGACATGATTGATACAGGCATTGATAATGCACATTGGGAGCAAGTCGCCGCTGAACGTGTTGCATGGAGGGCAAATATCAGAAATGGAATAAAGTCAAAGGAGAAAATTATTGCAGAAAAGTCACACACCAAGCGTTTGAGACGTAAGATGGTGCATGATGGTGGAAATGACCACGTGTTCACATGCACCCACTGTGAACGGACATTTACAGCGCAAATTGGCCTTATCAGTCACACTCGCTACCGCCATAGTTAAAAGTTATTATGCCTTTTTAAAGCACAAACTATCGTCTGTCAAGACGGCAAGGTGCCAATGTATGTGTGTGTATGTGTGTGTCAGAGACATATCTCACAAATTATAGACACTGTTATGTGTGTGTCTGAGACATATCACACAAGTTATAGACACTGTTATGTGTGTGTCAGAGACATATCACACAAGTTATAGACACTGTTATGTGTGTGTCAGAGACATATCACACAAGTTATAGACACTGTTATGTGTGTATCAGGGACATATCACACAAGTTATAGACACTGTTATGTGTGTGTCAGAGACATATCACACAAGTTATAGACACTGTTATGTGTGTGTCAGAGACATATCACACAAGTTATAGACACTGTTATGTGTGTGTCAGAGACATATCACACAAGTTATAGACACTGTTATGTGTGTGTCAGAGACATATCACACAAGTTATAGACACTGTTGTGTATGTATCAGGGATAGATCCCACAAGTTATAGACACTGTTATGTATGTATCAGGGATAGATCCCAAAAGTTATAGAACATATCCCACAAGTTATAGACACTGTTATGTGTGTGTCAGAGACATATCTCACAAGTTATAGACACTGTTATGTGTGTGTCAGAGACATATCACACAAGTTATAGACACTGTTATGTGTGTGTCAGAGACATATCTCACAAATTATAGACACTGTTATGTGTGTGTCTGAGACATATCACACAAGTTATAGACACTGTTATGTGTGTGTCAGAGACATATCACACAAGTTATAGACACTGTGATGTGTGTGTCAGAGACATATCACACAAGTTATAGACACTGTTATGTGTGTATCAGGGACATATCACACAAGTTATAGACACTGTTATGTGTGTGTCAGAGACATATCACACAAGTTATAGACACTGTTATGTGTGTGTCAGAGACATATCACACAAGTTATAGACACTGTTATGTGTGTGTCAGAGACATATCACACAAGTTATAGACACTGTTATGTGTGTGTCAGAGACATATCACACAAGTTATAGACACTGTTATGTATGTATCAGAGACATATCTCACAAGTTATAGACACTGTTATGTGTGTGTCAGAGACATATCTCACAAGTTATAGACACTGTTATGTGTGTGTCAGAGACATATCTCACAAGTTATAGACACTGTTATGTGTGTGTCAGAGACATATCTCACAAGTTATAGACACTGTTATGTGTGTGTCAGAGACATATCACACAAGTTATAGACACTGTTATGTGTATGTCAGAGACATATCTCACAAGTTATAGACACTGTTATGTGTGTGTCAGAGACATATCACACAAGTTATAGACACTGTTATGTGTGTGTCAGAGACATATCACACAAGTTATAGACACTGTTATGTGTATATCTTAGACATATCACACAAGTTATAGACACTGTTATGTGTATATCTTAGACATATCTCACAAGTTATAGACACTGTTATGTGTATATCTTAGACATATCACACAAGTTATAGACACTGTTATGTGTATGTCAGAGACATATCTCACAAGTTATAGACACTGTTATGTGTGTGTCAGAGACATATCTCACAAGTTATAGACACTGTTATGTGTGTGTCTGAGACATATCACACAAGTTAGACACTGTTATGTGTGTGTCAGAGACATATCACACAAGTTATAGACACTGTTATGTGTGTGTCAGAGACATATCCCACAAGTTATAGACACTGTTATGTGTGTGTAAGAGACATATCACACAAGTTATAGACACTGTTATGAGTGTGTCAGAGACATATCTCACAAGTTATAGACACTGTTATGTATGTATCAGGGATAGATCCCACAAGTTATAGACACTGTTATGTGTGTGTCAGAGACATATCCCACAAGTTATAGACACTGTTATGTGTGTGTCAGAGACATATCCCACAAGTTATAGACACTGTTATGTGTGTGTCAGAGACATATCCCACAAGTTATAGACACTGTTATGTATGTATCAGGGATAGATCCCACAAGTTATAGACACTGTTATGTGTGTGTCAGAGACATATCACACAAGTTATAGACACTGTTACGTGTATGTCTTAGACATATCTCACAAGTTATAGACACTGTTATGTGTGTGTCAGAGACATATCACACAAGTTATAGACACTGTTATGTGTGTGTCAGAGACATATCCCACAAGTTATAGACACTGTTATGTATGTATCAGGGATAGATCCCACAAGTTATAGACACTGTTATGTGTGTGTCAGAGACATATCCCACAAGTTATAGACACTGTTATGTGTGTGTCAGAGACATATCTCACAAGTTATAGACACTGTTATGTATGTATCAGGGATAGATCCCACAAGTTATAGACACTGTTATGTGTGTGTCAGAGACATATCTCACAAGTTATAGACACTGTTATGTGTGTGTCAGAGACATATCCCACAAGTTATAGACACTGTTATGTGTGTGTCAGAGACATATCCCACAAGTTATAGACATTGTTATGTGTGTGTCAGAGACATATCACACAAGTTATAGACACTGTTATGTATGTATCAGGGATAGATCCCACAAGTTATAGAAACTGTTATGTGTATGTCAGAGACATATCCCACAAGTTATAGACACTGTTATGTGTGTGTCAGAGACATATCCCACAAGTTATAGACACTGTTATGTGTGTGTCAGAGACATATCACACAAGTTATAGACACTGTTATGTATGTATCAGGGATAGATCCCACAAGTTATAGACACTGTTATGTGTGTGTCAGGGATAGATCCCACAAGTTATAGACACTGTTATGTGTATGTCAGAGACATATCCCAAAAGTTATAGACACTGTTATGTGTGTGTCAGAGACATATCCCACAAGTTATAGACACTGTTATGTGTGTGTCAGAGACATATCACACAAGTTATAGACACTGTTATGTATGTATCAGGGATAGATCCCACAAGTTATAGACACTGTTATGTATGTATCAGGGATAGATCCCACAAGTTATAGACACTGTTATGTATGTATCAGGGATAGATCCCACAAGTTATAGACACTGTTATGTGTGTGTCAGAGACATATCTCACA
Source organism: Cepaea hortensis (assembly GCA_963921405.1). NCBI lineage: Eukaryota > Metazoa > Mollusca > Gastropoda > Stylommatophora > Helicidae > Cepaea > Cepaea hortensis. Next base: position 520,957,174 of record OY992876.1, read on the forward strand.
AGTTATAGACACTGTTATGTGTGTGTCAGAGACATATCACACAAGTTATAGACACTGTTATGTGTATATCTTAGACATATCACACAAGTTATAGACACTGTTATGTGTATGTCAGAGACATATCTCACAAGTTATAGACACTGTTATGTGTGTGTCAGAGACATATCACACAAGTTATAGACACTGTTATGTGTGTGTCAGAGACATATCACACAAGTTATAGACACTGTTATGTGTGTGTCAGAGACATATCACACAAGTTATAGACACTGTTATGTATGTATCAGAGACATATCTCACAAGTTATAGACACTGTTATGTGTGTGTCAGAGACATATCTCACAAGTTATAGACACTGTTATGTGTGTGTCAGAGACATATCTCACAAGTTATAGACACTGTTATGTGTGTGTCAGAGACATATCTCACAAGTTATAGACACTGTTATGTGTGTGTCAGAGACATATCACACAAGTTATAGACACTGTTATGTGTATGTCAGAGACATATCTCACAAGTTATAGACACTGTTATGTGTGTGTCAGAGACATATCACACAAGTTATAGACACTGTTATGTGTGTGTCAGAGACATATCACACAAGTTATAGACACTGTTATGTGTATATCTTAGACATATCACACAAGTTATAGACACTGTTATGTGTATATCTTAGACATATCTCACAAGTTATAGACACTGTTATGTGTATATCTTAGACATATCACACAAGTTATAGACACTGTTATGTGTATGTCAGAGACATATCTCACAAGTTATAGACACTGTTATGTGTGTGTCAGAGACATATCTCACAAGTTATAGACACTGTTATGTGTGTGTCTGAGACATATCACACAAGTTAGACACTGTTATGTGTGTGTCAGAGACATATCACACAAGTTATAGACACTGTTATGTGTGTGTCAGAGACATATCCCACAAGTTATAGACACTGTTATGTGTGTGTAAGAGACATATCACACAAGTTATAGACACTGTTATGAGTGTGTCAGAGACATATCTCACAAGTTATAGACACTGTTATGTATGTATCAGGGATAGATCCCACAAGTTATAGACACTGTTATGTGTGTGTCAGAGACATATCCCACAAGTTATAGACACTGTTATGTGTGTGTCAGAGACATATCCCACAAGTTATAGACACTGTTATGTGTGTGTCAGAGACATATCCCACAAGTTATAGACACTGTTATGTATGTATCAGGGATAGATCCCACAAGTTATAGACACTGTTATGTGTGTGTCAGAGACATATCACACAAGTTATAGACACTGTTACGTGTATGTCTTAGACATATCTCACAAGTTATAGACACTGTTATGTGTGTGTCAGAGACATATCACACAAGTTATAGACACTGTTATGTGTGTGTCAGAGACATATCCCACAAGTTATAGACACTGTTATGTATGTATCAGGGATAGATCCCACAAGTTATAGACACTGTTATGTGTGTGTCAGAGACATATCCCACAAGTTATAGACACTGTTATGTGTGTGTCAGAGACATATCTCACAAGTTATAGACACTGTTATGTATGTATCAGGGATAGATCCCACAAGTTATAGACACTGTTATGTGTGTGTCAGAGACATATCTCACAAGTTATAGACACTGTTATGTGTGTGTCAGAGACATATCCCACAAGTTATAGACACTGTTATGTGTGTGTCAGAGACATATCCCACAAGTTATAGACATTGTTATGTGTGTGTCAGAGACATATCACACAAGTTATAGACACTGTTATGTATGTATCAGGGATAGATCCCACAAGTTATAGAAACTGTTATGTGTATGTCAGAGACATATCCCACAAGTTATAGACACTGTTATGTGTGTGTCAGAGACATATCCCACAAGTTATAGACACTGTTATGTGTGTGTCAGAGACATATCACACAAGTTATAGACACTGTTATGTATGTATCAGGGATAGATCCCACAAGTTATAGACACTGTTATGTGTGTGTCAGGGATAGATCCCACAAGTTATAGACACTGTTATGTGTATGTCAGAGACATATCCCAAAAGTTATAGACACTGTTATGTGTGTGTCAGAGACATATCCCACAAGTTATAGACACTGTTATGTGTGTGTCAGAGACATATCACACAAGTTATAGACACTGTTATGTATGTATCAGGGATAGATCCCACAAGTTATAGACACTGTTATGTATGTATCAGGGATAGATCCCACAAGTTATAGACACTGTTATGTATGTATCAGGGATAGATCCCACAAGTTATAGACACTGTTATGTGTGTGTCAGAGACATATCTCACAAGTTATAGACACTGTTATGTGTGTGTCAGAGACATATCACACAAGTTATAGACACTGTTATGTGTATATCTTAGACATATCACACAAGTTATAGACACTGTTATGTGTATGTCAGAGACATATCTCACAAGTTATAGACACAGTTATGTGTGTGTCAGAGACATATCTCACAAGTTATAGACACTGTTATGTGTGTGTCTGAGACATATCACACAAGTTAGACACTGTTATGTGTGTGTCAGAGACATATCACACAAGTTATAGACACTGTTATGTGTGTGTCAGAGACATATCCCACAAGTTATAGACACTGTTATGTGTGTGTCAGAGACATATCACACAAGTTATAGACACTGTTATGAGTGTGTCAGAGACATATCTCACAAGTTATAGACATTGTTATGTGTGTGTCAGAGACATATCTCACAAGTTATAGACACTGTTATGTGTGTGTCAGAGACATATCACACAAGTTATAGACACTGTTATGTGTGTGTCAGAGACATATCACACAAGTTATAGACACTATTATGTGTGTGTCAGAGACATATCTCACAAGTTATAGACACTGTTATGTGTGTGTCTGAGACATATCACACAAGTTATAGACACTGTTATGTGTGTGTCTGAGACATATCACACAAGTTATAGACACTGTTATGTGTGTGTCAGAGACATATCTCACAAGTTATAGACACTGTTATGTGTGTGTCAGAGACATATCACACAAGTTATAGACACTGTTATGTGTGTGTCAGAGACATATCTCACAAGTTATAGACACTGTTATGTGTGTGTCAGAGACATATCACACAAGTTATAGACACTGTTATGTGTGTGTCAGAGACATATCACACAAGTTATAGACACTGTTATGTGTGTGTCAGAGACATATCTCACAAGTTATAGACACTGTTATTTGTGTGTCAGAGACATATCACACAAGTTATAGACACTGTTATGTGTGTGTCAGAGACATATCACACAAGTTATAGACACTGTTATGTGTGTGTCTGAGACATATCTCACAAGTTATAGACACTGTTATGTGTGTGTCAGAGACATATCACACAAGTTATAGACACTGTTATGTGTGTGTCAGAGACATATCACACAAGTTATAGACACTTTTATGTGTGTGTCTGAGACATATCACACAAGTTATAGACACTGTTATGTGTGTGTCAGAGACATATCACACAAGTTATAGACACTGTTATGTGTGTGTCAGAGACATATCACACAAGTTATAGACACTGTTATGTGTGTGTCTGAGACATATCACACAAGTTATAGACACTGTTATGTGTGTGTCTGAGACATATCTCACAAGTTATAGACACTGTTATGTGTGTGTCAGAGACATATCACACAAGTTATAGACACTGTTATGTGTGTGTCAGAGACATATCTCACAAGTTATAGACACTGTTATGTGTGTGTCTGAGACATATCACACAAGTTATAGACACTGTTATGTGTGTGTCTGAGACATATCTCACAAGTTATAGACACTGTTATGTGTGTGTCTGAGACATATCACACAAGTTATAGACACTGTTATGTGTGTGTCAGAGACATATCTCACAAGTTATAGACACTGTTATGTGTGTGTCAGAGACATATCTCACAAGTTATAGACACTGTTATGTGTGTGTCAGAGACATATCACACAAGTTATAGACACTGTTATGTGTGTGTCTGAGACATATCTCACAAGTTATAGACACTGTTATGTGTGTGTCAGAGACATATCTCACAAGTTATAGACACTGTTATGTGTGTGTCTGAGACATATCACACAAGTTATAGACACTGTTATGTGTGTGTCAGAGACATATCACACAAGTTATAGACACTGTTATGTGTGTGTCTGAGACATATCTCACAAGTTATAGACACTGTTATGTGTGTGTCAGAGACATATCACACAAGTTATAGACACTGTTATGTGTGTGTCTGAGACATATCTCACAAGTTATAGACACTGTTATGTGTGTGTCAGAGACATATCACACAAGTTATAGACACTGTTATGTGTGTGTCTGAGACATATCTCACAAGTTATAGACACTGTTATGTGTGTGTCAGAGACATATCACACAAGTTATAGACACTGTTATGTGTGTGTCTGAGACATATCTCACAAGTTATAGACACTGTTATGTGTGTGTCAGAGACATATCACACAAGTTATAGACACTGTTATGTGTGTGTCTGAGACATATCTCACAAGTTATAGACACTGTTATGTGTGTGTCAGAGACATATCACACAAGTTATAGACACTGTTATGTGTGTGTCTGAGACATATCTCACAAGTTATAGACACTGTTATGTGTGTGTCAGAGACATATCCCACAAGTTATAGACACTGTTATGTGTGTGTCAGAGACATATCCCACAAGTTATAGACACTGTTATGTGTGTGTCAGAGACATATCCCACAAGTTATAGACACTGTTATGTGTGTGTCAGAGACATATCCCACAAGTTATAGACACTGTTATGTGTGTGTCAGAGACATATCCCACAAGTTATAGACACTGTTATGTGTGTGTCAGAGACATATCCCACAAGTTATAGACACTGTTATGTGTGTGTCAGAGACATATCACACAAGTTATAGACACTGTTATGTGTGTGTCAGAGACATATCACACAAGTTATAGACACTGTTGTGTATGTATCAGGGATAGATCCCACAAGTTATAGACACTGTTATGTATGTATCAGGGATAGATCCCAAAAGTTATAGAACATATCCCACAAGTTATAGACACTGTTATGTGTGTGTCAGAGACATATCTCACAAGTTATAGACACTGTTATGTGTGTGTCAGAGACATATCACACAAGTTATAGACACTGTTATGTGTGTGTCAGAGACATATCACACAAGTTATAGACACTGTTATGTGTGTGTCTGAGACATATCACACAAATTATAGACACTGTTATGTGTGTGTCAGAGACATATCACACAAGTTATAGACACTGTTATGTGTGTGTCAGAGACATATCACACAAGTTATAGACACTGTTATGTGTGTGTCAGAGACATATCACACAAGTTATAGACACTGTTATGTGTGTGTCAGAGACATATCACACAAGTTATAGACACTGTTATGTGTGTGTCAGAGACATATTACACAAGTTATAGACACTGTTATGTGTGTGTCAGAGACATATCACACAAGTTATAGACACTGTTATGTGTGTGTCAGAGACATATCACACAAGTTATAGACACTGTTATGTGTGTGTCAGAGACATATCACACAAGTTATAGACACTGTTGTGTATGTATCAGGGATAGATCCCACAAGTTATAGACACTGTTATGTATGTATCAGGGATAGATCCCAAAAGTTATAGAACATATCCCACAAGTTATAGACACTGTTATGTGTGTGTCAGAGACATATCTCACAAGTTATAGACACTGTTATGTGTAAGTCAGAGACATATCACACAAGTTATAGACACTGTTATGTGTGTGTCAGAGACATATCTCACAAATTATAGACACTGTTATGTGTGTGTCTGAGACATATCACACAAGTTATAGACACTGTTATGTGTGTGTCAGAGACATATCACACAAGTTATAGACACTGTTATGTGTGTGTCAGAGACATATCACACAAGTTATAGACACTGTTATGTGTGTATCAGGGACATATCACACAAGTTATAGACACTGTTATGTGTGTGTCAGAGACATATCACACAAGTTATAGACACTGTTATGTGTGTGTCAGAGACATATCACACAAGTTATAGACACTGTTATGTGTGTGTCAGAGACATATCACACAAGTTATAGACACTGTTATGTGTGTGTCAGAGACATATCACACAAGTTATAGACACTGTTATGTATGTATCAGAGACATATCTCACAAGTTATAGACACTGTTATGTGTGTGTCAGAGACATATCTCACAAGTTATAGACACTGTTATGTGTGTGTCAGAGACATATCTCACAAGTTATAGACACTGTTATGTGTGTGTCAGAGACATATCTCACAAGTTATAGACACTGTTATGTGTGTGTCAGAGACATATCACACAAGTTATAGACACTGTTATGTGTATGTCAGAGACATATCTCACAAGTTATAGACACTGTTATGTGTGTGTCAGAGACATATCACACAAGTTATAGACACTGTTATGTGTATATCTTAGACATATCACACAAGTTATAGACACTGTTATGTGTGTGTCAGAGACATATCACACAAGTTATAGACACTGTTATGTGTGTGTCAGAGACATATCACACAAGTTATAGACACTGTTATGTGTATATCTTAGACATATCACACAAGTTATAGACACTGTTATGTGTATATCTTAGACATATCTCACAAGTTATAGACACTGTTATGTGTATATCTTAGACATATCACACAAGTTATAGACACTGTTATGTGTATGTCAGAGACATATCTCACAAGTTATAGACACTGTTATGTGTGTGTCAGAGACATATCTCACAAGTTATAGACACTGTTATGTGTGTGTCTGAGACATATCACACAAGTTAGACACTGTTATGTGTGTGTCAGAGACATATCACACAAGTTATAGACACTGTTATGTGTGTGTCAGAGACATATCCCACAAGTTATAGACACTGTTATGTGTGTGTCAGAGACATATCACACAAGTTATAGACACTGTTATGAGTGTGTCAGAGACATATCTCACAAGTTATAGACACTGTTATGTATGTATCAGGGATAGATCCCACAAGTTATAGACACTGTTATGTGTGTGTCAGAGACATATCCCACAAGTTATAGACACTGTTATGTGTGTGTCAGAGACATATCCCACAAGTTATAGACACTGTTATGTGTGTGTCAGAGACATATCCCACAAGTTATAGACACTGTTATGTATGTATCAGGGATAGATCCCACAAGTTATAGACACTGTTATGTGTGTGTCAGAGACATATCACACAAGTTATAGACACTGTTATGTGTATGTCTTAGACATATCTCACAAGTTATAGACACTGTTATGTGTGTGTCAGAGACATATCACACAAGTTATAGACACTGTTATGTGTGTGTCAGAGACATATCCCACAAGTTATAGACACTGTTATGTATGTATCAGGGATAGATCCCACAAGTTATAGACACTGTTATGTGTGTGTCAGAGACATATCCCACAAGTTATAGACACTGTTATGTGTGTGTCAGAGACATATCTCACAAGTTATAGACACTGTTATGTATGTATCAGGGATAGATCCCACAAGTTATAGACACTGTTATGTGTGTGTCAGAGACATATCTCACAAGTTATAGACACTGTTATGTGTGTGTCAGAGACATATCCCACAAGTTATAGACACTGTTATGTGTGTGTCAGAGACATATCCCACAAGTTATAGACATTGTTATGTGTGTGTCAGAGACATATCACACAAGTTATAGACACTGTTATGTATGTATCAGGGATAGATCCCACAAGTTATAGAAACTGTTATGTGTGTGTCAGGGATAGATCCCACAAGTTATAGACACTGTTATGTGTATGTCAGAGACATATCTCACAAGTTATAGACACAGTTATGTGTGTGTCAGAGACATATCTCACAAGTTATAGACACTGTTATGTGTGTGTCTGAGACATATCACACAAGTTAGACACTGTTATGTGTGTGTCAGAGACATATCACACAAGTTATAGACACTGTTATGTGTGTGTCAGAGACATATCCCACAAGTTATAGACACTGTTATGTGTGTGTCAGAGACATATCACACAAGTTATAGACACTGTTATGAGTGTGTCAGAGACATATCTCACAAGTTATAGACATTGTTATGTGTGTGTCAGAGACATATCTCACAAGTTATAGACACTGTTATGTGTGTGTCAGAGACATATCACACAAGTTATAGACACTGTTATGTGTGTGTCAGAGACATATCACACAAGTTATAGACACTATTATGTGTGTGTCAGAGACATATCTCACAAGTTATAGACACTGTTATGTGTGTGTCAGAGACATATCACACAAGTTATAGACACTGTTATGTGTGTGTCAGAGACATATCACACAAGTTATAGACACTGTTATGTGTGTGTCAGAGACATATCTCACAAGTTATAGACACTGTTATGTGTGTGTCAGAGACATATCACACAAGTTATAGACACTGTTATGTGTGTGTCAGAGACATATCTCACAAGTTATAGACACTGTTATGTGTGTGTCAGAGACATATCACACAAGTTATAGACACTGTTATGTGTGTGTCAGAGACATATCACACAAGTTATAGACACTGTTATGTGTGTGTCTGAGACATATCTCACAAGTTATAGACACTGTTATTTGTGTGTCAGAGACATATCACACAAGTTATAGACACTGTTATGTGTGTGTCAGAGACATATCACACAAGTTATAGACACTGTTATGTGTGTGTCTGAGACATATCTCACAAGTTATAGACACTGTTATGTGTGTGTCAGAGACATATCACACAAGTTATAGACACTGTTATGTGTGTGTCAGAGACATATCACACAAGTTATAGACACTTTTATGTGTGTGTCTGAGACATATCACACAAGTTATAGACACTGTTATGTGTGTGTCAGAGACATATCACACAAGTTATAGACACTGTTATGTGTGTGTCAGAGACATATCACACAAGTTATAGACACTGTTATGTGTGTGTCTGAGACATATCACACAAGTTATAGACACTGTTATGTGTGTGTCTGAGACATATCTCACAAGTTATAGACACTGTTATGTGTGTGTCAGAGACATATCACACAAGTTATAGACACTGTTATGTGTGTGTCAGAGACATATCTCACAAGTTATAGACACTGTTATGTGTGTGTCAGAGACATATCACACAAGTTATAGACACTGTTATGTGTGTGTCTGAGACATATCTCACAAGTTATAGACACTGTTATGTGTGTGTCAGAGACATATCACACAAGTTATAGACACTGTTATGTGTGTGTCAGAGACATATCTCACAAGTTATAGACACTGTTATGTGTGTGTCAGAGACATATCACACAAGTTATAGACACTGTTATGTGTGTGTCTGAGACATATCACACAAGTTATAGACACTGTTATGTGTGTGTCAGAGACATATCTCACAAGTTATAGACACTGTTATGTGTGTGTCAGAGACATATCTCACAAGTTATAGACACTGTTATGTGTGTGTCAGAGACATATCACACAAGTTATAGACACTGTTATGTGTGTGTCTGAGACATATCTCACAAGTTATAGACACTGTTATGTGTGTGTCAGAGACATATCTCACAAGTTATAGACACTGTTATGTGTGTGTCTGAGACATATCACACAAGTTATAGACACTGTTATGTGTGTGTCAGAGACATATCACACAAGTTATAGACACTGTTATGTGTGTGTCTGAGACATATCTCACAAGTTATAGACACTGTTATGTGTGTGTCAGAGACATATCACACAAGTTATAGACACTGTTATGTGTGTGTCTGAGACATATCTCACAAGTTATAGACACTGTTATGTGTGTGTCAGAGACATATCACACAAGTTATAGACACTGTTATGTGTGTGTCAGAGACATATCTCACAAGTTATAGACACTGTTATGTATGTATCAGGGATAGATCCCACAAGTTATAGAAACTGTTATGTGTATGTCAGAGACATATCTCACAAGTTATAGACACTGTTATGTGTGTGTCAGAGACATATCACACAAGTTATAGACACTGTTATGTGTGTGTCTGAGACATATCACACAAGTTATAGACACTGTTATGTGTGTGTCAGAGACATATCTCACAAGTTATAGACACTGTTATGTGTGTGTCAGAGACATATCACACAAGTTAGAGACATTGTTATGTATGTATCAGGGATAGATCCCACAAGTTATAGACACTGTTATGTGTGTATCAGAGACATATCTCACAAGTTATATACACTGTCATGTGTGTATCAGAGACATATCGCACAAGTTATAGACACTGTTATGTGTGTGTCAGAGACATATCACACAAGTTATAGACACTGTTATGTATGTATCAGAGACATATCACACAAGTTATAGACACTGTTATGTATGTATCAGAGACATATCACACAAGTTATAGACACTGTTATGTGTGTATCAGAGACATATCCCACAAGTTATAGACACTGTTATGTGTGTATCAGGGACATATCACACAAGTTATAGACACTGTTATGTATGTATCAGGGATAGATCCCACAAGTTATAGACACTGTTATGTATGTATCAGGGATAGATCCCACAAGTTATAGACACTGTTATGTATGTATCAGGGATAGATCCCACAAGTTATAGACACTGTTATGTGTGTGTCAGAGACATATCTCACAAGTTATAGACACTGTTATGTGTGTGTCAGAGACATATCACACAAGTTATAGACACTGTTATGTGTATGTCAGAGACATATCTCACAAGTTATAGACACTGTTATGTGTGTGTCAGAGACATATCACACAAGTTATAGACACTGTTATGTGTATATCTTAGACATATCACACAAGTTATAGACACTGTTATGTGTATGTCAGAGACATATCTCACAAGTTATAGACACTGTTATGTGTGTGTCTGAGACATATCACACAAGTTAGACACTGTTATGTGTGTGTCAGAGACATATCACACAAGTTATAGACACTGTTATGTGTGTGTCAGAGACATATCCCACAAGTTATAGACACTGTTATGTGTGTGTCAGAGACATATCACACAAGTTATAGACGCTGTTATGAGTGTGTCAGAGACATATCTCACAAGTTATAGACATTGTTATGTGTGTGTCAGAGACATATCTCACAAGTTATAGACACTGTTATGTGTGTGTCAGAGACATATCACACAAGTTATAGACACTGTTATGTGTGTGTCAGAGACATATCACACAAGTTATAGACACTATTATGTGTGTGTCAGAGACATATCTCACAAGTTATAGACACTGTTATGTGTGTGTCAGAGACATATCACACAAGTTATAGACACTGTTATGTGTGTGTCAGAGACATATCTCACAAGTTATAGACACTGTTATGTGTGTGTCAGAGACATATCACACAAGTTATAGACACTGTTATGTGTATGTCAGAGACATATCTCACAAGTTATAGACACTGTTATGTGTGTGTCAGAGACATATCACACAAGTTATAGACACTGTTATGTGTATATCTTAGACATATCACACAAGTTATAGACACTGTTATGTGTGTGTCAGAGACATATCACACAAGTTATAGACACTGTTATGTGTGTGTCAGAGACATATCACACAAGTTATAGACACTGTTATGTGTATATCTTAGACATATCACACAAGTTATAGACACTGTTATGTGTATATCTTAGACATATCTCACAAGTTATAGACACTGTTATGTGTATATCTTAGACATATCACACAAGTTATAGACACTGTTATGTGTATGTCAGAGACATATCTCACAAGTTATAGACACTGTTATGTGTGTGTCAGAGACATATCTCACAAGTTATAGACACTGTTATGTGTGTGTCTGAGACATATCACACAAGTTAGACACTGTTATGTGTGTGTCAGAGACATATCACACAAGTTATAGACACTGTTATGTGTGTGTCAGAGACATATCCCACAAGTTATAGACACTGTTATGTGTGTGTCAGAGACATATCACACAAGTTATAGACACTGTTATGAGTGTGTCAGAGACATATCTCACAAGTTATAGACACTGTTATGTATGTATCAGGGATAGATCCCACAAGTTATAGACACTGTTATGTGTGTGTCAGAGACATATCCCACAAGTTATAGACACTGTTATGTGTGTGTCAGAGACATATCCCACAAGTTATAGACACTGTTATGTGTGTGTCAGAGACATATCCCACAAGTTATAGACACTGTTATGTATGTATCAGGGATAGATCCCACAAGTTATAGACACTGTTATGTGTGTGTCAGAGACATATCACACAAGTTATAGACACTGTTATGTGTATGTCTTAGACATATCTCACAAGTTATAGACACTGTTATGTGTGTGTCAGAGACATATCACACAAGTTATAGACACTGTTATGTGTGTGTCAGAGACATATCCCACAAGTTATAGACACTGTTATGTATGTATCAGGGATAGATCCCACAAGTTATAGACACTGTTATGTGTGTGTCAGAGACATATCCCACAAGTTATAGACACTGTTATGTGTGTGTCAGAGACATATCTCACAAGTTATAGACACTGTTATGTATGTATCAGGGATAGATCCCACAAGTTATAGACACTGTTATGTGTGTGTCAGAGACATATCTCACAAGTTATAGACACTGTTATGTGTGTGTCAGAGACATATCCCACAAGTTATAGACACTGTTATGTGTGTGTCAGAGACATATCCCACAAGTTATAGACATTGTTATGTGTGTGTCAGAGACATATCACACAAGTTATAGACACTGTTATGTATGTATCAGGGATAGATCCCACAAGTTATAGAAACTGTTATGTGTGTGTCAGGGATAGATCCCACAAGTTATAGACACTGTTATGTGTATGTCAGAGACATATCTCACAAGTTATAGACACAGTTATGTGTGTGTCAGAGACATATCTCACAAGTTATAGACACTGTTATGTGTGTGTCTGAGACATATCACACAAGTTAGACACTGTTATGTGTGTGTCAGAGACATATCACACAAGTTATAGACACTGTTATGTGTGTGTCAGAGACATATCCCACAAGTTATAGACACTGTTATGTGTGTGTCAGAGACATATCCCACAAGTTATAGACACTGTTATGTGTGTGTCAGAGACATATCACACAAGTTATAGACATTGTTATGTGTGTGTCAGAGACATATCTCACAAGTTATAGACACTGTTATGTGTGTGTCAGAGACATATCTCACAAGTTATAGACACTGTTATGTGTGTGTCAGAGACATATCACACAAGTTATAGACACTGTTATGTGTGTGTCAGAGACATATCTCACAAGTTATAGACACTGTTATGTGTGTGTCAGAGACATATCACACAAGTTATAGACACTGTTATGTGTGTGTCAGAGACATATCACACAAGTTATAGACACTGTTATGTGTGTGTCAGAGACATATCACACAAGTTATAGACACTGTTATGTGTGTGTCAGAGACATATCTCACAAGTTATAGACACTGTTATGTGTGTGTCAGAGACATATCTCACAAGTTATAGACACTGTTATGTGTGTGTCAGAGACATATCTCACAAGTTATAGACACTGTTATGTGTGTGTCAGAGACATATCACACAAGTTATAGACACTGTTATGTGTGTGTCAGAGACATATCACACAAGTTATAGACACTGTTATGTGTGTGTCTGAGACATATCTCACAAGTTATAGACACTGTTATTTGTGTGTCAGAGACATATCACACAAGTTATAGACACTGTTATGTGTGTGTCAGAGACATATCACACAAGTTATAGACACTGTTATGTGTGTGTCTGAGACATATCTCACAAGTTATAGACACTGTTATGTGTGTGTCAGAGACATATCACACAAGTTATAGACACTTTTATGTGTGTGTCAGAGACATATCACACAAGTTATAGACACTTTTATGTGTGTGTCTGAGACATATCACACAAGTTATAGACACTGTTATGTGTGTGTCAGAGACATATCACACAAGTTATAGACACTGTTATGTGTGTGTCTGAGACATATCACACAAGTTATAGACACTGTTATGTGTGTGTCTGAGACATATCACACAAGTTATAGACACTGTTATGTGTGTGTCTGAGACATATCTCACAAGTTATAGACACTGTTATGTGTGTGTCAGAGACATATCACACAAGTTATAGACACTGTTATGTGTGTGTCAGAGACATATCTCACAAGTTATAGACACTGTTATGTGTGTGTCTGAGACATATCACACAAGTTATAGACACTGTTATGTGTGTGTCTGAGACATATCTCACAAGTTATAGACACTGTTATGTGTGTGTCAGAGACATATCACACAAGTTATAGACACTGTTATGTGTGTGTCAGAGACATATCTCACAAGTTATAGACACTGTTATGTGTGTGTCAGAGACATATCACACAAGTTATAGACACTGTTATGTGTGTGTCAGAGACATATCTCACAAGTTATAGACACTGTTATGTGTGTGTCAGAGACATATCTCACAAGTTATAGACACTGTTATGTGTGTGTCTGAGACATATCACACAAGTTATAGACACTGTTATGTGTGTGTCAGAGACATATCACACAAGTTATAGACACTGTTATGTGTGTGTCTGAGACATATCTCACAAGTTATAGACACTGTTATGTGTGTGTCAGAGACATATCACACAAGTTATAGACACTGTTATGTGTGTGTCAGAGACATATCACACAAGTTATAGACACTGTTATGTGTGTGTCAGAGACATATCACACAAGTTATAGACACTGTTATGTGTGTGTCTGAGACATATCTCACAAGTTATAGACACTGTTATGTGTGTGTCAGAGACATATCTCACAAGTTATAGACACTGTTATGTGTGTGTCAGAGACATATCACACAAGTTATAGACACTGTTATGTGTGTGTCAGGGACATATCTCACAAGTTATAGACACTGTTATGTGTATGTCAGAGACATATCCCACAAGTTATAGACACTGTTATGTGTGTGTCAGAGACATATCACACAAGTTATAGACACTGTTATGTGTGTGTCAGAGACATATCACACAAGTTATAGACACTGTTATGTGTGTGTCTGAGACATATCACACAAGTTATAGACACTGTTATGTGTGTGTCAGAGACATATCTCACAAGTTATAGACACTGTTATGTGTGTGTCAGAGACATATCACACAAGTTAGAGACATTGTTATGTATGTATCAGGGATAGATCCCACAAGTTATAGACACTGTTATGTGTGTATCAGAGACATATCTCACAAGTTATATACACTGTCATGTGTGTATCAGAGACATATCGCACAAGTTATAGACACTGTTATGTGTGTGTCAGAGACATATCACACAAGTTATAGACACTGTTATGTATGTATCAGAGACATATCACACAAGTTATAGACACTGTTATGTATGTATCAGAGACATATCACACAAGTTATAGACACTGTTATGTGTGTATCAGAGACATATCCAACAAGTTATAGACACTGTTATGTGTGTATCAGGGACATATCACACAAGTTATAGACACTGTTATGTATGTATCAGGGATAGATCCCACAAGTTATAGACACTGTTATGTATGTATCAGGGATAGATCCCACAAGTTATAGACACTGTTATGTATGTATCAGGGATAGATCCCACAAGTTATAGACACTGTTATGTGTGTGTCAGAGACATATCTCACAAGTTATAGACACTGTTATGTGTGTGTCAGAGACATATCACACAAGTTATAGACACTGTTATGTGTATGTCAGAGACATATCTCACAAGTTATAGACACTGTTATGTGTGTGTCAGAGACATATCACACAAGTTATAGACACTGTTATGTGTATATCTTAGACATATCACACAAGTTATAGACACTGTTATGTGTATGTCAGAGACATATCTCACAAGTTATAGACACAGTTATGTGTGTGTCAGAGACATATCTCACAAGTTATAGACACTGTTATGTGTGTGTCTGAGACATATCACACAAGTTAGACACTGTTATGTGTGTGTCAGAGACATATCACACAAGTTATAGACACTGTTATGTGTGTGTCAGAGACATATCCCACAAGTTATAGACACTGTTATGTGTGTGTCAGAGACATATCACACAAGTTATAGACACTGTTATGAGTGTGTCAGAGACATATCTCACAAGTTATAGACATTGTTATGTGTGTGTCAGAGACATATCTCACAAGTTATAGACACTGTTATGTGTGTGTCAGAGACATATCACACAAGTTATAGACACTGTTATGTGTGTGTCTGAGACATATCTCACAAGTTATAGACACTGTTATGTGTGTGTCAGAGACATATCTCACAAGTTATAGACACTGTTATGTGTGTGTCTGAGACATATCACACAAGTTATAGACACTGTTATGTGTGTGTCAGAGACATATCACACAAGTTATAGACACTGTTATGTGTGTGTCTGAGACATATCTCACAAGTTATAGACACTGTTATGTGTGTGTCAGAGACATATCACACAAGTTATAGACACTGTTATGTGTGTGTCTGAGACATATCTCACAAGTTATAGACACTGTTATGTGTGTGTCAGAGACATATCACACAAGTTATAGACACTGTTATGTGTGTGTCAGAGACATATCTCACAAGTTATAGACACTGTTATGTATGTATCAGGGATAGATCCCACAAGTTATAGAAACTGTTATGTGTATGTCAGAGACATATCTCACAAGTTATAGACACTGTTATGTGTGTGTCAGAGACATATCACACAAGTTATAGACACTGTTATGTGTGTGTCTGAGACATATCACACAAGTTATAGACACTGTTATGTGTGTGTCAGAGACATATCTCACAAGTTATAGACACTGTTATGTGTGTGTCAGAGACATATCACACAAGTTAGAGACATTGTTATGTATGTATCAGGGATAGATCCCACAAGTTATAGACACTGTTATGTGTGTATCAGAGACATATCTCACAAGTTATATACACTGTCATGTGTGTATCAGAGACATATCGCACAAGTTATAGACACTGTTATGTGTGTGTCAGAGACATATCACACAAGTTATAGACACTGTTATGTATGTATCAGAGACATATCTCACAAGTTATAGACACTGTTATGTGTGTGTCAGAGACATATCTCACAAGTTATAGACACTGTTATGTGTGTATCAGAGACATATCCCACAAGTTATAGACACTGTTATGTGTGTATCAGGGACATATCACACAAGTTATAGACACTGTTATGTATGTATCAGGGATAGATCCCACAAGTTATAGACACTGTTATGTATGTATCAGGGATAGATCCCACAAGTTATAGACACTGTTATGTATGTATCAGGGATAGATCCCACAAGTTATAGACACTGTTATGTGTGTGTCAGAGACATATCTCACAAGTTATAGACACTGTTATGTGTGTGTCAGAGACATATCACACAAGTTATAGACACTGTTATGTGTATGTCAGAGACATATCTCACAAGTTATAGACACTGTTATGTGTGTGTCAGAGACATATCACACAAGTTATAGACACTGTTATGTGTATATCTTAGACATATCACACAAGTTATAGACACTGTTATGTGTATGTCAGAGACATATCTCACAAGTTATAGACACAGTTATGTGTGTGTCAGAGACATATCTCACAAGTTATAGACACTGTTATGTGTGTGTCTGAGACATATCACACAAGTTAGACACTGTTATGTGTGTGTCAGAGACATATCACACAAGTTATAGACACTGTTATGTGTGTGTCAGAGACATATCCCACAAGTTATAGACACTGTTATGTGTGTGTCAGAGACATATCACACAAGTTATAGACACTGTTATGAGTGTGTCAGAGACATATCTCACAAGTTATAGACATTGTTATGTGTGTGTCAGAGACATATCTCACAAGTTATAGACACTGTTATGTGTGTGTCAGAGACATATCACACAAGTTATAGACACTGTTATGTGTGTGTCAGAGACATATCACACAAGTTATAGACACTATTATGTGTGTGTCAGAGACATATCACACAAGTTATAGACACTGTTATGTGTGTGTCAGAGACATATCACACAAGTTATAGACACTGTTATGTGTGTGTCAGAGACATATCTCACAAGTTATAGACACTGTTATGTGTGTGTCAGAGACATATCACACAAGTTATAGACACTGTTATGTGTATGTCAGAGACATATCTCACAAGTTATAGACACTGTTATGTGTATATCTTAGACATATCACACAAGTTATAGACACTGTTATGTGTGTGTCAGAGACATATCACACAAGTTATAGACACTGTTATGTGTGTGTCAGAGACATATCACACAAGTTATAGACACTGTTATGTGTGTGTCAGAGACATATCACACAAGTTATAGACACTGTTATGTGTATATCTTAGACATATCACACAAGTTATAGACACTGTTATGTGTATATCTTAGACATATCACACAAGTTATAGACACTGTTATGTGTATGTCAGAGACATATCTCACAAGTTATAGACACTGTTATGTGTGTGTCAGAGACATATCTCACAAGTTATAGACACTGTTATGTGTGTGTCTGAGACATATCACACAAGTTAGACACTGTTATGTGTGTGTCAGAGACATATCACACAAGTTATAGACACTGTTATGTGTGTGTCAGAGACATATCCCACAAGTTATAGACACTGTTATGTGTGTGTCAGAGACATATCACACAAGTTATAGACACTGTTATGAGTGTGTCAGAGACATATCTCACAAGTTATAGACACTGTTATGTATGTATCAGGGATAGATCCCACAAGTTATAGACACTGTTATGTGTGTGTCAGAGACATATCCCACAAGTTATAGACACTGTTATGTGTGTGTCAGAGACATATCCCACAAGTTATAGACACTGTTATGTGTGTGTCAGAGACATATCCCACAAGTTATAGACACTGTTATGTATGTATCAGGGATAGATCCCACAAGTTATAGACACTGTTATGTGTGTGTCAGAGACATATCACACAAGTTATAGACACTGTTATGTGTATGTCTTAGACATATCTCACAAGTTATAGACACTGTTATGTGTGTGTCAGAGACATATCACACAAGTTATAGACACTGTTATGTGTGTGTCAGAGACATATCCCACAAGTTATAGACTTTGTTATGTATGTATCAGGGATAGATCCCACAAGTTATAGACACTGTTATGTGTGTGTCAGAGACATATCCCACAAGTTATAGACATTGTTATGTGTGTGTCAGAGACATATCACACAAGTTATAGACACTGTTATGTGTGTGTCAGAGACATATCACACAAGTTATAGACACTGTTATGTATGTATCAGGGATAGATCCCACAAGTTATAGAAACTGTTATGTGTGTGTCAGGGATAGATCCCACAAGTTATAGACACTGTTATGTGTATGTCAGAGACATATCTCACAAGTTATAGACACAGTTATGTGTGTGTCAGAGACATATCTCACAAGTTATAGACACTGTTATGTGTGTGTCTGAGACATATCACACAAGTTAGACACTGTTATGTGTGTGTCAGAGACATATCACACAAGTTATAGACACTGTTATGTGTGTGTCAGAGACATATCCCACAAGTTATAGACACTGTTATGTGTGTGTCAGAGACATATCCCACAAGTTATAGACACTGTTATGTGTGTGTCAGAGACATATCACACAAGTTATAGACATTGTTATGTGTGTGTCAGAGACATATCTCACAAGTTATAGACACTGTTATGTGTGTGTCAGAGACATATCTCACAAGTTATAGACACTGTTATGTGTGTGTCAGAGACATATCACACAAGTTATAGACACTGTTATGTGTGTGTCAGAGACATATCTCACAAGTTATAGACACTGTTATGTGTGTGTCAGAGACATATCACACAAGTTATAGACACTGTTATGTGTGTGTCAGAGACATATCACACAAGTTATAGACACTGTTATGTGTGTGTCAGAGACATATCACACAAGTTATAGACACTGTTATGTGTGTGTCAGAGACATATCTCACAAGTTATAGACACTGTTATGTGTGTGTCAGAGACATATCTCACAAGTTATAGACACTGTTATGTGTGTGTCAGAGACATATCTCACAAGTTATAGACACTGTTATGTGTGTGTCAGAGACATATCACACAAGTTATAGACACTGTTATGTGTGTGTCAGAGACATATCACACAAGTTATAGACACTGTTATGTGTGTGTCTGAGACATATCTCACAAGTTATAGACACTGTTATTTGTGTGTCAGAGACATATCACACAAGTTATAGACACTGTTATGTGTGTGTCAGAGACATATCACACAAGTTATAGACACTGTTATGTGTGTGTCTGAGACATATCTCACAAGTTATAGACACTGTTATGTGTGTGTCAGAGACATATCACACAAGTTATAGACACTTTTATGTGTGTGTCAGAGACATATCACACAAGTTATAGACACTTTTATGTGTGTGTCTGAGACATATCACACAAGTTATAGACACTGTTATGTGTGTGTCAGAGACATATCACACAAGTTATAGACACTGTTATGTGTGTGTCTGAGACATATCACACAAGTTATAGACACTGTTATGTGTGTGTCTGAGACATATCACACAAGTTATAGACACTGTTATGTGTGTGTCTGAGACATATCTCACAAGTTATAGACACTGTTATGTGTGTGTCAGAGACATATCACACAAGTTATAGACACTGTTATGTGTGTGTCAGAGACATATCTCACAAGTTATAGACACTGTTATGTGTGTGTCTGAGACATATCACACAAGTTATAGACACTGTTATGTGTGTGTCTGAGACATATCTCACAAGTTATAGACACTGTTATGTGTGTGTCAGAGACATATCACACAAGTTATAGACACTGTTATGTGTGTGTCAGAGACATATCTCACAAGTTATAGACACTGTTATGTGTGTGTCAGAGACATATCACACAAGTTATAGACACTGTTATGTGTGTGTCAGAGACATATCTCACAAGTTATAGACACTGTTATGTGTGTGTCAGAGACATATCTCACAAGTTATAGACACTGTTATGTGTGTGTCTGAGACATATCACACAAGTTATAGACACTGTTATGTGTGTGTCAGAGACATATCACACAAGTTATAGACACTGTTATGTGTGTGTCTGAGACATATCTCACAAGTTATAGACACTGTTATGTGTGTGTCAGAGACATATCACACAAGTTATAGACACTGTTATGTGTGTGTCAGAGACATATCACACAAGTTATAGACACTGTTATGTGTGTGTCAGAGACATATCACACAAGTTATAGACACTGTTATGTGTGTGTCTGAGACATATCTCACAAGTTATAGACACTGTTATGTGTGTGTCAGAGACATATCTCACAAGTTATAGACACTGTTATGTGTGTGTCAGAGACATATCACACAAGTTATAGACACTGTTATGTGTGTGTCAGGGACATATCTCACAAGTTATAGACACTGTTATGTGTATGTCAGAGACATATCCCACAAGTTATAGACACTGTTATGTGTGTGTCAGAGACATATCACACAAGTTATAGACACTGTTATGTGTGTGTCAGAGACATATCACACAAGTTATAGACACTGTTATGTGTGTGTCTGAGACATATCACACAAGTTATAGACACTGTTATGTGTGTGTCAGAGACATATCTCACAAGTTATAGACACTGTTATGTGTGTGTCAGAGACATATCACACAAGTTAGAGACATTGTTATGTATGTATCAGGGATAGATCCCACAAGTTATAGACACTGTTATGTGTGTATCAGAGACATATCTCACAAGTTATATACACTGTCATGTGTGTATCAGAGACATATCGCACAAGTTATAGACACTGTTATGTGTGTGTCAGAGACATATCACACAAGTTATAGACACTGTTATGTATGTATCAGAGACATATCACACAAGTTATAGACACTGTTATGTATGTATCAGAGACATATCACACAAGTTATAGACACTGTTATGTGTGTATCAGAGACATATCCAACAAGTTATAGACACTGTTATGTGTGTATCAGGGACATATCACACAAGTTATAGACACTGTTATGTATGTATCAGGGATAGATCCCACAAGTTATAGACACTGTTATGTATGTATCAGGGATAGATCCCACAAGTTATAGACACTGTTATGTATGTATCAGGGATAGATCCCACAAGTTATAGACACTGTTATGTGTGTGTCAGAGACATATCTCACAAGTTATAGACACTGTTATGTGTGTGTCAGAGACATATCACACAAGTTATAGACACTGTTATGTGTATGTCAGAGACATATCTCACAAGTTATAGACACTGTTATGTGTGTGTCAGAGACATATCACACAAGTTATAGACACTGTTATGTGTATATCTTAGACATATCACACAAGTTATAGACACTGTTATGTGTATGTCAGAGACATATCTCACAAGTTATAGACACAGTTATGTGTGTGTCAGAGACATATCTCACAAGTTATAGACACTGTTATGTGTGTGTCTGAGACATATCACACAAGTTAGACACTGTTATGTGTGTGTCAGAGACATATCACACAAGTTATAGACACTGTTATGTGTGTGTCAGAGACATATCCCACAAGTTATAGACACTGTTATGTGTGTGTCAGAGACATATCACACAAGTTATAGACACTGTTATGAGTGTGTCAGAGACATATCTCACAAGTTATAGACATTGTTATGTGTGTGTCAGAGACATATCTCACAAGTTATAGACACTGTTATGTGTGTGTCAGAGACATATCACACAAGTTATAGACACTGTTATGTGTGTGTCTGAGACATATCTCACAAGTTATAGACACTGTTATGTGTGTGTCAGAGACATATCTCACAAGTTATAGACACTGTTATGTGTGTGTCTGAGACATATCACACAAGTTATAGACACTGTTATGTGTGTGTCAGAGACATATCACACAAGTTATAGACACTGTTATGTGTGTGTCTGAGACATATCTCACAAGTTATAGACACTGTTATGTGTGTGTCAGAGACATATCACACAAGTTATAGACACTGTTATGTGTGTGTCTGAGACATATCTCACAAGTTATAGACACTGTTATGTGTGTGTCAGAGACATATCACACAAGTTATAGACACTGTTATGTGTGTGTCAGAGACATATCTCACAAGTTATAGACACTGTTATGTATGTATCAGGGATAGATCCCACAAGTTATAGAAACTGTTATGTGTATGTCAGAGACATATCTCACAAGTTATAGACACTGTTATGTGTGTGTCAGAGACATATCACACAAGTTATAGACACTGTTATGTGTGTGTCTGAGACATATCACACAAGTTATAGACACTGTTATGTGTGTGTCAGAGACATATCTCACAAGTTATAGACACTGTTATGTGTGTGTCAGAGACATATCACACAAGTTAGAGACATTGTTATGTATGTATCAGGGATAGATCCCACAAGTTATAGACACTGTTATGTGTGTATCAGAGACATATCTCACAAGTTATATACACTGTCATGTGTGTATCAGAGACATATCGCACAAGTTATAGACACTGTTATGTGTGTGTCAGAGACATATCACACAAGTTATAGACACTGTTATGTATGTATCAGAGACATATCTCACAAGTTATAGACACTGTTATGTGTGTGTCAGAGACATATCTCACAAGTTATAGACACTGTTATGTGTGTATCAGAGACATATCCCACAAGTTATAGACACTGTTATGTGTGTATCAGGGACATATCACACAAGTTATAGACACTGTTATGTATGTATCAGGGATAGATCCCACAAGTTATAGACACTGTTATGTATGTATCAGGGATAGATCCCACAAGTTATAGACACTGTTATGTATGTATCAGGGATAGATCCCACAAGTTATAGACACTGTTATGTGTGTGTCAGAGACATATCTCACAAGTTATAGACACTGTTATGTGTGTGTCAGAGACATATCACACAAGTTATAGACACTGTTATGTGTATGTCAGAGACATATCTCACAAGTTATAGACACTGTTATGTGTGTGTCAGAGACATATCACACAAGTTATAGACACTGTTATGTGTATATCTTAGACATATCACACAAGTTATAGACACTGTTATGTGTATGTCAGAGACATATCTCACAAGTTATAGACACAGTTATGTGTGTGTCAGAGACATATCTCACAAGTTATAGACACTGTTATGTGTGTGTCTGAGACATATCACACAAGTTAGACACTGTTATGTGTGTGTCAGAGACATATCACACAAGTTATAGACACTGTTATGTGTGTGTCAGAGACATATCCCACAAGTTATAGACACTGTTATGTGTGTGTCAGAGACATATCACACAAGTTATAGACACTGTTATGAGTGTGTCAGAGACATATCTCACAAGTTATAGACATTGTTATGTGTGTGTCAGAGACATATCTCACAAGTTATAGACACTGTTATGTGTGTGTCAGAGACATATCACACAAGTTATAGACACTGTTATGTGTGTGTCAGAGACATATCACACAAGTTATAGACACTATTATGTGTGTGTCAGAGACATATCACACAAGTTATAGACACTGTTATGTGTGTGTCAGAGACATATCACACAAGTTATAGACACTGTTATGTGTGTGTCAGAGACATATCTCACAAGTTATAGACACTGTTATGTGTGTGTCAGAGACATATCACACAAGTTATAGACACTGTTATGTGTATGTCAGAGACATATCTCACAAGTTATAGACACTGTTATGTGTATATCTTAGACATATCACACAAGTTATAGACACTGTTATGTGTGTGTCAGAGACATATCACACAAGTTATAGACACTGTTATGTGTGTGTCAGAGACATATCACACAAGTTATAGACACTGTTATGTGTGTGTCAGAGACATATCACACAAGTTATAGACACTGTTATGTGTATATCTTAGACATATCACACAAGTTATAGACACTGTTATGTGTATATCTTAGACATATCACACAAGTTATAGACACTGTTATGTGTATGTCAGAGACATATCTCACAAGTTATAGACACTGTTATGTGTGTGTCAGAGACATATCTCACAAGTTATAGACACTGTTATGTGTGTGTCTGAGACATATCACACAAGTTAGACACTGTTATGTGTGTGTCAGAGACATATCACACAAGTTATAGACACTGTTATGTGTGTGTCAGAGACATATCCCACAAGTTATAGACACTGTTATGTGTGTGTCAGAGACATATCACACAAGTTATAGACACTGTTATGAGTGTGTCAGAGACATATCTCACAAGTTATAGACACTGTTATGTATGTATCAGGGATAGATCCCACAAGTTATAGACACTGTTATGTGTGTGTCAGAGACATATCCCACAAGTTATAGACACTGTTATGTGTGTGTCAGAGACATATCCCACAAGTTATAGACACTGTTATGTGTGTGTCAGAGACATATCCCACAAGTTATAGACACTGTTATGTATGTATCAGGGATAGATCCCACAAGTTATAGACACTGTTATGTGTGTGTCAGAGACATATCACACAAGTTATAGACACTGTTATGTGTATGTCTTAGACATATCTCACAAGTTATAGACACTGTTATGTGTGTGTCAGAGACATATCACACAAGTTATAGACACTGTTATGTGTGTGTCAGAGACATATCCCACAAGTTATAGACTTTGTTATGTATGTATCAGGGATAGATCCCACAAGTTATAGACACTGTTATGTGTGTGTCAGAGACATATCCCACAAGTTATAGACACTGTTATGTGTGTGTCAGAGACATATCTCACAAGTTATAGACACTGTTATGTATGTATCAGGGATAGATCCCACAAGTTATAGACACTGTTATGTGTGTGTCAGAGACATATCTCACAAGTTATAGACACTGTTATGTGTGTGTCAGAGACATATCCCACAAGTTATAGACACTGTTATGTGTGTGTCAGAGACATATCCCACAAGTTATAGACATTGTTATGTGTGTGTCAGAGACATATCACACAAGTTATAGACACTGTTATGTATGTATCAGGGATAGATCCCACAAGTTATAGAAACTGTTATGTGTGTGTCAGGGATAGATCCCACAAGTTATAGACACTGTTATGTGTATGTCAGAGACATATCTCACAAGTTATAGACACAGTTATGTGTGTGTCAGAGACATATCTCACAAGTTATAGACACTGTTATGTGTGTGTCTGAGACATATC
Organism: Cepaea hortensis; assembly: GCA_963921405.1. Classification (NCBI taxonomy): domain Eukaryota; kingdom Metazoa; phylum Mollusca; class Gastropoda; order Stylommatophora; family Helicidae; genus Cepaea; species Cepaea hortensis. The sequence continues at coordinate 520,983,628 of OY992876.1, forward strand.
ACACAAGTTAGACACTGTTATGTGTGTGTCAGAGACATATCACACAAGTTATAGACACTGTTATGTGTGTGTCAGAGACATATCCCACAAGTTATAGACACTGTTATGTGTGTGTCAGAGACATATCCCACAAGTTATAGACACTGTTATGTGTGTGTCAGAGACATATCACACAAGTTATAGACACTGTTATGTGTGTGTCAGAGACATATCTCACAAGTTATAGACACTGTTATGTGTGTGTCAGAGACATATCTCACAAGTTATAGACACTGTTATGTGTGTGTCAGAGACATATCACACAAGTTATAGACACTGTTATGTGTGTGTCAGAGACATATCACACAAGTTATAGACACTGTTATGTGTGTGTCAGAGACATATCACACAAGTTATAGACACTGTTATGTGTGTGTCAGAGACATATCACACAAGTTATAGACACTGTTATGTGTGTGTCAGAGACATATCTCACAAGTTATAGACACTGTTATGTGTGTGTCAGAGACATATCTCACAAGTTATAGACACTGTTATGTGTGTGTCAGAGACATATCTCACAAGTTATAGACACTGTTATGTGTGTGTCAGAGACATATCACACAAGTTATAGACACTGTTATGTGTGTGTCAGAGACATATCACACAAGTTATAGACACTGTTATGTGTGTGTCTGAGACATATCTCACAAGTTATAGACACTGTTATTTGTGTGTCAGAGACATATCACACAAGTTATAGACACTGTTATGTGTGTGTCAGAGACATATCACACAAGTTATAGACACTGTTATGTGTGTGTCTGAGACATATCTCACAAGTTATAGACACTGTTATGTGTGTGTCAGAGACATATCACACAAGTTATAGACACTTTTATGTGTGTGTCAGAGACATATCACACAAGTTATAGACACTTTTATGTGTGTGTCTGAGACATATCACACAAGTTATAGACACTGTTATGTGTGTGTCAGAGACATATCACACAAGTTATAGACACTGTTATGTGTGTGTCTGAGACATATCACACAAGTTATAGACACTGTTATGTGTGTGTCTGAGACATATCACACAAGTTATAGACACTGTTATGTGTGTGTCTGAGACATATCTCACAAGTTATAGACACTGTTATGTGTGTGTCAGAGACATATCACACAAGTTATAGACACTGTTATGTGTGTGTCAGAGACATATCTCACAAGTTATAGACACTGTTATGTGTGTGTCTGAGACATATCACACAAGTTATAGACACTGTTATGTGTGTGTCTGAGACATATCTCACAAGTTATAGACACTGTTATGTGTGTGTCAGAGACATATCACACAAGTTATAGACACTGTTATGTGTGTGTCAGAGACATATCTCACAAGTTATAGACACTGTTATGTGTGTGTCAGAGACATATCACACAAGTTATAGACACTGTTATGTGTGTGTCAGAGACATATCTCACAAGTTATAGACACTGTTATGTGTGTGTCAGAGACATATCTCACAAGTTATAGACACTGTTATGTGTGTGTCTGAGACATATCACACAAGTTATAGACACTGTTATGTGTGTGTCAGAGACATATCACACAAGTTATAGACACTGTTATGTGTGTGTCTGAGACATATCTCACAAGTTATAGACACTGTTATGTGTGTGTCAGAGACATATCACACAAGTTATAGACACTGTTATGTGTGTGTCAGAGACATATCACACAAGTTATAGACACTGTTATGTGTGTGTCAGAGACATATCACACAAGTTATAGACACTGTTATGTGTGTGTCTGAGACATATCTCACAAGTTATAGACACTGTTATGTGTGTGTCAGAGACATATCTCACAAGTTATAGACACTGTTATGTGTGTGTCAGAGACATATCACACAAGTTATAGACACTGTTATGTGTGTGTCAGGGACATATCTCACAAGTTATAGACACTGTTATGTGTATGTCAGAGACATATCCCACAAGTTATAGACACTGTTATGTGTGTGTCAGAGACATATCACACAAGTTATAGACACTGTTATGTGTGTGTCTGAGACATATCACACAAGTTATAGACACTGTTATGTGTGTGTCAGAGACATATCTCACAAGTTATAGACACTGTTATGTGTGTGTCAGAGACATATCACACAAGTTAGAGACATTGTTATGTATGTATCAGGGATAGATCCCACAAGTTATAGACACTGTTATGTGTGTATCAGAGACATATCTCACAAGTTATATACACTGTCATGTGTGTATCAGAGACATATCGCACAAGTTATAGACACTGTTATGTGTGTGTCAGAGACATATCACACAAGTTATAGACACTGTTATGTATGTATCAGAGACATATCACACAAGTTATAGACACTGTTATGTATGTATCAGAGACATATCACACAAGTTATAGACACTGTTATGTGTGTATCAGAGACATATCCAACAAGTTATAGACACTGTTATGTGTGTATCAGGGACATATCACACAAGTTATAGACACTGTTATGTATGTATCAGGGATAGATCCCACAAGTTATAGACACTGTTATGTATGTATCAGGGATAGATCCCACAAGTTATAGACACTGTTATGTATGTATCAGGGATAGATCCCACAAGTTATAGACACTGTTATGTGTGTGTCAGAGACATATCACACAAGTTATAGACACTGTTATGTGTGTGTCAGAGACATATCTCACAAGTTATAGACACTGTTATGTGTGTGTCAGAGACATATCACACAAGTTATAGACACTGTTATGTGTGTGTCAGAGACATATCACACAAGTTATAGACACTGTTATGTGTGTGTCAGAGACATATCACACAAGTTATAGACACTGTTATGTGTGTGTCAGAGACATATCTCACAAGTTATAGACACTGTTATGTGTGTGTCAGAGACATATCTCACAAGTTATAGACACTGTTATGTGTGTGTCAGAGACATATCTCACAAGTTATAGACACTGTTATGTGTGTGTCAGAGACATATCACACAAGTTATAGACACTGTTATGTGTGTGTCAGAGACATATCACACAAGTTATAGACACTGTTATGTGTGTGTCTGAGACATATCTCACAAGTTATAGACACTGTTATTTGTGTGTCAGAGACATATCACACAAGTTATAGACACTGTTATGTGTGTGTCAGAGACATATCACACAAGTTATAGACACTGTTATGTGTGTGTCTGAGACATATCTCACAAGTTATAGACACTGTTATGTGTGTGTCAGAGACATATCACACAAGTTATAGACACTTTTATGTGTGTGTCAGAGACATATCACACAAGTTATAGACACTTTTATGTGTGTGTCTGAGACATATCACACAAGTTATAGACACTGTTATGTGTGTGTCAGAGACATATCACACAAGTTATAGACACTGTTATGTGTGTGTCTGAGACATATCACACAAGTTATAGACACTGTTATGTGTGTGTCTGAGACATATCACACAAGTTATAGACACTGTTATGTGTGTGTCTGAGACATATCTCACAAGTTATAGACACTGTTATGTGTGTGTCAGAGACATATCACACAAGTTATAGACACTGTTATGTGTGTGTCAGAGACATATCTCACAAGTTATAGACACTGTTATGTGTGTGTCTGAGACATATCACACAAGTTATAGACACTGTTATGTGTGTGTCTGAGACATATCTCACAAGTTATAGACACTGTTATGTGTGTGTCAGAGACATATCACACAAGTTATAGACACTGTTATGTGTGTGTCAGAGACATATCTCACAAGTTATAGACACTGTTATGTGTGTGTCAGAGACATATCACACAAGTTATAGACACTGTTATGTGTGTGTCAGAGACATATCTCACAAGTTATAGACACTGTTATGTGTGTGTCAGAGACATATCTCACAAGTTATAGACACTGTTATGTGTGTGTCTGAGACATATCACACAAGTTATAGACACTGTTATGTGTGTGTCAGAGACATATCACACAAGTTATAGACACTGTTATGTGTGTGTCTGAGACATATCTCACAAGTTATAGACACTGTTATGTGTGTGTCAGAGACATATCACACAAGTTATAGACACTGTTATGTGTGTGTCAGAGACATATCACACAAGTTATAGACACTGTTATGTGTGTGTCAGAGACATATCACACAAGTTATAGACACTGTTATGTGTGTGTCTGAGACATATCTCACAAGTTATAGACACTGTTATGTGTGTGTCAGAGACATATCTCACAAGTTATAGACACTGTTATGTGTGTGTCAGAGACATATCACACAAGTTATAGACACTGTTATGTGTGTGTCAGGGACATATCTCACAAGTTATAGACACTGTTATGTGTATGTCAGAGACATATCCCACAAGTTATAGACACTGTTATGTGTGTGTCAGAGACATATCACACAAGTTATAGACACTGTTATGTGTGTGTCTGAGACATATCACACAAGTTATAGACACTGTTATGTGTGTGTCAGAGACATATCTCACAAGTTATAGACACTGTTATGTGTGTGTCAGAGACATATCACACAAGTTAGAGACATTGTTATGTATGTATCAGGGATAGATCCCACAAGTTATAGACACTGTTATGTGTGTATCAGAGACATATCTCACAAGTTATATACACTGTCATGTGTGTATCAGAGACATATCGCACAAGTTATAGACACTGTTATGTGTGTGTCAGAGACATATCACACAAGTTATAGACACTGTTATGTATGTATCAGAGACATATCACACAAGTTATAGACACTGTTATGTATGTATCAGAGACATATCACACAAGTTATAGACACTGTTATGTGTGTATCAGAGACATATCCAACAAGTTATAGACACTGTTATGTGTGTATCAGGGACATATCACACAAGTTATAGACACTGTTATGTATGTATCAGGGATAGATCCCACAAGTTATAGACACTGTTATGTATGTATCAGGGATAGATCCCACAAGTTATAGACACTGTTATGTATGTATCAGGGATAGATCCCACAAGTTATAGACACTGTTATGTGTGTGTCAGAGACATATCTCACAAGTTATAGACACTGTTATGTGTGTGTCAGAGACATATCACACAAGTTATAGACACTGTTATGTGTATGTCAGAGACATATCTCACAAGTTATAGACACTGTTATGTGTGTGTCAGAGACATATCACACAAGTTATAGACACTGTTATGTGTATATCTTAGACATATCACACAAGTTATAGACACTGTTATGTGTATGTCAGAGACATATCTCACAAGTTATAGACACAGTTATGTGTGTGTCAGAGACATATCTCACAAGTTATAGACACTGTTATGTGTGTGTCTGAGACATATCACACAAGTTAGACACTGTTATGTGTGTGTCAGAGACATATCACACAAGTTATAGACACTGTTATGTGTGTGTCAGAGACATATCCCACAAGTTATAGACACTGTTATGTGTGTGTCAGAGACATATCACACAAGTTATAGACACTGTTATGAGTGTGTCAGAGACATATCTCACAAGTTATAGACATTGTTATGTGTGTGTCTGAGACATATCACACAAGTTATAGACACTGTTATGTGTGTGTCAGAGACATATCTCACAAGTTATAGACACTGTTATGTGTGTGTCAGAGACATATCACATAAGTTAGAGACATTGTTATGTATGTATCAGGGATAGATCCCACAAGTTATAGACACTGTTATGTGTGTATCAGAGACATATCTCACAAGTTATATACACTGTCATGTGTGTATCAGAGACATATCGCACAAGTTATAGACACTGTTATGTGTGTGTCAGAGACATATCACACAAGTTATAGACACTGTTATGTATGTATCAGAGACATATCACACAAGTTATAGACACTGTTATGTATGTATCAGAGACATATCACACAAGTTATAGACACTGTTATGTGTGTATCAGAGACATATCCCACAAGTTATAGACACTGTTATGTGTGTATCAGGGACATATCACACAAGTTATAGACACTGTTATGTATGTATCAGGGATAGATCCCACAAGTTATAGACACTGTTATGTATGTATCAGGGATAGATCCCACAAGTTATAGACACTGTTATGTATGTATCAGGGATAGATCCCACAAGTTATAGACACTGTTATGTGTGTGTCAGAGACATATCTCACAAGTTATAGACACTGTTATGTGTGTGTCAGAGACATATCACACAAGTTATAGACACTGTTATGTGTATGTCAGAGACATATCTCACAAGTTATAGACACTGTTATGTGTGTGTCAGAGACATATCACACAAGTTATAGACACTGTTATGTGTATATCTTAGACATATCACACAAGTTATAGACACTGTTATGTGTATGTCAGAGACATATCTCACAAGTTATAGACACAGTTATGTGTGTGTCAGAGACATATCTCACAAGTTATAGACACTGTTATGTGTGTGTCTGAGACATATCACACAAGTTAGACACTGTTATGTGTGTGTCAGAGACATATCACACAAGTTATAGACACTGTTATGTGTGTGTCAGAGACATATCCCACAAGTTATAGACACTGTTATGTGTGTGTCAGAGACATATCACACAAGTTATAGACACTGTTATGAGTGTGTCAGAGACATATCTCACAAGTTATAGACATTGTTATGTGTGTGTCAGAGACATATCTCACAAGTTATAGACACTGTTATGTGTGTGTCAGAGACATATCACACAAGTTATAGACACTGTTATGTGTGTGTCAGAGACATATCACACAAGTTATAGACACTATTATGTGTGTGTCAGAGACATATCTCACAAGTTATAGACACTGTTATGTGTGTGTCAGAGACATATCACACAAGTTATAGACACTGTTATGTGTGTGTCAGAGACATATCACACAAGTTATAGACACTGTTATGTGTGTGTCAGAGACATATCTCACAAGTTATAGACACTGTTATGTGTGTGTCAGAGACATATCACACAAGTTATAGACACTGTTATGTGTGTGTCAGAGACATATCTCACAAGTTATAGACACTGTTATGTGTGTGTCAGAGACATATCACACAAGTTATAGACACTGTTATGTGTGTGTCAGAGACATATCACACAAGTTATAGACACTGTTATGTGTGTGTCTGAGACATATCTCACAAGTTATAGACACTGTTATTTGTGTGTCAGAGACATATCACACAAGTTATAGACACTGTTATGTGTGTGTCAGAGACATATCACACAAGTTATAGACACTGTTATGTGTGTGTCTGAGACATATCTCACAAGTTATAGACACTGTTATGTGTGTGTCAGAGACATATCACACAAGTTATAGACACTGTTATGTGTGTGTCAGAGACATATCACACAAGTTATAGACACTTTTATGTGTGTGTCTGAGACATATCACACAAGTTATAGACACTGTTATGTGTGTGTCAGAGACATATCACACAAGTTATAGACACTGTTATGTGTGTGTCAGAGACATATCACACAAGTTATAGACACTGTTATGTGTGTGTCTGAGACATATCACACAAGTTATAGACACTGTTATGTGTGTGTCTGAGACATATCTCACAAGTTATAGACACTGTTATGTGTGTGTCAGAGACATATCACACAAGTTATAGACACTGTTATGTGTGTGTCAGAGACATATCTCACAAGTTATAGACACTGTTATGTGTGTGTCTGAGACATATCACACAAGTTATAGACACTGTTATGTGTGTGTCTGAGACATATCTCACAAGTTATAAAAACTGTTATGTGTGTGTCAGAGACATATCACACAAGTTATAGACACTGTTATGTGTGTGTCAGAGACATATCTCACAAGTTATAGACACTGTTATGTGTGTGTCAGAGACATATCACACAAGTTATAGACACTGTTATGTGTGTGTCTGAGACATATCACACAAGTTATAGACACTGTTATGTGTGTGTCAGAGACATATCTCACAAGTTATAGACACTGTTATGTGTGTGTCAGAGACATATCTCACAAGTTATAGACACTGTTATGTGTGTGTCAGAGACATATCACACAAGTTATAGACACTGTTATGTGTGTGTCTGAGACATATCTCACAAGTTATAGACACTGTTATGTGTGTGTCAGAGACATATCTCACAAGTTATAGACACTGTTATGTGTGTGTCTGAGACATATCACACAAGTTATAGACACTGTTATGTGTGTGTCAGAGACATATCACACAAGTTATAGACACTGTTATGTGTGTGTCTGAGACATATCTCACAAGTTATAGACACTGTTATGTGTGTGTCAGAGACATATCACACAAGTTATAGACACTGTTATGTGTGTGTTTGAGACATATCTCACAAGTTATAGACACTGTTATGTGTGTGTCAGAGACATATCACACAAGTTATAGACACTGTTATGTGTGTGTCAGAGACATATCTCACAAGTTATAGACACTGTTATGTATGTATCAGGGATAGATCCCACAAGTTATAGAAACTGTTATGTGTATGTCAGAGACATATCTCACAAGTTATAGACACTGTTATGTGTGTGTCAGAGACATATCACACAAGTTAGAGACACTGTTATGTGTGTGTCTGAGACATATCACACAAGTTATAGACACTGTTATGTGTGTGTCAGAGACATATCTCACAAGTTATAGACACTGTTATGTGTGTGTCAGAGACATATCACACAAGTTAGAGACATTGTTATGTATGTATCAGGGATAGATCCCACAAGTTATAGACACTGTTATGTGTGTATCAGAGACATATCTCACAAGTTATATACACTGTCATGTGTGTATCAGAGACATATCGCACAAGTTATAGACACTGTTATGTGTGTGTCAGAGACATATCACACAAGTTATAGACACTGTTATGTATGTATCAGAGACATATCACACAAGTTATAGACACTGTTATGTATGTATCAGAGACATATCACACAAGTTATAGACACTGTTATGTGTGTATCAGAGACATATCCCACAAGTTATAGACACTGTTATGTGTGTATCAGGGACATATCACACAAGTTATGACACTGTTATGTGTGTATCAGGGACATATCACACAAGTTATAGACACTGTTATGTGTGTATCAGGGACATATCACACAAGTTATAGACACTGTTATGTGTGTATCAGGGACATATCCCACAAGTTATAGACACTGTTATGTGTGTATCAAGGACATATCACACAAGTTATAGACACTGTTATGTGTGTATCAGGGACATATCACACAAGTTATAGACACTGTTATGTGTATGTCAGAGACATATCACACAAGTTATAGACACTGTTATGTGTGTGTCAGAGACATATCACACAAGTTATAGACACTGTTATGTGTGTGTCTGAGACATATCACACAAGTTATAGACACTGTTATGTGTGTGTCTGAGACATATCTCACAAGTTATAGACACTGTTATGTGTGTGTCTGAGACATATCTCACAAGTTATAGACACTGTTATGTGTGTGTCAGAGACATATCTCACAAGTTATAGACACTGTTATGTGTGTGTCTGAGACATATCACACAAGTTATAGACACTGTTATGTGTGTGTCTGAGACATATCTCACAAGTTATAGACACTGTTATGTGTGTGTCAGAGACATATCACACAAGTTATAGACACTGTTATGTGTGTGTCAGAGACATATCTCACAAGTTATAGACACTGTTATGTGTGTGTCAGAGACATATCACACAAGTTATAGACACTGTTATGTGTGTGTCTGAGACATATCACACAAGTTATAGACACTGTTATGTGTGTGTCAGAGACATATCTCACAAGTTATAGACACTGTTATGTGTGTGTCAGAGACATATCTCACAAGTTATAGACACTGTTATGTGTGTGTCAGAGACATATCACACAAGTTATAGACACTGTTATGTGTGTGTCTGAGACATATCTCACAAGTTATAGACACTGTTATGTGTGTGTCAGAGACATATCTCACAAGTTATAGACACTGTTATGTGTTTGTCTGAGACATATCACACAAGTTATAGACACTGTTATGTGTGTGTCAGAGACATATCACACAAGTTATAGACACTGTTATGTGTGTGTCTGAGACATATCTCACAAGTTATAGACACTGTTATGTGTGTGTCAGAGACATATCACACAAGTTATAGACACTGTTATGTGTGTGTCTGAGACATATCTCACAAGTTATAGACACTGTTATGTGTGTGTCAGAGACATATCACACAAGTTATAGACACTGTTATGTGTGTGTCAGAGACATATCTCACAAGTTATAGACACTGTTATGTATGTATCAGGGATAGATCCCACAAGTTATAGAAACTGTTATGTGTATGTCAGAGACATATCTCACAAGTTATAGACACTGTTATGTGTGTGTCAGAGACATATCACACAAGTTATAGACACTGATATGTGTGTGTCTGAGACATATCACACAAGTTATAGACACTGTTATGTGTGTGTCAGAGACATATCTCACAAGTTATAGACACTGTTATGTGTGTGTCAGAGACATATCACACAAGTTAGAGACACTGTTATGTATGTATCAGGGATAGATCCCACAAGTTATAGACACTGTTATGTGTGTATCAGAGACATATCTCACAAGTTATATACACTGTCATGTGTGTATCAGAGACATATCGCACAAGTTATAGACACTGTTATGTGTGTGTCAGAGACATATCACACAAGTTATAGACACTGTTATGTATGTATCAGAGACATATCACACAAGTTATAGACACTGTTATGTATGTATCAGAGACATATCACACAAGTTATAGACACTGTTATGTGTGTATCAGAGACATATCCCACAAGTTATAGACACTGTTATGTGTGTATCAGGGACATATCACACAAGTTATAGACACTGTTATGTGTGTATCAGGGACATATCACACAAGTTATAGACACTGTTATGTGTGTATCAGGGACATATCACACAAGTTATAGACACTGTTATGTGTGTATCAGGGACATATCCCACAAGTTATAGACACTGTTATGTGTGTATCAAGGACATATCACACAAGTTATAGACACTGTTATGTGTGTATCAGGGACATATCACACAAGTTATAGACACTGTTATGTGTGTATCAGGGACATATCACACAAGTTATAGACACTGTTATGTGTGTATCAGGGACATATCACACAAGTTATAGACACTGTTATGTGTGTATCAGGGACATATCACACAAGTTATAGACACTGTTATGTGTGTATCAGAGACATATCACACAAGTTATAGACACTGTTATGTGTGTATCAGGGACATATCACACAAGTTATAGACACTGTTATGTGTGTATCAGGGACATATCACACAAGTTATAGACACTGTTATGTGTGTATCAGGGACATATCACACAAGTTATAGACACTGTAATGTGTGTATCAGGGACATATCACACAAGTTATAGACACTGTTATGTGTGTATCAGGGACATATCACACAAGTTATAGACACTGTTAGGTGTGTGTCAGAGACATATCACACAAGTTATAGACACTGTTAGGTGTGTATCAGAGACATATCACACAAGTTATAGACACTGTTATGTGTGTATCAGGGACATATCACACATGTTATAGACACTGTTATGTGTGTGTCAGAGACATATCACACAAGTTATAGACACTGTTAGGTGTGTATCAGAGACATATCACACAAGTTATAGACACTGTTATGTATGTATCAGAGACATATCCCACAAGTTATAGACACTGTTATGTGTGTGTCAGAGACATATCACACAAGTTATAGACACTGTTATGAGTGTGTCAGAGACATATCTCACAAGTTATAGACATTGTTATGTGTGTGTCAGAGACATATCTAACAAGTTATAGACACTGTTATGTGTGTGTCAGAGACATATCACACAAGTTATAGACACTGTTATGTGTGTGTCAGAGACATATCACACAAGTTATAGACACTATTATGTGTGTGTCAGAGACATATCTCACAAGTTATAGACACTGTTATGTGTGTGTCAGAGACATATCACACAAGTTATAGACACTGTTATGTGTGTGTCAGAGACATATCACACAAGTTATAGACACTGTTATGTGTGTGTCAGAGACATATCTCACAAGTTATAGACACTGTTATGTGTGTGTCAGAGACATATCACACAAGTTATAGACACTGTTATGTGTGTGTCAGAGACATATCTCACAAGTTATAGACACTGTTATGTGTGTCAGAGACATATCACACAAGTTATAGACACTGTTATGTGTGTGTCAGAGACATATCACACAAGTTATAGACACTGTTATGTGTGTGTCTGAGACATATCTCACAAGTTATAGACACTGTTATTTGTGTGTCAGAGACATATCACACAAGTTATAGACACTGTTATGTGTGTGTCAGAGACATATCACACAAGTTATAGACACTGTTATGTGTGTGTCTGAGACATATCTCACAAGTTATAGACACTGTTATGTGTGTGTCAGAGACATATCACACAAGTTATAGACACTGTTATGTGTGTGTCAGAGACATATCACACAAGTTATAGACACTTTTATGTGTGTGTCTGAGACATATCACACAAGTTATAGACACTGTTATGTGTGTGTCAGAGACATATCACACAAGTTATAGACACTGTTATGTGTGTGTCAGAGACATATCACACAAGTTATAGACACTGTTATGTGTGTGTCTGAGACATATCACACAAGTTATAGACACTGTTATGTGTGTGTCAGAGACATATCTCACAAGTTATAGACACTGTTATGTGTGTGTCAGAGACATATCTCACAAGTTATAGACACTGTTATGTGTGTGTCAGAGACATATCACACAAGTTATAGACACTGTTATGTGTGTGTCTGAGACATATCTCACAAGTTATAGACACTGTTATGTGTGTGTCAGAGACATATCTCACAAGTTATAGACACTGTTATGTGTGTGTCTGAGACATATCACACAAGTTATAGACACTGTTATGTGTGTGTCAGAGACATATCACACAAGTTATAGACACTGTTATGTGTGTGTCTGAGACATATCTCACAAGTTATAGACACTGTTATGTGTGTGTCAGAGACATATCACACAAGTTATAGACACTGTTATGTGTGTGTCTGAGACATATCTCACAAGTTATAGACACTGTTATGTGTGTGTCAGAGACATATCACACAAGTTATAGACACTGTTATGTGTGTGTCAGAGACATATCTCACAAGTTATAGACACTGTTATGTATGTATCAGGGATAGATCCCACAAGTTATAGAAACTGTTATGTGTATGTCAGAGACATATCTCACAAGTTATAGACACTGTTATGTGTGTGTCAGAGACATATCACACAAGTTATAGACACTGTTATGTGTGTGTCTGAGACATATCACACAAGTTATAGACACTGTTATGTGTGTGTCAGAGACATATCTCACAAGTTATAGACACTGTTATGTGTGTGTCAGAGACATATCACACAAGTTAGAGACACTGTTATGTATGTATCAGGGATAGATCCCACAAGTTATAGATACTGTTATGTGTGTATCAGAGACATATCTCACAAGTTATAGACACTGTTATGTGTGTGTCAGAGACATATCTCACAAGTTATAGACACTGTTATGTATGTATCAGGGATAGATCCCACAAGTTATAGACACTGTTATGTGTGTATCAGAGACATATCTCACAAGTTATATACACTGTCATGTGTGTATCAGAGACATATCGCACAAGTTATAGACACTGTTATGTGTGTGTCAGAGACATATCACACAAGTTATAGACACTGTTATGTATGTATCAGAGACATATCACACAAGTTATAGACACTGTTATGAATGTATCAGAGACATATCACACAAGTTATAGACACTGTTATGTATGTATCAGAGACATATCACACAAGTTATAGACACTGTTATGTGTGTGTCAGAGACATATCTCACAAGTTATAGACACTGTTATGTGTGTATCAGGGACATATCACACAAGTTATAGACACTGTTATGTGTGTATCAGGGACATATCACACAAGTTATAGACACTGTTATGTGTGTATCAGGGACATATCACACAAGTTATAGACACTGTTATGTGTGTATCAAGGACATATCACACAAGTTATAGACACTGTTATGTATGTATCAGGGACATATCACACAAGTTATAGACACTGTTATGTGTGTATCAGGGACATATCACACAAGTTATAGACACTGTTATGTGTGTATCAGGGACATATCACACAAGTTATAGACACTGTTAGGTGTGTATCAGAGACATATCACACAAGTTATAGACACTGTTATGTGTGTATCAGGGACATATCACACAAGTTATAGACACTGTTATGTGTGTGTCAGAGACATATCACACAAGTTATAGACACTGTTAGGTGTGTATCAGAGACATATCACACAAGTTATAGACACTGTTATGTGTGTATCAGAGACATATCACACAAGTTATATACACTGTTATGTGTGTATCAGGGATAGATCCCACAAGTTATAGACACTGTTATGTGTGTATCAGAGACATATCTCACAAGTTATATACACTGTCATGTGTGTATCAGAGAAATATCGCACAAGTTATAGACACTGTTATGTGTGTGTCAGAGACATATCACACAAGTTATAGACACTGTTATGTATGTATCAGAGACATATCACACAAGTTATAGACACTGTTATGAATGTATCAGAGACATATCACACAAGTTATAGACACTGTTATGTATGTATCAGAGACATATCACACAAGTTATAGACACTGTTATGTGTGTGTCAGAAACATATCTCACAAGTTATAGACACTGTTATGTGTGTATCAGGGACATATCACACAAGTTATAGACACTGTTATGTGTGTATCAGGGACATATCACACAAGTTATAGACACTGTTATGTGTGTATCAGAGACATATCACACAAGTTATAGACACTGTTATGTGTGTATCAGGGACATATCCCACAAGTTATAGACACTGTTAGGTGTGTATCAGAGACATATCACACAAGTTATAGACACTGTTATGTGTGTATCAGGGACATATCACACATGTTATAGACACTGTTATGTGTGTGTCAGAGACATATCACACAAGTTATAGACACTGTTAGGTGTGTATCAGAGACATATCACACAAGTTATAGACACTGTTATGTATGTATCAGAGACATATCCCACAAGTTATAGACACTGTTATGTGTGTGTCAGAGACATATCACACAAGTTATAGACACTGTTATGAGTGTGTCAGAGACATATCTCACAAGTTATAGACATTGTTATGTGTGTGTCAGAGACATATCTAACAAGTTATAGACACTGTTATGTGTGTGTCAGAGACATATCACACAAGTTATAGACACTGTTATGTGTGTGTCAGAGACATATCACACAAGTTATAGACACTATTATGTGTGTGTCAGAGACATATCTCACAAGTTATAGACACTGTTATGTGTGTGTCAGAGACATATCACACAAGTTATAGACACTGTTATGTGTGTGTCAGAGACATATCACACAAGTTATAGACACTGTTATGTGTGTGTCAGAGACATATCTCACAAGTTATAGACACTGTTATGTGTGTGTCAGAGACATATCACACAAGTTATAGACACTGTTATGTGTGTGTCAGAGACATATCTCACAAGTTATAGACACTGTTATGTGTGTGTCAGAGACATATCACACAAGTTATAGACACTGTTATGTGTGTGTCAGAGACATATCACACAAGTTATAGACACTGTTATGTGTGTGTCTGAGACATATCTCACAAGTTATAGACACTGTTATTTGTGTGTCAGAGACATATCACACAAGTTATAGACACTGTTATGTGTGTGTCAGAGACATATCACACAAGTTATAGACACTGTTATGTGTGTGTCTGAGACATATCTCACAAGTTATAGACACTTATGTGTGTGTCAGAGACATATCACACAAGTTATAGACACTGTTATGTGTGTGTCAGAGACATATCACACAAGTTATAGACACTGTTATGTGTGTGTCAGAGACATATCACACAAGTTATAGACACTGTTATGTGTGTGTCAGAGACATATCACACAAGTTATAGACACTGTTATGTGTGTGTCAGAGACATATCACACAAGTTATAGACACTGTTATGTGTGTGTCTGAGACATATCACACAAGTTATAGACACTGTTATGTGTGTGTCTGAGACATATCTCACAAGTTATAGACACTGTTATGTGTGTGTCAGAGACATATCACACAAGTTATAGACACTGTTATGTGTGTGTCAGAGACATATCTCACAAGCTATAGACACTGTTATGTGTGTGTCTGAGACATATCACACAAGTTATAGACACTGTTATGTGTGTGTCTGAGACATATCTCACAAGTTATAGACACTGTTATGTGTGTGTCAGAGACATATCACACAAGTTATAGACACTGTTATGTGTGTGTCAGAGACATATCTCACAAGTTATAGACACTGTTATGTGTGTGTCAGAGACATATCACACAAGTTATAGACACTGTTATGTGTGTGTCTGAGACATATCACACAAGTTAT
Organism: Cepaea hortensis; assembly: GCA_963921405.1. Classification (NCBI taxonomy): domain Eukaryota; kingdom Metazoa; phylum Mollusca; class Gastropoda; order Stylommatophora; family Helicidae; genus Cepaea; species Cepaea hortensis. The sequence goes on from OY992876.1 coordinate 521,000,269, forward strand.
AGACACTGTTATGTGTGTGTCTGAGACATATCTCACAAGTTATAGACACTGTTATGTGTGTGTCAGAGACATATCACACAAGTTATAGACACTGTTATGTGTGTGTCAGAGACATATCTCACAAGTTATAGACACTGTTATGTATGTATCAGGGATAGATCCCACAAGTTATAGAAACTGTTATGTGTATGTCAGGGATAGATCCCACAAGTTATAGACACTGTTATGTGTGTGTCAGAGACATATCACACAAGTTATAGACACTGTTATGTGTGTGTCAGAGACATATCACACAAGTTATAGACACTGTTATGTGTGTGTCAGAGACATATCTCACAAGTTATAGACACTGTTATGTGTGTGTCAGAGACATATCTCATAAGTTATAGACACTGTTATGTGTGTGTCAGAGACATATCACACAAGTTAGAGACACTGTTATGTGTGTATCAGAGACATATCTCACAAGTTATAGACACTGTTATGTGTGTGTCAGAGAAATATCTCACAAGTTATAGACACTGTTATGTATGTATCAGGGATAGATCCCACAAGTTATAGACACTGTTATGTGTGTATCAGGGATAGATCCCACAAGTTATAGACACTGTTATGTGTGTATCAGAGACATATCTCACAAGTTATATACACTGTCATGTGTGTGTCAGAGACATATCGCACAAGTTATAGACACTGTTATGTGTGTGTCAGAGACATATCACACAAGTTATAGACACTGTTATGTATGTATCAGAGACATATCACACAAGTTATAGACACTGTTATGAATGTATCAGAGACATATCACACAAGTTATAGACACTGTTATGTGTGTATCAGGGACATATCACACAAGTTATAGACACTGTTATGTGTGTATCAGGGACATATCACACAAGTTATAGACACTGTTATGTGTGTATCAGGGACATATCCCACAAGTTATAGACACTGTTATGTGTGTATCAGGGACATATCCCACAAGTTATAGACACTGTTATGTATGTATCAGGGACATATCACACAAGTTATAGACACTGTTATGTGTGTATCAGGGACATATCACACAAGTTATAGACACTGTTATGTGTGTATCAGGGACATATCACACAAGTTATAGACACTGTTAGGTGTGTATCAGAGACATATCACACAAGTTATAGACACTGTTAGGTGTGTATCAGAGACATATCACACAAGTTATAGACACTGTTATGTGTGTATCAGGGACATATCACACAAGTTATAGACACTGTTAGGTGTGTATCAGAGACATATCACACAAGTTATAGACACTGTTATGTGTGTATCAGAGACATATCACACAAGTTATATACACTGTTATGTGTGTATCAGGGATAGATCCCACAAGTTATATACACTGTTATGTGTGTATCAGAGACATATCCCACAAGTTATAGACACTGTTATGTGTGTATCAGAGACATATCGCACAAGTTATAGACACTGTTATGTGTGTGTCAGAGACATATCACACAAGTTATAGACACTGTTATGTATGTATCAGAGACATATCGCACAAGTTATAGACACTGTTATGTGTGTGTCAGAGACATATCACACAAGTTATAGACACTGTTATGTATGTATCAGAGACATATCACACAAGTTATAGACACTGTTATGTGTGTGTCAGAGACATATCACACAAGTTATAGACACTGTTATGTATGTATCAGAGACATATCACACAAGTTATAGACACTGTTATGTGTGTGTCAGAGACATATCTCACAAGTTATAGACACTGTTATGTGTGTATCAGGGACATATCACACAAGTTATAGACACTGTTATGTGTGTGTCAGAGACATATCTCACAAGTTATAGACACTGTTATGTGTGTGTCAGAGACATATCTCATAAGTTATAGACACTGTTATGTGTGTGTCAGAGACATATCACACAAGTTAGAGACACTGTTATGTGTGTATCAGAGACATATCTCACAAGTTATAGACACTGTTATGTGTGTGTCAGAGAAATATCTCACAAGTTATAGACACTGTTATGTATGTATCAGGGATAGATCCCACAAGTTATAGACACTGTTATGTGTGTATCAGGGATAGATCCCACAAGTTATAGACACTGTTATGTGTGTATCAGAGACATATCTCACAAGTTATATACACTGTCATGTGTGTGTCAGAGACATATCGCACAAGTTATAGACACTGTTATGTGTGTGTCAGAGACATATCACACAAGTTATAGACACTGTTATGTATGTATCAGAGACATATCACACAAGTTATAGACACTGTTATGAATGTATCAGAGACATATCACACAAGTTATAGACACTGTTATGAATGTATCAGAGACATATCACACAAGTTATAGACACTGTTATGTGTGTATCAGGGACATATCACACAAGTTATAGACACTGTTATGTGTGTGTCAGAGACATATCACACAAGTTATAGACACTGTTATGTGTGTGTCAGAGACATATCACACAAGTTATAGACACTATTATGTGTGTGTCAGAGACATATCTCACAAGTTATAGACACTGTTATGTGTGTGTCAGAGACATATCACACAAGTTATAGACACTGTTATGTGTGTGTCAGAGACATATCACACAAGTTATAGACACTGTTATGTGTGTGTCAGAGACATATCTCACAAGTTATAGACACTGTCATGTGTGTGTCAGAGACATATCACACAAGTTATAGACACTGTTATGTGTGTGTCAGAGACATATCTCACAAGTTATAGACACTGTTATGTGTGTGTCAGAGACATATCACACAAGTTATAGACACTGTTATGTGTGTGTCAGAGACATATCACACAAGTTATAGACACTGTTATGTGTGTGTCTGAGACATATCTCACAAGTTATAGACACTGTTATTTGTGTGTCAGAGACATATCACACAAGTTATAGACACTGTTATGTGTGTGTCAGAGACATATCACACAAGTTATAGACACTGTTATGTGTGTGTCTGAGACATATCTCACAAGTTATAGACACTGTTATGTGTGTGTCAGAGACATATCACACAAGTTATAGACACTGTTATGTGTGTGTCAGAGACATATCACACAAGTTATAGACACTGTTATGTGTGTGTCAGAGACATATCACACAAGTTATAGACACTGTTATGTGTGTGTCAGAGACATATCACACAAGTTATAGACACTGTTATGTGTGTGTCAGAGACATATCACACAAGTTATAGACACTGTTATGTGTGTGTCTGAGACATATCACACAAGTTATAGACACTGTTATGTGTGTGTCTGAGACATATCTCACAAGTTATAGACACTGTTATGTGTGTGTCAGAGACATATCACACAAGTTATAGACACTGTTATGTGTGTGTCAGAGACATATCTCACAAGTTATAGACACTGTTATGTGTGTGTCTGAGACATATCACACAAGTTATAGACACTGTTATGTGTGTGTCTGAGACATATCTCACAAGTTATAGACACTGTTATGTGTGTGTCAGAGACATATCACACAAGTTATAGACACTGTTATGTGTGTGTCAGAGACATATCTCACAAGTTATAGACACTGTTATGTGTGTGTCAGAGACATATCACACAAGTTATAGACACTGTTATGTGTGTGTCTGAGACATATCACACAAGTTATAGACACTGTTATGTGTGTGTCTGAGACATATCTCACAAGTTATAGACACTGTTATGTGTGTGTCAGAGACATATCACACAAGTTATAGACACTGTTATGTGTGTGTCAGAGACATATCTCACAAGTTATAGACACTGTTATGTATGTATCAGGGATAGATCCCACAAGTTATAGAAACTGTTATGTGTATGTCAGGGATAGATCCCACAAGTTATAGACACTGTTATGTGTGTGTCAGAGACATATCACACAAGTTATAGACACTGTTATGTGTGTGTCAGAGACATATCACACAAGTTATAGACACTGTTATGTGTGTGTCAGAGACATATCTCACAAGTTATAGACACTGTTATGTGTGTGTCAGAGACATATCTCATAAGTTATAGACACTGTTATGTGTGTGTCAGAGACATATCACACAAGTTAGAGACAATGTTATGTGTGTATCAGAGACATATCTCACAAGTTATAGACACTGTTATGTGTGTGTCAGAGACATATCTCACAAGTTATAGACACTGTTATGTATGTATCAGGGATAGATCCCACAAGTTATAGACACTGTTATGTGTGTATCAGGGATAGATCCCACAAGTTATAGACACTGTTATGTGTGTATCAGAGACATATCTCACAAGTTATATACACTGTCATGTGTGTGTCAGAGACATATCGCACAAGTTATAGACACTGTTATGTGTGTGTCAGAGACATATCACACAAGTTATAGACACTGTTATGTATGTATCAGAGACATATCACACAAGTTATAGACACTGTTATGAATGTATCAGAGACATATCACACAAGTTATAGACACTGTTATGTGTGTATCAGGGACATATCACACAAGTTATAGACACTGTTATGTGTGTATCAGGGACATATCACACAAGTTATAGACACTGTTATGTGTGTATCAGGGACATATCCCACAAGTTATAGACACTGTTATGTGTGTATCAGGGACATATCCCACAAGTTATAGACACTGTTATGTATGTATCAGGGACATATCACACAAGTTATAGACACTGTTATGTGTGTATCAGGGACATATCACACAAGTTATAGACACTGTTATGTGTGTATCAGGGACATATCACACAAGTTATAGACACTGTTAGGTGTGTATCAGAGACATATCACACAAGTTATAGACACTGTTAGGTGTGTATCAGAGACATATCACACAAGTTATAGACACTGTTATGTGTGTATCAGGGACATATCACACAAGTTATAGACACTGTTAGGTGTGTATCAGAGACATATCACACAAGTTATAGACACTGTCATGTGTGTATCAGAGACATATCACACAAGTTATATACACTGTTATGTGTGTATCAGGGATAGATCCCACAAGTTATATACACTGTTATGTGTGTATCAGAGACATATCTCACAAGTTATAGACACTGTTATGTGTGTATCAGAGACATATCGCACAAGTTATAGACACTGTTATGTGTGTGTCAGAGACATATCACACAAGTTATAGACACTTATGTATGTATCAGAGACATATCGCACAAGTTATAGACACTGTTATGTGTGTGTCAGAGACATATCACACAAGTTATAGACACTGTTATGTGTGTGTCAGAGACATATCACACAAGTTATAGACACTGTTATGTATGTATCAGAGACATATCACACAAGTTATAGACACTGTTATGTGTGTGTCAGAGACATATCTCACAAGTTATAGACACTGTTATGTGTGTATCAGGGACATATCACACAAGTTATAGACACTGTTATGTGTGTATCAGGGACATATCACACAAGTTATAGACACTGTTATGTGTGTATCAGGGACATATCACACAAGTTATAGACACTGTTATGTGTGTATCAGGGACATATCCCACAAGTTATAGACACTGTTATGTGTGTATCAGGGACATATCACACAAGTTATAGACACTGTCATGTGTGTATCAGAGACATATCACACAAGTTATATACACTGTTATGTGTGTATCAGGGATAGATCCCACAAGTTATATACACTGTTATGTGTGTATCAGAGACATATCTCACAAGTTATAGACACTGTTATGTGTGTATCAGAGACATATCGCACAAGTTATAGACACTGTTATGTGTGTGTCAGAGACATATCACACAAGTTATAGACACTTATGTATGTATCAGAGACATATCGCACAAGTTATAGACACTGTTATGTGTGTGTCAGAGACATATCACACAAGTTATAGACACTGTTATGTGTGTGTCAGAGACATATCACACAAGTTATAGACACTGTTATGTATGTATCAGAGACATATCACACAAGTTATAGACACTGTTATGTGTGTGTCAGAGACATATCTCACAAGTTATAGACACTGTTATGTGTGTATCAGGGACATATCACACAAGTTATAGACACTGTTATGTGTGTATCAGGGACATATCACACAAGTTATAGACACTGTTATGTGTGTATCAGGGACATATCACACAAGTTATAGACACTGTTATGTGTGTATCAGGGACATATCCCACAAGTTATAGACACTGTTATGTGTGTATCAGGGACATATCACACAAGTTATAGACACTGTTATGTATGTATCAGGGACATATCACACAAGTTATAGACACTGTTAGGTGTGTATCAGAGACATATCACACAAGTTATAGACACTGTTATGTGTGTATCAGGGACATATCACACAAGTTATAGACACTGTTATGTGTGTGTCAGAGACATATCACACAAGTTATAGACACTGTTAGGTGTGTATCAGAGACATATCACACAAGTTATAGACACTGTTAGGTGTGTATCAGGGACATATCACACAAGTTATAGACACTGTTATGTGTGTATCAGAGACATATCACACAAGTTATAGACACTGTTATGTGTGCATCAGAGACATATCACACAAGTTATAGACACTGTTATGTGTGCGTCTGAGACATATCACACAAGTTATAGACACTGTTATGTGTGTGTCAGAGACATATCTCACAAGTTATAGACACTGTTATGTGTGTGTCAGAGACATATCTCACAAGTTATAGACACTGTTATGTGTGTGTCAGAGACATATCACACAAGTTATAGACACTGTTATGTGTGTGTCTGAGACATATCACACAAGTTATAGACACTGTTATGTGTGTGTCAGAGACATATCTCACAAGTTATAGACACTGTTATGTGTGTGTCAGAGACATATCTCACAAGTTATAGACACTGTTATGTGTGTGTCAGAGACATATCACACAAGTTAGAGACACTGTTATGTGTGTGTCTGAGACATATCTCACAAGTTATAGACACTGTTATGTGTGTATCAGGGATAGATCTCACAAGTTATAGACACTGTTATGTGTGTGTCTGAGACATATCACACAAGTTATAGACACTGTTATGTGTGTGTCAGAGACATATCACACAAGTTATAGACACTGTTATGTGTGTGTCTGAGACATATCTCACAAGTTATAGACACTGTTATGTGTGTGTCAGAGACATATCACACAAGTTATAGACACTGTTATGTGTGTGTCTGAGACATATCTCACAAGTTATAGACACTGTTATGTGTGTGTCAGAGACATATCACACAAGTTATAGACACTGTTATGTGTGTGTCAGAGACATATCTCACAAGTTATAGACACTGTTATGTATGTATCAGGGATAGATCCCACAAGTTATAGAAACTGTTATGTGTATGTCAGAGACATATCTCACAAGTTATAGACACTGTTATGTGTGTGTCAGAGACATATCACACAAGTTATAGACACTGTTATGTGTGTGTCTGAGACATATCACACAAGTTATAGACACTCTTATGTGTGTGTCAGAGACATATCTCACAAGTTATAGACACTGTTATGTGTGTGTCAGAGACATATCACACAAGTTAGAGACACTGTTATGTATGTATCAGAGACATATCACACAAGTTAGAGACACTGTTATGTATGTATCAGGGATAGATCCCACAAGTTATAGACACTGTTATGTGTGTATCAGGGACATATCACACAAGTTATAGACACTGTTATGTGTGTATCAGGGACATATCACACAAGTTATAGACACTGTTATGTGTGTGTCTGAGACATATCTCACAAGTTATAGACACTGTTATGTGTGTGTCAGAGACATATCACACAAGTTATAGACACTGTTATGTGTGTGTCTGAGACATATCTCACAAGTTATAGACACTGTTATGTGTGTGTCAGAGACATATCACACAAGTTATAGACACTGTTATGTGTGTGTCAGAGACATATCTCACAAGTTATAGACACTGTTATGTATGTATCAGGGATATATCCCACAAGTTATAGAAACTGTTATGTGTATGTCAGAGACATATCTCACAAGTTATAGACACTGTTATGTGTGTGTCAGAGACATATCACACAAGTTATAGACACTGTTATGTGTGTGTCTGAGACATATCACACAAGTTATAGACACTCTTATGTGTGTGTCAGAGACATATCTCACAAGTTATAGACACTGTTATGTGTGTGTCAGAGACACATCACACAAGTTATAGACACTGTTATGTGTGTGTCAGAGACATATCTCACAAGTTATAGACACTGTTATGTGTGTATCAGGGACATATCACACAAGTTATAGACACTGTTATGTGTGTATCAGGGACATATCACACAAGTTATAGACACTGTTATGTGTGTATCAGGGACATATCACACAAGTTATAGACACTGTTATGTGTGTATCAGGGACATATCCCACAAGTTATAGACACTGTTATGTATGTATCAGGGACATATCACACAAGTTATAGACACTGTTATGTGTGTATCAGGGACATATCACACAAGTTATAGACACTGTTATGTGTGTATCAGGGACATATCACACAAGTTATAGACACTGTTATGTGTGTATCAGGGACATATCACACAAGTTATAGACACTGTTATGTGTGTATCAGGGACATATCACACAAGTTATAGACACTGTTATGTGTGTGTCAGAGACATATCACACAAGTTATAGACACTGTTATGTGTGTGTCAGAGACATATCACACAAGTTATAGACACTGTTAGGTGTGTATCAGAGACATATCACACAAGTTATAGACACTGTTATGTGTGTATCAGAGACATATCACACAAGTTATATACACTGTTATGTGTGTATCAGGGATAGATCCCACAAGTTATAGACACTGTTATGTGTGTATCAGGGACATATCACACAAGTTATAGACACTGTTATGTGTGTATCAGAGACATATCGCACAAGTTATAGACACTGTTATGTGTGTGTCAGAGACATATCACACAAGTTATAGACACTGTTATGTATGTATCAGAGACATATCACACAAGTTATAGACACTGTTATGAATGTATCAGAGACATATCACACAAGTTATAGACACTGTTATGTGTGTGTCAGAGACATATCTCACAAGTTATAGACACTGTTATGTGTGTATCAGGGACATATCACACAAGTTATAGACACTGTTATGTGTGTATCAGGGACATATCACACAAGTTATAGACACTGTTATGTGTGCATCAGAGACATATCACACAAGTTATAGACACTGTTATGTGTGTATCAGGGACATATCACACAAGTTATAGACACTGTTATGTATGTATCAGGGACATATCACACAAGTTATAGACACTGTTATGTGTGTATCAGGGACATATCACACAAGTTATAGACACTGTTATGTGTGTATCAGATTTTACATGTATGGTCTGATTATGTGAAACACCTTTATGGTGGTAACAGAGAAGAACAGTATGATATTCAAAATAATAACGAAGGACCATCAATTTTGAAGATGGAGGTTCAGAATGCTCTTCATCATATGAAATCTGGCAAGACCCCCGGTTCAGACAGCATCACAACAAACAATGATTAATGCTTTAGAAGAATACGGAATAGATAAAAGTTACCAGACTCCTGAATACAATACTCCTGAATACCATACATGATACTGGAGATATACCTCATGAATTATGTAATTCTGTTTTTATTGCAATCCCAAAGAAATCAGAAGCCTTGGAATGTGATCAACATCAAACAATTAGTATAATGAGTCACATCACGAAGATTTTACTAAGAATTATCATGCAAAGAATTAGGAAGAAAATACAACCTGAAATAGGAGAAGAACAATGTAGGTTTGTAGAAGGCAAGGGTACAGTAAATGCTGTGTACATATGAGAACAGTAATTGAACATTCTATAGAAGTAAACAAAGATCTACACCTCTGCTTTATTGACTACACAAAGGCTTTCGATAAAGTGAGACATGTCGACATGATAAGGATGCTTGAAGATCTACAAATTGATGGGAAAGACCTTAGACTTGTAAAAAACATATATTGGAAACAACAAGCTGCCATAAGAATTGATAGTGAGGTAGGTCAATATCAGCCTATTAAGAGAGTTGTGAGACAGGGATGTGTAATGTCTCCAGATCTGTTTTCCCTGTACAGTGAAAATATTTTCAGAAATATAGAAGATATGGAAGTAATCAACATTGGGGGGGGGGGGGGGGGGGGGTGTGTGTGTGTGTGTGTGTGTGTGTGTGTGTGTGTGTGTGTGTGTGTGTTTGTGAGAGAGAGAGAGAGAGAGAGAGAGAGAGAGAGAGAGAGAGAGAGAGAGAGAGAGAGATAGAGAGAGAGAGAGAGATACATCAATAACATTAGATATGCAGATGATACAGTCTTGATTGCAGACAACGAGCAGGATCTGCAACATTTAGTGGATGTGGTTGTTGCACACAGTGAACAACTGGGGTTAGAATTAAACTGTAAGAGGACAGATTATGGTTGTCACTAGGAAGAAGAAAATACCACAATGTAATATACAAGTAAATGGGAATATTCTTAAACAAGTTGATCGGTACAATTATCTGAGAACAGTCATAACATCTGATGGGAGATGCCTTGAAAAGATTAGAACAAGAATCGCCATGGTGAAGGTGGCCTTTTGCAAGATGAAAAACATACTGACCAGTAAAAAGATGCCATGTGCAAAGAGAAAAAGAGTGTTGAGGTGCTGTACATAACCTGTTCTTTTGTATGGATGTGAAGTGTGGACAATGAACAGACAAGTTGAAAAATATATGATGGCTGTGGAAATGTGGTTTCTGAGGGAAATGCAAAGAATACCATGGACAGCCAGAAAAACCAATGACCAAGCCCTACAAGAGACAAATGAAAATGGTAAACTGATTAGAGGAATTAGACGCAGACATTCAAAATTTTTGAGTCACATTAAGAGAAGAAATAAATTGGAGAACTTGGTGACAACTGGCAAGATTGAGGAAAGAGAACATGGGGAAGGCAGAGAAGTAAATACCTGGATGGGTTGGCCATGTTGCATGGTCAAGACAGGAACACAGATCTGATCCACGACTTTGGTGATGGAGTGAGATGGCAGAACATGATCGCCCAGAATCACATGTATCAGCATGGCACATGATGGATGGATTACTTATGAGGAGCGGCTGGCCCAGTGGCTAAGAACGCTGGGTTCTCCTTCATGGAGTCCCGGGGTCGAATCCTCGGTAAGGCCGAGATCTTTTTCTGTCCGGGGAAAAGAACATCCTATGATCCTAACCTGCACAGTTCGCGGAGACTGCACTAGCCAGGCGGCCATTATTACTCAGACTAAAGACCCGCCCCCCCCCCCCTTTTTTTTTTGCTCTACACTGCAAGGTACTTTAGGCAGTAAATGGCAGTTTTTGACAGATACCTTAGAGTTAAGTTAGTTTAGTTTATTATTAGTACTTGAAGTACTTCAATCTTCAACTTGACATTTCACAACACTTCACTTCAACTTGAACTTGTGTTGATGTTACGAGAAACGAAGTGCCCTTGCTTAAAATGTATAGAAGTAATCTACTTTATGCAGAAAGAAGCACGGGTATGGTGTTAAATGAAACTGTCTGATGTGGATGAAGCCGTAAAACAACTGTACTTACTCGGTTTGGTCCAGAAAACAAGTTTAGCATGTTCTGTTTGCCGGGTCTGGGCCGCCATGTCTAAACAACCTGCAGTACTAGGCGAGTGCGCATGTCCAGACATGACTTCCCTCCCAGTTAGTTCAGGGTGTTGATTTGTTTCCTTTTGTCTACTCATTGTTTGACCAATATGTCACTAGTATAATTGAGTGAAAGAAGGAGTGGGCTGAAATGCTATATAGATCCTGGTTTGCTGCATGGCAGTGAATCTTGGAATGTAATTAAACAAATTAGAAAGAACTTGGAAACAACAGAGATGTGTTTCCTGAGACGAATGTTGTGAATTCCTTGGACTGCCAGAGTAACTAACGACGACTGCCTGAAACAGGCTAATGAAACTAGAACATTGTATACAACAATAAGAAAGAGACAAACAGCTTTCTTCGGTCACGTGATGAGAAGAGAGGCATTGGAGAACATCGTAACAACTGGAAAGATCGAGGGGAAGAGAGGCAGAGGCAGACCAAGAGAAGTGATGCTGGAGGGACTGAGACGGTGGCATGGAGGAATATCATCAGCAGAACACCAAGGACCGCGATCTGTGGAGAGCCATGAACGCATACATCAGCAGCCAGGCTAATTAATGATGATTATGATTTTTTTTTTTTTTTTTGCATATCCCTTACAGGACGAACCTGCTCCGTGGCTAAAGGCTTGCGAACGCGGTTCGTGTCGCGTTGTATTATTTATAACGTGCTGGTATGGGAGCCGTTCGTTCAGAAAGCAATGGCAAACTACTGAGCGTAATCTTGCCTAGTACATCCACAGCGGTGCATCTTCATTGCACTCCGGACATGTCCATAGGTGCTCAGATCCCCCCCCCCCCCCCCCAGCATATGCATCAGCGTCCGGTGGCTAATAGTGACAGTTCTGTATTGGTTGACGAGGTGCCTTGTTTTTCTGATGTACCTCTCGCGTCTGGCTGTGCCGATTCTTACTCCCAAGTCTTTCATCCTGGACAGCGATGTGGATTCACTGACGTCAAAGTCCTCTGTTCTCGCCATATCTTTGAGGACGTTAATAACATCGGCACGATCCATGGGCTGGCCATCTACAGGGGGGGGGGGGCAGAGCCAGCCAGTTTGTCTGCTTGTTCATTTCCCTCGACTCCTGCATGTCCCGGGACGAAGATGAAGGTGACTTTACGGACAACAGACTTCCGCAGCGACTCAGTCCACTGTCTACGTACCGATCCAGCTTCGACCTTCTGAATCATGCTCATTGAATCACTGAGTACACACACGTTGGTATAATGCTGTGATTCTAGCCATATGAAAGCCTGTGTAACTGCCATCACCTCCATCGTCATGCTGCTCGTGGTCATAGAGTGGGCACCACTGGATTCTTGAACGGTTCGGCCCGCTGAACGGGCTGTAAATGCCCACGCACTTCTCTGCTGCTTTACAACAGATCCATCTGTATAGATGAGCACTTCGGGGCTATCTGAGTGATCATAGATGAGCGCGTTAACCTCAGCATTGACATCGGCAGGGTTCTGCTCTCTGCACCGTCTGTCGAGTGTGATAATGCAGGAGAAAGTGCACTTAAAGGCTGGAGGCACCGGCACCCATTCCTTGCCGGGGTTAATACTGGTAAGACTGCAGACCTGTCTGACCACATCTTCCGCCCGACCCATCCATGATTTGCCCCTCTTTAGCCTGTCACCCTTTTCTCTGAATATAGCGTCATGCAGAGGGTGCTGCTCACCTGCACTTATTTTTATGTATGCACGAGCTCTCCAGATCTTGATCCTGTGTTCCATTGTCGGGAAGTCAAGGAGGTATCTCACTGCTACACAGCTGGTGTCTCTCGTGCAGCCCAAAAAGATGCGCATGGCTTCGTTTTGTACCTTTTCGAGTCTTCCAATCTGTGTAGGGCTGACAGTGAGGATGGCCAGGGCATACTCGATGTGTGAAAGCACCAGTCCTTGGAAAAGTATTAGTGGCAATCTGCCCAAACCTAGTGTAGCGTGGCGTTGAAACAACACATTTCTCATTTGTTTGTTAGAATCGTGGCACTCTGTCCATTTCGATAGAAGGCATCGTGTCTGGCTTTCAGATGTTGCCACATCTGGCGCGAGTCCTCTTTCTCATGCTCGGTTGCTGCTCTATACCGTTTCCGAGCGGCTTTCCTCTGCGTGTGTACCTCGTCTAGCAGCTTCTGCCGCCTGGTCTTCCTCGGGCTAGCTGCTCCCTTCCTCTCGCTGCTACCAAATTGACGTACCTAGTGGAGGTATACAATCTCTCCGAACTGTTGCACTTTCTCTTCTAGTGACGTGTGTTTTAGCCCACCCTCTAAAACACGGGACAAGATCTCATCTATTCGCGCCCATTCTGCCTTCTCGGTGACAGGGGAGAACTTGATATTTGCTCTAAAACTATCGGAAGGTTGCTCGGGTGTGTCACATGGGACATGGACTTGAATCTTCTCAGCCCTGGCCGAGATCTTCAAACGTCTTATCCGTTTTACTGGCACGCTGTCTATTCTCGCATGATGTACTATCGCGCTTCTTTCGTCCTGTAACAGTAAAGGGAGTAGCTTAGGAGTAAAGAGTTAAGGAATGCTGCGCATTCCTTGACTAGTGGGAAAACCATAGCTAGTGAACGTGTGTGCACGAATGAAGAAGGGTATCTAGTGTAACAGTAAAGGGAGTAGCTTAGGAGTAAAGAGTTAAGGAATGCTGCGCATTCCTTGACTAGTGGGAAAACCATAGCTAGTGAACGTGTGTGCACGAATGAAGAAGTGTATCTAGGCTGGCACACACGTCACTTGGGGCCCAGCTAGCAGGGAGGTAGGAAAACATGTAAACATCCGAATTTGAGCATAACATCATGATGCTGTAGTTGAACGATTCGACAAATAAAGAATGTTCTAAACAACGCGGAGTCTTGTGTGCTGTACGATCATCGCGTGCCTTCTAACCTGTGTGTGTAACATCTCTACACTATAATACAGGTTGATTTGGTGCCGTGACCAGGAAGATAGTAAGGTCCAAAAGGGGCATCAATGTATTAAAAACCCAAAGGATGAGTATAGTAGGACATTTAGAAATAAAAAACAAGCCGAGATAAAACAATTGTCATTAAATATGGTAGATCCTAGTTCATGTATAGTACAAATAGGAAAATATAAAGTTAGAACATTAGTTGATTCGGGAGCACAAGTTAGCGTGATTAAAGAAGCATTTTTATATCGAATGTTAAAAAATTGTAAAATATTTAGAATTCAGGAGAATCTTCATTCGGTAACGGGACAAAAATTAGAAGTGCTAGGACAAACGAGGATAAACTTGAAATTAGGAGGGATAAATGTCAGGCATATGTTCCATGTGGTCAAAAATTTAAATAGAAATATGATATTGGGTAGAGATTTTTTATTGAAAAATGGGGTGAGACTTTTATTTGATTTGCATAAATTAAAATTCCAAGATGTTTACGTAGATTTAGAAGAAGATATGCATGTGTCGACACTAGTTAGAGTCAAAACGACCATGAATTTAAAACCACAGTCAGTTAATTTGATACAAGCAAAGCTGAAGAGAAACCCGTATTATGTAGCAGGAAACATAGTCAGAATCACTGAATTGCAAAAAGAAATAATTGATGAGCCAGGTTTAGAAGTTCCGGATGGAATAATAGAATTGGATAAAAGTTTAACATTTCCAGTGATGGTTATTAATAACACAGGTAGAGAAATTAAATTATACGGAGGATGTGTAATAGCCAAGCTAGAACATAATGTTAGTGACATATTGGCAACAGATAGAGTAAATATGGCAGGCATAAGTTATTCAGAAACCTCTAGTGAAAGAATTAATAACAGGCGCGGATGCGGACGAAAAGGGAACGTAAGAATGGATGAATTGATCCATCCATCCAGAAGAAATGCAGCCCAAATACATTCACTAGACAAAGTTACAAGGGAACAAGAATTGTTGGCACAGTTAAAAACTCCGCCAGAAAATAAGGAAGTATTAGAACAACTTATAAAACAAAATCAGGATGTGTTTGCAATTAATGATTTAGAATTGGGAAAGACAAAAACAGTTACAATGGAAATAGATACGGGAGACCATCCACCAATTAGTTTAAAACCATATAGAACTCCATTAAGAAATAGAGAAGTCATAGAAAAGGCAATAGAAGATATGTTGAAAGCAGGCATAATAACAAGATCAAAATCAGAATGGTCATCTCCGGTCGTCATAGTAGCCAAATCTGATGGTTCGAACAGGTTCTGTTGCGACTACAGGGCGTTGAACAAAATTACTAAGAACGTAGCGTACCCATTGCCGGTGATTGATGATATTTTGGGGTTACTTAATGGCTCTACATATTTCACAACGCTGGATGCAAGGGCAGGATTTTGGTGTATTCCGATGTCGAAGGACGCGCAAAAGAAAAGTGCCTTTTGTACTCATATGGGTTCTTACGAATTCTTACGTATGCCATTCGGTCTCAAAAATGCACCGTCTCACTATATGTTCTTAATAAATGAAGTACTAGACGGTATGCAAAATTTTGCCCTGGCCTATATAGATGACATATTGATATTTACGAAAGGGAATGTGGAGAATCATTTGAAACATATTAGACTAGTATTTGACAGATTAAGAAGGCATGACGTTAAATTAAAGCTTAGTAAGTGCCAGTTTTTAAAGACAGAAACAAAATATTTAGGCTATATAATAAATAGGGAAGGTATTAAACCAGACCAGGACAAGATAAAGGTTATTAAAGAATTACCTCCTCCAACTAATGTTAAGGAAGTGCGTGCATTTATAGGTACGTGTGCATATTATAGAAGGTTTGTACCAGCATTTTCAAGGATAGCAATACCTATTACGAATTTAACGGGAAAATACGCTAGATTTAAGTGGGATGATGAGTGTCAAAAAGCGTTCGAACTTTTAAAAGATAGCTTAACAGTGGTACCATTATTGACACATCCAGACTTGAATAAACAGCTAATACTATACACAGATGCTTCAGACAACGCAATAGGAGCATGTTTGGTTCAACCATATGAAGGAGAAGAATCTGGAATACCAGGGGTTAAAAATGAAAGACCAATCTATTTCTTGTCTCATAAACTCAGCAAGACTCAAAAGAAATGGCCGATTATTGAGAAAGAAGCATATGCTATACACTACGCTCTTCAAAAATTAAATTACTATTTACATAACGCCAATTTCATTATTAGAACTGACCACATGCCATTAAAGTCGATATTAGAAGCACCAATACAAAATAGGAAAATACAAACGTGGGCATTGAATTTACAGGGATACAATGCTAAGGTTGAATATGTTTCAGGGAAACATAATACATGCGCCGACCTTTTGTCTAGGATCCCATATACACAGTCGTCAGGGAACACGGAAGATGAAGCTGAACCAGAGATAGACGATCGAAACTGGCAAGTAAATATATTAGATTCTGCCATAATAAATAGGGAAGAATTTGAGAGTTTACCATCGGATCAAGAGTCTGAACCTAGAACAGAAGACCCACATTTAGAACAGTTTGATATGAAAACAGAACAAGAATTAGATCCAAAAATAGTACAGATAAAAAGAAAACTGAAAGAAACAGGGGAAAATAGTTTTAAAAGAAAGTTTGTAGAGTTACAAGAAGACAATCAATTATATTATATCAGTGAAAAAGGTGAAGGAGTAAGAAAATATATTCCGAAACATTTAGAACAAGAAGTCTTAAAGGCATATCACGATAATAATGGTCATTTTGGACGAGATAAGTTAGTGAAGGCTATTAGCAGTAAATATTACTGGCCGAATTTATTCAAAAGTGTATATGAATATGTTGAAGCGTGTGAAAAGTGTAGGTTAAGAAACATGAAGATAATCAAATGTCCTTTACAAGATACCGATATTCCTCAATTTCCAATGCAGAAAGTAAGTTTGGATATTTCAGGTCCTCATCCAAAAACATTATCGGGAAATGTATACCTACTACATATAGTTGATTCATATAGTCTCTGGCCAGAAGTTTATCCAATTCCAGACAAGAGTGCTGATTCAGTTATAAATATGCTTTTACAAGAATTTATACCAAGGTTTGGGTGTCCACAAATAATACTTACAGACAATGGGAAAGAATTTGTAAATAGAAAGTTTGAAAAATTGGTAAAAGATTTGAATATAAAACACATTAGGACTTCATATTACAGACCAACTTCTAATGCTAAAAATGAGAGACAACATAGAACACTATACAATATTCTAGCGAAAAATGTAGAAGAACACGATATGGATTGGGATCTTTATTTGGGGATAGCATTAGCGGCGATACGTACACACGAAAATGAAGGAACAGGTTTCTCACCATTTTACTTAGTACATGGGAGAGAACCAATATTGCCAATTGATAATTTATTAAAGCCTAGGAGAAAATATCTGGGGGAAGATTTTCAGGAAACAAGGTTGCAAGAGATGCACAAAGCACATGTTCGTTTAAGAAATAATATAATTAAGGCTAGAGAAAGACAGAAGAAATACGCAAATAAAAATGCACACTTACAAGAGTTCAACATAGGTGATAGGGTGTATTACAAAAAACATAGAAAAAACTCTAAGTTTGATGCTCATTGGGTCCCGGGATACTATATTTTAGAAAAAAAGGGTCCAGTGTCATATACTATTAAGAATCAAATTTCAGGGCATGTTGCACGTTCACATGTAGAGCACTTAAGGCGGGATAATGAGGAAAGGGATGCAGAGAATAGTAATAATAATTATTGTTCCGAAGAAATATTGTCAGGTGGACAGATTGTCAGACAATCGGTATATCCAATACCTATAGAGAATGGGAAACAAGTGACAACAGCATCTACTACAGCTGAACAAGAAGAAACAGTACCAAAAACAGTCATGACGGAGGAAAATAACATGTATGACGATTATATTAGCGAAGAATCAGTCAAAGAAAAAATAGAACCTCCATTTATGAATACAAGACAGGCTGTAAAAAGAAAGTTAGATAGTCAGAAAGAAAAAGAAATTAAGAGGCAAAGGAAACTTAGAGTGAGTTCTTCAAGTGGTGAAGATATGCCATTATTTGAAAATTTGTTGAGACGGCAAGACAGGAAAATTAGATTGGATTTAGAAAGGAAGAAATTAGCGGTTGCTAGTAATGGATATACAGATGGGGAAGAAGAAATGGATGAAAAGTCAGAAACTGATGAAGAAGCTGATATGAAAGAAGATAGCTCTCCTCGGGAGGATAGCGACATTGATGTAGATATTGCAATTATAGAAAAAAAATTTGAAGTTATTAAGAAAATGGAGAAGAGATAGATAAATAGCCTGGTAGAATATTCTGCAGATGGCAGATAGAAGAAGAAGTTAGACACGATATTTGTGTGTTTACAAAGAAGATGGTTGGTAAATAACTTAAGCAAGAGTTGTTGGGAGGAATATACATAATATGGTAATAACTTGAGACTTATTGGTATATGTTTTGTGATCATGTTGGTTTTTAAATGAAGTGTGGAGTTTTTCTTAAACGGAAAACAATTATTGAGTAGTCATAAAATGGTCTTGCATTTCCTTATATATGTTTAATTTGATTAATGTGTGGGGATAAATATGATGTCAAAGAATGAGGGGGTTGATATGGTTTAGTCAATTGTTTGGACTTCAATGGTGTTTTATGAAATGTGAAGAATAAGTTAACTTAGCTGGTTATTTTTACAATGTTTTGGTTTTATTGAGTTACCCTGAGTGTGTTTAAAATGATTATTGGTTGGACGTTCAGTTAGAAGAAACAGATGACTTAAAGTAGTTGAGTCGTTTAACGTATATAACGTTTATAAATAGAAGTTGAGGGTGAAACATGATGGAGTTAAGGGGGAAGAAGTAGTGGTTAGTGAAGTGACTCAATATGTTGTAATAGAGGAGTATGTTGATATTATTGGGTTCGCAATGTAAATGTTTGGGTTAAAAATAGGAGCTGGGTTGAACAGCGTTTAATGGGAAAATAAGGGGGGAATGCCAGCTTGAGTTTTGGCATTTAAATAAGTTGGAAGAAGAAGACTGTATGTAACAGTATACTAATAATTTGGAGTTTTTTTTTTTGAAGGAATGGTAAACTTGAACTTGACGAGGTGAATGATACAAAAGCTGGTAGTTTTGGATTAACATATTTTTTTGATAATAACGATTATTATTGACGGAAACTGAAGATAAATTTTGAAACTTTATTTTTATAAAGTTTTGAGAATGTATGGGAAGAGAAAGGTGATTACTTCTTACTTTTTCCTTACTTTTTCTTATTTATTTTAGGTGCGCACCTACCAAATCTAACCTACCCAATCTAACTATTTTTTCTGTCTATCCTAGAATAGTGAGAGTGTGAGAATGTGAATAAGGGAGAAATAAAAGATAAGAGGAATATCTTCAGTTTTGTCAATCATAATTTAGATGGACACTTTAAATTTAAAAAAGGTTCGCTTATGGAGAATTTTATGGAGAGTTGTGTAGCGAGTTTTCTAGAGAACTTTATAACGAGTTTTGTAGCGAGTTTTCTAGAGAACTTTATAACGAGTTTTGTAGAGGGTTTCGGTATTATTGTCTCTGGTTAGCAATTGGCTATGATGAGATAGGAGAATGAGAATTGAGTTAGGAATTATATGGAATTGTTGTTAATTGTGGTATAGAGATGTATAGTTAAGTGCTTAAGAGTTGGGGTTGAGATTTTTTTAGGGAAAAATTCTCTTTGAAGAAGGGGAGGTATATGTAACAGTAAAGGGAGTAGCTTAGGAGTAAAGAGTTAAGGAATGCTGCGCATTCCTTGACTAGTGGGAAAACCATAGCTAGTGAACGTGTGTGCACGAATGAAGAAGGGTATCTAGTGTAACAGTAAAGGGAGTAGCTTAGGAGTAAAGAGTTAAGGAATGCTGCGCATTCCTTGACTAGTGGGAAAACCATAGCTAGTGAACGTGTGTGCACGAATGAAGAAGTGTATCTAGGCTGGCACACACGTCACTTGGGGCCCAGCTAGCAGGGAGGTAGGAAAACATGTAAACATCCGAATTTGAGCATAACATCATGATGCTGTAGTTGAACGATTCGACAAATAAAGAATGTTCTAAACAACGCGGGGTCTTGTGTGCTGTACGATCATCACGTGCCTTCTAACCTGTGTGTGTAACATCTCTACACTATAATAGTCCCGCGTGAATTCTCATTCCCCGGTAGGAGACGAAGCTTTTACCACAGACGCACGCCCAGCCCGGCCGATCGGTTGAGTTCGTGGTCAGTTGGAAGGTGTGGGTCGTCAACATGTGGTCAATGGCCAATCATTTCATGCTCCCTTCCTTTCAGGGGATCCAAGGGGCATCTATTCATTCTTTCATAACACGCGACAAGGACATTATACAGCATCAGGCGTTGTCAGCCCGGTCTGCTGTCGGCTCCACCATTTCACCGCCGGAGCCAATTCCACCACTGTGCTGCAGCAGCGCCAGTCTTTCCAGGGAGTCACTGTCTTTCTAGACTGTCAGTCCGTATCTCCGGATTGTTTGATGAGCAAACACGACACGGGTTTCTGATCGTCAGAAGTAGTCCCCCTTCCCCGAATGTTTCGGCCCTTTCTCTTCTTAACATTGACTAGGGGTGGGCCCGTTTGGGTCATGACTCCCCTGCCGTGGTAGATGTTTTGTCGCTTGCGTTGTCTTGTGTTGTTCCGTGCTTGTCCCATACCCGCGAACATGTTCACTCTCAACCCCCCCCCCCCCCCTCTCCCTCAGGGAGGAGATCCTGTGCACCCAGTGCTTCGTTTCCCCACATCGTGGCATATTAGGCCACGAGAGAAATGTTATTTTCTGTGGTGACTTCAACGCTAAAGGCAGATCATGGGGAAACACTTCCTCCAATACACAGGGGGAGGAGCTCGAGACTGCACTGGAAACCATCGACCTGGTTTGTATCAACAGTGGCTGTGTCACCAGGACAGCAAGCCGTCCGGGCGATGAGGACAGTGCTATTGATCTGGCGCTAGTTTCACCTTCACTCACTACAGTGTGTAGATGGGGTGTCCTAGGACACCATGGCAGCGACCACCACCCGTGCAGCATACTGGTGGAGAAAGGCAGAACCAGGCAGCACAAGCTAAAGGTAAAGACGTTCCAGTATGACAGTACAGGGCAAGATGTGGTGAGTAAAATAAGACGTGACAAGCGCAGAACGTTTCAGGGCAGGAAAAAAAGCTGGGAGCAGCCACCGTGGTGGAGTTTCGAGGTGGAGAAGGCTTGGGTGGATAAGCGTAGTGCTGTAAGGAGATGGCAAAATGCCAAGAAGAACAGAGCTGGTCATCCTAGTCCCTGCTTGCACTTAGAAAGAGAGATGCACACAAAAGTAAGCTACTTCAAAAAAACTGGTCACGGTTGTTAAAAGCGAAAAATGGGCAGAGGTGTGTCAAAGAGTAAGCACAGACAAGTCACTGAAATTGTTCTGGCGACTACATAAAAGCATGAGTGGTGTAGTCAAGAATAAGAGCATTTCTGACTTCCAAGGTGCTGACCTCATCTGGCAGAGGACTGACGAGGACAAGGGCAAAGCCCTCTTTGAACGCTACCTTGAGCAAAGCAACCAGACAGACATGGGAGGCCGAAATCTGGCCAAGGAGGTCACCTCAGACAGATGCAACTCCCAGAACACTTCGGATGAAGACACAGTGACAGTGAAAGAAATCAAGGCTGTGCTTCGACGATCAAAAAACAGTGCTCCAGGTCCTGATGGCATAAGATACGACGACATAAATAGGTGTACCGACAATGAGCTAGAGAAACTAGCAGACATGTACAACAACAGTATAGGGAGTGCTAGCATCAAGGAGGAATGGTTACACAGCTATCTGATTCCCTTGCCGAAGCCTGACAAAGACCACAAAAAAATTTGAGGACGCATACAACAGAGTACCACTGGATTTTTTAATGTTTCAGCTTCTCGAACTAAACGTAAGTCCATTCCTCCTTAGTTGGATCGCTGCAGCCCTCTTCCAACGGAAAGTAGTTTTTAGATGTGGCAGTTAGACTTCGGAACCAACAACAATACATCCTGGCCTACCACAGGGATCACCATTATCTCCGGTACTGTTCAACGCCTACACAGTGAGAATCACCAGTGAGCAGATCACTGGACCTGGCAGGACATTGTCATATGCCGATGATGTTTTAGTGTATCGTCAGGGGAAGGATAGAGAGGAGGTTGCTGTGGAACTGCAAACCGAACTCAATCGCATAAGTACTTGGTGTGATGAAGCTGGGGCAATGGTCAACCCAACAAAGGCAACAGTGACTTGGTTCTCGTTGAATAATCATATTGTCAACACTCCAACACCAACTGTAATGCTGTGTTCAGAGACGGTGGAAAGAACGCAGGCAATGAATTACCTGGGGATACGGTTTGATCGAAGCCTTGCTTATAATGGGCACATAGACCAGGTGATAACAAAGGCCAAGCGGGGTTTGGCAGCGATGCGGGTGATGGCGGCAGCAAACTGTGAGCAGCGCCATCTATGTCTTCTGTACGAGGGGTTGGTCATGTCTGTTGTGGAGTATGCAATGGCAATCCTGACTCTCAACCATAAGCAGATAGAAAGGATGGAAAGGATACAGAATGAAGCTATGCGCATTATTCTTGGATGTACAAGAGATACATCATGCAGGGCGATGCGCTACCTTCTTGGTTTTCCAACCATTGAAGAGAGAATACAAGGTTGCAGGGCACGCACCTACCTCAGAATTAACGCAAACACACAACATCCACTGCATAGTGAAATTAGGAAGGTGAAGGGCAGCAGGTTAAAAAGAGGACGGTCGTGGATGGGTCAAGCCGAAGACATTCTTCAACAGGTGTGTTCACTTGAGGACTTAGAACCTGGCGAGGAGTGGGTGCGAGTGCCAACAGACTTCTGCACATCCTTTTCAGTTTGCATCCAACTAGATAGAAAATGCAGACAAGAAAATCCGGCTGCTGTTGAGGCTGAAGTACAAGCGTTGATTTTCGAGAATTCGCTAGACGGTGACGCGGTCATCTACACAGATGGGTCGGTCGTCCGACATGTGAGAAGCTCATGGGTCTTTACAGCTCGGGCCGGAGGGAGAATTGTGAAGGAGGACTCTGGTGCTTTCACTGAAACCACAAGTAGCCTGACCATGGAAGTCATGGCAGTAAGTAAAGCAATAACATGGCTCGAGACACAGACATTCACTAGGGCTTGTTTCCTTAGCGACTCAATGAACATGATCAAGAGGATAGAGGAGGGTTCGATCCGAAGAGAATGGTTGCTGCCTCTGGAGCGATCTCGACTGGCAAAGATTAGTTTCATCTTCGTGCCAGGGCATGCGGGAGTACAAAGAAATGAGAAGCTCGCAGGTGAGGCTACTGTGGAGGGCGGAAGCGCCATGGACCAGGCCGACATTCTGAATGCTCTACGAGAAGTAAGACTTTTGCGAGAACCAAGTGATGACTGTGAATGTACAACCATGGCCAGACTGCGAGAACAGCAAATTAAAGGAGGGGTGGCCAAACAAGAACACTACGT
Source organism: Cepaea hortensis (assembly GCA_963921405.1). Classification (NCBI taxonomy): domain Eukaryota; kingdom Metazoa; phylum Mollusca; class Gastropoda; order Stylommatophora; family Helicidae; genus Cepaea; species Cepaea hortensis. The sequence goes on from OY992876.1 coordinate 521,024,522, forward strand.
AGGAAGCCAAAGCTACACGTTACGGGATTTGCTGAGGAGGGGATCCGAACACTTATGGACTGAATGGTTCGATGTGCAATGAGGATGATCTGTCGACTAACTAACTAACTAACTAACTAACTTCCCCACACCATCCTAGCACCTGCGGTCGTGGGGAGCCAGCTTCTTCCCCAGCCACCGCCTCCGTTCGTCTTCGTTGCCTTGTTCTTTCTTCGTGACCCGTTCACAACGCCGCACTCTAGGAAGGCGGCGCTTGCTCTTCCTCGACCTCTCTCTTGGTCTTTTCTACGGAGTACGGCTTTTGTACGACGACCACCGCCCTGGTATGGAGGTTGGACTCTGGCCGTCATGTGTGTGATACGCCGACTGCTACAGTGCGGCGATTTGCCCCACCGAACAATACATAACGAACAAGACTAGCTCCTGAAAAAGTCGGATTAGACAAAGCAATGCTCTGTCTGCCTGGTCGGAGCTATTTACCGCTCGAAACACAGCTGCGGGCGACTGGGAAGAACATCGCCGTGCGCTGGTTTTAATACAATATTTGTTGTTGTTGTTGTTGTTGCGTTCGCTCGCTCGCTCGCTATGAATCCATACACACTACTTCTGATAGTGCTGGACTGAATTTTGAGTGTGGAATCGCTTTCCTCATTAATAGTGTCCCTCGCCATCAGGCGAACCCACTCCGACTTGGGAGGTACTTGTAATTTGCGTCCCAAAGTTAAGGATGATAGGTCACCATTTTAGTCCAGGTGTCTGGTGTAAGGGTTGAACCCCTTACCTCGGCATCAGCGATAATATTAAAATATGAGTGCCGGTTGTTCATAAATCAACAGCAAACTAGTGACTGTAAACTTGCCAAGAAATCACAGTCAACATAAAGAAGCTGGGGTCGACTGCGAAGCATATGCAACAAACATTTTTTTTTATAGTTAGGAGTGCTGAGCAGTAGAATAACTAGTCTCTCCATTGATCTGCTTCCATACTCGGTATAAGATTAATTTTCCGGACCCCCGTTACACAACCGGTGTCCCACTGCCCAGTCTATCGACACCGCTCCGTGCATTATGAGCGAAACATTTCCGGAGACTGCCAGCCTGATTGTGAGCACGGAATTCTGTCTTGAATTTTCTCTAATGCTGTCAACAATTACAGTGCAATGGTAGTGAAATGGGATACGTGTATAAGAGAATTATTGACAGATAAAGCGCAAAAATAATAAGCATCCAGTGTGTTGATGCTGAGGGAGCTGGTTCAACCTCTACACCGGTTAGTTGGACTAACTACAGTATTGGATTCTCGTCCTTGACTTGGAAACGTAAATTGCAAGTACCTCTGCAGTCGGAGTGGCGTTGCCTGATGGGGAAGGACACTGGTAATAAGGAAAGCTAATCCACACGCAAAGTCACTACACTAGAAGTAGCAGCATGTTAGTTAGTTAGTTAGTCAACAGATCATCCTCATTGCACATCGAACCACTCAGTCCATAAGTGCTCGGATCCCTTCCTCAGCAAATCCCGCAACGTGTAGCGGCTAACAACGCCAGTTCTGTGTTGGTTTATCAGTCTTCTTTGGCTTCCTGCGTAGTGTTCTTGTTTGGCCACCCCTGTTTTATTTTGCTGTTCTCGCAGTCTGGTCATGGTTGTAGATTCACAGTCATTACTTGGTTCTCGCAAAAGTCTTACTTCTCGTAGAGCATTCAGAATGTCGGCCTGGTCCATGGCGCGTCCGTCCTCCACAGTAGTGTTACCAGCGAGCTTGTCAGCCCGCTCATTTCCTTGTACTCCCGCATGCCCTGGCACAAAGATGAAACTAATCTTTGCCAGCCGAGATCGCTCCAGAGACAGCAACCATTCTTTTCGGATCCCCCCTCCCCCATCTCTATCCTCTTAAGCAAAATCAAATCAAATCAAATCAACTTTATTAGGGTCACAAATTGGGCGCGCAGGCCCGTCTTACATTCGGCCCTTCCAATCACTCGTCTTTCATTCATCAAGAGCATTATACATTTACATAGGAAGAAAAATAAACATTGTGAAATGAATGTTGTAAACATAAACAAGGTTTATTACCATGTTATGAGGCCCATCTCCCACTTATCCATACATCACCTCACCCACACACACACCCCCACCTACCCACACACACGCACACCAGGGACACATACATACCCCACCAACCGACCCATCTCCCTCGCGCACATCCCCCACCCACACACACTGCCCTCATCTGATCCCCCAACCAAAACACACTCACCACCCACAAACATTCCCCCACTAACCCACACCTTAACCCACACATCCTCTCCCCACCCACACCTCCATTGACCACATATTCACCACCCACGCACACAATCCCCCACCAACCCACACATCACACATCCACGTTCCCAAACCATACACACACATCCCCACCAACTGACATGTCCCTACCCCCCCCCCCCCACACATCTCCCTAACCACCCATACATCCCCAAACCACTCTCACACACCCCACCACCCACACATACAACTTCCACCCACCCACGCCTTAACCCAATCCCCCACCCGCACATCACATACACCCCCTACCACAAAATATTCCCAACCCACGCACCACACACATCCCTCACCAACACATCCCCACTTACACACCACACACATATCCCCCACCCAGATACCACACAATATTCCCACCCACACCCACAGCATGTTCATTGAGTCGCAAAGGAAACATGCCCTAGTGAATGTCTGTGTCTCGAGCCATGTTATTTCTTTACTTACTGCCATACACTTCCATAGTCAGGCTACTTGTGGTTTCAGTGAAAGCACCAGAGTCCTCCTTCACAATTCTCCCTCCGGCCTGAGCCGTAAAGGCCTATGAGCTTGTCACATGTCGGACGACCGACCCATCTGTGTAGATGACCGCGTCACCGTCTAGCGAATTCTCGAAAATCAACGCTTGTACTTTCGCCTCCACATGGCTGGTTTCTTGTCTGCATTTTCTGTCTAGTTGGATGCAAACTGAAAAGAATGTGCAGAAATCTGATGGGACTTGTACCCATTCATCACCAGGTTCTTCTTCTTCTTCTTCTTTTCGTTCATCCGGAGTGTTTTTTCAGATGTGATTATGGTGTGTCTGTTATGCGCCCTTGGGCCGAAACCCGTAGGCCAACACATCCGACTACAGCATGCATTTTTGACCAGGTAGCATTCCTGGGAGACTCTTACTTTTGTGGTGCCTACAACCCAGCTGGGCAAGGTTGAACGGTCGAAGACAACGGTCATCCCTCAAAGGAAGGCAGGGAGAGTCCATAGCATTTTCCGCCATCCAAGGTTGCTTCCGTACTTGCAGGGCCGACACATAGCGCCCTGTTTCTGGGCTCACCGAGGGATAGTCACGTAGTGCTCATGGCTGCTTTAAATTCTCACTTCAATATATTGGTCATTTCGTTTGCCCCGGGCCATTCCCGCACAAACCAGACAAGTCTACAGACGGTATCCACTCAGCGAGTTTTCGGACATGTGCTTGTCGTTGCGCCCGTCAGAGCCGTTCCGGGCACGACAGACATTCGGAAAACTACCTAGTCAGAGCTGTTCCGAACAAGAGCGGTATTTGGAAACTAGGTAGTCAGAGCTGTTCCTTGCACAAGAGACATTCAGACGAGACATTTCACTCGGACGTAATTACGTAGTGTCAATTTTTAGTTTGCCACCCGTAGGACGACACTTCCGACTTCCGGCGGGCATTTTTTAATGAGTTAGCCTTCCTCTGGTTTCGAGGCACGCTGGACTGTTGTGATGTCGCCAACATCTCAGCTGGTCAAGATAGAACGATCATCGACATCGCGGTCAGCCCTCAAGGGAAGGCAGGGGCAGACCATGGGCATTCCCTCGCTATCCAAGGAGGCTTCCATAATTGCAGAGCCGGCACATATTGCTCTGAGACTGGGCTCACCCGAGGAGTTGCCACGTCCTGCTCATAGCTGCTTTAGTTCCTCACTTCCATGTGTTGGGTAACTCGCTTGCCACTGATCGCTCAAGCACAGACCAGGGGCGGTCAGACAGCGAGCGACATCCACTCGGTAAGCTTTTGCTTTTGACCATGCAATAGGTTCGCTCGCCGTGCGTTCCATTTTGCATCATTGAGACGTTCTTCCACTTTTGTCTACACTCTCTATGAGTTAAATACAGACAGTTTTCGTGACCATTTCCTTCGACTGGGGCACTTTTCTGACTTTTTGTACTTGCTCACGAGGTAGGCTACATGTGCTGCCAGCTCAGCACCTTACCTTCGTGCAGCAGTGAACGAGAAGCGGCCTGGCCCTCTCATCCGGGGATCTCTCATATCCCCCAGCTGAGAGCCTTCGATCTTGTATCAGACCTGGGCATGTAGCTTGCTCAGTATCCCGCCTCTATTTTTCGACAGGTGGGTATCGGCCAGGCTCTCAGATCCGAGGGTTTGTGGCTTAGAGGCGTTCAGCCACAGCCCTCGACAGGGAGCCTTAAGTGTTTTGTCCGGACCAGGAACTTCTGCCTTCGTGCACCTGATTAAAATTGTTTGGCTGTTATCCTCAGCCTACGTGCAGAGCAGCAGGTTGTGTCTCTCTTAGTCTGGTCCCTATCCCATGAACTGTCCGATATGTAATTTTTCATCCATCGGCAAGCACATGGGGTCGATGGGACATGCAAGCTCCCCCACCACGGCAAGGTGGAGACACATCGGGGGAGACCAGGTTCTAAGTCCTCAAGTGAACACACCTGTTGAAGAATGTCTTCGGCTTGACCCTTCCACGACCGTCTTCTTTTTAACCTGCTGCCTTTCACCTTCATAATTTCACTATGCAGTGGATGTTGTGTGTTTGCGTTAATTCTGAGGTAGGCGCGTGCCCTGCAAACTTGTATTCTGTTTTCTATGGTTAGAAAATCAAGAAGATAGCGCATCGCCCTGCATGCTGTATCTCTTGTACACCCAAAAATAATACGCATAGTTTCGTTCTGTATCCTTTCCATCTGCTTAAGGCTGAGAGTTAGGATCACCATCGCATACTCAAAAACAGACATACCAGCCCCTCGTATAGAAGACATAGATGGCGCTGCTCACAGTTTTCTGCTGCCATCACCCGCATCGGAGCCAAACAATGACATGGTCGAGACAAGAACACAGAGCTGATCCACAAGTGTAGTGATCATGTAAGATTATGAAACATGACCACCCACGCTTATCGGCATAACACATGATGAGTCAGGTCTGAGTCTAATAAGACTGAGCTACCATATAACAGCAGATGGTACTACTTGCTATCTTTTAGGCTTGCGTTCACCAAACCCGACACTGTGCAAATAGTTTCATGCAGAGAAGTGCAATTGGGTGGACTTATCCTGGTGCAAGGAAATGCAACTTAAAAACTAAATGTCACGGCAGAGCAGACCAGGCCCTAAACCTTGATCGGCGGCTGGTCTAGGATTGAAGCTCTGACAGGTCGACAGTTATAGCATTGCTTTACTGATCCAGCAGCTTGTCTTCTTCCAGATGTAGAGGTGTTACCTTTCCTCTGGAGTAAACTAGGCAGGCCGAGAGAGGGATCATGCTGCATGGGCAACACATGGTCTCTACAATACAAAGCCCGAAGCCGTTGGCACAATGTGGGCTGTTGATTTGTTAACATTCGGCACTAAAAGAAAGCAGGTAGTACCGTCTTATGTCATATCTAAGACCCAGCATTCGGCAATAACAGAAGAAGGTAGTACCATCTACTGTCATACAGTAGCTCAGTCATATCTGACTAAAGACATAATAATGCCTGGAAAGATCAGTGGTAAAAGAGGAAGAGGAAAACATAGTTCACCCAGAGCACCGAGGTAAATGATGGTGGCTGGACTAACAGATGGAGGATTACCATCAGTAAAGTTTACTCCAAGCATCATGAAATAAAAGTGCATTATTTCTGTAAGTACGCCAAGGCCCTCTCCCATGTTTGAGATGTGGTGGGTATAAAGTTCTAGCCCCATACTTCTGATGGACTGATCAACATTTAGTGGGTGAGGTGTTCAATGTCACATGAACTGCCTTTATTTTCCATGTTTGAGATGTAGTGGGTATAAAATTCTAGCCCCATACTTCTGATGGACTGATCAACATTTAGTGGGTGAGGTGTTCAATGTCACATGAACTGCCTTTATTCCCCAGGCCAATTCCTGGCACTCATGTTCTTTTTGACTCACGTAGGAGCCCAAATTGATTTTCATAAAAAATGTGCCTAGCTGAGGGTTTGAACATATGACCCCCAGTAAGTGTGCCAGCCCATCAGCACCAACCTATCCTCTAGATTTGTCTCAATCAGATATTTAGTCTTTTAAAAAAACACCACATAAAAAATCATTTTGAAAGTAAAGAAGGAGTCGCAACTAGTATTGATAACTAGTTTATTTTGAAAAGATACAATGTTGTTTTCACAAGTATTGTCTTGGTCGTGCTGAGACAGGCAGCATCAGTGTGTCAATTCAAATGTCAGCCGTAATACAAAAGGAGCAAACACAATGCGGATATAGGTATCTGTACATTGTACCATAATCTCTTGTACTACACCAGATTGTCAGCTCTAAATTAATACAATTGGACTATCACAGTTTGTTGCCCTCAGCAAACGGAAGAATGGGCAGACATTCCTTCCCGTACTGAACACTGAGAGCTGACACCAAACCCACATAGACCGTGTTCCTGCTATTGTCAGAGTAACATCCTAACCATTATACCATCATACCAGCTAATCTTATAAAAGAAGCATTACAATCATCGCGCTCGTGTGTGTGTTGTCTTGTGATATTTCAGAGTGCCCATTTGAGCAAATGAAGCATCACAATAATCACACTTGTAGGGCTTCTCTCCTGTATGTGTTCTCCTGTGAGACGTCAGATTGCCAGCTCTAGCAAAGGCAGCACCACAATCATCACACTTGTAAGGTTTCTCTCCTGTATGTAATCTTTTGTGGCACTTCAGACTTCCAGATGAAGAAAATGAATCACCGCAATTATCACACTTGTAAGGTTGCTCTCCTGTATGTGTTCTCTGGTGGGTCTTGAGTCTGTCAGCTCTAGCAAAAGCTGCACCACATTCACCACACTTGTAAGGTTTCTCTCCTGTATGTTTTCGCAAGTGGATCTTCAGACTGCTTGCTAAACCAAAGCATGCACCACAATCATCACACTTGTAACGTTTCTCTCCAGTATGTACTAGCTTGTGATATGTCAGACTGCAACTTCCACTGAACATAGCACCACAATCATCACACATGTAAGGTTTCTCACCTGTATGTGTTCTCTTATGACATATCAGACTGCTCCATTGAGTGAATGAAGCACCACAATCATCACATTTGTAAGGTTTCTCTCCTGTATGTGTTCTCTTGTGACACATTAGACTGCTTCCCCCATGAAAAGCAGCACCACACTCATCACACTTGTAAGGTCTCTCTCCTGTATGTGTTCTCTTGTGATATTTCAGTGCAACAGGTTGCCTGAATGAAGCACCACAATCATCACATTTGTAAGGTTTCTCTCCTGTATGTGTTCTCTTGTGAGAAACCAGAGTGAAAGCTCTCAGAAAAGCAGCACCACAATCATCACATTTGTAAGGTTTCTCTCCTGTATGTGTTCTTCTATGGCCAGTTAGTTGGCTAGAGGTGGCAAACACAGCATCACAATCATCACACTTGTAAGGTTTCTCTCCTGTATGAGTTCTCTTGTGGACAATCAGACTATTAGTTTTAGCAAAAGCAGCATCACACTCATCACACTTGTAAGGTCTCTCTCCTGTATGTGTTCTCTTGTGGCACGTTAAACTGCTAGCTACAGTAAAAGAAACACCACAGACATCACACTTGTATGGTTTCTCTCCTGTATGTGTTCTCATGTGGACAATCAGACTATTAGCTTTAGTAAAAGCACCATCACAGACATCACACTTGTAAGGTTTCTCTCCTGTGTGTGTTTTCTTGTGGTCTGACAAACTGCCATGCTGCTTGAATGAAGCGCCACATTCATCACACTTGTAAGGTCTCTCACCTGTATGTATTCTAATGTGCTGCTTCAGACTGCTACTGTGAGAGAAAGATGTCCCACAAATGTCACATCTGTAAGGTTTCTCCCTTTCTGGTGTCTTGTGTTGATTTAAATACGTGTCTGCACTGAAATCTGAATCATAAACATTCGACATGTACGGGTTTTCTCCTGTTTGTATCATTTGAGAGATAGAACTGGAATAGCCAAAAGCAAAATCAAAAGGTTTCATAAACATATGTGTTTGTCCATTTGACGTGTTCACATGTTGCAGCAGATCGGTGTCACCGTTCACAGATAATTTAGTATTAAGGCCAACCATTGAAGACGCATTCTCTGATATTTCGCTATAATCCTCCTGTTTCAATGAAGTAATGTAAACATTCTCGGCCATTTCTGATTCTATGCTAGAGTTCAAGGCCATTCCTGATTCTAAATTAATGGTCACAACCATTGCTGATTCTATGTTACTGCTCACAGCTATTTCTTGAACGCTGCAACAATCTGCCTTGTCCAACATTGTGCTGAAGCCCTGACTCTGGTCCTCCCACAATTCATCTGATGGCTCGTATTTCACATCCATGTTACCACTCTCCAGCTTATTCTCCATTTATGAATGTCTGTTCTTGTGTGAAGAGGGATCAACAACTCTGGAAACAAGGGCGTGTTTCTGAAACATACAGAGAGTAAACACTTCATAGAAATGTCAGGTAAAATGTAAACAGATGTGTAAGTAATCTGAAGTAGCATACAATTATGTGAATGTAATGTAGCAATTGAACAGTTACACTGAGTGTAATCTAACAGATAAACAGTTACTGTGAATGTAATCTAGCACATGAACAATTACTGTGAATGTAATCTGTCACATGAACAATTACTGTGAATGTAATCTGTCACATGAACAATTACTGTGAATGTAATCTGTCACATGAGCAATTACTGTGAATGTAATCTGTCACATGAACAATTACTGTGAATGTAATCTATCAGATGAACTGTTACTGTGAAAGATTCCAAGCTTGGAGAATGGACAGAGAACACGGCAACACAGAAAACAAGTCTCCATACCTTCCTCACTAAAATGATGCAAGTACTTGTGAGGGCTACTTCCTCACTAAAGTGATGCAAGTACTTGGGAGGGCTTCATCCTCACTAAACTGATGCAAGTACTTGTGAGGGCTTCATCCTCACTAAACTGATGCAAGTACTTGTGAGGGCTTCATCCTCACTAAACTGATGCAAGTACTTGTGAGGGCTTCATCCTCACTAAACTGATGCAAGTTAGAATTGTTGTTGCACACAGTGAACAACTGGAGTTAGAATTGTTGCACACAGTGAACAACTGGAGTTAGAATTGTTGCACACAGTGAACAACTGGAGTTAGAATTGTTGCACACAGTGAACAACTGGAGTTAGAATTGTTGCACACAGTGAACAACTGAAGTTAGAATTGTTGCACACTGTGAACAACTGGAGTTAGAATTGTTGCACACAGTGAACAACTGAAGTTAGAATTGTTGCACACTGTGAACAACTGGAGTTAGAATTAAATTGTAAGATAACACAGATTATGGTCACCACTAGGAATAAGAAATTCCACAATGTAATATACAAGTAAATGGGAATATTCTTCAACAAGTTAATCTGTACCATTATCTCAGAACAGTCATAATATCTTATGGGAGATGCCTTGAAGAGATTAGAACAAGTTAGTTAGTTAGTTAGCTGCGGTTCCAACTTCACAGCAACGGGTCGTCTCCATTATGCTCCGTTCCTGTGCCAGTAAATACCCAATTTGAAAAACATGATCAAAATACCTAGTATAATCAAGGCTTCGATCAAATCGTATCCCCAGGTAATTCATTGCCTGTGTTCTTTGCACAATCAGTTACTTTAAATTTTAATTTTTTAATTTTAAATCAATTTACAGTTGGTGTTGGAGTTTTGACAATATGGTTATTCAAAGAGAGCCATGTCACTGCTGCCTTCGTTGGGTTGATCATTGCACTAGCTCACCACACCAAGTGCTTATGCGACTGAGTTCTATTTGTAGTTCCACAGCAACCTGATCTCTATCCTTACCCTGACGGTACACTAACACATCGTCGGCTTATGACAATGTCCTCCCCGTCCTGTGATCTGCTTGCTGGTGATTCTCAGTGTAGGCTTTGAACAGCATCGGAGATAACGGTTATCCCTGAGGCAGGTCAGGATATATTGTTGGTTATTGGTCTGAACCAACAAGGGGAAGGTAGAGAAGTAAATACCTGGAAGGCTTGGCTATGTGGTATGGTCGAGACAAGAACACAGAGCTGATCCACAAATCTGGTGATCGTGTGAGATGGCGAAACATGACCGCCTCGGCATGACACATGATAATGATAACTGTATCATCAGATAATCATTCAAAGCAATGTTTTCCTGTAGTGAATTTGAATAATGAAGACACAAACAATAGACTGCACGATTTATTGCCTAGAATATTTTGCTGCATCTCGTCAGGTACGCACTGCAAAAATCACACAACATAAAATAAAGCCACCAGATAAACTCTTCAAGCTGAAATATACACATATTTGCACAGTAGTTCTAATTGTCTACCACAGTAATTTTAAACTGAATATCATGTCTTTCTGTGTGCACAAAACTGGCTTATACAGATTAATCATGATGGCTTCTACGACCTTTAACAAGTGACTATTCTGTGTGTTAAAAGAATTGTCCCTATCAATCACGTGACTGGTTTCCAACCACATCATGGTAGATAATCAATCCTTTGTGTTGTTCTTCATTATAAATGTTAGTGTTTTATTTTTGTTCGTTGACAGTCTTGGGTCGAAACGCTGGCTTGTATGTGTTTCCATATTCTGAGCTTCGCTGTCAGATTTAGTATTTTCATTTGGTTTCCCGTAATAGCTCAGTTGGGGTTCAGTAAACTTTACTTTTAAGTTTTTTTTCCACACCTTCTTTTTATATTGGATGGCCATTTGAAGGCAAGGATTCAGCATGGTTTTTATCATGTTTAGATTCAGCAACCATGAAAGAATCATGAAACCGGCAAACTGTAAGGGAATCTCATCTCATCTTGTTCCTCTTGTACCTTGCGGTGTCCAGTTGAAGTATAGTAGTATAAACTAGCAATGTCAGTTGTCAGTCTGTGTGAGAGGTCGTGTTTGGGGGCATAACCTGTTTTAACAGAAAATATTTTGCAACAGTGACATGGACTTCCGGTTTGTAACCATGCTTGTTTATGGCCTCATATATTCTAAAACAACGTGACATACGTCACGGGAAACCATTCTAATAAATTCAGAAGTAGTCGGTCTGCTAGGCTGCAAGTATTTGTAGCTTAGAACTTTTTTCTCTTGAAGTTATTAAGTTTATATTATGTTCAGAAAGCTAAATTTGTTTTTAACTCATGTTTCTTTTTGTCTATTTCTTTTTTGTACAACAACAGTATAGGGAGTGCTAGCATCAAGGAGGAGTGGTTACACAGCTATCTGATTCCCTTGATGAAGCCTGGCAAAGACCACACACAAATTCAGGAACTTAGAGTAATAACCATGCAGTATCATCATCATCATCATCATCAAGTGCCGTGCCAGCTGGCGTAGGCGTTCATGGCTCTCCATAGATCTCGGTCTTTGGTTTTCTGGATCAACTCTGCTGCTGATATTCCTCCATGCCACCTTCTCAATCCATCCAGCATCACTTCTCTTGGTCTACCTCTGCCTCTCTTCCCCTCGATCTTTCCAGTTGTTACGATGTTCTCCAATGCCTCTCTTCTCATCACATGACCGAGGAAAGCTGTTTGTCTCTGTCTTATTGTTGTATATAATGTTTTAGTTTCGTTAGCCTGTTTCAGGCAGTCGTTGTTAGTTACTCTGGCAGTCCAAGGAATTCGCAACATTCGTCTCAGGAACCACATCTCTGTTGCTTCTAATTTCTTCTTAATTTGTTCATTTATATTCCAAGATTCACTGCCATACAGCAAAACTGGTTCTACATAGCATTTCAGCACACTCTTTCTTACATTCAGTGATAGTGACTTATTGCATAAGATACTCTTCATTTTCTGAAATGCGGCTTTTGCCTGCCCTATTCTGCTCCTAATCTCTGTTGTACATCTTCCATCTGATGTTATAAATGCCCCTAGGTATCTAAAATTATCAACTTGGTTAAGGATTTTCCCTTCTATTTCTATGTCACATTTTGGTGTCACCATTTTCTTTGATATTACCATTGTTACTGTTTTCTTGATATTCAAGGAGAGTCCTTTCCTTGCACTCTCTGTTACTACTACGTCTAATAATTGTTGTAGGTCTGTTGAATTATCCGCCACCAATACTGTGTCATCTGCATAGCGTATATTATTTATATTATGACCTCCAACTAGTATTCCTGGCATCTCTTTGATCTCTCTCATTATTACTTCGCTATACAGGGAGAAAAGATCTGGTGACAAGACACACCCTTGTCATACTCCTAGCTTTATCTGTTCGTAACTACCCTCTTTATTTCCCATTTTAATTGCTGCTACTTGGTTCCAGTAAATATTCTTTATTATTCTTAAATCTTTTCCATCAGTGTTGATATCTTCCAACATTTTAATCAGTTCATCATGTTTTACTTTATCAAATGCCTTATGAAGCACAAATATATGTCTCTCTGTTTCTCTATTGACCTTTCTATTAGTGTTCGTAATAGAAGGCAGAGTTTCTCAGCTCCCAATTTATGTGTTCTCAGCTCCCAATTTACGTGCTGCGAAAAGAACTAACACGTTGGTGTAGATTTCTTCATACTTCCTGGTTGTAAATCACGACACAAAAGTATTAATAACTCCGCTTAGAATTGACGTCCAATCTGCGTTGAGATACCGTTGTTGGGTTCGTCTTGTCAAGCTGTATCCAACTGTGATTGGTTCATAAGTAGAAACCCGATTTTTAAATACTGTCTATATATACTAGTATAAACCATCTGGAGAGTGCCCGCTTATGGGCTTCGTGTATCGATATTCCCATGGACTGCTATTTTATATTTACTCCATCCATCGTTTACGTGGCGAGCCTCTTTCTCTGCTTCCATCTGGTAAGAGAATTTTTTCGTCATAAACTAACAAGCCATCAACAAATACAGAGACAGACCGTTGTTGTGAAGACAATCATGTAACACTTACCAAACAATCGCCATCTTCTCCACCAAAGTCCCACAACGGCTGAAGTTAATACAAAACTTGGATCGGCTCAAACCAGAGATTCAAAACAATGTTTTCCCGTAGTGAATTTGAATAACAAAGACACAAACAATATATTGCACGATCTATTGCCTGGCATATTTCGCTGCATCTCGTCAGGAAAATACTGCAGAATTCACACAACATAAAGTAAAATAACTAGATAAATCCGTCAAGCTGAAATATACACATGTTCGCACAGTAATGTCAGTTGTCTACCACGGTAATTTTAAACTGGTTAACGTATCTTTGGGACACTTCGTGGCGAAGTAGTCATGCCGTTTAACTCGGGCTCCGAAGGTTGTGGGTTCGATTCCGGGCCGCGTCCTTCGGTTCACGAATTAAATTTTCGGAGACTCCTGTGGGTCGTCGCTAGAGCTAGAGCTACGGAGTTCGTGCTTTGTGCGACGCTTTCCGCGTTTCGGAAAGAGACCGAACCATATGGGATAAAACCTGGTGCAATTAAGTCGACCCTGTCGACTTTTAAGCGACTTTTTAAACGTGTCTTTCTGTTTACACAATATTGGCTTGTGTGGATTAATCATTGTGTGGTACAAGCCTTTCCCTGGTGCGAGGAAATGCAACCTAAAGACGAAATGTCCAGGCCCTAAGCCTTGGTTTGCGGCTGGTCTAGGATCGAAGCTCCAACAGGCGGACAGTTAGAGCATTGCTTTGCTGATCCGACAACTTCTGCAGCTTGTCTTGTTCCAGATGTAGAGGTGTTACCTTTCCTCTGGAGTGAACTAGGCAGGCCGAGAGAGGGATCATGCTGCATGGGCAACACATGATCTCTATATTATAGCCCAGACTTTATGCTATGGAGAGGCAATAACTCCATCCCTGGTCTTAACTGGTCTCGGAATCAAAGCGAGAGGCAACTTTTATGGGTTATAAGTCCCTGTCAATTGGCGTAGACATGGGGCGCCACGCGTTGCCTCTGACGGTGGGAGACACCTACAGGTGTCACTGATCAGCTACCGCCCGCCTCAAGCTGGGCAGCCCCCGGCCAATTGGGTGCTGATCCGCCACAGCCTGCCTGCTTCAATGGGTGCTTGGGGCTAGGACAAAACCTGAATTTGCAGGCTGTAAAACCAATGCACCAAGTACTAATAAAAAGAAAAATAGAAACCTCAAGCTACGGCTTGCAACCTGGAACGTGAGAACCATGTGTCCAGGATTTTCCACTGACTTGACCAATATTGACGATGTGAGAAAAACGGCTGTGATTGATGCCGAACTCAATCGTCTTAACATTGATATTGCTGGCCTGCAGGAGACTCGCATCGCTGAGGAAAGGTCACTCAGGGAAAACAACTACACCTTTTTTTGGAAGGGTAGAGGGCAGGCAGAAAAAAGGCAACATGGTGTGGGTTTTGCAGTGAAGAATTCGCTACTGGTATTGATTTAAATTACAGCAGGAGGAAATGAAAGACTATTATCCCTGCCCTTGGCAACCTCTTGTGGGTTTGCCACCATTATTACTGCATGTGCACCGACACTCGATTCCTCTGATGATGTGAAGGATTCGTTCTATGAGGAGTTAGACTCCGTGATCAAGGCAGTTCCAAAATCTGATTACATTTATATGCTCGGTGATTTCAATGCTCGTGTGGGCAAGGACTCAAGTTCATGGCCAGTGTGCCTTGGAAAATACAACATCGGTCGCATGAATGAAAATGGGCAAAGGCTGCTGGAGCATGGTACCAGTAATGACCTATGTATTACAAATTTCTTTTTTAAAACAAGAGAGATGCATAAGGTCACATGGAAACATCCAAGATCCGGCCATTGGCGCCAGCTGGACTTCATCATCACACGGAGACAACATTTGAACCATATATCATTGACTCAAAGTTACTACAGTGCTGACTGTGATACAGATCATTCTTTGGTTGTTGCAAGGGTTAGCCCCCGGATTAATATTATTAACACTCACGATCCTGAAAAGTGCATTCAGTTTCAATAGCAACTTGAAGACGCTTTCACTGATACACCAGACAATTGTACAGTAAATGAAAAGTGGGGTCAAATTAAGGAAACTTTTTATAAAACTGCCGTAGGGGTTTACGGCACTGTGGATCATAAGAGGCAGGACTGGTTTGCGGCAAACAGCGAGACTCTGCAGCCCTTGATTGATAAGAAGAAGAAAGCTCTCTTAAGAAACAAGGAAAGACCAACGCGTAACACTCTGAGTGAGCTAAGGCAAGCTAGGAAGGATGTGCAAAAGGCTGTCAGGCAGTGTGCAAATGATTATTGGATCAAGTTATGTAAGTCCATTCAAATCGCAAGTGATAAGGGAAACATGAGAAGCATGTATGAAATAATAAAGAAAGCCTGTGGTACAATGATCAAAAGAAGTGCACCATTGAAAACCTTGACTGGAGAAATCATCACTGATAAGAAACAGCAGATGGACAGATGGGTAGAGCACTATTTGGAGCTTTACTCAAGTGAGACCAAACTAGCGAATGATGCCCTCAACGCCATAGAGGCTCTACCAACTCTTGACCACATGGACACACTTCCCATGATAGGTTATCAGGAGTGGGAAAGACACACTCACCTCACTCTACAGTTCTACCAGCTAATAGAACTATGCTGGCGAGAAGGACAAGTCCCACAGGATTTCAAAGATTCAAACATCATAACACTGTACAAGAACAAGGGCGATCGGAGCGACTGCAACAACTATAGGGGTATCTCACTTCTGTGTATTGTTGGAAAAGTATTTGCCAGAATTGTTCTGCGCAGACTTCAAGTCCTAGGAGATCAAGTCCACCCCGAATCACAGTGTGGCTTTCGACAGAACCGGTCTACTATTGATATGATATTCTCATTGCGACAAATGCAAGAAAAATGCCGTGAACAGAATCAACCACTGTTTATTGCCTTTATCGACCTCACAAAGGCATTTGATTTGGTCAGTCGTGAGGGTCTGTTCAAGGCACTAAAGAAGATTGGCTGCCCACCAACTCTTCTGTCCATTGTGGAATCGTTCCACACAGGCATGAAGGGTATAATCAAGTTTGATGGTGCCAGTTCTGAAGAGGTTTAAATCAAGAGTGGAGTTAAGCAAGGTCGTCTACTAGCTCACACCCTCTTTGGAATATACTTTTCACTTCTACTGAAATATGCCTTTCGTGATCAGGATGGTGGTATATACATTCACTCACGCTCAGATGGTGGCCTCTACAATGCTCAGAGATTGAAGGTCAAGACCAAAATTTGGAGGGTACTGATCAGAGAGTTGCTTTTTGCAGATGCTGCTGCAGTTACGACCCACTCTGAGGCAGAATTGCAATGTCTACTATCTGCATTCTCCAATGCTTGTTCTGAATTTGGTTTAACAATTAGCAAAAAGAAGACACACATTGTGTCACAAAGTGCACATGAGGTACTGTCAGCGTGTTGGGAAATAGAGACAGGACATATAGAGGACAAGGGACATAAGAGAGACAGAACATAAGCAGGGATGCAGTGATGTCATTGACAGGACATCTACAGGACCACAGAGATATGATAGACAGGACATTGGTAAGGGCGCAGAGATGTCATAGACAGGACATCTAAAGGACATTAGAGATGTCAGAGACAGGATATAAACAGGACAAGACCCAGTTATAAAAGGGGACACAAGTCTACGATACTCTTTCGTGGATTGACTAGACAGCGTTGCACTGAACGACCCAACACAACACGGGCGGACAGCAGTACGACGTGTCTGTTGAGACAGCACGCTGTCCCGTGATACACGGGGTTCCGGGACCACGAGACCAACCGACCAGCGTGAGGAAACTCAGACTGGGACTCGACGTCTTAGGGGAAGGTCGGATGTATTTCTGGAACGAGTGTATAGATTTTACGAGAGTGCTAGCTGGCGTAACCATGTTGATTATAGTGAGTATTTGAGTGCAGAGTTTTGTGTGATTGCCTGAGTCTTTGTTAGCCAGCACTGATGTATATATTGATGCTATGTTGAATTAACCGCCCTATGTGCGTGTCTTAACGATAATCAGGTTCTCCTGAATAAATACTTGACACCACATGCTAATAGTTCTTGAGTGCATATGAAGGATCTAAGAATACCCGTGTCCGTGTGAGACGTTGACAGGCTTAGATTTAATGGTGTCAGAAGTGGTCAATCTTATGATTGATGAAACCCACAGCTTGAGTGAAAATAGATTTGATTTGAAGATAAGTTAGATTTGATGTTGAGTTAGATGTGAGTGAGAGAAGAGGAATGAAAACCACACCTTTATAGCAAAACTAAGCTAAAATTATAATTTATCAGATTAACTAATTCTAATGAAATTGTCATGTATAATATTTGATGTTAACGTGTGAGTTGATGTTGCACGGCTGCTAAAAACGACAGTACACAGCTAAACACGACATTACGACAGAAAACAAGACGACCAACATGACTCATAAATAGATACCGCGTAATATGTCTTTCCTCTAAAAGTTTTGACATTGACAGACAAAATTTTTGCATTATACTAATTTTTGCTTGTCTAAACAACAGAATTGAGATTTGTAAAGTGAATTAAATGTCAACTGCCCAGACGGTGTGACGAATTCGATCATAAAGTCATCCACGATTGGCACTGGGAAAACATAAATTTTCCATTAATGATATTGCTGATTAAAGCAGCACTCTATTTTTTGTGATTTCTGTATATTAACATCTGAAATAATTGCCATTTGATTCTGTACATTGTCTCATTATTGTACATTGATATTATATAAGAAAAGCTATAATAATGTCAATTTTAAAAGAGTGCATTGAGGCAAGGAAAAATTTAGGTTACAGTGGGGACAGATTAGTAGAATGGGCAAGAAAGGAATATAGAGAAAATACTGATAGAAAGGCTATCGCAGAGAGAGAGAGAGAGAGAGAGAGAGAGAGAGAGAGAGAGAGAGAGAGAGAGAGAGAGAGAGAGAGAGAGAGAGAGAGAGAGAGAGAGAAGAGCACAAGAACGCGTACATAAGAAAGAATTAGCAGAAATTGAGGCTAGAAATAAGAAAGAAATGGAAACAGCTCAGCTAGCAGAGCAAACCAAGTTAATAGAAAAGCAATTAGAGATTAAGTCGCAGACCCAGTTGAAATTGAAAAAAACTAGATGTTGAGTCACAGTTACATATTGCAACTAGTAAACTAAAACGTAAGGAAGAAGAAAACAAGTTTAGCAAGTATAAAGGCATTGTGAAACCCTTCTGCCAAGGGGATTCAATATCAGTATGGTCAGAGAACTTTGAATTTCAAATGCAATATCAAGAAGTTCCAAGAAAACATTGGGCCATGATCTATATGCGAAACTTGTCATCAGAGCCTTTGAAAGTTATTGATTCGAGTCCACAAGAGCTCAGGAAAGATTACTATTACATACATCAAATTATTATGCTACACTTTTTGTTAGAT
Source organism: Cepaea hortensis (assembly GCA_963921405.1). NCBI lineage: Eukaryota > Metazoa > Mollusca > Gastropoda > Stylommatophora > Helicidae > Cepaea > Cepaea hortensis. Next base: position 521,043,216 of record OY992876.1, read on the forward strand.
GCACCAGGGTATTGTCGCGTGGTCCGCTACTGTTGAGAGAAGTCTCACAGGTACAGTAGAAGTCAATGAGCCTAACCACTAGGAAAGACTCCCCACTGAAGAAATAGCAGACGAGTCTCATCTCATCTCATCTCATCATGTTCCTCTTGTACCTTGCGGTGTCGAGGTGAAGTATAAACTTCGTGAGAGTGCCCGGTTATGGGCTTCGTATATCGACATTCCCATGGATTCTGTTATTCCCTCCGTCCAGCGTTTACGTGGTCGGCCTCTTCCTCTGTTTCCATCTGGTCTGTACGTCATTGCCTGTTGTGGCATGCTGTTGACTGGTAGCCTACTTGCATGGCCAAACCATTTGACTTGCTGCTTTCTAATAAAATCTAGAGCAGCTTTAACCCCCACTTTAGTCCTGATTTCTTCATTTCTGATCTTATCTCTTCTTGATACGTTGAGTATTCTTCTCAGGAACCTCATCTCTGTTGTTGTGATTTTTCTTTTCTCTTTTTCTGTCATTGTCCAGGTTTGGCATTGGTAGCACAGAGTTGGTAGGAAGATTGTGTTGTAAAGTGCTTTCTTAGTAGTTATTGATACATGTTTGTTCTTTAGTATTGGTGCCATTTGTCCAATGAGTTGATTTGCCTTATTGCACCTATTTTCGATCTCGTCTTCTGATCTGCCATTTGATGATATTATACTTCCTATGTACTTGAAGCTCTTTACTTGTTTCAAGGGATGTTCGTTTAGGTGAATTGTTGCTGTTTGTTCTTCTTTAGTTATAGTCATTACCTCTGTTTTGCTTGTGCTAATTTTCATGTTATGTTCCCTACACATTTCGTTTAGACTATTCATGTGGTCTTGTAATTCAGCTTCTGATTTTGCTATTAGTGCTTGGTCGTCCGCAAACAGGAGTTCTCTAATGGTTAGATTTGCAGATGGTTCTTCTTCTGTGTTCTCGTCATGCGGTATTCTTGCTGTCTCTGCTTGGCTGGTTTCTTTACATATGTTGTCTATATATGTTATGAACAAGAGAGGGGACAGGACACAACCTTGTCGTACTCCAGATCTTATGGTGAAGGGTTCTGAGTGTCCTCCAGTTGCTCTCACTATGCATTCACTGTTGTCGTATAAACTTCTACATAGGTTTGTTAGATGTGTACTCACTCCATATTGTTTAAGGATTTCCCACAGCTTGTTTCTATCTACCCTATCAAATGCCTTTTCTTGGTCAACAAAGGCTAAGTAGATTGTTTCATTGAATTCAATTGATTTTTCTATAAGTTGTCTAAGAGCAAAAATGGCGTCTGTGCATCCTTTGTTTTTCCTAAATCCAAGCTGCGTTTCGCTTAGCTGGGGTTCTAAAGTAGTTCGTAATCTTTTTTCAAGAATTTTGCAAAATATTTTCCCAGTATGACTCAACAGTGAAATGCCTCTGTATTGTGTGCAATCTCTTTTGCTGCCTTTGTTTTTCCAAATTGGGATAATTATGGCGTTTCCCCAGTCTCGTGGTGTCTGTTGTTCTACCCAAACATGGTTGAATAGTCTATGTAGCCAAGCTGTTCCTACTTCCCTTGCTGCTTTAATTAGTTCATTTGGTATTTCATCCTGTCCTGGTGATTTGTTCAATGGGGCTAATCTGATGGCTTCTATAATTTCTTCTTTTAGTATGTCTGGTTCTAGTTCCTCGGTGACACAAAAAACAAAGGGAGTATGACAAATTGTCCCAGAAAAAGAAGTCTACTATTCTTACAGTGGCACAGGACTGCAGATAAAGTTGTACAGCTATACACACAAAGATGACAGCAAACTTAGTTAGCAGCGACACGATGATCCTGTGGAAAAGAATTTAGCCCCCCAGACTTGACTTGAACTATACAGCACAAAGAAGTCGATAAAGATGAAAGATTCAACTTTCGTCCTACTCTCACACTTGTGTGATCTAATTAAATGTTGGATATGAGGATAACAACTAGGAATTCTTATTTAGCCATAAGCGACAACACCGCTTATCACGATTTTAATACTGGACAAATAGAAATGTAAGTTCCCACAAGGAACGTAAAAGGCATAAGTGATGAGAAGTATAAAAAAAACAATATGAAAATCAACCAATGTTCTCGGAGCGAGGTCTTAATCATAAGACGGTATGGTGGTAAGTCAAGCAAAGTATGGCCGTGACTCCAGGAAGGTGTTTAGGCACTCAGCTGCAAATGGTGTTTCCACCGGTGAAGATAGTAGTCTCTCCGGCGTTCCTCTTCGGGTCACCCTCTTCGCCAGTGGCCCACAATCAGTTCTTTCAGAGTCGCGGATGTGCAAACTGAAATCTTATGCTGCTGATGAGTTGCTAGTTGATGCTGCTGGTGAGTTGCTCTGGTATACCACAACACTCTAGTTCCAGAATCAGATTCTCACTACGGATCGGGACACTTGTTCAATATAAAATTTTGGTTAGGCTTATTACTTAGTTCAGTAATTTAATATTGACTTATTACTTGTTTAAGTAATTTACTATTTAAAAAACGTTGCTTTTTGAACACCAAAATTGGCCCCGACCGTTGCCTGCAATGTCTAGCAGAAGAGTGAGACCGGACATGGAACTAGCACCAGCAAGTGGCCGTTTCCGGGCCCCGTTGTCTGTTGGTTGTAGTTGGCCAGGATAAGTAAGCAAAATTAAATTATCCCATTACTATAAATACAAAATAACTGTAACCTTAATGTAAACATATGGTAAAGAATCTTTATAATATACTGAGTACTAAGCAAGATAGGAGGGTGCAGCCAGGCTTTCGCCACAGGTATCAGGTACAGTTCTCAAAATTAAAACCTAAAGCTAATCAAACGTTCATCGATTACGTTTCTCAAGTTCAGGATATTTACAATAAGTGGCTGAACGCTGCAAAAGTGAATAAAAGCTTTGAAAAGCTAAGAGATTTAATAATAATGGACAAAATTATTTCATCGATTCAAAGCTCATTTGCTAAATTTTTACAACAGTCTGATGTTGAATCCTTAGAACAGTTAGAACGCAAAGGTTCAGCTTATTTCACATCTAACAGGGACATTTTCACTTTAAGCAACTACGACAACAACATAGTAGCTGCGGCAAACACCAAACCGTCAAAACCATTTAGATATAGACAGAAACAGAAGTTAAATGCACCACAGTGTCCATATTGCAAACTATCACATTTTCAATTTCAAATGTGTGACATGTATCCGGGGTATCCAGCTCACCTAGATATGATGGTTAAGAAGCAAGAGAACAAGAGAAATAATCACAGACGTGCGGTAAAATGCTTCTTTTGCAAAAGTTTGGGACATTATAGTGCTAAATGTCTAGGTCACCAGAGGTTAAAGAGTGGGAAAGCAGTACTTGTTGATTCATCTTCTGAGAGCGAAAGTGAGTGTGAAGGAAATCAAGGAATGGAAGATAATGCTCTTGCAGCAATTGATATACTAAATTATGATAAATGTCAAACATGTCATAAATTTCATGAAAATGGTGTATTAGAATGCAGCCATACAGTCCCGTTTTCAGGGGAAAACGCCAATGCAGTAACTTCCTCCAGAGGAAAATTAATCTTCCACAATGGTATAGTTAACAACAAACCTTGTCAGGTACTGACTGATTCCGGCCGTACTTTAATTGGCTTAAGGAAAGAGCTTGCAAATGCAGAAGATTATACAGGCGAGTTTGTAAATTGCCGAACATTTTCTGGCAATGTGGAGAAGTATCCACTTGTGACAGCTCACATTTGTACACCCTTCTTATCAGACACGTTTACGTGTGCGATCCTAGACAATCCCTGTAAGATCTGATTGTAGGTTTCTTACCAGATGTAAGATACTGTACCGCGAGTGAAATCAAAGCCTGGGAGGAAACCCACCTTAACAAGGCTAATGCAACAACAAGGTCTGTAACAGCAAAAGAACGCAATGACCTGCAAAAGGAAACGTTGCAAATCATTTCACCAAATGGTACTGTGAACAGTGAGACCACGGAAGAGTTCAGACAGGCGCAACGCGCAGATATAACATTATCACCCTATTTTAGATTCATAAGGGAAAAACCAAAGCAAGGGGAAAATGCTTCATGGTGTTTTATTCTTAAAAATGACATACTTACAAGACTATGTAAGAGAGATAACCATGAAATTCAGCAGACTGTGCTACCAAAGAAATACCGCGATACACATGATTCGCCTTTGGTTGGCCACATGGCGTATGAAAAAAAAACAAGAGCCAAAATCCTTTCACAGTTCTACTGGCCGAAATTTTGTGGCGATATTAAAAAGTTTTGCCAATCATGCACCATTTGTCAACATTTAGTTAAAAAAGGGAAATATGTCACAGCAGAGGTTCAATCTACGAGACTAGCCCCTAGACCTTTCGAATGTGACGCTGTCGACTTAATTGGACATTTGAATCATACATATAACAAAGGCAACAGGTTTATACTGACTCTTGTGGATTTTTGTTCACGGTGGCCAACGCGGTCCTATTGAAGTACAGCAGTTCCAAAGATGTAGCCGAGGTGTTTTTTAAAAACCTTTCTTCCCGGTTCGGATTCCCACAAACCATCTTATCCGACATAGGGACACAATTTATAGCAGCTGCAACGCAAGCTGTCACTAAATTATTAGTGATTAAGCAATGCTTTACGACCCCATACCGACCAGCTGCGAATGGGATCGTAGAACATATCAACGGATATCCTCGAATGAGAGGGCCTGACCGTTACTCGCCCACAGACGCACGGAGGTAAGGTGCTGAGCCGGCAGCACATGTAGCCTACCTCGTTAGCGCGTACAAAAAGGTGGAAAAACACCTCGGTCGCACGTTGATAGCCTGTAACCGTACTCATGGAGTGAGTGTAGTCAAAAGTGGGAAATTGTCTCGTTGACACGAAAAGGAACGCCTGTCTTGCGAATCCATTACGTGGCAGCCCGAAGCTGTATGGAAGTCGAAATAAGAGTCTCGAAACATGAGGAAGGCTAACCTCATCAAAAATGCCCGCTGAAGCCGGAAGTGCCAGTCTACGCGCGGCAAAATAAAAATGGCACTACGCAATTACGTCCGGGTGAAATGTCTTTCGTGACCGGAAAAGCTCTAACTAGTCTTCCCTCGTGCTATGAACAGCTACCTAGTTTCCGAATGCCACTCTTGTTCGGAACAGCTCTGACTAGGTAGTTTCCGAATGTCCGACGTGTCTGGAACAGCTCTGACGGACGCAACGACAAGCCGAATGACATGTCCGAAAAACTCGCTGAGTGGATATTGACTACAGACCAGTCTGGTCTGTGCAGGAACGGCCCGGGGCGAACAAAATGCCCAATATATTGAAGTGAGGAATTAAAGCAGCCATGAGCAGGACGTGACGATTCCCTCGGTGAGCCCAGATCCAGGGCGCTATGTGCCGGCCATTCAATTATGGAAGCCACCCTTGGATGGCTCAAAATGCCATGGACTGGCTCTGTCTTCCTTTGAGGGACGACCGTTGTCTTAACCCGTTCCAACATGGCCAGCTGGGTGTGGACGGTACCGCAAACAGTGATAGTCTCCCAGGAATGCTACCTGGTAAAAAAAATCACACTAAAGCCGGCTGTGTTGTCCTACGGGTTTCAGCCCAAGGGTGCTTAACAGACACACCGCAATCACATCTGAAAAAACACTCCGGATGATCGCAAAGAAGTAGTAGAAGAAGAAGAAGATCAGCGGAGATTTAAAGCATATGCTATCAAAGGCAACAGCAGAAACCCAATCTGACTGGGACACACTGTTACCAACAGTGCTGGCCTACAGAGAAGTCCTGCAAACAAGCACAGGCTTCTCACCCTTTGAGCTTGTTTATGGCTCTAACCCGCGAGGACCTCTTAACATCTACAACGAGATTCTCAGGAATACCTCAGATAAACAACCACCATCATCTCCCTATAAGATAGTAACTAATACAAGCAATACAATTATGAAAGCGTGTAGTATTGCGAAAACATCGTTGGAACAGAAAGGATACATGTACAGACAGTACGCAAACAAGGGAGTCAAAACCTTGCAATTAGAACCTGGGCAAGATGTACTGCTATTACTGCCTGATAAAAGTGATTTATTGTCAACATCATGGCAAGGGCCTTTTAAGATACTTAGGAAAATCTCAAATGATATGAGATATCTTTAGATAACAAATGTAAAATATTTCATGTCAACATGTTAAAACCATACCAATGTAGACAGGAACATGAAACAGGCGACGAAAATGCTGCAACCACTGTGATCAGTCAGACAGACGATGACGACAACGAACTCCCAGTACCGACAATCGACGACACAGGGACGAATGACAGTATACACATTTGCCCTAAACTGACAGTCGAACAAAGAAAAGAAATTATAGAATTACTGACAAGTTACAAAACAATCTTCTCAGACATTCCAGGTAGAACACACAGAATCCACCATTCTATCATTCTAACGGACAACACAACACACCCATCAAATGCAGACCATGCTCCATCCCTCTAAATTACAGAGACAACTCAGACAAAGAAATTCTTAGCCTGGAATCTCACTGCATAATTCGGAAATCACAATCAGAGTATTCCTTTCCTATTGTACTAGTAAAGAAAAAAGATTCCACTATCCGCCTCTGCGTCGATAATCGAAAACACAAAAACTGACGCAGAGCCAATTCCCTCTTGTGATTATCTCATACTAAACATGGCACAGTCAATCATATTTTCGACGTTAGATCTCACCAAAGGCTACTGGCAAATTCCAATGGGCGATAACTCTATACATCTCATAGCCTTTGCTACACTTCTTGGTCTATATTTCTTCCTTTTGGCCTAAGGAATGCTCCTGCCACTTTTGTCCGCCTCACCAGACAACTATTACATGGTATACCTAACACAAACATATATAGATGACATATGTGTAACTACGAAAGACTGTACATCCCAAATACAGACACTCAGACACGTCTTTGACAGAATACAATTGTGTGGACTCACGATAAAACCTACAAAAGTTGAGTTGGCATCTGATAAATTGAATTTCTAGGCCATAAAATATCCAAAGGCCAGCTAAGCACAGATGACAAAATCGTGACTAAGATCTTAAATCTCACGATGCCTACGACTAAAAAGCAAATTAGAAGCCTATTAGGCCTGGTGAATTATTACAACAAGTTCATACCGAATTTAGCACAAATCACTAGTTTTTTTTCGGATCTGTTAAGATCAAACTCAAAAATTGATGTACAGAGTGCTATTTTAAAATATGCAATGTCACAACTGAAATATTACTATCCAACATCCCTATTTTACGCTTGCCTAACAAGGATCTTTCATAGACCCTCAGGACGGATGCCAGTGCCACGACTATATCAGGCGTCTCACTTCAGATCTACAAAAATGTAAACCATCCAATAGTTTACGTCAATAGGAAAATCACCCCAGCAGAATAGCGATATGACGTTTCTCAGCTTGAGGCCCTCGCAATTGTATACAGCGTCTGTAAATTGACGAAATACCTCGCCGGGACACACTTCCTCATCGAGACAGACAATTCTCCATTGCTAGTGATCGAAAAAGGACAGCCCAAAAACAACCGTATTTATCTATGGGCGCTGATCCTACAGAACTATTCGTTCTCCATTAGACACATTAAAGACTCGAAGAATACTATTTCTGATTTGCAGACAAAACCGTAGACCTTCCAGTCGAGCAGATCAACGAGACAACATCTCCAGTCATCTATAGCGACTAGTTAATTAGTCATTTTAAATAGGTATTTTAGATTAAATTAGATTTAAATACTTAGTATTATTTTATGAAAGTTGCATATTCATGGAGATTTTCCTCATAAGTTAAATGATAACAAATTAACATAGTATAACTATACTCTCTTTTGAATAATACAATCTTTTCTAATTGATAGTAAGAATAGTTTCTCCTTCAAAAATTACGAAGATCTTAAAATAATTTCATTTATAAATTCATTAGATTTGATAATAGATAGCTAGCTAATTATATAGGGACCAGAAACATTGTTTAGATATAAGGGAAATAAGAAAGCTTACAGCATAACAATTCATTTTGCGTAATTACTTTTCCTTAATTTAGAACGTCTATGCGACAGAAATTATAAAAACATAGTTTAAGAATTTTTTATCCACTTACGATTGCCTAGCGCAATCAAACAGTCATGTACATAAAGTATCTCAATTATAAGAGTAACTGTTAACTTAAAGATGTGCGTATTTTTTTTTTTTTAAAGATGATGATAAACATTTTAAACCATACATAGTGTGAATGACTGAGTGAAAAGCGTATAAAAGAAGGCATGGATGTATTAAAGGAAGACATGTAAATATTGGTGCACTTTTTGCGCATATGCTTTATCGTAATATTTTGTCTGTGTCTTTTTACAACACATGTGAGTGTTCACTGTGCCTTCCTTTGAGGGCTGACCAGGATGTCTTTGGCTGTTCTATATGGGCCAACTAGGATGGGAGATAACACCACAACAGTGAGAATCTAACGTCCTAAGAAACCCCCGGGAAGGTTAATCTGGTCAACAAATGCCCGCAGAAGTCGGATGTGTCGGCCTAACGGCGCAAGAACGCAGCTTTGCTGTAAACAGGCACAACGCAATCACGTCCAAAAAAAAAAACAACTCCAGATGAACGAAGAAGAAGAAGAAGAAGATGAACGAAGAAGAAGAAGAAGAAGAAGAAGAAGAAGAAGAAGAAGAAGAAGAAGAAGAAGAAGAAGAAGAAGAAGAAGAAGAAGAAGAAGAAGAAGAAGAAGAAGAAGAAGAACCGTACTTGTACCTGTTCTATGCGCACTCACGCATTGCGCAGCCACCTTACTGTTCAGTTCAGTTTTCAAATTCATTATACCTTCATCTCAAATCGCAATTATTTCTTATTATTGAGCCAATTATCCTGCCAAAGTGGAAACCATCTTATGATACCACTGTTACTACAGTGTCCAACATAGCGTATATTATTTATTTTATAACCTCCAACTAGTATTCCTGGCATCTCTTTGATCTCTCTCATTATTACTTTGCTATACAGGGAGAAGAGATCCGGTGACAAGACACACCCCTGTCGTACTCCTAGCTTTAGCTGTTCGTAAAAAACTACCCTCTTTATTTCTCATTTTAATTGCTGCTACTTGGTTCCCAGGTATATACCCCTCCATTATTGTTCTCTCCAAACTTTCGTGACGTTTCAAGTGACCAAAATATTTCAATATCACTAATAAGGAATTTTTTTTTTTCACCATCTTTAAAATCTGATCTAATTCTAGACCTGCAAAAATAAGAAGTATACACTCATCATTGAAGTCTCGACCCAAAAGTATTTGTGCATTTTAGTTAGATACCTCAGGGATAAAAGAAATGAAATTACTACTACTACTAGTTTTCTAGGTTTGAAATGTTCTATTCTAAGGAATCCTGTACTGAATCTGTAAACAATGAAGAGGAATACTTATATGAAGGTTTTCATGTGAAGTATATATATATATATATATATATATATATATATATATATATATATATATATATATATATATATATATATATATATATCTTACTTATAAAATAGAATCTCCGTCTGTATGTCTGTATGTCCTTTATACGTTCACGAACGATCCATCCGATTGAGATTACATTTTCTACACGTCTTCCTTTCATTCCAGCTCAGCCAACTGTGATATTTTTTTAGTGTGAAATCGGCTGCTTACTTAATATTATTTAATTTTTCATTTTACATTATAATTTATATACAACGAGGGGACTTAACTCTAGAAAAGTTATTTCAAGGGGCATAACTTTTAATAACATTGCTGTATAACTTATAGTCATATTGTTGCATCGTTTTCAAAGATTTATAAACTCTTTGTCTATAGTTATGTACCGGCATATGAGTTATAATAAATAATTATACAATCTCTAAGGCATTTTCAAAGTTTTCATAAAAATAATGAATAATGCATAACATTGTAACTCATCTTTTTATGCTTACGAAGTTATCTACAGTCATGCAGGTTATTAGAAACGGTTTTCATTAGAAATAATGGATGGTGTGTGGAAGGACATTCTTTGAGTTTCTTTATTTTGTTGTATCAATTTAATGAGACGCTACCTGCCAGGAGCTGGGCGAAGCCACGCTGGGTCAGATAGATAGACAGACCCACTTTTTCGCTGCAGTTATCTACAGGCATATGCGTTATAATCCTCCTCCTCTCCCCTCCTCCTCCTACCCTCTTCCTCTTCCCCTCCCCCTCTCCATCCTCCTCCTCCCTCTTTCTCCTCCTCCTCCTCCCTCTTCCTCCTCCTACCTCCTCGCCCTCCTCCCTCCTCCTAATCACTCCTCTTCCTTCCTCCTCCTCTCTCCTCCTACTCCCTCCTCCTCCTACGTCCTCCCTCTCATCCCTCCTCCTCTTTCTCCCTCCTCCTCCTACCTCCTCCTCCTCCCATTACTCCTCCCTCTCCTCATCCCTCCTCATCCCTTCTCTTCCTCCCTCCTCATCCTCTCTCCTCCTTCCCCTCCTCCTCCTCCTCCTCCCTCCTCCTCCTCCCTCCTCCTCCTCTCTCCTACCTCCTCCTCCTCCATCTTACTCCTTCTCCCTCTCCTCCCTCCTCCTCCTGCGTTCTTCTCCTCCCTCATCCTTCTTCCTCTTCCCTCCTCCTCCTCCTCCTCCCTACTCCACCTCCCCTCCTCCCTCCTTCCTCTTCCTCCCCCTCCTCCTCTTAATTACTCCTCCTCCCTTCTCCTCCTCTCTTCTTCCTCCTCCTCCCTCCTCCTCATCCTCCCTCTTCCTCCCTCCTCCTCCTCCCTCCTCCTCCCTTCTCCCCCTCCTCCCTTCTCCCCTCCTCCGCCCTCCTCCCTTCTCCCCTCCTCCCTCCTCCTCATCCGTTCTCCTCTTCCTCCCTCCTCCTCTTCTCTCCTCCTCCTCCCTCTACCTCCTCCCTCCTCCTCCTCCCTCCTCCTACCTCATCCCTCCTCCTCTTAATTCCTCCTCCTCCCTCCTATTCCTCCCTACTCCTACTCCTCTTCCCTCCTCCTCCTCTCTCCGCTTATCTCTTCCTCCCTCCTCCTCCTCCCTCCTCCTCCTCCTCCTCCCTCCTCCTCCCTCCTCCACTTCCCTCTTCCTCCTCCCAACGCCTTTTCTTCTTCTGCTGCTGCCGCCCCTCCATTTACCCAAGTTAATTGTTGGGGAAGATGTAAAGACCTTTCAAGTGCTCTTTCTAATGCTTTTTGTAAGTTGGTCTTCGTTTATCTAGGTTGTTCTAACTGCAACCAATAAATGATTAGACAGGCAGACAGACAGACAGACAGACAGACGGGAACTTATATGACTACTTATATGCATTAAATGAGATGCTCCCCATCAGGGGCTGGGCGAAGCCGGGCAGGGTCAGGCAGACAGATAGACAGACAGACAGATAGTCGGTAACGGGAACGAGAACTTATATGACTACTTATATGAATTAAATGAGATGCTCCCCACCAGGGACTGGGCGAAGCCGGGCAGGGTCAGCTAGCATATATATATATATATATATATATATATATATATATATATATATATATATATATATATATATATATATATATATATAATGTTCTTCTTGTTTTGCTTCTTGTTTTGCTTTTTTCACGACTTGGCTTTATTTGGTCACAGTGATCTGGCAACCCTGGTAGCGACAAGTTGCTGGAGAAGATGGCGTCTGTTTGGTGAGTGTTATGTAATTATCTTCCCAACAACGGTTTCCTCTCAGTTAGTTGATGGTCAATTTATGACTAGAACAGTCTATTACAGTTTGTAGGTGATTAAAACAGCCGGTTACATGATTAATTCATGTTTGCTGAATCTAAGTACCATCCATCCATCATTCATGTGCCATGCCGGTAAGCGTGGGCGGTCATGTTTTGCCATCTCACTCGATCACCAGAGTCGTGGATCAGCTCCGTGTTCCTGTCTCGACCATGCCACAAGGCCAAGCCATCCAGGTATTTGCTTCTAGGTCTTCCCCGTGGTCTCCTCCCTTCAATCTTGCCAGTTGTCACCAAGTTCTCCAGATCATTTCTTCTTATAACATGCCCAAAATATTGTGACTGTCTGCGTCTAATTTCTCTAATCAGTTTACGATCTTCATTTGTTTCTTGAAGGACTTGTTCATTGGTCTTTCTGTCTGTCCGTGGTATTCTTTGCATTTTCCTCAGAAACCACATTTCTGCAGCCATCAGATGTTTTTTCAGCCTGACTGCTCATTGTCCACGCTTCACATCCATATAAAAGTACAGGTTCTATGTAGCTCTTCAACACTCTTTTTCTTGTTTCAATTGACATCTTTTTATTGGTCAGTATGTTTTTCATCTTGCAAAACACACATACACATACTCATACCATTTATTATTTGCATTATTTATTATTAAATATAACACAATGCTCAGCCTATTTTTGATAAGAGAAGTCATGGCTGCAGCAGGATATAACATCATCATCATTCTCAATGGCACCTTGCCGCCTTGACAGACGATAGTTTGTGCTTCAGAAAGGCATAATTAATAACTATTACCCATGGTTGTAGCGAATGTGACTGATAATGCCAATTCACACTGTAAATGTTTGTCGACAGTGGGTGCATGTGAACATGTGGTCATTTCCACCATCATGCACCATCTTATGTCTCACACGTTCGGTGTGTGACTTATCTGCAATAATTTTCTCCTTTGTCTTTATTCCATTTCTGATGTTTGCCCTCCATGCAACACGTTCAGCGGCGACTTGCTCCTAATGTGTATTATCAATGCCTATATCAATCATGTCCCGCTTACACAAATCTTTGTATCGTAGTAGAGGCCAACCTTAAGATCTCTTATCCATCTGTAATTCGCTAAAAAAAGATGTCCTTTGGTATTCTACCATCATCCATCCTCATAAGATATCCTATCCATCTAAGTCTACGAAGACTGAGCATGGGATAAACCGTCACACAACCTGATCTGACCAGGATGTGTTCTAAATGAGCCAGCTGGAATGGGAGATAACACAACAGTGTCAAGCATCCTATGAAACCCCTGCGAAAGGTTAACTCGGTCAACAAATGCCCGCAGAAGTTGGATGTGTTAGCCTAATGGTGCAAGAATGCAGCACTGCTGCAAACAGACACAACACCATCCGAAATACTCTCCGGATTAAAGTGGCAGGAGAAGAAGTTTGCTGATGAAGGCTTGTCGCTGCGACTTCCTTTCTTTTCTCTAATTGTGTTTTGTAAAGCTTCTCTGCCATGTACCAACAGATGGTATACAGTACAACTGCCATATACCAATAGAGGGTATACGATAAAAGTAACAGTTCACAAGATAAGGCTACAGCAGAGTTAACAATACAATAGTTACAATCACCACGAAAGGATGTTAGAGTATGAGACACAGAGAATTGTGATGGATAAGTCAGCAGTGAAACGAAGAACATAAGAAAGGGAAAGTACCTCAAAACACCACGTGACGGGATGGAGATGACGTCATGAGGCAGAAACAACTAGATCAGGGGTGGCCAGCACGAGGCCCGCCGGAGTCATGTTGCGGCCCACGGAGCTGGGTCAAATGAACATAAATGTTAACTTTACATTGTACATATCACCAAAAGAACATTACATCATGAGTCGTTCGTATTTTCATTTGACGTCCCCTCATAGTGGTTGTTTTTATAACACTGTCAATTTTTAAATATTTGTTGTGTGATAACTCACTTTGAACTCAAGCGTAGTCCGTACATGTGCTACTACTTCTAAAGCACAGTGACTGCTTGTGCATATGGATTAGCTTTGTCTATTACCAGTGTCCCTCACCATCAGGTGAATCCACTCTGGCCTCATAGGTACTTGTAATTTACATCCCCTCCCCGTCGAAGAGATTAATGACTTTTGAGAGAAATCAAAATTTTAGTCCATCTCTACAGGAACTGTGTTGCAGCTTTTTCTTTCCTTTCTCCAAGCCTGGAATCTTTCACAGTAACTGTTCATCCACTAGATTACATTCACAGTAACTGTTCATCCACTAGATTACATTCACAGTAACTGTTCATCTACTAGATTACATTCACAGTAACTGTTCATCCACTAGATTACATTCACAGTAACTGTTCATCTGTTAGATTACATTCACAGTAACTGTTTACTAGATTACATTTACAGTAACTGTTCATCCACTAGATTACATTTACAGTAACTGTTCACCTGTTAGATTACAATCACACTAATAGTTCATCTGTTTGATTGCAATTATATTTACTGTTTATCTATTAGATTATGTTCACAGTAACTGTTTTTCCTATTAGATTACATACACAGTAACTTTTCATCTGTTATATTACACTGTGTAGCTGTTAATATGTTACATTACATTCACATATTTGTTAGATTACATTCACAGTAGTTGTTCATCTATTAGATTATGCTAACAGTAACTTTTAATCTGTTAATTTACAGTCACACTAACTGTTCATCTGTTAGATTACATCATATTAGCTGTTTATCTGTTAGATTATTATGCTCACAGTAACTGTTTATCTGTTAGATTACACTCAGTGTAACTGTTCATGTGTTACATTATATTCACATAAATGTATGCTACTTCAGATTACTTACACATCTGGTTACATTTTACCTTATGTTCCTAAGAACTGTTTATTCTCTTTATGTTTCAGAAACAAACCTTTGTTTCCAGAGTTGTTTATCCCTCTTCACATAAGAACAGACATTAATAAATGGAAAATAAGATGGCATGTGGTAACATGGATGTGAAAATCAAGCTGTCAGATGAACTGTTGGAGTACCAGAGTCAGAAATCCAGCACAATGTTGGACAAGGCAGATTGTTGCAGCATTCAAGAAATGGTCATTAACAGTAACATAGAATCAGCAATGACTGTGAACACAGATGAGAGAGTTTATAAGTGTGATGATTGTGGCGCTTCATTCACTCAGATTGGCATTTTGAAATATCACATGGGAACACACACAGGAGAGAAACTGTACATGTGTGATGATTGTGGTGCTGACTTTTCTACAGCTTGCAATCTGAAGCGCCACAAGAGAACACATACAGGAGAGAAACCTTACAAGTGTGATGATTGTGGCGCTTCATTTTCTAGAGTGGATAATATGCTGTACCACACGAGAACACATACAGGAGAGAAACCTTACAAGTGTGATGATTGCTGTGCTACCTTTGGTAGACTTTACGAGCTGAAATACCACAGCAGAACACATACAGGAGAGGAACCGTACAAGTGTGATGTCTGTGGTACTGCTTTTGCTAGACTTCACAAGCTAAAATACCACAAGAGAACACATATTGGAGAGAAACTTTACAAGTGTGATGCTTGTGCTGCTGCTTTCTCTAGACCTCTCAGTCTGAAACGCCACAAGAGAAAACATACAGGGGAGAAACCTTACAAGTGTGATGATTGTGGAGCTGTATTTTCTAGAGCTGATAATATGCTGTATCACAAGAAAACACAACATACAAGAGATAAACCGTACAAGTGTGATGATTGTGGTGCTGCTTTTGGTAGACCTAGTGAGCTGAAATACCACAAGAGAACACACACAGGAGAGAAACCATACAAGTGTGATGATTGTGGTGTTTCTTTTACTGTACTTAGCGGTTTAACATCCCACAAGAGAACACATACACGAGAGAAACCTTACAAGTGTGATGATTGTGGTATTGCTTTTGCTAGATCTGAGGAGCTAAAACACCACAAGAGAACACATACAGGAGAGAAACCTTACAAGTGTGATGATTGTGGGGCTGCTTTTGCTAGATCTGACAAGCTGAAACTCCACAAGAGAAAACATACAGGAGAGAAACCTTACAAGTGTGATGATTGTAATGCTGTGTATTCAAGTTACACTAGTCTATGGTACCACAAGAAAACACATACAGGAGAGAAACCTTACAAGTGTGATGAT
Source organism: Cepaea hortensis (assembly GCA_963921405.1). Lineage (NCBI taxonomy): Eukaryota > Metazoa > Mollusca > Gastropoda > Stylommatophora > Helicidae > Cepaea > Cepaea hortensis. The sequence continues at coordinate 521,059,205 of OY992876.1, forward strand.
TGTGGTGCTGTATTTTCTTATGCCGCTGGTCTAAAGTGCCACAAGAGAACACATACAGGAGAGAAACCTTACATGTGTGATGATTGTGGTGCTGTATCTTCTAGTGCCCGTGGTCTCAAGTACCATAAAATAAAACATACAGGAGAAAAACTTTACAAGTGTGATTGTGGTGCGGCTTTTTCTAGACCTGACAAACTGAAATATCACAAGAGAAGACATACAGGAGAGAAACCTTACTTGTGTGATGCCTGTGGTGTTTCGTTTACAGTAGCTATCCATTTAAGGTACCACAAGAGAACACATACAGGCGAGAAACCTTACAAGTGTGATTATTGTGGTGCTGCTTTTGCTAGATCTATTGAGCTAACATACCACAACAGAAAACATACAGGAGAGAAACCTTACAAGTGTGATGATTGTGGGGCAGTATTTTCTAGATCTGATAATCTGCTGTACCATAAGAGAACACATACAGGAGAGAAACCTTACAAGTGTGATGATTGTGGGGCTGTATTTTCTAGAACTGACCATCTGCTATACCATAAGAGGCAACATACAGGAGAGAAACCTTGGAAGTGTGATGAATGTGGTGCTGCTTATACCAGACCTGCCATGCTGAAACACCACAAAAGAACACATACAGAAGAGAAACTTTACAAATGATTATTGTGGAGCTGCTTTTGCTAGACCTGACAATCAGAAGTGTCACATGAAAATTATACAGGACAGAAGTGATAAATGTTTGGTGATTGTGTATAGCATCTATAAATGTTGATCACAATGTCCCCTCAAGGCTACGCTAAATGTTCCTGGGGCATCTTGAACTATACCAAGGTGATGTTCTTGAAATCTTGCGTTTAAAGAAGTAAGTACTCTCGGGTAGGTCCTATGTGGGATGATGTTACAGGGGGTATCTCGGTTCTAAAAATCCCGGACAACACAGACTGTACTGACAGGTACTTAGCTGTTAATTCTTGGGTTGCAGGGTTGTGGCATAGGAGAAGCAGCTGAGGTAAAATGATGCTGCTCCTCCAGAATGACCATCATCAGCATACAGGTCTCTGCCCAGTTTAAGCACTCAACATAACCACCACCCTTGAAAAATAGGACCAAAAACCATATAGCTATTTCACCTAAGAGCTGGGTTAGGGGAAAAATATAAGCAAAGGGAGAAGGGATCATTTCCTTAGCTCAGGGTAGTTCAGCCTGGCTATTCTGTGTGCCTGATTATCTTTAACCTCAGTTGGAGGTGTCCACCTCATCTCCTGGCACGACATGTCCTCTTCCTTCAGGCATTCTACAGGCTAGTCCTTCTCTTGTCGGTAGAACGATATGAGCCCACTGCCTTGTCCATGCTTTCCTTCTTCCGGGAAAATACCCCCCTAACTCTTCATCATTCTCATGTTCCCATATTCTCAATACACGTCTAAAATCTAACAGGCTAGGTTTTAGAAAAGTATAATTCACAAATAAAACATATGAATTATTGTAACACAAAATCATATAGAGTCAGAACATGCAATACACTTTATAACATAATTTTCCAGACATAGAATATAATGACTATCTCTAAGAAAGGATCATGGTAGTTTTGTTATAAAGTATAGATCATCTCTGCAGACTCTGAGAAAGTGTATCATTCATCAAATACATGACTAACGCCTCAAAAGATTCATTAAGAATTATTCTTGCCGAAGGATGACTTATCTACTCATCAGAATAGTTTCTCTAAGTCAAGAAAATATTCTCTATCTTCTGAGCCTGTCTCTAGAGTGTTATATATATATATATATTCCTTATCACAAAGAACAAGTGATCTCTATAGAAGACATGTATCTGTTAACTTTACAGAGGCATATTAATTATTGATTACCTTCTGCCCAGGACACGTATTATATCCACGAAAAATTAAACACGTCTGCTTTCTGTCTCACATGGTAACAACTGGCGCTTAAGTTGCCGCTGTCATGTTATTTATCTGCTCTCACACCACAATCTTTGTCTTCCACCAATCCTCTCCATAAGGATTTCCCTCGACGTGACAATGACTAATTCTCCCTACATCCATCCAATTACCGTCCAAAGTTACTGATAACAATACTGTTATCCTTCCTGACTTTATCTTTCTAGTTTCTTTGTTGCCAGGCACCTACTTTCTCCCGGTAATGAAACATCAACCGTGCTCTCTTGACCTATGCAATTGTATGCTAATGAAATTGCAACATGCGCTTTGTACTATCTTCTCCGATGTAGATCTTTCCAATTGACAGGTGACCTAATTACTTTGAGAATGCCAAAAGTCTTTGTTCCCCCTGAATCACATTGCATTTTCTTCCTGGGGTTTAAGTTTTGGAAACTTAAGGAAACTGCTTGCCGTCTGTCTTTCCTATAGAACACTGTTGTCTCTCTTATTTTTCCCTTGTATATGGTGCATTAATTCGTATGAAGACGGGCATGAGACATTGACATGTCACACGGTTCACTAGGGCTTGTTTCCTTAGCGACTCAATGAACATGATTAAGAGGATAGAAGAGGGGTCGATCCGAAGAGAATGGTTGCTGCCTCTGGAGCGGTCTCGGCTGGCAAAGATTAGTTTCATCTTTGTGCCAGGGCATGCGGGAGTACAAGGAAATGAGCGGGCTGACAAGCTCGCAGGTGAGGCTACTGTGGAGGGCGGACGCGCCATGGACCAGGCCGACATTCTGAATGCTCTATGAGAAGTAAGACTTTTGCGAGAACCAAGTGATGACTGTGAATCTACAACAATGGCCAGACTGCGAGAGCAGCAAATTAAAAGAGGGGTGGCCAAACAAGAACACTACGCAGGAAGCCAAAGAAGATTGATAAACCAACACAGAACTGGCGTCGTTAGCTGCTACACGTTGCGGGATTTGCTGAGGAGGGGATCTGAACACTTATGGACTGAATGGTTCGATGTGCAATGAGGATGATCTGTCGACTAACTAACTAACTAACTAACTAGTCATAGGTTCATATTTGTCCTCTCCTGTCATGTTTTTGACAACACACTGCACCTGGTCACAACATAATAACCTAAATATTCATTCATTCATTCATTCAGAGCATGTCCTTTGTAGAACCTTGCTCCCATAACAACCTTCCAGAAAACCTCTTGATCATAAGGAAGATGTCCTGTGTCTGATACACCCATCAGGAGATCATCCGCCATATCCTGCACTTTGGCCGTCCTCTTCCTCTCTTCCTAGGCATATGCCCCTCCATTATTGTTCTCTCCAAACTTTTATGACGGTTCAGTGACCAAAATATTTAAATTTTCTTTGTTTTATCGTCTTTAATAGCCAACCGTCTTCAATATTCAGCTCTTGAAGTATGGATGCATTTGTTCTTTTCTTTATTCAAGATATTCTTAGAACCTGTCTATAACATTTATATACAAAGTCATTTGTGCGCTGTTTAGTAAGTGTCCATGTCTCACAGGCGTATGTTGCAAGGGGAAAGATGCATACTCTTAAATATCTGATTTTTGTAATTCTATCTGTCCTTCTCCACAATTTATTCAGTTATTTTAGTCTTTAAGAGCATTGTCACAAGCAAGAGTCACCATTCTTGGTAATCAGTGACCCAAGATATTCAAAATTTTCCACAGCTTCCAATGCTTCATCATTAACATATATTTCTTTCTCCAGAATAGTTTTATCTGTATGCATTATCTTTGCTTTTGCTATGTTAAGATACAAGTTCAGCGTACAGGTTAAACAAATAGAGTGACAGCACACAGCCCTGACAGACTCCTTGCTTGATGTGAAACCAGTCTGATGTCTCGCCATCTACTCTAACTGCTGCTTGTTGGTCTAGATAGAGCATTTTTATGAGTTGTATTACATGTGATCGAAAGCCCATATTCCTCATGATTTCCCAAAGTTTATGATGTAAACATACACAGTAAAATGCCTTTGAATAATCCACAAAACATGAGAATAGATTTACATTAAATTTTCTGCACTTCTACACATGTTGAATAAGAGATCTCTTGTTCCTCTTCCTTGTCTAAATCCAGCTTGAACCATGTTAATTTCTTCTTCCATTTTTTTACAGTCTTCCCATTATGATTTTTAGTAGAATTTTACTTGCATGACTGATCAGGTCAACTGTTCTAAAGCTGGTACATAATTTCAGGTTGCCCCTTTTTGGTATTGGAATATGACGATAGTTCTCTTCCAATCTTTTGGCCATATGCCATATTTCCATATCTTTTTACATAATGTGTGATAGATTTGTATGCTTTTTTCTCCTTCTTTATTTAGTTCAGCTGGTATCTCATCATATGCATGTGATATACCTTGCTCATGCAATTTCATCTAATGAGGGTTCAGGTTCTGTCTCTGCTGTCATTGGTTCATGTTTTTAATTCATATCCTCACTGTCATTCATATCATACATTCCACCGCAGTACTCCGCCATCTTTCTAGAATTTATCTAGATTCTGATTAAGGTATTTCCCATTTTGTCACAGATAACATTCAGTTGAGGTTGAACATTTCTTATCAATAACTTTATTTCTTTGAACATTTCATAATCTCTTTCAGTATTGTGATACTTATCTATTCTGGTACAGCAATCTTGTATATATTGGTTTTTGTCCTTTCTTGTGTTCTTTCTTGTTTCTTGAGTTAAAAAGATTTATACTTCATTCTGTTTTTATCAGATTCACTTCCTTTCTGGATGGAGATCTCTTATTCAAACCTCATTTTCACCCTCAGAATAATCATTGAAGACTCCGTAGAATTCCAGTCGAAATTAATCACCAACTTTGTCGACTTTCAAAAAGCCTTCGACAGTATCCACCGTCCTTCACTTTGGAATCTACTTAACATCTATGGTTTTCCTACCAAATATACCAACGTCATAAAATCTTTCTACAAAGAAACACGTTGCTGCGTAAGAACAGAAACAGGCAACTCTGACTGGTTCTCAGTCGAAACAGGAGTGAAACAGGGTTGTGTCTTATCACCGATGCTTTTTGGAATAGCTATCGATTGGGTCATGCGCAAATGCACAAACAACACAAATATGGGTATCCATTGGGTTGACAAAATTCTAGAAGACCTGGACTTTGCCGACGACATAGTGCTTTTGAGTTCAACACACCCGGATGCCCAAGAGAAAATAAACCACCTCCAAAATGTTTCAGGGCAAATTGGTCTCCAAATTAACACCACAAAAACAAAGACTATTGATCTTACCAACAGTTCAGATGACACCAAATTGAACAGCTACGTTCTTGAAAAAGTCAACAGTTTTACATACCTAGGAAGCAAAATGACATCTACAGGGGACTCAACACCAGAAATATCATCTAGAATCGCACTGGCATCTAGTGCCTTCAATAAACTGTCAAACATCTGGAAGTCAAAGACACTCAGCAAACACACAAAACTTAAAATCTTCAACTCTTGTGTGATTCCAGTGTTAACGTATGGATGTGAAAGTTGGAAATCAACGGTAGCTTTAGATAAAAAAAAAATTAGACAATTTTGAGAACAAATGTCTTAGAAGACTTCTAAACATCCACTGGACAGACTTCAGAACCAATTCGCAAATAAGACAAGAGACTAAGCAAGATACAGTATCCAATTTCATAAGAAGACGCCGTTGGAACTACATCGGCCATGTACTCAGAATGGACAAGTCAAGACTCCCTCATATGGTCACCAGTAGGGAAAGGAAAACGGGGAAGACCAAGAGAGACCCTGCGTAGAACCATCATTAGAGAAGGCTCATTCAATGGCCAAGTGAATATCCTCATTCAATGGCCAAGTGAATATCCAAGATCTACAACAGGTAGCAGCGAACCGCCAAGCATGGAGAGACAGGACTTCTGCCTTATGCGCCGCCTTAAGCTCAAGAGGAAAGACTAACTAACTAACTAACTTCCTTTCTGTTTCAGGTCCCTGCATTGTTTTATTAATTCTACCATGACTGATGTAATCCATGAGTCATTAGAAATATAACAACTGATTTTATTTGCATACCAATGACATATTTTGTTTGAATATTTAGCTAAAATCAATAACTGTCATGGGTCTAATGTGGGGGGGGGGGGGGGGGTGAGGCTGTGTGACTGCGGGAGTTGACAGAAGCGGGAGTTTGTAAGTCCGAAGTGCATGGTTTACGAGAGTTAGGATCCACGAGTGACTCAGAATTGCTGAGAGAGTGAACTAGTGAGCTCAGGTATTCTCCCCCAGGACATGAGACTTCGAATGTGGGGGGTGGGGACAAGTTTCTGGAGCACTTGTCCAGCCTTTGTGTTTGATTATTATCGATGTTCCTGTGCTCTCATCGATGTTTAGTCAGTTAAAGATTTTGTGTGTGTATCTTTGATGTACATTATAGAGCATTAAAAGAATCAGCATTTGAGTTAGATAAAACAACATTGTCATGTTGTGAATTGCATGGAGCAGTCTGTGTTGTCATATGTCAGCTGTATGTGTTATGTGTTGTATATTACAGCCCAGTATAGATATGTAGCCACACTGATGTGACCCAGGAATGGGAGAAGGGTGGAGCGAACAAGTCTCCATCCATCCAAAATGTGCCATGCTGATAAACCCGAGCGGTCATGTTCTGCCATCTCACTTGATCACCAAAGTCGTGGATCAGCTCCACATTCTCGGCCAAGCTATCCAGGTATTTACTTCTCGGTCTTCCCTCAGTCTCTTCCCTTTGATCTTGCCAGTCGTCACCAAGTCCACCAAGTCATTCCTTCTCATAACATGCCCAAAAAATGTTGACTGTCTACGTCTAATGTCTCTAATCAGTTTACGAGCTTCATTTGTTTCTTGAAGGACTTGTTCATTGGTTTTTCTGTCTGTCCGTGGTATTCTTTGCATTTTCCTCAGACTGCATGGGCAACACTTGGTCTCTGAAGGCATGTCCAGGCATTGTGTAATGGAATTCTGCCCTAATTCCAATCCACATAGTTTTATCTGTAAAGATGGCAAGGTGCCACTCAAATGTGTAGTTTTTTAGAATTGATTTTTGCATATTCCCATGTGTTTACAATGTCTATATTGTTGTTTAGGATTAATCTAATATTCAAAACAATGTTTTCCCGTGATGAATTTGAATAACGAAGACACAAACAATAGATTGCACGATTTATTGCCTGGCATATTTCGCTGCATCTCGTCAGGTACATATTGCAGAAATCACACAACTTACGTGAATTAATTAGATAAATCCTTCAAACTGAAATATACACATGTTCGCACAGTAATGTCGATTGTCTACCACAGTAATTTTAAACTGATTAACATGTTGGGAGTCTTCGTGGCGAAGTGGTCAAGCCGTTTAACTCGGGCTCAGAAGGTTGTGGGTTCGATAGTTACTTCTGATTTCGGTTTGGGCTGTTGGCAGTGGCGCTTTATAAATCCTGTGGAGTACCCATTCAGGTTTAAGGCATTCTTTAGAGTTTCAAATTCCTCTGTCAGTGTGTCCTGGGTGCATATTTTACCAGAACGGTCAAACAGGGTCCGTACTAAGCCCCGTTTGTACTGGACAGGTGCGAAGCTCTGAAAATTTAAGTATTGGCCAGTCCATGTTTCTTTGAGGTACACCGATCTTTGAATTGTGCCGTCTGCTCTACGTCTCATTAGGATATCTAGAAACGGCAACGCTTCGTTGTGTTCGTGTTCCATAGATAAAGAGATGTATATATGTGTCTCGTTCATTGTGGCCTGGAACGACGTTGCTTGTAGCTCATCTGTGGTGATAATTAGTATATCGTCCACGTAACGACGGTAAAAGGCCAAGTTATTGATTTCTGAGGATCTCTTTTCTTCTAAGTGTGCCATGAAGATGTCCGCTAGAATAGGTCCAAGTGGGCTCCTCATGGCCACTCCGTCAATTTAGCAATATGACTTGTTTAGAAAGTTGAATTGTATGTTGGCAGTACATAATTTTAATAGCCTCTCTAGAATAGCTGATGGTATGCCTAGTTTTAGTTGTTTGTCTCTAATGCGTTCGCTTATTATATTCACGGTCTCATCTAATGGAACGTTGATGAATAGGGAGGCTATATCCATGGACCATGTGTTTATTGTTTATGTCCATAGTATCCAATAATTCCACCAGTTCGAAAGTATCTCTGAGTATTTTTGGATCGAAGGACTGTCGTACTGGCTTTAAAATTGCAGCTAGCTATCTCGCCATTCGGTGCAGAGTTAACCATGGAAAGGATCGGTCTTAGTGGGATGCCGGGCTTGTGAAGTTTGGGTAGACCGTACATCTGAGGTGTTTGGGAGCCACGCGGTGTGAGCGTTTTTGCAGTGGCCTCACTGATGATTCCTGCATTCACAAGTGACTGGATCTCTTTCCTCATTTTTGCATCCAGGTCCTCCGACTTGTTTACATTTTGATCGACCCTGAATTTAGATTAACCTGATATTTCTTCCATTTTTATCTGGTAGTCTGACATGTCCATCAGTACTGCACCACTCTCTTTGTCAGGTTTCAGCATTACGAGGGTTTTGTTAGCCTTTAACGCTTTTAAGGCAGTAAGGTGTTCGTTGGTCAGCGGACATGTCTGTTTGGCGGGGGTTGTGCGATACTGGTGTTCTAAATCTGCTAGTTTGGCCTTCAGCCACCCGACCGACTCAGCAGAAGAAGGTGATAACTTGGAGACTTGATCAAACAACATTTCAAACTGTGCTTTCGACTCAACACGGTTGGTGTGTTTGGGCTTTATCCAGAATTTTAATTCGTATGCAAGGGCCTCAGTTTCAAGTTTTAAACCCGTACAATTATCTCGGAACAGTCATAACATTTGGTCGAAGTTACCTTGAAAAGATTATAACAAGAACTGCTATAGGCACAGATAGCCTTTCGCAAAACGGAAAGCATACTGAATAATAAAAAGATGTCAATTGCAACGAGAAAGAGAGTGTTAAAGTAAGTACTACGCTACATAGAACCTGTAATTTTGTATGGCTGTGGAATGTGGACAACGAGCAGACAAGCTGAAAGACATCTGATGGGTGTGGAAATGTGGTTTCTGAGGAAAATGCAAAGAATGACTAGGACAGACAGAAAAAGCAATGACCAACTCCTACAAGAAGCAGTTGAAAACGTAAACTGATTAGAGAAATTGTCGGTACGTTATGAGAAGAAATAAACTAGAGAGCATGGGGACAAATGACAAGATTGAGAGGAAAATAACAAGTGGGAGGCAGAGAAATAAATTTATGGATGGCTTGGCCACATGGCATGGTCGAGACAAGAACACAGAGCCGATCCACGACTCTGATAATCATGTAAGATTACGAAACATGAGCTTCCAAGCTTACCGGTATGGCACATGATGATGAGCAGCGACTTTCAACGTTCGTATTCGTTCCGAGCCATTTCTGCTAATTATATGTGATCGGCACGGCCCTGTACGATGATGTAAGGACCTATCCCACAGTGCATTGCCGGAGCCCCGGGGAATCAAGGGATGCTGTTTTATTGGAGGGGGCGCCGGGGGGAGGGGGAGTAGGGTATAAAACCCCTCTGTGGCGAGAAAATATGTTCCTCTCTCTGACCGGTGACAGAGAAGTGCACACGCCTGTTTTTAATATGGAGATGGCTCGAACCAGTACTTCTCAGCCACGTTATCAATCAGAGGCGCTCAAGCCTGTATGGACGAGTCGGGGAGACGGACAGAAGATTGCTGTTTGGAACATTCGTGGATGGCTGTGGTGGAAAGGCCTCTGACAGTGGCTATTGGGGGACTTCCTGGGCTCTCGTTGATCTAAACACCGAGCTGTCCATACTTATGTTAATGTCCTTGTTGTTGGTATTGTAGTTCCTGTGTGAGTTATATGACTTCTTGTTGCATCATGTCTTGTCTAGTTTAAGGATATGGTATCTGCTTGTCGTGCCTGGTGCACCCAGTATACCTGGCTTGGTTGCAGAGGTCTGGATAAATGTGAGGCACATTCCACTTTGATCCCCGGTGCTGAACTATGATCACCTACACTGCTGTACCCTGTACCCCAATGCTATATATGGGTGTCCCTGAACTGTGCAACTCATGTTTATGTTTAGGTTTGTTTCTATACTTGTTTATATTATAGCTCTGTTGTTGCCAAGTCTTTACTGGCTCAGAGGTGTAGACATCCAGTTGTAGCACTTGGAGTGCCCCATGGGCTCAGCCGAGCACGACAAAAGCCCAGTACTGTTAAATTTCACCCTATGGTGATGTCTGGTGTCTGTTGTATTGAGTTTTATGCCTCAAAGTTTTGTATGGACATCAATTGTTCTTGAGCAGAGGAATTTGATAAATAAAAGTTCTATTTTTGTTGCCCCCGAATTGTTTGTTTTGGTCTTTGTAGTTTAGTCTGTTTACTTTCATTAATTCTGTCACAGTCCAACTCCACACTCTACTGCCTGGAGTACATAACATGTAGCTCACTGTCTCCCTGGCCAAGGTGTTAACGACATTGTTTGTAACCAGGTATATCCACGTGGGGGAAAACAGCAGCTGCGAGAATCGGCAGCGGTTCGCGCCGCTCTGGTAACTTAGGGATCGTTAAACTTGCCAAGCACATCAACAGCAGCCAAAAAATGCTGGTGTTGACTGCAATGTCCTTTAAGGGATATGCAACATAAAAAAATGTCAACCAAGAATCCCGATTCTTCTTCTTCTTCTCTGTCTGTCTGTCTGTCTGTCTGTCTGTCTGTCTGTCTGTCTGTCTGTCTGTCTGTCTGTCTGTCTGTCTCTCTCTCTCTCTCTCTCTCTCTCTCTCTCTCTCTCTCTCTCTCTCTCTCTCTCTCTCTCTCTCTCTCTCTCTCTCTTCTTTTCCTGAAGAGCTATGGACTGTGATAAGTTTTCTCTTCTTCTCCTTGTTCTTTTTCTTCTCTGGCTCGAGTGTAGTCAGCGTTGCGCGTCTGTCTACTCTATATCACCGTGGGACAAGATGAGACGTCACAGGAAGCAGTTCCTTCCTGGCTATATTCCTTTTCGTCCTGTTACATTTTTTCAAGAACATTGATAGACACTCACAGAAGTGAAGGGAGGCAGTTAGAATCTGAGGACACAAGACAACTTGCATATCGAGATCTGTAAAAAACATGGAGATGGAAACTGTCGTCTACAAACGCAGCTCCTAGCCCTTTTATGGCTTTCATGTAAGCCTACAGGGCAGTGAACTCAGTGTAACAATTCACCGACATTCGGCGTCGATGGCTCAAATTCCAACCGCCTGCCATTTGGAAGAGGTATCATCGTGTCGATCTTGGTTGTATGAGGGTTGGTGGTTAAGAAAGCGGTGGCAACATAAATGTGACCGCAAGAGGTATGTGGCCGCTGGGCACGGCACACCATGAGGTTGATGCCACCATTCCCAGTGTGCTTTGCTGGTGCCCCGGGGAAGCACTGTATATTATTTTGCGCAGCCCTATAAGTACTGGACAGCACAGCAGGTACGCATGGCCGAATGGATAAGAACGCGTGCTCTGAAACATCCGGTGCGCTGATGCCCAGGTTAGCGGTTCAACCCCTACACCGGACAATTGGACTAAATTGTTGACCTGTCGTCCTTGACTTGGGGACGTAAATTACAAGTACCTCTGAAGTCGGAGTGGTTTGATCTGATGGCGAGGGACACTTAATATGGAAAACATCCACACGCAAAATTCAGTCCATTACTACTGTAAATGGTGCGTGTGGACTACGCTTGAGTTTAAAGCGAGCGAGCGCAAAAGAGAAAAAAAAATGGACGGCACCATTTCGGTGTTCTCTTCAATCGTAGCAAAAACGGTTGGAGAAGATATACGAACCCAGAAACAGCCTGGGGGGTGGGGGGGGGGGGCAGGACCCAACTTCCCAGATCACATCCATCCTCAGATGGGCGCAAATGCTCTAAGATGGCTGTCGTGTGTGTAAAGAATGAATGTCGTAGTAGTTATTTGTTCTTCTTTACCACTTTAGTGTCATCCCTGGAGTGAGGGGAATCAACACCCACATTTGTTTTAATTCAATATCTCTATCCTGGAGATATCCAGCAGACTCCGTCCACACACTCCTTCAATCTGAAGACACCTTCCTCTCACTCTTACTCACCCCTGGATCATGCCCCCTCTCATTCTTCCCCAACATAACATACTTGACAACTCTAGCTTCAACAAATAAAAACAAGAAATTTATTAGAGCAAAGAGTATATGTAGGAGAAGTGTGTGTGTGTGTGTGTGTGTGTGTGTGTGTGTGTGTGTGTGTGTGTATATAAGGTGTAGAATGTGTGACGTGTACTCTAAAGTGTATATAGACTCAGATCAGTGTTCAGGAGTATAGTCATTCTCATCACTGTGCTGAAACACACCAGCACCATATTCCAGACAAGCAACCTCACCAAGGTGATGCTTCTCCGGTCACGTGAAGACTTCCTCCGTTGTCTCTTGAACCACTAGGATGCTTGGACACCTATGACAAACACTGTCTAATGAGAGTCTTCAATCTGTTTCACACTATGAATTTTCTCTTATTTAAATGATTGTTAATCAGAGAATTCTAAGCCTATTGTCACTGTTACTGGGGAAATCTTAATGGATCTAGTGTCACTGGTTTTAAAGATTCCCTATAATAACACCACACTCTGACTGTTCTAGGTATCAGTATAAAGTTGTATGACTGTTCCTGGTATCAGAAGTGTATATCTACAATGTTCTGACTGTTCAGTGATACACTTATCACTTGCTAAAACATAAATCTCATCAGCATGTCCTGCTCAGCAGAAGCCAGGTTCCTGCAAACCAAATTGGGTATAAGCCCAATGTAGCGGCCTCTCAGCAACTTCTGTCTTCAAATTCTGAGCCATCATCTTCTAAAATGTGTTAGCTTCACTGTTGAAAATCATAGCACACATACGTGGACCTGTAAATGGAACCTGTAGAATAGAGAATACTATGGTGAGGTGTCAGCAACTTGCTTGCTACAGGTCTTTAGGACTCCCCTACTTTTGCACCGCACGAAATAACAACTCGTGTCATTTGCAAAAGGAATGCAATTTATTTAGGGCTGGCAATTTACAAGCTCTGCGAGCGGTATGCTTCATTGATATTAAACAACATGAATGCAATGAAGTGGTGAGAAATGATGCTAGTAATCACAATCTAATTCTACAGCCTATTATTTAACTATTGCCTAGAAACTTATAGCATTTGTCAAGAACATGTCTACTCTCTAATCGTCTCCAGTCGGGTCTGTCCACACGCTACACATTGCGTGGTCAAGCACGGACGCTGTACCCTCCGTGCATTAGCGGGTCTTGCGTGCATGGAGTCCCAAGCACGCTGGCTCGTGAACTTGAGTAACCCGGCACTCCATGGTTACTCGCAAGGCCAAGCTTCCCAGTGGCTTGGGGAAGCCCTCGCTCACTTGTACTTCTTGCCCTCTTGGTTGACACAAATGTGTCCCCTTGTGCAGCTATTTATAGTGCTGGTGTCTCTCCTGTCTGGTGTCTCCCTACTAGACTTGTGTTAACTCTTATTAACTCTCTAAAGCCTTATTGGAGATTCTGACAGGCTCCCCTCCTCTCTGTGAAGTGTTACTAACCTTTAACTCATGTTTGTAACACGTATGGACACAAAGAAAAATTGGATGTCCAATTTTGTCAGATATCCAATAAGTTATAAATCTCTCGTTTGGGGATAGAACAACTCTCTTCTTCCTTTACTCACACTGTTCTATCTTTTCACTCGGCTAATTGAGTAGCCCATGTATCAGTATAGTTGGTTCTATAGATATCTTTGGGAATTGTTTTGAACCGGATCCGTTGTCTTGTGACTTATGTCCTGGCTTCCGTCCTTAGACCCTATGTCTTTTGACTTTCACCCGTTGACTTCTGTCTCGACCTGTCCTCATATTGCCCAAAATGACAACCCAAATACAAGTTGACTCTGTTATGAGTGCAACACATGAGCATAAATATGTTCATGTTCCCATTAATATCCCCTCCAACTCATATACATACAGTTCTACTTTTCACCTTCTCGCTTCCGCTCGTGAAAAGCTACTACCCCTGAATTTAAGTTGTTGTTCTTTGAAACAAATAGTGTGTGCAACTTTTATGTGTTTGTTTTCCTGTTTGTTTGCGTGTTTACTAATAAACTACAGTGTACTTAACTTGCTACCTTGTGTATGCGTTAGTGTATTAAATGTGTGTATTCCTTCGAGCGCCGTAAATCGGTTTATTGTGGTTACAAATGTTTGTTATTCTTATTTATGACCACAACTCCGCTTTAAGAAGCTCAAAGTATATTCCCTATCTAATCTATTAAAGTATGGCAGTAACACACATAAAAACGTGACAACACATTGGTTACACAGATGACACAGACAAGTCAAAATAAGACGTTTTAAGCGGTGAAAAAATTTGCCGCTACCTTTCTCTCTCCCTTTCTTTCCATGTTTACTCATTTTCACATTTTCTCCTCTCATTTATGCCTCTTTCATACCTCTTTCACTCGCTTTCATACTCTCCTTTTGCTAAAACATTCACTCGTCATTAAAATATGTTTCATAGCATCAACTCAATGAACATTATATATTTACAATAAATGATTGGCTGAATTATAACAGTATTCACGCCAAATGACTGTGCGTTTTGTTTGCACGTGTCATGTCTATACAAAATATACACGGTTGTGAGGATGGTTTGTCACCGATCCTGTAATAGTAACTAAATATGATTTGGTGTGCTGTCCTAAATTATCCCAAGGGAAATAATCTAACTACTTAATTTCATTTAAGAGAATTGAGTTACATACCTTACAGTGTTATTTGTAAATAAGATGATGTTAATTCCTAAATGCTTGGGTTAGTTTACAAATGATATTTTAGATAAATGAATTTATAAATGATTATGATTATGCGGTGATAAACTAATGTAATATTTAACAATTGTATTTCTATTATTGGTGTTATATTAAATGGGTTATTCACTAAATGATGGTGATTTCTAACTACCACATGACATAAATAAAGTTATATCTGCATTTGAACATTTTACAATTCAATTATTCATAGAAAAATGAAGTTATGTGTACTGTTAATAAAATAATATATATATATATATATATATATATATATATATATATATATATATATATATATATATATATATATATATATATATATATATATATATATCACAGTTACATTTCTATATCTAATTACACTAAATGAAGTCCTCTTTTCCGGTGTGAAGATGGAGCAATGTTCTTTGTAGACTATTATAACATAGTTCATTTCGGCAAAGTCATTCTATGCTCACCTTCATGGATAGTGTATAAATATAGTTCCCTACTAACTTATGTAGGTTCATAGCTACCACTTCAACGTTAATATAGCTTATGTGTGTGTCAGCGCATGTTACTTCTGCGTCTGTTCGTTACACTCTTTATAGCACTGTTAACTTCACACAGTTTACATGTTTGGCGATGATAACGCACTTACAATGTATCTTAATCACCACATACGGCATTGAGTTACCTAACATTTACAGTTTCTGGTGATCTGTGGTAGATCCCTTCCTGCAAATCAGGTATTTCAATGGTTGACGGTCGACTCAAAATGTCTGCAACAGTGTTCAATCTTCCCTTTAAGTGCTGAATGGTAAATGTGCAATTTTGGAGAATTAAAGCCCACCTGTAGACTCTGTTGTTGTGGGGAACGCCTGACTGCATCACAGACAACGGAGAATTATCGGTTTCGATCACAAACTGTGCTCCTGCCAAAAATCTATGAAATTTCTTAACACAATAGATCAAACTGAGGCCCTCCAATTCCGTTGCTGAGTATCTAGATTCAGCAGGGCTAATTTTCCGACTTACGTACATTACTGGGTGGAACTTCCCTTCGTAGAACTGCTCTAGTATCCCAGATATGGAGATGGCACTCGCATCTGTACGTAAAAAATAGGTAAGTTTTGGATTAGGCAAACGAAGGATAGGTGGAACGCTAAAAAGGTATTTCAATTTTGATAACGCGCTAATTAATCCTGCATCTTGTACAGATAATTTAGCCGAAGCTTTTAAGATGTTAGAAAAAAAACACTGGTGATTTCCGCCAGATTTGGAATAAATTTACTATAATAGTTTACCAGACCCAGTAAACTTCGGACCTGTTTCTTGGTCGTTGGCATTGTCAAATTCAGAATCTTTGTGACGATTCTGTCATCTGTTCTTAATTGGCCCCTGCAGATGGTATGACCAAGGAAGTCAATTTGTTCCATGCCCAACTCTACTTTGGTCGGCTTCACTGTAAGCCCGAATACTCGCAACCTGTCGAAGACTTGTCGTAGTTTCAGTAGGTGTGTTGTCCAGTCTTCCGTATGGATACATATGTCGTCTATATATGTAGAAATATTGGTCATCCCGTGGAGAAGATCCCTAGTTAGACGGACGAAAGTTGCTGGAGCGTTACGAACGCCAAAAGGAAGAAAGCGCCACTCATACAGACCTAAAGGAGTGGAGAAAGCTGTTAAAGGAATCGAATTTATTTCCATCGGGACCTGCCAATAACCTTTCATTAGGTCAAGCTTACTAAATATGCGAGATGTAGACATGTCTAAGATCAAATCCTCGCATGCTGGGATTGGTTCAGCATCAATTTTGGTTATTTTGTTTAAACGGCGATAATCGACGCAGAGTCGAATAGTAGAGTCCTTTTTGGCGACAAAGACAATAGGGAAAGTATACTCTGACTGAGATTTCTGAATAATTCCACTCGACTCGAAAGATAGTAGTTCTTTGTCGAGGTTCGACCTATAGTTTAGAGGGATAGAATAAGGTCGACACTTGATTGGTGTGTTGTCAGTCAGAATAATAGAATGTTCTATTCTGTCTGTCTTTCCTGGGATGTCGGAGAAAATGTCTCTGTAATCCGTCACTAGCTCTATTATTTGTCGTCGTTGGTCGTCTGTAAGTTTGGTTTCTATCTTTATGCTGTCAGTGGTCACAGTCGTGTCTACAGTAGGGACTGGTAATTCCATCTCGTATTCGTCTGTCTCGTTCAATACTGTTGTGGTACTAGCTGTGTGTGCTGTTACCTGGCTAGGTGTGTTTGCGATGTCGCTGTCGTGTGTCGCCCTACCTAGTGAAGTTGTGTTGTGTACGTCTATCGTCCGATTACTTGGTGTTGGCGTATTTTGTTCGTCTGTCTGTTGTTCTTGTCGTGAGAAGTATGGTTTCAGCATGTTGACATGAAATATCTTTAATTTTCCTTTTATCGATATATTATAATCCACATCTGATAATTTACGTTCAACGTTGAATGGCCCTTGCCAAGATGTTAGTAACAAATTACGTTTATCAGGTAGTAGAAGCAAAACCTTCTGGTTTGGTTCAAGGTGAATAGTTTTAGCACCCTTATTTGCATAGTCGCGGTACATCTGTCCTTTCCTCTCCAAAGATGCCTTGGCTATAACACACGCTTTCATTATTCTATCGCGTGTCTCTGTTACCATCTCATACGGTGTTACTGCTGTTGGATTGTTTGGTAAGCTAGTAATTAGCTGATGGTAAATGGTTAGGGGTCCTCGAGGGTGCGCCCCATAAACTAACTCAAAAGGTGAGAAACCCGTACTCGAGTGCGGAATTTCTCTATGGGCAAATAGCACTGCTGGCAATAGTGTGTCCCAATCAGATGGGTTTTCCGCTGTTACTTTAGCCAGCATGTGTTTGAGATCACCGTTAATTTTTTCTATGATCCCGTTGCTCATTGGGTGGTACGGGATACAGAAATGCTGCTCTACTCCTAACAATTTTGTTAAGGCTTGCGTAGCAGCCGAAATAAACTGCGTTCCCCGATCTGATAAGATAGATCGTGGGAAGCCAAAGCGAGAAAATAGGTGCAAAAATACATTTGCCACATCTTTGGAGGTGATGTATTTTAGTGGAATAGCTTCGATCCACCTCGTGCATAGATCCACGAGAGTAAGTATATATCGGTTTCCTTTGCTTGACACCTGATTTAGGGGTCCAACAATATCGACCGCTACACACTCAAATGGTCTAGATGCTAATAATGACCGTTGAACTTCGGCTGTCACATGCTTTCCCTTTCGTACAAGATGTTGACAAATAGTACACGAACGACAGAACAATTTTATGTCAGAACAGAATGTAGGCCAGTAAAAGTGTGACAAAACTCTGGCTCGCGTTTTATCATAGGCCAAATGTCCAGCAAACGGTGACTCATTTGCGATCTTTAGCACATTTTGTCGGTATGTTACAGGTAACACCGTCTGCTGAATTTCATGGTTATTATTTGTGTAATAACGCATGAGAATTCCGTTAAATTTTCTAAAGTACCAAGATGCATTCTTAGTCATTTTCGCTCGCTCACCTAACAATTTAAAAGAAGGTGCGATTGTTTGGTCGGTGATTTGTTCCTCGATAAATTTCTGTCGAGTAGTGTTGGTATCTGCACCACTTGGTGTTAATAGCTGTAGCATTTCATTTTGTAAGTCAGTATAGTTTGTGTATCTGACCTAGTTACAGCGTTAGCCATGTGTGTATGTTTCCAGGCTCTTATGTCGTCGTCTGTACATTGTTTCAATGAATCTAGGCATCCTAAAATGAGATCCGTGCATGGATCTTGCAGAATTGCGCAAGTAAATGTGCTGGTAAGGAACGGGGTATTGATATGCGCTTGTGCCAGTGGGTATTTCTCAATGGTTCCAGAGAAAGTACGGCATTTGACAAATTCACCCGTGTAATCTTCTGGTCTAGCAAGTTCTTTCCTTAAACCCAGTAGAGTGCATGGCATGGTTGATCATTGACCAGTGCATCGTAGAACTTAAGTTTACCTCTGGAGGCACTCGCTGCGTTAGCATCTTCATTTGAACATGGTATTACGTGACCACATTTCAATTTACCGTCCGCATGAAACTGGTGGCATACGTCACATTTCTTAAAGTCTAATATGTCTGTTACTAATGCTACACTCTCACATCCATTCGTTGGTAAGACATTCACAAGTTCCGGATCAATGTCACTCTCATCGTCTGATGATCTATCGATGAGTGCTGCATTATTTGCCTTCATTCGTTGTCTACCAATACATTTATTGCTATAATGGCCATAACTGGAACAAAAGTAACATTTAACAGCACGTTTAAATGATGATCCTCTGCTTTCTTGCTTCTTTAACACTGCTTCTAAGTGTGACGGATATGCTGGGTTTCTATCACACATAGAGTAGCTAGGATGAAAAAGACTACAATATCCACATCGAGGTGGCTTCTGATATGGTTTGTCCTTCTTACGGTAATCTTTCTGATTGTAAGATCTATCAGGTACTTTGTTTGCAAAAGCAGTGATTTCTGTATCACGTGTTGTAGATTTAAATATGTCCCGATTAGATGAAAAATATGCTGACCCCCGTTTCTCTAATTGCTGAATGGATTCAATATCTGACTGGTGGAGAAACTTCGCAAAAGGGGTAGTGTCATAAGTCGGGGTGCCCCACCGCCTAGATGAAAGTATTATTCACTGGCGAGCAACCCCAAATAGTCAGAAACTGACTAGGGACAAAATCTATATGGCTGAACTACAGATTAAGCCCATGAATATCCAACGAACAGCTCCAAGTGGCTCGTTACAAAATGAAATGAACTGTGCTGAATATTCGCCAAGGAATGGGAAAGAGAAGGTTAGCTAAGATAGATGTTTTAAGTCTAAATATATTAGTATAGACGACTATCTCAGTACAGGTTTTTCTCCCTGACTGCTCCCTTCCTTGGTGTGTAAGTGAACCCCCACCAATGTACACAACAACACGTATGCACAATTGGAATTAAAATATAACGAGAGAACTATGAGTTACAATACTACAACATTTATTTGCTAATCATAACAATAGACATAGGATGATTGTCAATATGAGGATGATGAAATCATATACATATTGATATTGATGACAAACATTACGTAACTTTACTTGTTACATGATCTATCTGGATCTGTGGTCCAGATCCCCACTCTCCAGTAGACTCACAAAAGAAACAGCTTGCCGGTATTCTGACGATCCTGTCAGTCCTGACACTCCTAGTCTTCACTCGTCCTTGAGATCTACAACATAGGTGCTCCTTGTGAGAGCTTGAAAGAAAGTCGAGAATGTGTTATATCTAATTCTACATCAGCGCAATCCTAATTAAAACATATCATAACACAAACATATACAATGACCAGTCTGGCCAAGTTTATCTTCCAGCTCTACTGCGTTCACCATCCTCCTTCTCCCTACTGTCTTAGTCGGGGACGGGCTTTTCAATTGTCTCACACGCTGGTAATGATTACATTTCTGCCGCCCCATGTCCATGTCGCTAAAACAGAAATTCTGTATCGTACAGCCACTCCGTCCAAAGTTAGTTTAGCAGCTCACAGGATCGGTAATGGTATTATAATAATGCCTGATCATCCGGGCTTACCAGCCGGGACCAGTAGCTGTGTCAGACTTCCGTGAATTACCCTCCACCATATGATGAAAAAGGTTTAGCACCATATACCCCATAACACTTGTGGGTAATGTCTGTACCATTACACCTCTGCTACAAATGCAATCGATGGTTAGTGTGCCAATGCGCACACCATAATATAACACTTCATATTGATAGGCTTGCATATGACAAATCAATATACCAAACATGAAATACCCATAAAACATTAATTAAACTAGACATATTATGATACTTTAACATAATAGCATAATGCACTAGTTAGTTTGTAGGTATACGAAAGACTGTTATCAGTTGACTATATTCTGTACAACAAATGCACACACCAACAAGCAACTATGATAGTGTACAAAGAAATGACAAGCCTCTACCAAGACACCTAAAAGTATATCTAGACAAGATCTCCTTCCATAAGTTTCTACTTCTCAGAAGAGTAACACTTAAAGCACAATGATATTGAACACAGAACTTTAGAAAAAACACTCAAGTAACCTATGACAATGATAGTTCTTGCAATAACCTAGATCAGATATAGACTGAAAATCGGTCCATCCATCTAAGAAACTAAGAGACTTACTAAGGGACTAGTTACTAAGAAATAATTCCTAGAAGCCAACATAATATTCATGCATATGACTACAGACATTGAGATAGTTCCTACCTGTTCAGAGATTTTTTCGTTTCTAACATGACCAGAGCTAGGGACCCTTATTTAAGCTGAGTCCAGCAGACCCTATTATCTCCTTGGCACCTTTCTGTCTGGTATGACAGAAACCTGCTGACCTCCTAAGGTAATTAATTCTATTCAAGTGTGGGGCCAGTTCACACCTCTTTTCTCATGCAGACTGGCTTATCTCCCCCTGACAGTAATAAATCTATTCTGAACCACTAACCCTCACCATAGTGTCACACCTGGATGGTTTTGAGTTGCCAGCCCCAGATCAGTTTCACAGTCTGCCCTACAGTGGGGGTAATTGTCAGTTTGACCTGTAACACCTTTAAGCTGGACTGCCTGGTTTTACAACCCTAGTCTGATGGTCTGTGTGATTTCATTCTGGGTTTATTGCAATTCCCACCATCCTGTTTTAGTAGCCAGCAGCCATCTGTTCTGACACTTCACAGCTGAATGGGTTCCTTTTGCTACAACATTTTATGCCTCTATGTGTGCAGGCCTGAGTGTTCTGTCTTCCATTTCTCCTCCTTTATTATAGAGAATTGCATTTCTTCTTCTGTAACTTCTCTACATGGTGAACCGAAAATTGTTCTGGGAAGTAAAGGCTGCCAATTCGTGACAGAGCTTCCCCCTTAAAAAAAAGTTTCTGCCAGAAATATTTTGTCAAAGCACGCCGTACATCCCAGAATAATGCCTAAGCACTCTCCGTTCTGTATCTGCCTAAAGGTTTCCAATATTCCTTGTGGCAGTGGGTTGTCCTGCATCTGCATAAAGACGTTCCATTTCCATAACCCAAAGATACACTGGATAGATCCTTGTACCTGGTTTTCGACCGGGATTCCATGCAATAGCTTGGTAAAATCCGGTAATTGTCAGGAGGTTGTAATTTTACCCCTCTGGGAAAGATCACAATCAATGGGATTCTTCTACGCCTCTGGGCAGCAATCGTTTTACACCATTCACTCACGTGATTTACTCCTTTCAGCCGAGGATGTACCCGTAGTGAGGTCTTGCATAAGCTGGCCACTGCAAAGCTTGTCTCCGTGATATTCCTCCGTCCTTTATAGATTCTTAACAGATCTATCAATATCTTCCTTTTGAAAGGAATAATGTTACACATCATGGTCCCATGATGTAAATTCAACTGGCGCTTTCCTCCTTCAAAGTCGGGCGTAACAATCGTCCCTCCTCGGTGTCGCGGTTTCTTCCCCTGATAATCAGTTAATGGGCTGAGTTTCTCTACATTAGAGTTTCTTGTAAAAACCGTGCTAGAAATTGGAAATTTAGTGTGCCAAGTTGTCCTGCCTTGAGAAATAACATAGTTACTCCAGGGCGATAAAGTGGTGTTACTTTTGAATAAAGTATCCACAAATAGCTGATCTACTCCTATTAAATCGACCTGACTGAAGGGTAGATTGAGTCCTAAGAGTGTTGATTCCAACCCACTCTTGACTTCTGTTACTTCAGGTCCCTGTTGCTGGAATTCCCTGATAACTTCAGCTAATGAGATGATAGGCGTTTCTTCCTCCATCTTGTGCAAAGAATTTTCTTCTTTAGCAACTACAGACAATGTCTGCACAATATCAGAGTCCATATTCTGGCTCAAGATAATTCCCTGTGTTTCCTGAGTCTCCGAACTGGTATACTGTGAGATAACAACTGGAAATGTTTCCTGGTCCGGATGTTCCTCTCTGGTCATGCTTTAATGGGCTAAGTCCAGTTGAGGTAAATCCTGTGATGGGCTGGTGTCTAAACAATCCATCACACTACGTAAATCATTTGAACTGATGTCTAGTGTCTTTTCCTGAGCTGCAGCCTCAAAGATCACAAGGGGTTCCGGGTCATCCTTCATCCCACTGTCAGTCAAATTTAATCCCACTTCTTCCTCGTCTGGGCTGAAGGGAATAATAAAGTCGGTTACCTTTCGATCTCCGACCTCCTTAAAAGATGTCCTCAGGTCATCTTCCTCTTGAGTTTCCCCTCTCTTTGAAGTAAAATGAGATTCCTGGGAGTCTTGTACTGGCGGACCAGTTAAACCACATTTTCCGTGGTGCAAACAGTTATCACGTTTGTGACTGCTTGAAGTGCCCTGGGCACGTTTCTTCTTCCCTCTTTTCCGCTTAGGACTGGGTCGAATGAGAACCTGTAGTTCCCGGTCCACTACCTCTGATTCCGCGGTGGTTGGCAAAGATGTCCCTTCCTTCCTGGTTGGGTGAGCATCCATATCTCCTACCTTATGTTCCGCTAGAAAGGTTAGCTTCTCTGCATTGACTACTTCCATATGCTGTTTATTAATCTCTGCTTCTTCAGTTTTGCTACGCTCTTTTGCTTCAAATAACTCATTAATTGTTTTAGTCATCTGTTCCTCCGCCATGTCCCACTCTTTCATCTCGTCTCTGATGTATATTTCTAATTGTTCTCCTGTCAAGCCCTCTATTATACCTAAACTTCTCGTGGACTCTAAGTAATCTGTGCGCGCCTTCAGATAATCTAGATCCTGGGAAGGTGAGTCCATATTTGCTATGTTTGCTAATTGCTATATTCAGGTAAGCTCTTATGTATCTATCAAAATCAGAGCTAAGCTAGAAAGACAAGAGTGAACCAATGACAGCAGAACCTAAACCAATGTGTAGAGTTTAGCCTCAGCAGTGAAAGACAACTGAAAGTAATATTCAAGTAGTTTCTGGCGACCGCAGTGAAGTAAATGTGAGAGATATACTACACAGTAATCAATAGTAATATTTACCTAAATAAATATTAAAATGCACTGCATACATTTTATAATGAAAATGGCATAAGTAAGCATAAAATGGCAAATCAATCGAGCAGTTAAATCATCAAACACATCAATGTAAATATGATTAAAGTGATCAGTTATCATTAAATGATGAATGATACACTAAATGATAAGAATTAAAATAATTATCATTAAATGATAGATGAGGTAGTTCTCATAAGTTCTTATCCGTTATACACTTTTGAAAAGTTATATCTATACTCTGTAACTTCCTCAACTAAAATTAGCTACATCTGATGATAGTCTATTTTGATGACTGAATATTACAAGAGTTAACTTTTAAAATCGTATGTCTAGGGTCTAGTAGAATCACTATGATTACTAGAATCCTGGTTCAGGATCGCGGACTGGACCACAATCTGTCATAAGTCGGGGTGCCCCACCGCCTAGATGAAAGTATTATTCACTGGCGAGCAACCCCAAATAGTCAGAAACTGACTAGGGACAAAATCTATATGGCTGAACTACAGATTAAGCCCATGAATATCCAACGAACAGCTCCAAGTGGCTCGTTACAAAATGAAATGAACTGTGCTGAATATTCGCCAAGGAATGGGAAAGAGAAGGTTAGCTAAGATAGATGTTTTAAGTCTAAATATATTAGTATAGACGACTATCTCAGTACAGGTTTTTCTCCCTGACTGCTCCCTTCCTTGGTGTCTAAGTGAACCCCCACCAATGTACACAACAACACGTATGCACAATTGGAATTAAAATATAACGAGAGAACTATGAGTTACAATACTACAAAATGTATTTGCTAATCATAACAATAGACATAGGATGATTGTCAATATGAGGATGATGAAATCATATACATATTGATATTGATGACAAACATTACGTAACTTTACTTGTTACATGATCTATCTGGATCTGTGGTCCAGATCCCCACTCTCCAGTAGACTCACAAAAGAAACAGCTTGCCGGTATTCTGACGATCCTGTCAGTCCTGACACTCCTAGTCTTCACTCGTCCTTGAGATCTACAACATAGGTGCTCCTTGTGAGAGCTTGAAAGAAAGTCGAGAATGTGTTATATCTAATTCTACATCAGTGCAATCCTAATTAAAACATATCATAACACAAACATATACAATGACCAGTCTGGCCAAGTTTATCTTCCAGCTCTACTGCGTTCACCATTCTCCTTCTCCCTACTGTCTTAGTCGGGGACGGGCTTTTCAATTGTCTCACACGCCGGTAATGATTACATTTCTGCCGCCCCATGTCCATGTCGCTAAAACAGAAATTCTGTGTCGTACAGCCACTCCGTCCAAAGTTAGTTTAGCAGCTCACAGGATCGGTAATGGTATTATAATAATGCCTGATCATCCGGGCTTACCAGCCGGGACCAGTAGCTGTGCCAGACTTCCGTGAATTACCCTCCACCATATGATGAAAAAGGTTTAGCACCATATACCCCATAACACTTGTGGGTAATGTCTGTACCATTACACCTCTGCTACAAATGCAATCGATGGTTAGTGTGCCAATGCGCACACCATAATATAACACTTCATATTGATAGGCTTGCATATGACAAATCAATATACCAAACATGAAATACCCATAAAACATTAATTAAACTAGACATATTATGATACTTTAACATAATAGCATAATGCACTAGTTAGTTTGTAGGTATACGAAAGACTGTTATCAGTTGACTATATTCTGTACAACAAATGCACACACCAACAAGCAACTATGATAGTGTACAAAGAAATGACAAGCCTCTACCAAGACACCTAAAAGTATATCTAGACAAGATCTCCTTCCATAAGTTTCTACTTCTCAGAAGAGTAACACTTAAAGCACAATGATATTGAACACAGAACTTTAGAAAAAACACTCAAGTAACCTATGACAATGATAGTTCTTGCAATAACCTAGATCAGATATAGACTGAAAATCGGTCCATCCATCTAAGAAACTAAGAGACTTACTAAGGGACTAGTTACTAAGAAATAATTCCTAGAAGCCAACATAATATTCATGCATATGACTACAGACATTGAGATAGTTCCTACCTGTTCAGAGATTTTTTCGTTTCTAACATGACCAGAGCTAGGGACCCTTATTTAAGCTGAGTCCAGCAGACCCTATTATCTCCTTGGCACCTTTCTGTCTGGTATGACAGAAACCTGCTGACCTCCTAAGGTAATTAATTCTATTCAAGTGTGGGGCCAGTTCACACCTCTTTTCTCATGCAGACTGGCTTATCTCCCCCTGGCAGTAATAAATCTATTCTGAACCACTAACCCTCACCATAGTGTCACACCTGGATGGTTTTGAGTTGCCAGCCCCAGATCAGTTTCACAGTCTGCCCTACAGTGGGGGTAATTGTCAGTTTGACCTGTAACACCTTTAAGCTGGACTGCCTGGTTTTACAACCCTAGTCTGATGGTCTGTGTGATTTCATTCTGGGTTTATTGCAATTCCCACCATCCTGTTTTAGTAGCCAGCAGCCATCTGTTCTGACACTTCACAGCTGAATGGGTTCCTTTTGCTACAACATTTTATGCCTCTATGTGTGCAGGCCTGAGTGTTCTGTCTTCCATTTCTCCTCCTTTATTATAGAGAATTGCATTTCTTCTTCTGTAACTTCTCTACATGGTGAACCGAAAATTGTTCTGGGAAGTAAAGGCTGCCAATTCGTGACAGGTAGGGACGGTAGATATCACCTTGTCCATTACCATAAGATCTTCTAATTTTTCATAGTTGTTACCCACTTTCGCTGCTCTAGTCCACTTTTTAAATGTGCTCTGCACGTTAGAGATGTAGTCTAAGAAGGTTTCAGTTGCTTTTGGCTTAATTTGGGAGAACTGAATTTGGTACCCAGTGGCGTCTAAAAGAAAGTGTTGCATTATCCTATCGTGAATGTACTGATAATTGTTCCTTAGCTCTGTAGGTATGGATTCTATTACTTTTAACGGCTCCCCACTGAGGTTTCTCATGTAGATCATTGCCCAGTCATCCAAAGGTATTTTCTGCGTCTTTAGTTGGAATTCTATGTTCTCAGTCCATGCGCTAATTGAATCCCCTACACTGTATGGTTTGATAAGGCCTTTATACTTACTAAATTTGTTTTGTTCTTCTTGGCTCTTTTGTTTGCTAGAGGCTATCTGTATGTTCGAATCTACCTCCATTTCCTTCATCTTTAATTTAGTCTCTGAGTCTACTTGTATCTGCTTTTGTTTGGTGTCATGATCTAAGTCTAACTGTTTCTGTTTGGTAACTTCTTCTGCTTGTTTGTTGGCATGATCTAAATCTAACTGTTTCTGTTTTGTAGCCTCTTCGATCTCTTTCATTTCTTTTTGGTGTTGTCTTTCTAGTGCTCTTTCGTTTCTCTCTAGAGCAGCTTTTCTCTCTGTCTCTTCTCTCTGTAGAGCAGCTTTTCTTTCTGTTTCTTCTCTATGTCGACCAGTTTCCTCTTTCTGTCGAGCTAATTCTTCTTTGTATTTTTGATCTACCCATTTCTCTAATTTTTCACCAGTATGGCCCATTTCCTTGCCTGCCTGGATACAATCGTTTAGTGACGTCATTTTATGGCTTTATGCTAGTTCAAAATGATATCACTGTAATATTCACACAATGGTTTGTAATTATGTGTTAGTAAATATACATCTTTACTGAAAAAGAAGATGCATGATTAATTTAGAGCATACCAAAATATTCTGAAAATATACTCATCTAATTCTTTGGAAAATACGGTTCTTGGGATGTTCCACCGCTGTCTTCCACACTCACAAAATGATTGACTTGATAACACAATGGATGCTTCTGTTTAGTAGAGCATCACTGTCAGAAGTCGGGGTGCCCCACCGGCTAGATGAAAGTATTTTTCACTGGCGAGCAACCCCAAATAGTCAGAAACTGACTAGGGACAAAAACTATATGGCTGAACTATAGATTAAGCCCTGAATATCCAACGTACAGCTCCAAGTAGCTCGTTACAATATGAAATGAACTGTGCTGAATATTCGCCAAGGAATGGGAAAGAGAAGGTTAGCTAAGATAGATGTTTAAGTCTAAATATATTAGTATAGACGACTATCTCAGTACAGGTTTTTCTCCCTGACTGCTCCCTTCCTTGGTGTCTAAGTGAACCCCCACCAATGTACACACACAACACGTATGCACAATTGGAATTAAAATATAACGAGAGAACTATGAGTTACAATACTACACCATTTATTTACTAATCATATTACACATGTAAGGTTTTTCCAGACGATGATGGATGCGTATGAGTTTCTGTACTACAGTAATCATGAAGGTGAAATGATTAATATACAATACGTAACTCTGAATCCTGTCTGGATCAGTGAGAGATCAGCAACTCTCCAGTGAAAACCACAAAAGAAACAGCTTGCCGGTATTCTGACGATCCTGTCAGTCCTGACACTCCTAGTCAGTAGTCTCTAGTCTTGAGATCTATAACATAGGTGCTCCTTGTGAGAGCTTGAAAGAAAGTCGAGAATGTGTTATATCTAATTCTACATCAGCGCAATCCTAATTAAAACATATCATAACACAAACATATACAATGACCAGTCTGGCCAAGTTTATCTTCCAACTCTACTGTGTTCACCATCCTCCTTCTCCCTACTGTCTTTAGTCTGGGACGGGCTTTTCAATTGTCTCACACGCCTGTAATGATTACATTTCTGCCGCCCATGTCCATGTCGCTAATACAGAAATTATGTGTCGTACAGCCGCTCCGTCCAATGTTAGTTTAGCAGCTCACAGGGTCGGTAAGGGTATTATAACAATGCCTGATCATCCGGGCTTGCAAGCCGTGACCAGTAGCTGTGCCAGGTTTCCATGCATTACCGTGGACGCACGCCCACAATACACTGAGAAAGTTTAGCACCATATACGCTATACCA
This sequence comes from Cepaea hortensis, assembly GCA_963921405.1. NCBI lineage: Eukaryota > Metazoa > Mollusca > Gastropoda > Stylommatophora > Helicidae > Cepaea > Cepaea hortensis. The sequence continues at coordinate 521,088,051 of OY992876.1, forward strand.
ATTGTGGGTAATGTCTGTACCATTACACCTCTGCTTCCAACACAATCATTGGCCAATGTGCCAATGCGCAGACAATAGCATAACACTTCATATTGGTAAGTTTGCATATGACAAATCAATATATCAAACATCCAATACACATAAACATATTGATTAAACTAGACATATTATGATACTTTAACATCATAGCATAATGCACTAGTTTGTATGTATACGAAATGAGACGTATATACACAAAAAGAATATGTACGAAGCATATTCCAAGCATCGTATATTCATATGAAATTACACATACATAATCCAACATATCCATAAACATTATATTACTTCAAGATGGACATATAATGATACTCAACATAATAGCATCAGGCATTATTAATGAGTACTAATATTGTATAGCTACAAAATGAGATATACAAGTCTAATTGAAGTGACCACACAGACCAGCCATATTTGCTGAGCTGCCCGGTTTAATCACCACTTAGTTACTGCTGTTGTAAGAATTAAATAAATAGTCAGTTGACTATATTCTGTACAACAAATGAACACACCAAAAAGAGACTAGTCTAGTTTACAAAGAAATGACAAGCATCTACCAAGACACCTAAAAGTATACTTAGACAATGATATGCCTTTCACAATTTCTACTTCTCAGAAGAGTAATACATGAAGCACAATTATATTGAACACAGAACTTAGAAAGAACACTCAAGTAACCTACGACAATGATAGTTCTTGAAAATAACCTAGGTCAGATATAGACTGAAAGTTCATATGTCTAAAAGACTGTTGCATAGTTACTAAGATATCCTTCCTAGAAACCAACATAATAATCATGCATATGACTACAGACATTGAGCTGGCTGCCTACCTGTTCTGAAGTCAGACTTAATCTAAAGGGAAAAAGTCTAGCAGGGTTTTTTATACCTAGCCTAGCAGTAGACACTTATCTCCCAGGAATTCCATTCCTAAATTCTTCGTATCTCCTCCTGGCGTTAATTGCAATTAATTCCAAGTCTGTCCAGTCATAAAAATTCTTTCTGCATGCACACTAGCCTTCACACCTGTGGGTCTGACAATTATTAGCCCACTGAGTCTTATCAGTGATTTCACACCTTGCGCCTCTAGTCTCTACCAGATGGGGTCAGCAATCGCGGTTGGGCGATTTCCTAGCTATTCTTATCAGGTGTCATGTCAAGGGAACAATTAGGTTCTCATGGTCAACAGCCAGTTTACAACTCTGTTGGTAAACCAGGTTTGCTTGCGTCATGCCTGGTTGGTTTTAATTACTATCCAGTCCCCTGAGTCTGCCCTCCCGTCTGGCTGGATTGATAACCTCTGGGGGTGACCGGTACTGGTGTCAAATTAACTTCCCAAATAGAAAGCCATTCCTGGTGGTTTGTTTACTTGCAGGTTTTGCAAGCTTCCGTCAAGACAGTATAGCCTTGAATATAGAGAAAACAGTTTTGTTCATCTGTTGATCCTCTACATGGGCCATCAAAAGTGAACCGAAAATTGTTCTGGGAAGTAAAGGCTACAAATTCGTGACAATCACAAATTAGACACACGCATATGTTGTAAATATAAATTTATCTTTCATGCGAATGATGAATGAAAAATGTGATAGATAATGATAAATGGTGTTAATGAATGAATGATATGCTCGTCTGAATGATTGTTATGATACGTAAGATGATTCGTCGTATGACCGTCGATGTCGTCTTGTCTTCACTTTCTGACTAGTTTGGTATAACTTCGTTCTAGGCTTCAGTTCAGTAGCTAATCTATTTACTGAATAGAAAGAATGGTGACATTGATGGCTGTATCACACAAAATGAAATGTACACGATGGTTAGCTTGATAATATTTACTGATGATAGTATACATTTTCCTTAATTTCCGTAGAATAACACACTTTCAAATTTATAATTTACTTTTGCTTCATTGTGGTTCAAGCTCCACAAATGGTATGATCGTAATAATTCACAAGAGAAAATTATTTCTGCTATATATGCAAACAAATTTACATTACTTTCAAATATTTTAACACAGCAATGATGTTGAATCGTGCAATTGACTGATTGGCGTTGGTTCAGTGGTTTCTGACACCAATTGGGGTCCTGCCTGTCAGCAACTTGCTTGCTACAGGTCTTTAGGACTCCCCTACTTTTGCACAGCACGAAATAACAACTCGTGTCATTTGCAAAAGGAATGCAATTTATTTAGGGCTGGCAATTTACAAGCTCTGCGAGCGGTATGCTTCATTGATATTAAACAACATGAATGCAATGAAGTGGTGAGAAATGATGCTAGTAATCACAATCTAATTCTACAGCCTATTATTTAACTATTGCCTAGAAACTTATAGCATTTGTCAAGAACACGTCTACTCTCTAATCGTCTCCAGTCGGGTCTGTCCACACGCTACACATTGCGTGGTCAAGCACGGAAGCTGTACCCTCCGTGCATTAGAGGGTCTTGCGTGCATGGAGTCCCAAGCACGCTGGCTCTATAACTTGAGTAACCCGGCACTCCACGGTTACTCGCAAGGCCAAGCTTCCCAATGGCTTGGGGAAGCCCTCGCTCACTTGTACTTCTTGCCCTCTTGGTTGACACAAATGTGTCCCCTTGTGCAGCTATTTATAGTGCTGGTGTCTCTCCTGTCTGGTGTCTCCCTACTAGACTTGTGTTAACTCTTATTAACTCTCTAAAGCCTTATTGGAGATTCTGACATGAGGGCAACTCAATCCTGGCCGGAATTAGGTGAGTGTAGGCCAATAGCAGCACTCAGATCTATAACAGAGATCCGATCTCTGTCATACGGCCAAATAACTCATCATATGATCTGAGACATGGCAACACCAGGAAATAATAAAGGAACAGGTAGAAACCCAGCAGATGCCCTACTGGAAGATCCTACCAGTAGGGTTGGGAATAGTGCGTGGTAGGGGGTGTATGTAATGTGCGGGTGGGGGATTGTGTGGTGGGGGATTAGGTTAAGGCATGTGTGGGTGGGTGGAAGTTGTATGTGTGGGTGGTGGGGTGTGTGTGAGTGGATTTAGGATGTATGGGTGGTTAGGGAGATGTGTGTGTGTGTGGGGGGGGGGGGTAGGGACATGTCAGTTGGTGGGGATGTGTTTGGGGATGTGTGAGTGGATGTGCTATGTGTGGGTTGGTGGGGGATTGTGTGTGTGGGTGGGGAATATGTTGTCGATGGAGATGTGGCTGGGGGATGGGTGGTTTGAGGTGTGGGTGGGGAGAGGATGTGTGGGGTAGGATGTGTGGGTTGGTGGGGGAATGTGGGTGGCGAGTGTGTTTTGGTTGGGGGATCAGGTGAGGGCAGTGTGTGTGGGTGGGGGATGTGCAGGAGGGGGATGGGTCGGTTGGTGGGGTATGTATGTGTCCCTTGGTGTGCGTGTGTGTCGGTAGGTGGGGGTGTGTATGTGTCCCTTGGTGCGCGTGTGTGTGGGTAGGTGGGGGTGTTGTGTGGGTGGGGTGATGTATGGATAGGTGGGAGATGTGCTTCATAACATGGTAATTAGCCTTGTTTATGTTTACAACATTCATTTCACAATGTTTATTTTTCTTCCTATGTAAATGTATAATGCTCTTGATGAACGAAAGACGAGTGATTGGAAGGGCCGAATGTAAGACGGGCCTGCGCGCCCAATTTGTGACCCTAATAAAGTTGATTTGATTTGATTTGATTTGATTTACCATTTCACATTCCTCTCCTCCCTCTCAACCATCCTTAATCTCTCTAATTATTATTCCACTACATTGTCCTCAACTCCCTGAGTAAAATGATATATCACACAAGCTAGTTGAAGCCACACAATAGAATACTAGTGACGACGCTCCTATGATACTTTCTAGCACCGCACTTATAGAACATTCTATCACTAATCATAATACATTATATCACCACACCTATAATACATTATATCACCGCACCTATAATACATTATATCACCGCACCTATAATACATTATATCACCGCACAGTACTGTACTCTATTCCTAATCATACTCTAAGTTAGATATGATTAATAGTCTACCATATGCCTATTCCAGTTGCTAATCGAAACTAGGCGATCACAGACTGGATCTATGTCCGCCGATAACTATCAACAATTTGACACCCCTAGTTTCTTTCATGGAACACAACTCGGAAAACTTCACCGATCTTAACACTTCAGAATTTTTGGCCGACTCACTCCACTTGTTTACCGCAACTGGGTTTTATATCAGTGCTTGAGTGACGTCACCAAAAAGCCTAGACGCCAATCAGTCCAGAATCTGGTTTTCTCCTCCTATTCTAGACTAACTGGAGTCAATCTGCGGTCAAATTTGCTTTCATTTGGGGAAATTCTTTGTCCCGTACATAAAGATCCTGGCTGTCTGTGAACCCGAGAAGTCCCCACATCACAGAATCCATCCCGCGTCTTGTCCAGACTTTCCGTCTAGCACTTCAAATACCGTCTCCCGCCCTGCAGACAAATGACGCCGTTGTTCGTCTCGAGCAACAATTTTTTTAACAAAATGCCGACCGGTGTAGACATTGTAACGCGACGTATTTGTTCCCCGATCAATCTACATCATACAGAAATGCCGACCAGGTGTAGACATTTTGACGCCATGTATTTTGTTTCCCAGTTAGAAATGCCGACTGTGTAGACAGTTTTAACGACGTATTTTTCTCAGTCTGTACAACATCAAAGGATTACTTGTTTTTGCAGACTAATGTCCGGTCTGGTTGTCACCGATCGCAACTCCAAGTTTATTTCGCGACATTGGCCCCCTCCTAAGAGAGTAGTCCGCAACAACTCTTTCTTCTTGGAGGTTCGATCCAGATGATCTAATCCTCTTCTTCAGGAGCTGGATGTCTTGACAAGAAGTCCGCTCCAACATTTTCGGTATTTCCTCCTCCAGGGCCTTGTCTTTAGAGAATGGCACTGGGTAAACCTTTTGGCGAACAGGCTCTTGGGTGGTCAAAGTCATCTCGAACTCCACCAACCTCGTTCATCCTGGTTTATCAGTCTGTATCTCCTTATGAGACTCGAGAACCTGGATTATCTTTTCCCTCTCCTGGGAAGTCAGATCAGGGTTCACTTGCACTTCTCTATAGGTTTCCTGGTGTACCAAGGGATATTCCCTGCCCTCGTTGTTTCCCACTTCTGTCTCCACTAAAACTGCCATTGCCATGAGGTGAACTGCTTTTTCTCCGGATCTCTCTTCGTATTTCCGCAAGAGATTGATATGGAAAATCTTCGATGTTCACCGGATCCGGATCTGATAGTTGGTTCTGGATATCACCCTTTCCACGGGAAATGGTCCTTGCCAACCTATCTACAGTTTGTTGTTTCCCGTTGGGAGTAGCAACAATACTTTGTCTCCCACCTCTAGAGATCTGTCTTTCGACCTACGGTTGTAATAAGCCGCATGTCTTTTTCTGGCCTTTTTCAAGTTTTGATTTGCCAGAGTCCATCCCTTGTGAAGTTTTTCTTTCAGTTCCTCCACATATTTGTAAGAAGAGATCACTTCTTCTGACATCCCCTCTTCAGTCCAACTCCTCAACATGGCTTCCTACGGTCCTTTGATTGGACGACCAAACAGCAACGTAGCGGGTGGTAGTCCTGTTGAGCCATGAGGAACTTCTCGATAGGCAAAAAGTGCTGCTGGGATATATTCATCCCACCTATCAGCTTTTTCCTGCGCCAGTTCCTGAGCATTGTCATCAACGTGCCGTTGAAACGCTCTACTTGTCCATTGGCTTGAGGGTGGTAAGGGCTGGTATGGATATGGTTAGAGTGGAACACCCTAAATACCTCCTTCATAAGTTTTCCACAAAACTGGGACCCATTGTCCGTCAGTATTTGATCAGGAAAGCCCAATCTGGTAAAGGCCTCCATCAGTGCGCCCGCCACTCTTTTCGAGTCAATCGTGGTCAACGGTATGGCTTCACCCCACATTGTACAGCAATCCACCATGGTGAGTATGTACATGTTCCTCTTCCTAGTCCTGGGAAGTGGACCCACAATATCGATGGCTACCCTCTCGAAAGGAGAGTTCATGATGGGCATTTCACCCAAGACCACCGGCGCTGTCCAGTGTTTTGGTGCCACCCTCTGGCACTCAGGGCATGACTTCACATACCGACGCACATCACCTGTCATTCCCGGCCAATAGTAATGGCAGGAAATTCGCTGCATCGTGGCGGCAATACCCATATGCCCACTGAATGAGATGGTATGCCCCATATGAAGAATCTGGGAACGGTGGGCCTTCGGGACCACCAACTGACCATGTAGGTTGTCTCCCCTTCCGGCTCTCCTGTAGAGTATCCTATTCTTCATATAATACTGCCCCCTTTTTGGTTGATCAGCACTTTTCTGCAGCTTTTTGTAGCAAGGACGTAGAGTAGCAGCCTCACTCTGGGCAGTTCGCAACTCCCCTGGCAGTGGGTTAGTCACATGTGCTTCTGCCTCATCCGTTCTCATCTGAGAGCGAGTCTGTATTGCTCCCATATGGATTGGCTCCCTGGGCATTCCCAGAAGACATACCGGCAACCGAGGATTACGGGGAAAATGTGATCGGTCAACACCGCGGCCTTGATGGTGCCGGTGACATATCTTGACCGAATCTCCACTCTGGCAATGGGCAATTTCATGGCTACAACACTCTTCTGTGCAAGCTGTATCTCCATGGTCTCACCTGTGAATTGTTCTGGATGTACCAGATCCGCAGAAATCACGGCCTCCCCGTCCAGTCCGGTGTCGTACAAACATTCCACTTGACGACCGTTAACTTCTACCAATTCCACTACAGGTGGTTTTTCCTGGTCTGGAGTCTCTCCCTCGGCCTCGACCTGTTCAGTGGGCTCCACCTTAGGTTTCCCGGGGCACACGGCGAATTGAGTGTCTCCTGACTTCCCATGCAGTCAATAGCATTGTGCGTATTCGACTTGCAGTGTTTGCACTATTTCCCTGTCCTAGATTTTCTAGTGCCGGACTTTATTGAGCTCTCCTGCTGGTGAGCATCCTTGTCGACCTTGGCATTGTCAGTGTCCACCTCCCTTGAAGTCACTTGACATGCCGCGAAGTGAGGGTTCTTAGCCTTCGATTTGCAATCCTTCGTATTGTGAGAAGGTGACTTACAAATCGAACACCACTTCTCCGACCATGGTCGTTTTTGTGTAGAGCTCGAAGTGCTCATGCTTCCCTCCTTCGTCTTCTCCAAACTCTCCTCTGAAGTTTTGACATATGGTTCCACCTTCTTAGTTCCTGTGCCCTTTGCTTTCTTCAGGTTATGTTTTTCCTGACTTTTGGTGTTTGTAGAAAGGTTTTCTGCTGCCTCCCCATGGACCTCGACGAACCGTTCTGCCAATTTCGTCACCATGTCGATTCGTTCCGCCACCTTGTTCTCCCAAGAATGTCCTGAGAGGTTTCGACATTTGCTTCCGCATCTGGTCGACTACCATGAGCTCTTCCAGACTCTCATAGTCATGCGCGAACCCAGCCAAATCCATCCACTTATGGAGATATGATTTCAGACGCAGACTATAGGCGGCGAACAACTCCCCAGGTTCTCGTTTCGCTCCTCGAAATTTTTTCCGGTAGGTATGTGACGTAACTTCGAATCGTTTCAGCAGAGCCGTCTTCAACTCGTCATAATTGTTCTCATGTCCTGGTGGCAGGCGAGAATAAACCTCGTAACCGGTCCCGCGTAATCCCTGTGATAGCTTGAGATTCCATTTATCACGCTCCAGACCCATAGCAACCGACATAGCCTCAAAGCGTTGAAGGTACTGCTCAATCTTCTCTTTGTCCTCCTCGTAGATCGCTAGAGGGAACTTCATAGCATGGTAGCTATGTCCACCTACTGGTGTTGAGCCAGGGAGAGAGGAACCTCCCACTGCTCCCTCAGTTTCCCCACTAGATAGCCTCTTGAGCTCGAGTTCCCGCATCCGGTACTCGTGCTCCCTTTTCTGAGCTTCCTGCTCAGCTTCCCGTTGCTTAGCCTCAATTTCCAGCCTTCTCATGGCTTGCTCTGCTTCCAATTTCTTAGCAGCTTGCTCAGCTTCAAATTGCCTAGCAGCTTGTTCTGCTTCCAATTTCTTAGCGGCTTGCTCTAACTCCATCCTTCTCAATTCCAACTCAGTCTTTCGATCTTCCCTTTCTGCTTGACGATACTCCCTCTCCACCTCCTGTACGTAATCTGTTAGTGCAGAACCCGACAATCTTATTTCTTCCCCCTTTGCCCTTAGTTCTGCCCCAGTTAATCTAGGAGTGGCCATTTTTCAGAGAGGTAACTCAGCAGATAGAGTATAGATTATCTCTAAACAAATATATAGATAATGATCAAATACAATTAATCTATATATTTTATAACACACCACACAACACAACACAATCACTCAGTGACAAGAGTAGAATCAGGATCACAGACCTATGCAGACGTGTGAGGTGTGAACAGGTAAGATAAGTCCTAACCCCTATCCACATTCACTCTAGCTGGATTCTCACTAATAGGATATCTCCATCCTCTAACTAAAGATCCTGTGTCAAAAGATCCCGTGTTAAAAGACCCCGCTTATGAAAGATCCCGTTGTCTAAAGATCCCGTTTACGAAAGATCCCGCTGTCCAAAGATCGCGTTTACGAGCCCCCAATAAATGTCGTGTGTGTAAAGAATGAATGTCGTAGTAGTTATTTGTTCTTCTTTACCACTTTAGTGTCGTCCCTGGAGTGAGGGGAATCAACACCCACATTTGTTTTAATTCAATATCTCTATCCTGGAGATATCCAGCAGACTCCGTCCCAAACACTCCTTCAATCTGAAGACACCTTCCTCTCACTCTTACTCACCCCTGGATCATGCCCCCTCTCATTCTTCCCCAACATAACATACTTGACAACTCTAGCTTCAACAAATAAAAACAAGAAATTTATTAGAGCAAAGAGTATATGTAGGAGAAGTGTGTGTGTGTGTGTGTGTGTGTGTGTGTGTGTGTGTGTGTGTGTGTGTGTGTGTGTATAGGGTGTAGAATGTGTGACGTATACTCTAAAGTGTCTATAGACTCAGATCAGTGTTCAGGAGTATAGTCATTCTCATCACTGTGCTGAGAACACACTAGCACCATTTAGTCCAGACAAGCAACCTCACCAAGGTGATGCTCCTCCGGTCACGTGAAGACTTCCTCCGTTGTCTCTTGAACCACTAGGATGCTTGGACACCCATGACAAACACTGTCTAATGAGAGTCTTCAATCTGTTTCACACTATGAATTTTCTCTTATTTAAATGATTGTTAATCAGAGAATTCTAAGCCTATTGTCACTGTTACTGGGGAAATCTTAATGGATCTAGTGTCACTGGTTTTAAAGATTCCCTATAATAACACCACACTCTGACTGTTCTAGGTATCATTATAAAGTTGTATGACTGTTCCTGGTATCAGTAGTGTATATCTACAATGTTCTGACTGTTCAGTGATACACTTATCACTTGCTAAAACATAAATCTCATCAGCATGTCCTGCTCAGCAGATGCCAGGTTCCTGCAAACCAACTTGGGTATAAGCCCAATGTAGCGGCCTCTCAGCAACTTCTGTCTTCAAATTCTGAGCCATCATCTTCTAAAATGTGTTAGCTTCACTGTTGAAAATCATAGCACACATACGTGGACCTGTAAATGGAACCTGTAGAATAGAGAATACTATGGTGAGGGCAACTAAATCCTGGCCGGAATTAAGTGAGTGTAGGCCAATAGCAGCACTCAGATCTATAACAGAGATCCGATCTCTGTCATACGGCCAAATAACTCATCATATGATCTGAGACATGGCAACACCAGGAAAGAATAAAGGAACGGGTAGAAACCCAGCAGATGCCCTACTGGAAGATCCTACCATTTCGCATTCCTCTCCTCCCTCTCAACCATCCTTAATCTCTCTAATTATTATTCCACTACATTGTCCTCAACTCCCTGAGTAAAATGATATATCACACAAGCTAGTTGAAGCCACACAATAGAATACTAGTGCCGACGCTCCTATGATACTTTCTAGCACCGCACTTATAGAACATTCTTCTTCTTCGTTCATCCGGAGTTTTTTTTTTCGGACGTGATTGCGTTGTGCCTGTTTACAGCAGAGCTGCGTTCTTGCGCCGTTAGGCCTACACATCCGACTTCTGCGGGCATTTGTTGACCGGGTTAACCTTCCCGGGGTATAGAACATTCTATCACTAATCATAATACATTATATCACCACACCTATAATACATTATATCACCGCACCTATAATACATTATATCACCGCACCTATAATACATTATATCACCGCACAGTACTGTACTCTATTCCTAATCATACTCTAAGTTAGATATGATTAATAGCCTACCATATGCCTATTCCAGTTGCTAATCGAAACTAGGCGATCACAGACTGGATCTATGTCCGCCGATAACTATCAACAATTTGACACCCCTAGTTTCTTTCATGGAACACAACTCGGAAAACTGCACCGATCTTAACACTTCAGAATTTTTGGCCGACTCACTCCACTTGTTTACCGCAACTGGGTTTTATATCAGTGTTTGAGTGACGTCACCAAAAAGTCTAGACGCCAATCAGTCCAGAATCTGGTTTTCTCCTCCTATTCTAGACTAACTGGAGTCAATCTGCGGTCAAATTTGCTTTCATTTGGGGAAATTCTTTGTCCCGTACATAAAGATCTTGGCTGTCTGTGAACCCGAGAAGTCCCCACATCACAGAATCCATCCCGCGTCTTGTCCAGACTTTCCGTCTAGCACTTCAAATGCCGTCTCCCGCCCTGCAGACAAATGACGCAGTTGTTCGTCTCGAGCAACAATTTTGTTAACAAAATGCCGACCGGTGTAGACATTGTAACCCGACGTATTTGTTCCCCGAACAATCCACATCATACAGAAATGCCGACCAGGTGTAGACATTTTGACGCCATGTATTTTGTTTCCCAGTTAGAAATGCCGACTGTGTAGACAGTTTTAACGACGTATTTTTCTCAGTCTGTACAACATCAAAGGATTACTTGTTTTTGCAGACTAATGTCGGGTCTGGTTGTCACCGATCGCAACTCCAAGTTTATTTCGCGACAACGGCAGGATATGCCCAGGTGTTCGATGCACATCAAACAGAGATGCTCAAACCTGTATACAAGAGTCAAATGGACTCACAGAAGATTACAGCTTTGAAAAACCGTGCATGGCTGTGATGGAATGGCCTACAACTGTGGTTTCAGGGGTACATTCCTGTGTTCTTAGTTAATAGCCGAACTTTCCATACTTGTGTTTATACCTCCGTTGTTGGGGTTGTAATTCTCTTGGTGTGACCAAATCCCCATACCCGTATTCATGTCCTGTCTGGTTTAAGAATGTAGTATCTACTTTTGGTGCCTGGTGCATCCAATGAACTTGGCCTGGTCACAAGTGTTCTGGATAAGGTTGGGGCACATCCCATCATTTATCCCAGGTGTGAACTGTGGTCATTTTTATTGTTTTATCTGGCGCCTCAATAATGTATATGGCATTCTTAAACTAGAACACCTATGTTTGAATTTATGATTGTAATTCTGTTATTGATTATATATAGGTCTTTGTGGTGCCTGGTCCCTGTCAGCCTATAGATGTGGGTGTCCTGTGTGGGTACTTGATGTACCCTTTAAACTCAGCCGACATGGCTGTGGTCTCGCTATTAGTTAGATACCACTCATCAATGCTGATATGGTTGATAGGCAGCAGTTGCCTTACTGCTGAGTTTAATGTCCCATTTTATATGAACACTGTCTGTAGGCTGTGGAGCTTGACAAAATAAAGGTCTATTTCTATTGTTATTTATGTGTTTAGTCGTTGTTGTTCAACTTATGTTGCTTATTGTACTACAATTTAATTCTGGCACAGCCCAGCTCTACCCTTTACTGCTTGTAATATACAATTACGTATAGTTCTCTGTCAAAGATCCTGAGTTTCTTCTGATCTATACATCTTTTCTTTTCATGAGACGGACTTAAGTGTTCGGCTGTATGTTTTGTCTTGTTATCCTTTTCTTCTCTGGTCCATAAGTAGTCAGCGTTGTGCTCTGTTTATCGTATATCACTGTAGGTCAGGTGATAGGTTAAGCTAAGTCAAGACCTCGACTTGTTCTTCCCTATTCCCTTTCCTCCCGTTCTCATGCGGCCAGCCTGGTCCTAAGGTAGTTGACAGCCTCTATCTTATGTAATAGTTTTTTTTGTTTATCTTGTCTGCATTCATTGTGGTAGGGAGAGTTAAAGGTCTGTGGCATTGACAGGAGCCAGGTTTGCTCTGTCAGTCCCCACGAGAAGAACTAAACCGAAGAGAGCATATGTGCCAAGCCAGGCTCAGGTAACCTCCAGGCGTACCATCACAGCAATTCGTCGGGATCAATGGTGGCCTTGTCTTCCATCTCGGGAATCTCGTAGTTTCCCCCCACGGTCGGGGCTCATGTCAGAGCCCGCTGGAGAAAACAGAGTACATGAAGGTACCTGCAATAATAAAAGTACCAAGCTTTGGTCCGGAAGCTGGACTCATTGTTGACGATTTTATGAGTGAATGAGGACAACCTGAGGACCCAGTGTGACATATACAGAAGACCAAAGGGGTGCGTCAGGGAGAAGCAGCATCCCAGTACTCCAATATTCAAGCGGAGCTGAATCTGGTCAAGCTGTGGCTATTCGGAGGGCGAACGTAGTTGACCATCCCAGGAGGACAGTTTTGAGGTCTGGTTCGGGACAGAAGTATGTTTTTTTTTTCTCAGAACCCCCATTGGAGTTGATTTGCAGAAGTAGCTGAGTTAGTTAGCTACCAGGGCCAGTTGGGCTATAAACAACGATAGCATTCGCCCAGGGTTCAACCCCCCCCCCCCCCCCAACGAAAATCCCAACTTTTCATGAGGAATGTGCTCAACTCCTGGTGGCAATATTATCTTGTGCCATCAGGAAGATTTATTTCGTAGGAAAAGGAGACAACAGAGATCCATTGTGCTGGTGTATTCTGCTAGTTGCAGGGTGTTGAACACGTTGTCTCAAACGTAACATATGGCCCGCTTAGTGTGCTACAGGGTCAATTTAAGGGCCGAATGTAAGACGGACCTGCGTGCCCAATTTTTAAAAATTAAAAAAAAAATTTTTTTTTTAAAATAAAGTTGATTTGATTTGATTCTAAGTGACAGCTGGACCATGATGGTCCCTATATGAATATCTCTGTGTAGTGACTCCGTGATAAGGTGAGACAATACCCAGTGAATTCTGTGTTGTTAAATAATTCAAGACTGAGGTGTTGTGGGATGCAACCATCTGAGAGCCTCAGCCCACAAGTGTTTTATGTTAACTTAGTTAAACAACAAGATGCAGTTTTGCTGTAGCTTCTTTATATTCTGCTTCCATGTGTGTGGTGATACATGATTGCATGTTCTTTGCAGAGTGCAGGGACACCAGGAAGGCCAGATGAAGAGGGCGACATTCCGATCAGTCACATGGACACTACACCAGGCTGTCAAATAACAAGAACCATTAGGGTAGAGAAAGCCGCGAATTTCCCTACATAGTAATGGGGTTTAGTTTAGTTTAGTCGACGGATCAACATCACGGCACACGGGTGTAACCCATAAGTGGAGAATCTCAGCTCAGTGCATGAACTCCGTAGCACCACGAGTATCCTGAAATACTTTGGGTAGATTTTTAACTCGAAATTCAACGGGAAGCGCCGTTATGATGCTCTTTTCGGTTTGGTTTCCAACTGCAAATGGACTTTTTACATGTGAAACAATACACACGGGCATCCGATCTCACTACCCAGAGACTAGGGGACATTTTTGTTTCTAGAAGTGCACGTGAAAATATCCCAGCCCTCACCGGGGCTAGAACCAGGGACCTCCAGCACTCGAGGTGGACACCATACCTTGAGAGCACTCAGCCTCTAGCCACGGGGTTTGGGATACATGTATGCCTGTGGGTATTTTTATTTGTATTTTCAGGTATCCAATTTTGTTGGGTGTACCAGAACTGCCTGTTATGTGCAGATTTGAAGCTGTGGTAATTAGTGCCAAGGCATCTGGTTGCATGCTTTTCTTTTTTATTATATAAGAGAACAGGGTGACAAAGGAACATGTTGGCATAGGAGACATATGCGTTGTCCAAGGCCTGGATCATCATCATTATCTTCCACTTCTGCCGTCAAGCGTCGTGGGGAGGAATAATTTGCGTTCCAGCGCCCGGTGGGCGGCACTGGATAGTGTCATTCCGTGTGGTTGTACAATGTCTCTGATGTCGTCAATCCATTTTCTTCTTGGACGACCTCGTGGTCTCGTCGCAGATGATCTTTGATGTAAGGCCAGTGATGGTAGTTGCTGATGTTGCATTCTAACGACATGGCCAAACCACTTGATCTTCTGTCTTTCAATAAATGTGTTGATCCCACAGTCTGTCTGATAGTAGCATTTCTTACTCGGTCTCGGATTGTTAAGTTGGCAGCTCTCCTCAGGCATCTCATCTCGCAGGTGTTGATTTTGCGAAGGTGTGATTTGGATAAAGTCCAGGTCTGAGATTGGTAGCATAGGGTCGGTGTGAATATGCTGTTTATTATCTGTCGTTTTGCGGGGATGGGTATATTTGGATGTTTCAGTAAGGGTGATAGTTGATATGTAAGTGCAGGCCTGGATAAAACGTTTTTATTTACTGATGTTCAACCTTTGTTAATTTACTGGCGGGACATTTTTTCGTCCCGTAAAATGGAACGTGTTTTTTCCGAAATGTGTATGGATTAAGTGTGTTTTTCGTGGTGAAATGGAGTTCGGACCGTGCAACGGGGTTCGTGCACGCGCGCCCGGACTCCCTTCGGCGTATCATCGGCGCCCGGTGGCGATAGTTAAGCCTAACATGACGACCAGACGACCGACAAGAACACGGCGTGGTAAGAGGGCGGGCACACGCAGAAGGCAGTTAAAATGTGACAGATTGGGCATCGGACACGTTCGAGTACTGTACTGGAACTGTGCATCATTTAGTCAACGCCGACCCATTCTTGAAAAACTACTGTACGGAAACGATATTGTAGTCTTACAAGAAACACAGCTCGGCGACGGAACAGTAAATGTCGCGGGATTTCAGGGATTCTTTAACAGGCGGCACCTCGGACAGGCCATTCTGGTCCGCGACAACATACTAGTGTCTGAGATCGATATGTCTTCCTGGAACAGTGATGCCCTGCAAGTGCAGGCATTAAGAATAATGACACCTGTGCAGCTTGTAATCGTGAACGTTTATGCGCGAAATGGGAAGGTCGACGTGCGACAATGGCAGAGTTTGTTCGATATGGATGAAAGGCATATCATCTACTGTGGGGACTTCAATGCCAGAGGCAGTCAATGGGGGAATTGCATCACCAATAGACAGGGAGAAAATCTGGAGGACGCCCTGGCATCTGCTGCCCTAATCTGTCTGAATGATGGGAAGGTCACTAGAATAGCCACTCGACCAGGTGACTCTGACAGCATCATTGACTTGGCTCTGGTGTCGCCCACCATCGCACCAAGGTGCCGGTGGGGCACACTGGGATACCACGATAGTGACCACTACCCTTGTGTCATCCTGATCAAGAAAGACGGGGCCATGAGTCAAAGAAACAAGACAAATGCCTTCCCGTACGACAACACTGGTCAAGACGCCATAAGCAAGATCAGAAGAAGGAAACTAACTTCCTCCCGCAGGAGACAAGAAAGATGGTTGCAGCCACCATGGTGGAATGGAGAGGTCGAGAAGGCATGGCTGGGAAAGAGGCAGGCTGTCAAAGACTGGCAAAAGGCCAGAAAGGCTAACATTCCACAATTTGAGTTGGCGAACCTGAAGACTGAGGTCGATAGGACGACGACTTTATTCAAATCCTGCGCCAAACAGGCCAAGGCCGAGAAATGGGACGAGTTCTGCAGGAAGGTGTGCTCCGAGAGATCTCTTACGACATTCTGACGCCTCCACAACAGCATGAACGGTGCTGCACAACGTAGGGGTATTCCAGACTTTCAAGGCACAGACCTCGCATGGAAAAAGTCGGATGCGGATAAAGGTAAGGCCCTTCTTGCACGCTACATAGAACAGACTGACCAGAAAGACGAGCCCGCCAGACAGAGGACCACAACGACACTCTCTCAGTTGTGCGAGGGGGTCGGGACAGACGAAGAATGGACAATCACAGCTGAGATATTGCGTACGATGCTCAAGAAATCACCTAACACCGCCCCAGGCCCAGACGGCATCCGATATGGTGACCTACTGGTGATATCAGATGATGACATGAAAGAACTGGCCAGAGAATTCAACACCAGTATCCAGAGGGGTCAGGTCAAAGAAGAATGGCTACACAGCTACTTGCTGCCGTTGCCAAAACCGAACAAAGACCATTCCAAGATAAGCGGCTACAGAATCATTACGATGCAGAATACTGTTGGCAAGCTACTGGAGAAAATTGTCGCACACAGACTTTCTTGGGACTTGGAACAGCTCGGCTGCTTCCCGCCCACACTTGGAGGATACAGACGCAATAAAGAGTCATGGCTGAATGCAGCGGTCTTTGCTCAAGATGTTTACGAAGGATTTCAGGTCAGAGAAGAGACATGTGCGGCCGCCATAGACTTAGAGGACGCATATAACAGAGTATCGTTCGAGTACTTGATGCAAACCCTCCTCAGACTGAAAGTGCACCCTCACCTTGTACGATGGATAGCTGCAGTTCTGCTCCAAAGGAAGGTGGTGCTAAGATGCGGGAGTTGGTCTTCTGAGCCGATAACGATATGTCCAGGATTGCCGCAGGGTTCACCACTGTCACGAGTACTATTCAACGTGTATACGGTGCCGATAACTGAACAACAGTTGGACGGGAGGGGTAGGACTCTGTCATTCGTTGACGACATCCTCGTGTATCGACAGGGTCGTGATAGACAGGCGGTTGCCAATGATATGCAGGGCGAAGTAGATCGAATTTCCTCATGGTGTGCTGAGACCGATGCCCTTGTTAACCCTGCAAAGGCAACGGTTACATGGTTCTCACTAAACAACCATATTGTGAAAACAGACCTGCCGGCAGTAAGAATGGATGGGAGCAGTTTGAGTAGAACCCAGTCAATGACATATCTTGGCGTGAGGCTTGATCGTAGCCTGACCTTCAGAGATCATGTCGATTATGTCATAACGAAGGCTCGAAAAGGTTTGTCAGCAATGAGAGTCATGGCGACTGCCAATATCGAGCAAAGACTGCTAATACTTCTGTTCCAAGGACTTGTGCTTTCACGCATCGAGTATGCCCTGGCCATCCTCACTGTCAGCCCTACACAGATTGGAAGACTTGAAAAGGTACAAAACGAAGCTATGCGCATCATTTTGGGCTGCACGAGAGACACCAGCTGTGTAGCAATGAGATACCTCCTTGACTTCCCGACAATGGAACACAGGATCAAGATCTGGAGAGCTCGTGCATACTTAAAAATAAGTGCAGATGTGCGGCACCCTCTGCATGACGCTATATTCAGAGAAAAGGGTGACAGGCTAAAGAGGGGCAAATCATGGATGGGTCGGGCGGAAGATGTCGTCAGACAGGTCTGCAGTCTTACCAGTATCAACCCCGGCAAGGAATGGGTGCCGGTGCCTCCAGCTTTTAAGTGCACTTTCTCCTGCATTATCACACTCGACAGACGGTGCAGAGAGCAGAACCCTGCCGCTGTCAATGCAGAGGTTAACGCGCTCATCTATGAACACTCAGATAGCCCCGAAGTGCTCATCTATACAGATGGATCTGTGGTAAAGCAGCAGAGAAGTACATGGGCATTTACAGCCCGTTCAGCGGGCCGAACCGTTCAAGAATCCAGTGGTGCCCACTCTATGACCACGAGCAGCATGACGATGGAGGTGATGGCAGTTACACAGGCTTTCATATGGCTGGAATCACAGCATTATACCAACGTGTGTGTACTAAGTGATTCAATGAGCATGATTCAGAAGGTTGAAGCTGGATCTGTACGTAGACAGTGGACTGAATCGCTGTGGAAGTCTGTTGTCCGTAAAGTCACCTTCATCTTCGTCCCGGGACATGCGGGAGTCGAGGGAAATGAACGAGCTGATAAACTGGCTGGCTCTGCACCCCCTGTAGATGGCCAGCCCATGGATCGTGCCGATGTTATTAACGTCCTTAAAGATATGGCGAGAACAGAGGACTTTGACGTCAATGATTCCACATCGCTGTCCAGGATGAAAGACCTGGGAGTAAAAATCGGCACAGCCAGACGCGAGAGGTACATCGGGAAAACAAAGCGCCTCGTCAACCAACACAGAACTGGCACTATTAGCCACCGAACGCTAATGCATATGCTGGGGGTAGGATCTGGGCACCTATGGACATGTCCGGAGTGCAACGAAGATACCCCAACTGATAACTAACAATAACTAACTAACTACTAACTAACTAATTTACTGTTGTCAAGGTTGTTGAATTGTGGTGACCTGTATATTTTTTGTGCAGCTGGGTAGTTTGTTACCTTGTGTCTGGGGACTAAATTATTTGCTGCTGTTGGGTTGAGAATGGTATTCAAGTTTTACGGTGCCTTTGGGGTATTGTATTAAGGGATGTAAGCGTTGGTTAAATGTTGAGCAGACTTTCATTGCACAATTGCGTCCCTTTACTATAATCTGTGTTACTCTTTTGCAATGGGAACTGATTATTGTGAGGGTGGGGGTGAGGGGGAGGGGGGGGGGTATTGTAATGGTTTGCTAAATGAACAGTGAAGTTTGTGTTCATTTTTGGCGCATGGGACATCTTGATGACTGCTCGTATATGGAAATTCATTAATTTCTTGGTTGAATTTGATTTCTGTTGTTGAGATGGTCACTGAGGACCATTTTTTTTTTTTTTTTAAACCAGCTTGGAGGTGGTCCCCAGGGAATAGAGGTCCCAGGGAGGGGGCAGCAGGCCACCACCGGCCCACCCATAACCCATTGTCACAGGAATGCAGAGTTTTCCCAGTGATCGGCAAATGTTCAAAGGGCTGACCGTTCCCAGTGTGCATTGCTGGTGCTCTTGGGAATCACCATATGCTATTTCGCGCTGCCCTATAGATACTGGGCAGCGCTATTTACACTGACAGGGACCCCATCACCAGTTCCCGTGAAAAGCGGGAAAGGGTGCTTTCCAATGAACTGGCGGGGTGTGTAACGAGAACCCAAGTGCTGAAGGGTATCCAGTGGTCATTCATGACCAAAGGTGCCTCTTTATTTTGACTTAACAATGATCATGATGATGACGATAATTGGGATGATGATGGCAGCAGTGTGTATGCAGTGTGTACTTATAGTGTGTATGCATGAGAGGTGTGTGATTTAATACTGGGTATATCACATGAAACACAAAGGAAGGGAGGTGAGTGAGCCGCAGTAATCAAGGTGGAGCTGCACAACCAGGGAAAGGCGAAGTAATTTTATTTATGGTTATTGGCATGGGGCTGCGCAAGAAACTTATTATGAATGTGTGAAAGAACAGCCTGTATTTGTGTGTGCGAGATGTCAGTTTGCGGTGGCTTTTTTTAGAAATGCATGGCATGTCTGGTTTGTGGTCAGTACCTATGTTGCATACTGTTTTCTGATTGTTGCTGGTGTGTTGTGTGGAAGCTATTCCTGTACGATGTTCTATCTGATTGTCACTTGTACAAAGGTGTTCGTGTCGACTTATTAAAGTATCCTCTGTCAATGTGTTTTGACTTCCCATGACAGGAGGAAGAACCTGTTAATAGTGGAGGTGGTGAACTGTATTGTGACTTGTTGATATTATGATGTGTAACCATGAGAATTCCAAAAGTAGATAGTTGATTCCAAGCTGCATGGAAACTCACAGGAGCTGAAGCTCCTAGACAGCCATGTGAGCTCACTCCATTGGTCTACAACAGGGGTCACCAAACTTTTTTTTACCGCGGGCCGGATAACTGACAAAATGACGAGCGAGGGCCGGATAGTCATTCTGTACAATACTCGCGCCATTCTCCGTGGGGAAGGTCTTACGGACGCGGTTCGTAATCCCGTATACAAACGTTCGAAACACAGCTACGCGCGATTTGGCAGCAGACAACGTTGCGCTGGTTTTTAGGCTATATTATGGGTGCCGTTCGTTCAGAAAGCAATGATAAACAACTGAACGTAAATTTCCCAAGACATCAACAACAGCAAACAATGCTTGTGTTGACTGCAAACGTCCTGTAAAGGATATGCAGCTAACTTTAGCAATAATTGCAAGCTAGAACGAAAGCTCTGTGAAAAAAGACGAAACACTAAGTTAATCATGGGAAGGGCGTGCAATGCGCGCGCGCGCGCGCGCGCACACACACACACACACACACACACACACACACACAAGAAAAGACAACCAACATATTTATTTGCTAAACAAAGTTATCAAAGAAGGCGACGTTGGCAAAAAACATAGTCACATCAGACCTAGTGTGCACATATCCGAATCTCACAAACTAAGCAGCAAAAGAGGTTAGTGAGATTTGTAAAACTGACGTATGGCTTTCAAGATACCATCAATTTTTGGTTTGGAATTGCTGCATCCAATCAAGCGAATTGCTTTCAAATGTTCATCAGTCAATCTGATTCGATGTGATGACTTCACAGACTTCATTTTTGAAAATGTTTGCTCACAGACACAAGTTGTTCCAAACACTGTTGCTATACCAGCGGCAAATTTCTTTTGTTTCGGAAACTCAACATCAGGTAAGCATCGGTACTTTCTTCTCTGTGCTTCTCTTTCAAAAAGTCATTTGCTTGCAAATCAATGAGCTCCATCTGTAGTTCAAGTGGCACATCATCAAGGTTAAAATCAAACGGATTCTGAAACAGAAGAATGTCACTTTCAATTCTTTCACGATCTGAAAATCTCTCCAAACTCTTTGAAACAGTGAAAATGAGAAAGGTTTTCTCCTTCCAGCTTTCTCCGAAATCCATTGATGGTTCTGTAGAGATCACAGACGAGGTAATTTTTTTCCCTGAAGTTTCAAGTTCAGCTCATTCATGTCGACCAAAAATGACACCTTTGACAGCCAAGTAGGATCTGACAGCTGTGAATATGCTCTATCTTTTTCAGTGAGGAAAACATCTATTTCGTTTCGGAGCTTGTAAAAACGAAGCAGGACTTTACCGCAGCTCAGCCACCTCACTGGCGTGCGATAAGGCAAGTCATAGAATTCGGAATCAATTTCTTCAAGAAAAGCCTAGAATTCACGGTGAATGAGTGCGTGTTCCCGAATGAATTCACAGCAGAAACGACTGGTTTCAGTACACAATAAATATCTAAGTCTTTCCCACAGAGTACTTGCTAATGTACAATGCAGTGTATGAACAGAGCGCCCGGAATTTGCAAATCTTCCAACTGAGTCCTGATCTTCCCCACCAGACCCTTCCTCACTCCAGCCATGTTATTTCCTCCATCAACTGTAACACCTAGATGCTGATTCCACTGAAGGTTATAGTCTTGCAAAATTATTTGCACTTCCACGAAAATGACTTTCCCAGTTGTTTTTCCATGCATGCTGCAAACGGATGCCAACTCTTCCGTTATCTGAAACTCCAAACTGACACCACGAATGAACACGAGATGTTGTGACGTACTCGAGAGATCCAGCGCCAGAGAATACCACAACAAGTTTCTAGCTTTCTCGCGTATCTCTACTTAGCACTATGTTCTCTCCAAGTTCTTCTGTTCTTCGCACAATTGAACTTGCCATCAGTAAACGGTTGACCTCGTTCTGCCATCTTATGCACTATACTGTAACTTGTACGAATGACAGATTCATTTTCAGCAAATTTTCCCGTGAAGAGATTGCGTTGTGTTTCAAAACCACGTTCAAAGGTCTCATATTTCCCAGAGCGTAACTTTCAGAAAACATTTCATATGTTGATAGATGTTTTGTTTCGTAGTGACGCCGAAGATTGTACTCTTTCAAAACGGCAACACTTTCGCTGCATATTACGCAACTGGTTTTCTGGTCCTTTGTTTTCACAAAGAGGTACTTGACTCCCTATTCTTAATTGAAAAATTGACACTCGCGCATCCACTTTTCTGTTGCTAGTAGCCATAATTAACTGATTGCCTGCCAAACAAAAAAATGGCCATACCCAAACAGAGATTCAAGGCAGAAAATTTGAACTAGAGGTATGCCACAATTTTGCTTGTAAAATGGTTAACATTGTAGCAGATCTATTGTATTGCATATCAAAGTAAAGAGGATTGCACAAGGAACATGACAGTGTTAATAATAAATTAATAGGTTACAAATATTAGGACAATAATGACAGGTTTAATAATAACAACTGAAATTAAAGATGTATAAATTATTTAAAAAATTGCACATATAAGTTCTTTTCTACATTCCTATACTACTAATCATGTTTAGTTTACTGAATAATCAAACAAACACCACTTGTCTTCAAGAATATAAACAGTATTGCTCCATAAAATACACCAAAAGGAAATTTTGGTGCATATTCTGAACCATGTCTTTTTCACAACAAATGACAACAAATAATGGCCGCAACCTTCACGTTAGGGTCTATCACAATAATGTTATGAAAATGGTTAAAATTGTAGCAGAAATGTTGTATTATATATCAAAATAAAGGGGATTGCACAAGGAATGTGATGGTAATGGATTTATTGCTGTAGTTTAGAAATATAATAAAATAATAATATAATTTGTCAAATAATTTGACAAAAATAGGTAAAATTAATGTAAACATTGCACATATAACTTCTTTTCTACATTCCTATACTACTAATCATGTTTAGTTTACTGAATAATCAAACAAACACAACTTGTCTTCAAGAATATAAACAGTATTGCTCCATAAAATACACCAAAAGGAAATTTTGGTGCATATTCTGAACCATGTCTTTTTCACAACAAATGACAACAAATAATGGCCGCAACCTTCACGTTAGGGTCTATCACAATAATGTTATGAAATGGTAGCAGAAATGTTGTATTATATATGATATGAAAGTAAATGGGATTGCATAAGGAACATGTTAGTGTTGTTTCTATTGCTGTAGTTTAGAAGTATAATAAAAATAATGTATAGATAAAAATTAATTTAAAAAATTGCACTCACCAAGGGGTTTAGTGTACTCCTCTGCAGCTAATCCTGTTGAATTTATTGAATTATTACACAAACACCACTTGTCCAACGTTAGGAACAGAATTATTCCTAACAAATATCCAAAAATAAGTTTTGTTGCAGATTCTGAAGCATGTCTTTTTAACACAAGATTTAGGAAATCAGGAAAACACTTGGCAGATTTTTTTGCACATAGATAAAAGATTACTATTTACAAATGTCAGTTTATTGTTATTTACAATATATGACAGTCTATTTGTGATAGGCTGCGAAGCAAACTTTGGGGCACAAGTGTGGTCTATTAGTGCAGCCGAGAACATTCAGTAGTGTGGCAAACACTTTCACTGCATGAGCAGATGTGGGATCTAACTCCGGATTGTACGCGTTGTTTCTTCCATAGTATATTTTTAAATTCATCACATAGCCAGTCGCAGAATCACAAAGGCCAAATGTTTTGATGTGGTACTTGTGCGGCTTTTTTGCATTGTATTGTTTGTACTGAAATCTGCCCTGCCACCCAATAACCATTTCATCAATGGACACATTTTCAAATGGGTAATATGCTGCCTGGAATTTCTTGAGAATCATGTCAACAAGAGGCTCAATTTTAGTTGCACCCACTGCGTCTAGTTCACATACGTGAAACATGGTGTGATAAATAGATTCAAATCTATTTCTGGAAAACATTGTGGCATACCAAGGAGTATAGAAATGTGAAGCAGTACTCCAGTAGTCCTTGATCCATGGTCTTCGATCAAGTCCCATAGAAATAATGACAGACGTAAACTTCAACCATTCGTGCTTCGTGAGTGGGGTCCAGGAATGCAGACGAGAATGTTTTCTTTTAGGAGTGTTCTGCATCAGCATCTTTTCTGCATATTCATTTACATTTGTAATTATACAGTCTACTATGTGATCGTCAAAAAACACATTGAGAAAATCCATTGGTGTTTGAAGTTTATAAAGTTCAGGATTGACGTGAATCCTGCGAGGACGAATCTCAAACTTAGGTTTTGTTTTTCCTTCTGACACATCATGCCATGTGGATGCTGTTGAAGAAGATGGTAGAGCTGCTTCAATCTCTAAAGTGTCTGGTAAAATTAAAGAGCTTTTACCTCCAGATTTATTCTTTTTTTGAACTGTTTGCATTTGTTTGCGCTTAGTAGTAATTCTGACTTGCTGATATTCATTGTGAGACCCATCAGCTGATGACAAACTTTCACTGTCGTAAGTTTCCCTATCACCATGTGCTAACACTTTACCTGATTCACTATAAGAACTACAACTATCAGAATCTTCATTCAAATCGGAATCACTATCGTCCAAAACTGTTTCAAATAACAATCTTGCTTGGTCTGATGTGAGTCTACGAGGCCGCAAACTAGAAGGAGGCGTTGCCATTTGTAAGAAAATTCAAAACAAAACTTTGAAAATGTCCTTTCTAACAGTCTAACACAGAAAATGGATCCCAATATCACAATGCCGGAAGCGAAATCTTGCGCTGGGGAGATTAATTTAATGGGACACTAAAATAGTGGACTGGAATGGAGAAATGGTTCAGTTTAAACCACCATATATAAAAAGCCTAAAGTGTGGTTCACGGGTGTCGCACAAGGGTTACGGGGTCTATCAGACGGTCTCCGGCAGGCAATCAGTTTGGTGAAGTACACGGGATCTGAAAATGAAAAAAAAAATACATTAAATTAGAAACATCATTAAAATCCTATTGAAACACAGAAAATTAGAGGACTAGGGGTCACTGGTGAAGCTACGGTTCATAAAAGGTACATATACGGTTTATAGGTACCTTTGTGTAACCGCACAGAGATGATAGAGATAATAGTATTAATAGCACAACGCCTACTGCTCATGGTCCGTAGAAGAATAGAGGAATAAGAAGACAAAGAGAATCTCATTCTATCTCTGCGGCTAACAAGAAAACGACGATTTAGAGATATCAGAAGAAATTCAGGTCCGTGTACAGGGGATCAGAAAAATGTAATTGAAAAGATACAACAACATCTGATTAATAATGCCAATTCCCTAATAAATAAAATTCATGATTAGATGCAATAACAAAATTGGCATCTCCATGAATAAACATACACATTATCATCCTTCACAGTACCAGTGATCTTCCATCACAGCATGGGTAGTCATCCAACACAGTACCAGTGATCTTCCATCACAGCATGGGTAGTCATCCAACACTGTAACTGTAGTCTGATACAAAACACCAGCAATTATCAGACAACAAGATGGAACAAAGGTCATTCATTCCGTAGCATGTCCTTTGCAGAACCTCGCTCCCATAACAACCTTCTGGAAAACCTCTCGATCATAAGCAAGATGTCCCGCTTCCGATACACCCATCTGGAGATCATCCGCCACACTCTGCACCCATCTTCTCTTTGGCCTTCCTCTTCCTCTCTTCCCAGGCATATCATCATCATCATCATCAAGTGCCGTGCCGTCTGGCGTAGGCGTTCATGGCTCTCCACAGATCTCGGTCTTTGGTGTTCTGGATCAACTCTGCTGATGATATTCCTCCATGCCACCGTCTCAGTCCGTCCAGCATCATTTCTCATGGTCTGCCTCTGCCTCTCTTCCCCTCGATCTTTCCAGTTGTCACAATGTTCTCTAATGCCTCTCTTCTCATCACATGACCAAAGAAAGATGTTTGTCTCTTTCTTATTGTTGTATATAGTGTTCTAGTTTCATTAGCCTGTTTCAGGCAATCGTTGTTAGTTACTCTGGCAGTCCAAGGAATTCGCAACATTAGTCTTAAAAACCACATCTCTGTTGCTTCTAAGTTCTTCCTAATTTGTTCATTTACATTTCAAGATTCGCTGCCATACAGCAAAATTGGTTCTATATAGCATTTTAAATTTAGTCAATTATATTACACACACCAGTTGTCTTCAAGAATATCACAAGAACTGCTCCATAACATGAATAAAACGCAATGAAATCATAACATTATGAAGTACATCATTTTCACACAAAATGGAAAAGCCATCATATTCTTAGTAAACTTCACTGTTAGATTTTTTTTCTCAATATTATGACCGTCTTCTACATAATTATCTGAATACTGCACAGGTTTGTTTTAGAATCTATCACAAAGTCGTTTACATCACAATAACTATAATATAAACCTGTTTAAAACGGTAATTTTATTAAAATATATGAGGTCAAGAACCAGAAGATATGGTCACTTTGAATTTCGAAATATCAACAAACATTCTCCTAAAAGTTTACACGAAACCATGCCTGTTCTGTGCACACGGAAGCACACGGAAGGAAAGAAAATCTTTCGCTTTTGGAGTTTAAATAAGTGAGACACTAAAAAGGTGGACTGGAAAGGAAACACGGATACATTAAACCACTATACATAAGAGGGCTATAAAGTGGCATCGGGGTGTGAAATTTGGGTTACTTGGGCTATCAAGTGGCACCTGGCAGGCAATCAGTTAGCACTCTCTTTCTTACATTCATTGATAGCGCCTTATTGCATAAGATACTCTTCATTTTCTGAAATGCTGTCTTTACCTGCCCTATTCTGCTCTTAATCTCTTTTGTACATCTTCCATCTGATGTTATAAATGTCCCTAGGTATTTAAAATTATCCACTTGGTTGAGAATTTCCCCTTCTATTTCTATGTCACATTTTGGTGTCCCCATTTTCTTTGATATCACCATTGTTACTGTTTTTTTGATATTCAAGGACAGTCCTTTCTGTGCACTCTCTGTTACTACAGTGTCCAACAATTGTTGTAGGTCTGTTGCATTATCCGCCACCAATACTGTGTCATCTGTACAGCGTATATTGTTTATATTATATCCTGCGATCAGTATTCCTGGCATCTCTTTGATCTCTCTCATTATTACTTCGCTATACAGGGAGAAGAGATCGGGCGACAAGACACACCCCTGTCGTACTCCTAGCTTTATCTGTTCGTAACTACCCTCTTTATTTCCCATTTTAATTGCTGCTACTTGGTTCCCATACACTCATAATTGATGAGCCCACTGATGTCTCGACCCAAAAGTATTTGTGCATTTTAGTTAGATACCTCAGCGATAAAAGACATGACTTTATTTCCCATTTTAATTGCTGCTACTTGGTTCCCATACACTCATAATTGATGAGCCCACTGATGTCTCGACCCAAAAGTATTTGTGCATTTTAGTTAGATACCTCAGCGATAAAAGACATGAAATTACTAACTTGTTTTCGTTGGAGGACGAAACATCAATAACATTAGATATGCAGATGATACAGTATTAATTGCAGACAATGAGCATGACCTGCAACAATTAGTATATGCGGTTGTTGTTCACAGTGAGCAACTGGGGTTAGAATTAAATTGTAAAAAGACTCAGGTTATGGTCGTCAGTAGGAAGGAAGAAGTGCCACAATGTAATATACAAGTAAATGGAAATATTCTTCAACAAGTGAATCGGTACAATTATCTTGGAACAGTTATAACATCTGATGGGAGATGCCTTGAAGAGATTAGAACAAGAATCGCCATGGCGAAAGTAGCCTTTAGCAAGATGAAAAACATTCTGACCAATAAGAAGATGTCAATTGAAACGAGAAAAAGAGTGTTGAGGGGATACATAGAGCCTGTTCTTTTGTATGGATGTGAAACTTGGACAATGAGCTGTCAAGCTGAAAAGCATCTGATGGCTGCAGAAATGTGGTTTCTGAGGAAAATGCAAAGAATACCATGGACAGACAGAAAAACCAATGACCAAGTACTACAGGAGACAAATGAAAATCGTAAATTGATTAGAGAAATTAGACGTAGACAGTCAAAATTTTTTGGACATGTTATGAGAAGAAATGGATTGGAGAACTTAGTGACAGCTGGCAAGATCGAGGGGAACAGACCAAGAGGAAGACCGAGAGGAAAATACCTGGATGGCTTGGCCATGTGGCATGGACGAGACAGGAACACTGAGCTGATCCACGACTCTGGTGATCGAGTGAAATGGCGAGTCATGACCGCCCACGCTTTCCGGCATGGCACATGATTGATTGATTGATTTCAAGGTTTGAAATGTTCTATTCTAAGGAATCCTGTACTGAATCTGTAAACAATGAAGAGGAATACTTATATGAAGGTTTTCATGTGAAGTAAATATATATATATATGTTTATTGGGTAATGTTCTTCTTGTTTTGCTTTTTTTTAATTTCATGACTTGGCTTTATTTGGTCACAGTGATCTGGCAACCCTGGTAGCTGCAAGTTGCTGGAGAAGATGGCGTCTGTTTGGTGAGTGTTATGTCATTATCTTCACAACAACGGTCTCATCTCAGTTAGTTGATGGTCAATTTATGACTAGAACAGTCTATTACAGTTTGTAGGTGATTAAAACAGCCGGTTACATGATTAATTCATGTTTGCTGAACCTAAGTACCATCCATCCATCATGTGCCATGCCAGTAAGCGTCGGCGGTCATGTTTTGCCATCTCACTCGATCACCAGAGTCGTGGATCAGCTCCGTGTTTCTGTCTCGACCATGCCACGAGGCCAAGCCATCCAGGTACTTGCTTCTAGGCCTTCCTCTTGGTCTGTAACTTCGATATTACCAGTTGTCACCAAGTTCTCCAATTCATTTCGCCTCATAAACATGCCCAAAATATTTTGACTGTCTGCGTCTAATGTCTCTAATCAGTTTAGGATCTTCATTTGTTTCTTGTAGGATTTGGTCATTGATTTTTCTGTCTGTCCATGGTATTCTTTGCATTCTCCTCAGAAACCACATCTCCACAGCCATCACTGGTAGTAAGTCCTATCACAATTATAAATTTGAGAATTTGCTAATGAGCTAATGGGACCACCACAGTAGATAGGCCTTGAAATTCAAAATCTAATGGTACCACAATGATGCCTGTATGTCACTTATAAGTGAAGATATTCACAATTTTGTGAAGGTGAGATGAGTTGCGATTTCTCATGCTATTCACCCGTAATGAGAACTCTCCAATGTGTCCATTACCTCCTCGAACGGGTGTGCGTGTGTATGCGTGCGAGATGGTCTCAAACGGTCATATGAAAACTGACTTTAAAAATATGTTCCATCATGTTAAATGATTACAAAATAGTACAAGTAAACAAATAAATTATCAATAATCTTTAAACTTGTGTTCTCTTTAACTTTAGTAGGTCAAATCGCATGTTTTGTGTGTTGAAAAATGTAGCGCAATCTATATGCGGCGGGCGCCATGACCCGTGGTTTTCCAATTCACAGTACATCTTCCCAGAAAATCTGTTTTTGAACCACAGTTTGAGCAAGTTTAGCGATGAAACTTTGCTGATTCAGGGGCGATATTTTATATCATCATCATCAAGTGCCGTGCCAGCTGGCGTAGGCGTTCATGGCTCTCCACAGATCTCGGTCTTTGGTGTTCTGGATCAACTCTGCTGATGATATTCCTCCATGCCACCATCTCAGTCCATCCAGCATCATTTCTCTTGGTCTGCCTCTGCCTCTCTTCCCCTCGATCTTTCCAGTTGTCACGATGTTCTCTAATGCCTCTCTTCTCGTCACATGACCAAAGAAAGATGTTTGTCTCTTTCTTATTGCTGTATATGGTGTTCTAGTTTCATTAGCCTCTTTCAGGCAATCGTTGTTAGTTACTCTGGCAGTCCAAGGAATTCGCAACATTCATCTTAAAAACCACATCTCTGTTGCTTCTAAGTTCTTCCTAATTTGTTCATTTACATTCCAAGATTCGCTGCCATACAGCAAAACTGGTTCTATATAGCATATTAGTACTCTCTTTCTTACATTGATTGATATCGACTTATTGCATAAGATACTCTTCATTTTCTGAAATGCTGTCTTTGCCTGCCCTATTCTGCTCTTAATCTCTTTTGTACATCTTCCATCTGATGTTATAAGTGCCCCTAGGTATTTAAAATTATCCACTTGGTTGAGAATTTCCCCTTCTATTTCTATGTCACATTTTGGCATCCCCATTTTCTTTGATATCACCATTGTTACTGTTTTCTTGATATTCAAGGACAGTCCTTTCTGTGCACTCTCTGTTACTACACTGTCCAACAATTGTTGTAGGTCTGTTGCATTATCCGTTACCAATACTGTATCATCTGCATAGTGTATATTGTGTATATTATATCCTCCGATTAGTATTCCTGGCTTCTCTTTGATCTCTCTCATTATTACTTTGCTATACAGGGAGAAGAGATCGGGTGACAAGACACACCCCTGTCGTACTCCTAGCTTTATCTGTTCGTAACTACCCTCTTTATTTCCCATTTTAATTGCTGCTACTTGGTTCCAGTATATATTCTTTATTATTCTTAAATCTTTCCCATCAATGTTGATATCTTCCAACATTTTAATCAGCTCATCATGTTTTACTTTATCAAATGCCTTAGTATAATCTATGAAGCATAAATATATGTCTCTTTGTTTCTCTATTGATCTTTCTATTAGTGTTCGTAATATATATATTGCATTGTTTGTACCCTTTCCTTCCATAAAACCATACTGTTCTTCACTAAATTCCATTTTTATTTTCTTTCTTGTTCTTCTCATTATAATTCTGAGTAGAAGCTTAGTGACATGGTTTATGAGGTTAATTGTACGAAAATCTTCGCATTCAAGTGCTCCTGGTCTCTTTGGTATTGCTATAAATACAGATTTCAGCATATCGCTCGGTAAATATCCACTGTTGTAATTATCATTCAGCATTTTGGTTAATATATCTACCCCAAATTCTCCCAATACTTCTAATTCTTCTACTGTGATTTCATCTGGCCCAGCTGTTTTTCCTTTCTTCATATGTTTCATAGCATCAGCGACTTCTTCTTTTAGAATAGGTGGGCCTTCTAAGTTACTTTCTTCTGTTAATTCTTCCCTTTCTCCATTATATAATTCTCTTATATACTCATTCCACCTCTTCATTATAGCACCTTCCTCCAATAAAATCTGTCCTGTTTTTGATTTCAAACACCCTGTATTTATTCTTATTTTTCTTCCTGTGAGCTCGCTGATTTGTCTGTACATACTTTTTTTTATCTTTAATGGAATTTAATTCAATTTTTCTGCATTGCTCATTTAACCAACTTTCTTTTGCCTTCACACATTTATCTCTTATTTCTTTATTTATCTTAGCATACTCTTGTTTGTCATTTTTATTCTGTTTCCTTTTGTCCATCAGCCTTAAGATTTCTTCATTCATCCATTTTTTTTTAGCTTTTTGGCTTCTCTCCGGTAATATTTCTTTGCTAGTTTGATGAATTGAGTCCCTTAACATTTCCCATTGTTCATCTATACTCTGTATTTTAGCTATTGCATTGTACCTATTTTTCACAGTCACTCTGTATTGTTCTTGAATTTCTTTATCTACTTTCAGAACCTCTTTATTAAGTCTCAAGTTTTTAACCATTTTTTCCCCTCTCATTAATCTTACTTTTATTTGTCCACATAGTGGTACATGATCACTGTTACCGTCAGCACCAGGCATTGTCTTTACATTAATTAATGCATTTCTAAATCTTTTATTAATAAGTATGTAGTCAATTTGGTTGCGTATTTTCATGTATAGTCGTCTTTTATGGTGTTTAAACCATGTGTTTCCAATTATCATATCATTAATATTTGCCCATTCTATTAGTTTCTTTCCTCTTTCATTTCTTGTACCTAAACCGTAAGTCCCCCTATATCCTCTATTTTTCCCTTTCCTA
Organism: Cepaea hortensis; assembly: GCA_963921405.1. Taxonomy (NCBI): domain Eukaryota; kingdom Metazoa; phylum Mollusca; class Gastropoda; order Stylommatophora; family Helicidae; genus Cepaea; species Cepaea hortensis. The sequence continues at coordinate 521,119,979 of OY992876.1, forward strand.
CTTTTGCATTAAAATCCCCCAGTATTATTTTCATTTCTTGTGATCCAATTTGGGCTATTGCCATTTCAACTTCATCGTAAAAGTTTTGTATATCTTCATCACTACTGTTTGTTGTTGGTGCATATACTTGTATAATATTTATATCTATTGGTTTGCCTTTGATTTTGACCATTATAACTCTATCTGAAATGCACCAGTATCCAGTCATAGATTTGGCTGTATTTTCATCAAATATTATTTCTACACCTTTTTCATGTGTGTCTCCTCCAGAATAAATTATTGTGTGTTTGTTGGTTATAATTTTGCCAGATCCCTTCCATCTCATCTCACTTATGCCTAGTATATTCATTTTCATGTTTTCCATTTCTCTTAGAACATTGTTTAACTTTCCTACCTCATTTAATGTCCTAACATTCCACGTTCCTACTCTAAATTTATTTAGTTTAGTTATTGTTTTAGTTTTGCCATCAGTAGCTGGATGACGGTCTGGTGTCACCTGCGGCTCATGACTGTCCCTACCAGACGAGGATGTCCTAAGACTGCCATTAACGTCGTTCACTATTTCTGAAATGTGTGTCGCCATGAAATCTTGGGAAGATACTGTGGTGGTTTCCCCTTGCCTTCCACATTCACATGGTGGTCTTTTAACTCTGCCTTTGACAGCCATTTCCGACTGTCAGGACAAGTGAGTGCCCTGCTCTGCTCAGCTGCAGAGTTGTCCACTTATTCCGGTGGATACTCGGTCCCCAGAGCTGTGTTAGCCACACCGTGGTGTGTTTCCATCCTCTACCGCGGGGAGGTGCAGTTGGGATTTTCCCTTCCTAAAGTTATGGTCTATGACCAAAACTCTAGAGTACTTTTTAGAGGACATCTTTTATATGGCAATTAAAATTCACATTAAATAAAGACATTTGACTGTCTCTGTGCGATGCGCTCCCCGGCAGTCGGCAACATGCACAGATCCATAGAGCACACTTTTTTCACAAATGTCCAGTTTCTTAGTTCTATATAATATTTTAGTTCGTAATGGTTAATAGTTGCTATTAAATCATCTAATTTTTTGAAAAATAAAAAAAAAAAAAAAAAAAAAAAATACCCAACCAGGAACAGAACCCTGGTCTCCCGCATGACAGGCGGACTCCCTATGACTTACGCTAGCGGGAACAACGATTGTTTCCACAAAGAAAATACAGCAAGCCCTATTAGCGCTAGAGGACTGGTCAAAATCATGGCTAGTGAAGATAAGTGACGAGAAAACAACATGCACAGTGTTCTCCCTCTCAAAACTCAGCAACCTAAGCTGGTATTGAATGGAAAAACATTGCGCCATGAAGAAAATCCAAACTATCTAGGAGTCACCTTTGATCGTCGCCTGACATGGAAAACAAAGGTTGAGAAAAATCGAATAAGAGCAAGGCAAAGAATGGCAATCACGAAAAAGCTTGCTGGTACAACGTGGGGAGCAGATGAGAAAGTTCTCAAGAAGTTATATACTGGACGGGTGAGGCCAGTACTGGAATATGGCATTGCAGCTTGGGCAACAGCAGCTAAGTCAAACTTTAACAAAATAAGTAGAGTCCAAAACCAAGGAATGCGAATCATAACTGGAAGCCTGAAGACAACGCCTATTAATGAACTAGAAAAGATCACTTGTTTACAACCAATGCAGGATAGAAGAGATAGCAGAGCCCAGCAACAAGCAGAAAAATTTAGAAGATTGACAGACCACCCTATGTATAAAAGGTTTAGTGGTTTTGGAAAGGGAAGACTGAAGCGTAGCAACTTTGTAGAAACTGCAAAATGAAAGATTAGGGCAGATCCTATACTTAACATATCAACAGTCAAACCCATTTACAATGCGCACAAGTTTCCAGCTTGGAGACAGCAGCAACTGCCTGAGATGATAGAAAACATTCCTGGTATTGAGAAAAAGAACACTCAGCATAAAACTGAAAGAAGAGAAATAACCCTAAACTACATAAAAGAACATTACCCAAGCAGCAATTGGACCTATGCATATACAGATGGATCAGCCAAAAATTCAATAGAGAATGGAGGAGGAGGAATTCTCCTAAATTTAAAAAATGGAGTGAAAAAAACACATTCAGTGGCAACTGGAAAGTTTTCAAGTAACTTCAAAGCGGAGGTAGAGGCTCTGAAAACTGCAGCAGAAATGCTCTTGATGGAGGAAAATAAAGAGAAGCAAATAGCTATCTTCACAGATGCAAAGTCAGCTGTCTCAATACTGAAGAGCAATAACAGTACAGAAATAGCTGACCTAAGAGCAGCACTCCATGGTCTATGCCAGAAATCCAAAAAAGTTGTAATACAGTGGATCCCATCACATTGCAGTATACCTGGAAATGAAGAGGCTGACAGACTGGCAAAAGAGGGCGGACGACTACCACAGCCTGACATAGACATAACCTATAATGAGGCAAAAAAGGTTTATAAAAAGCACCTATAGAACCAAATTCGAATCAGAGCATCCAGGCCACCAGAAGGATGATGCATATTACAAACTCGACCGAAGAGAACAAGTAGCAATCTTCAGACTCCGCACAGGACATAACAGATTGAAATACCACTTGTTCAATAAACTTAAGATAGGAGATACCGATGAATGTAATTGTCAAACTGGAAAAATGACAGCAAAACATTTGCTGCAGGATTGCCCAATATATGCAGAACAGAGAAAGATATTTTGGCCCACACCTGCTTCATTTGAGGACAAGCTCTATGGAGATATCAACAAGCTCAAGTTGACTGCAGCTTACCTTAACTACATACAGGTTGACATTTAAAGATGTATGAAGAAGTATTCAGACTGCCACACTTCATACCACAGGTATGTCGGTTACAAAAGCCTCCCAGAGGCATGAAATGGAATATTGCTCGGATAGCAAATCCATTACGTGGAAAGTCCGAATCAAAAGCTCACTGTGTGGGCTTCATAAAAGGTGGAAAAAGTGTCCTAGTGGCACGAAGTGGAATATTCCTTGGATAGCAAATCCATTACGTGGAAAGTCCGAATCAAAAGCTCACTGTGTGGGCTTCATAAAAGGTGGGAAAAGTGTCCTAGTGCCACAAAATGGAATATTGCTCGGATAGCAAATCCATTACGCGGAAAGTCTGAATCGAAAGCTCACTGTGTGGATGTCATCTGCACACTGCATTCTTCTGGTTTCCGGAAGAACAGCCTATGGTGAATGGAAGGCCCAATATAAGGAAGTGAGGCTAAGCAGCCATGTGCAGGACGTGACGATTCCTTGGGTGAGCCCAGTACCAGAGCACTGTGTGTTGGCTCTGCAATTATGGAAGCCTCCTTGGATGGCGGGGAATGCCCATGGTCTGCCCCTGCCTTCCCTTGAGGGCTGACCAGGATGTCTTTTGGCTGTTCTATATGGGCCGGCTGGGATGGGAGATAACACCACACCAGTGAGAGTCAAACATCCTAAGAAACCCCCGGGAAGGTTAACACGGTCAACAAATGCCCGCAAAAGTCAGATGTGTCGGCCTAACGACGCAAGAACGCAGCTCTGCTGTAAACAGGCACAACGCAATCACATCCGAAAAAAAACCTCCAGATGAACGCAGAAGAAGAAGAAGTTTCCACAAAGATATTTATATAGTCAAGCCACCGTTTTGGGTTTCTTCTTCTTCTTCTTCTTCGTTCATCCGGAGTTTTTTTTTCCGGATGTGATTGCGTTGTGTCTGTTTACAGCAGAGCTGCGTTCTTGCGCCGTTAGGCCGACACATCCGACTTCTGCGGGCATTTGTTGACCGGGTTAACCTTCCCGGGGGTTTCTTAGGACGTTTGACTCTCACTGTTGTGGTGTTATCCCCCATCCCAGCTGGTCCATATAGAACAGCCAAAGATCCTGGTCAGCCCTCAAGGGAAGGCAGGGGCAGACCATGGGCATTCCCCGCCATCCAAGGAGGCTTCCATACTTGCAGAGCCGATACATAGCGCTCTGGTACTGGGCTCACCCAAGGAATCGTCACGTCCTGCACATGGCTGCTTAGCCTCACTTCCGTATATTGGGCCTTCCGTTCACCATAGGCTGTTCTTCCGGAAACCAGAAGTATGCAGTCTGCAGATGACATCCACACGGTGAGCTTTCGATTCGGACTTTCCACGTAATGGATTTGCTATCCAAGCAACATTCCATTTCATGCCACTAGGACACTTCCACCTTTTATGAAGCCCACACAATGGGCTTTTGATTCGGACTTTCCACGTAATGGATTTGCTATCCAAGCAATATTCCATTTCGTGCCACTAGAACACTTTTCCACCTTTTATGAAACCCACACAGCAAGCTTTCGATTTGGACTTTCCACATAATGGATTTGCTATCCAAGCAATATTCCATTTCATGCCTCTGGGCCTTCATGCACCTTTAAATGTCAACCTGTATGCAGTTAAAGTAAGCTGCGGTCAACTTGAGCTTGTTGATATCTCCGTAGAGCTTGTCCTCAAATGAAGCAGGTGTGGGCCAAAATATCTTTCTCTGTTCTGCATACGTTGGGCAATCCTGCAGCAAATGTTTTGCTGTCATTTTTCCAGTTCTACAATTACATTCATCGGTATCTCCTATCTTTAGTTTATTGAACAAGTGGTATTTCAGCCTGTTATGTCCTGTGCGGAGTCTGAAGATTGCTACTTGTTCTCTTCGGTCGAGTTTGTAATATGCATCATCCTTCTGATGGCCTGGATGCTCTGATTCCCATTTGGTTCTATAAGTGCTTTTTATCGACCTCTTTGCCTCATTATAGGTTATGTCTATGTCAGGCTGTGGTAGTCGTCCGCCCTCTTTTGCCAGTCTGTCAGCCTCTTCGTTTCCAGGTATACTGCAATGTGATGGGATCCACTGTATTACAACTTTTTTGGATTTCTGGCATAGACCATGGAGTGCTGCTCTTAGGTCATTTAGTTCTGTGCTGTTATTGCTCTTCAGTATTGAGACAACTGACTTTGCATCTGTGAAGATAGCTATTTGCTTCTCTTTATTTTCCTCCATCAGGAGCATTTCTGCTGCAGTTTTCAAAGCCTCTACCTCCGCTTTGAAGTTACTTGAAAATTTTCCAGTTGCCATTGAATGTGTTTTTTTCACTCCATTTTTTAAATTTAGGAGAATTCCTCCTCCATTCTCTATTGAATTTTTGGCTGATCCATCTGTATATGCATGGGTCCAATTCCTGCTTGGGTAATGTTCTTTTATGTAGTTTAAGGTTATTTCTCTTCTTTCGGTTTCATGCTGAGTGTTCTTTTTCTCAATACCAGGAATGTTTTCTATCATCTCAGGCAGTTGCTGCTGTCTCCAAGCTGGGAACTTGTGTGCATTGTGTATGGGCTTGACTGTTGATATGTTAAGTATAGGATCTGCCCTAATCCTTCGTTTTGCAGTTTCTACAAAGTTGCTACGCTTCAGTCTTCCCTTTCCAAAACCATTAAATCTGTTGTACATAGGGTGGTCTGTCAATCTTCTAAATTTTTCTGCTTGTTGCTGGGCTCTGCTATCTCTTCTATCCTGCATTGGTTGTAAACAAGTGATCTTTTCTAGTTCATTAATAGGCGTTGTCTTCAGGCTTCCAGTTATGATTCGCATTCCTTGGTTTTGGACTCTACTTATTTTGTTAAAGTTTGACTTAGCTGCTGTTGCCCAAGCTGCAATGCCATATTCCAGTACTGGCCTCACCCGTCCAGTATATAACTTCTTGAGAACTTTCTCATCTGCTCCCCACGTTGTACCAGCAAGCTTTTTCATGATTGCCATTCTCTGCCTTCCTCTTGTTCGATTTTTCTCAACCTGTGTCTTCCATGTCAGGCGACGATCAAAGGTGACTCCTAGATAGTTTGGATTTTCTTCATGGCGCAATATTTTTCCATTCAATACCAGCTTAGGTTGCTGAGTTTTAGTTGAGAGGGAGAATACTGTGCATGTTGTTTTCTCCTCACTTATCTTCACTAGCCATGATTTTGACCAGTCCTCTAGCGCTAATAGGGCTTGCTGTATTCTGCTGTTAGCTGTACTAATATATTCTTCAGATGTCCATATGGCTAGGTCATCTGCAAAGGATGATGTGTGTACGGAAAATTTTCCGTGATGTCGTTTATATATGCTAGGAATAATGTTGGTGAAAGAACTCCTCCTTGGGGGACACCTTGCTCCAACAGCATCATTTTGCTGGTTTGTCCTTGTACTTTTGTCCTGGCAGTTCTGTTCTCAAGGTAGTGGCTGATCCATTTGTACATTTTCCCACAAACATGCATTTTTTGCAGTTTTACTTTCAGTCCTTCCTTCCATACTTTATCAAATACTTTTTCTAAATCTATCCAGACCGTTAGTGTGTGCTTTTTCTCTTGGAAGGCATCCTCTATTTCCTGAGCTATATAGGTTATTTGATCTTCAGTGGATCTGTACTTTCTGAATCCTGCTTGGTGAGGTGTTAAGAGTTGGTTTTCTTCCAGATGCCATGTTAGCCTGCCATTGATAATGCGTTCCATTAATTTTCCTACACAGCTAAGAAGACTGATAGGTCGATAGCCATTTGGTTCTTCCAGGTCTTTTCCTTTCTTTGGGACTGGTATTAGTATAGCTTCCTTCCATGCCTGTGGGACTATTCCCCTCTTCCAGCTATAATTTAGGACTGCTAGTAGTTTCTTTTTTGCCTTAGTGCCTAGTCCTATTAGCATTTCATTTGTGATTCCATCCTTTCCTGGTGATGTCTTCTTTTTTAGGGTATTCATTGCCTGTTCCATTTCTTCCATTGTTAGATTTGCTATCATATATTCTGCTGCTGTCTCTGTATATCTATGATGTATCTGTTTGTCTTTGATTGCTTTCTTCTGTTCGGCTGTAATATCAATGTGGTTTGCACTGGCATAGTGTTCCATTAGTGCATTTGCAGCCTTTTTTCCTGTAAGCAAGGCATTTCCTTGTTTAATTGTTATTTGTTTGTTTCTAGGTCCTTCATTGTTCATGGCTTTCACTAGTTTCCATAGTTTGTTTCCATCCCTGTCAAGATTCAGGTTTTCTGTTTTTTCCCTCCAACAATCTCTTGTTGTTTGATTTACTGTTCTTTTATATTTTCCTGAGATGGCTTTGAGAGAGATGTTCGCTTCAATTGTTTGTTCTCTCTCTGCTGTCTTCCTGGCATCTTCAACTTTGTCCTCCAAACTTTGTAGTTCTTCAGTCCAGTATGGTTTGTAATTTTTCCTCGCTCCTCTTGGAATAGACTCAGTGGCCGCCTGTATTATCGCTCTGTTTAGACTTTCCACCATTTGCTTTATGTTGCCATATCGTGTATTTATGTTTTCACAATATTTGTCTGTTAGTATGGAAAATCTGTCCCAATCTGCTCGTTTGTAATTCCAGCGGGGCAAAGGCTTTTGCTCCTGTGGAACATACTCCATATTCATTACAAGCTTGATTGGTCTGTGGTCACTACCTGCTAATTGGTCCAGCACATGGCGATCGATTTTGTGGAGGATGTCTCCTGTGCAGAAAGCTAAGTCTGGAGTAGAAGTGGTAAGCCATCTTCTGGAGAAGCTCGGTGTGTCATCCGCTTTGTTGAGTAGATGGAGATTTGAGTCTATTTCCCAGTCCTCCACTTCATCTCCTCTTTTGTCAGTATCTGGGTATCCCCATCTTTCTGAACGGCTATTAAAGTCTCCGACGACAATGCAATTTGTGTCAGTTATTTTCATGTTTGAGAGTGTAAGATCCTTATCTGCCGGGCTATACAGATTGTAAATTCTTATTTTCACGTCCTTTATCATTATATCAACACCTATAATTTCCGTTTGGTTGTCAGAGATAACAGATACTTCGCTGCAAGGTATTGTATTTCGTGTAAGTATTACAACTCCTCCTTTGTGTCCTTCGCGGTCGAAACGTGTGGCCTGATATCCCTCGACTGAAAATGTGCGATTGGCGTTGAGGTGTGTCTCTTGAATGCATGCCACATCTATTCTATCTTTATGAAGACGCTGTGTTAGGGAGGCTTTCTTGTTATAAACTCCTTCGGCATTCCATTGTAGTATGTTGAGAGTCCGGGGTGTTTGGTCAATAGCTCTTAACCTACTCCTCTGTGCCTTGACTCCACAGCACAGGGGAAGGTGACCACCAGTAGTCATGGGTGGACCCCCTCGAGGCAGGGGGCCCGGCACTATCACCGCCTGATGGGACTTCACGGGATTAGCACCATAACGATTAATTTTCATCTGTGGCATCATGAAATGATAAAGTTACGTTGCACTTCTTTGTCAAGCCTGTGGCTCAGTACATCCGATTTCGACAAGCATTTGTTCGGGATGCTTTCCCTAGCCTTTGACTGTCCCCAGTCTACCTACAAGGCAGCAGGTTTGTGCGTCACTTCGTCTGGTCCCTCTCCCTTGACCTGTCCGACATGGGTGACCCTACCAGTAGCTGTGCTACCGTCGGCATAGCTCTTGGGGTCATTGGAACGCGGAAGCCCCTCTACCTCGTCAAGGTGGACGCACGGCAGAGGGGGTTTTGGGTTTAATGATCGAACATTTTTGCCTGTTTTTCAACCACAATTAAAGCACGTTAGCGATGAAACTTTCCAAATTTCTGAAAATCTGATGCATAATTCCAAGATCCATCTACAATTGATGGATTTCTATTGAAAGTGACAGAAAAGAAAATGAATTACGGTTCAGCGTGCCTTCCATTTTTCTCTGCACGTGAGGTTGGTCGCAACCAAACGGGTCATAGGCGGATTATGAAAACTGACTTCTAAAATATTTTCCGTCATGTTAAATGATTAAAAGATAGTACAAGTATACAAATAAATTATTAATAATCTTTAAACTTGTGTTCTCTTTAACTTTAGTAGGTCAGATTGCACGTTTTGAGTGTTGAAAAGTGAAAGTGTACATGCCACTTCGATCGACTTGTGCATGCGCAGTCGCCATGGCGCATGGCCATGCATTTCCCCATTCACAAAGACACACTTCGCCGAAAATGTTGTTTTTCATACACATGGCCAGCAATTACAGCGATGAAACTTTCCAGATAAATTTAAAATTGTATGCAGAATTCAAAAATACATATATGATTGAGGTAGTTCTAATTCAAGCACCCAAAAAAAAATAATTACGGTAAGTATGAAATATATTCTTATTTATGTAAAAGGTCACGCTGTGCACGGAATATTGGGCATACCTTTCCTGGAAAACCCCGGATGACGTGTGTTATTGTCGCGTGAGATTTGAATGAATGAATGACGTTGAAAGAATGCATGGTAAATTATACTGCGTTTTCCGGGACAAGATTTTCAATGGTCAGATGACTCCGTACATGACTTCTGTTTTTACTTCGGGTAATGGGCATCTCCCATCAGATGTTATGACTGTGCCGAGATAACTATATCGATTAACTTGCTTAAGAATATGCCCATTTACTCATATATCACATTGTGGTATTTACTTCTTCCCAGTGACGACCTAATCTGTGTCTTCTTAATATTCAGTTCTAACCCTAGTTGTTCACTGTGTGCAACAACCGCATCTACTACTACTAAGTATTATAAAACTATAATAATATATTGTGTGTCCGTGAAGAAGTAAATTAAGTAGCGTAGCACTAGTAGCAGGTTCGATCATGATTTTCAAATTGAGTATTTACTAATAAGACCACAGCAGATAGACAGGCCTGGAAAAACTGAATCTAATGGTACCTCAGTGATGACTGTATGTCAATCCTAAGCGGAAATATTCACATTTGAGTATTGGGATCTGGGACAAAATAATTTTAATGATTCCTGTGGTTTTGGAGCTCTCCTATGTTTCCCAGTATCTCCGCTGACAGTCAGTGCACGATTGTCTCAACCAGGCCATAGACAGATATGAAAACTGACTTAAAAAATATGTTCCATCATGTTAAATAATGATTAAAAAAATTAGTAAAAGTATACACATAAATTATTAATAATCTTTCCTAAGGCAGACTGTGTGGAAGTGGTTTAATTTCCTAGCGTGTCGCTGATAAACAGTCCAGGTTTCACAAGCATTTAGCAGTGTGGATAATACGACTGCTTTGTAGACTTTCAGCTTTGTTTGCAGGCTTATTCCGTTTCTGTCCCATATATTCTTGTATAGTCTGCCAAAGGCCGCGCTGGCCTTGGAGATTCTTGCATTCACTTCATCATCAATTGTGGCAGCTTGTGACACAGTGCTGCCAAGATAGGTGAATTTGTCCACAACACTTAGTCTATGATCGTTCACATTGATGTTCGGCATGGTGTAATTATTCTCTGGAGCTGCTGGTATTTCTTCTTCTGCTGTGTTCACCTGGAGAGATTTTTTTCGGACGTGATTGCGTTGTGCCTGTTTACAGCAGAGCAGCATTCTTGCACCGATAGGCTGACACATCTGACTTCTGTGGGCATTTGTTGACCGGGTTAACCTTCCCAGGGGCTAGCAGTCTTCTCCAAGTTGATATTGAGCCCAAAGTTGGCACAGGTATACCAGAAAGCTGAAATATTGTGTTGCATGTCTGCCTTTGAGTTGGCATATAGAGCGCAATAGTCAGCAAACAGGAGCTCTCTGATAGTGTGGCTGTTTGTTTTGGTGTTAGCTTTCAGCCTTCTGAGAATGAATATTATATGTATCGGCTCTAAATTCTAATCTGCCGCATGGAATTAAAGCGGCGGACACAAGCACTGAGAGAGTGCAGAGATACAAAAAACGCAAATACAAGCAGAAAAGTTCCTCAGCCTGCCAGGCCACCCTATGAAGAACAGATTTGAAAACCTAGCTATGGGGCGGTTGAAAAGAAGTAGTTTTATCCACCAGGCCAAACAACTCTGCAGAGAAACCACTAATCTACCCACAGTTGGTATCCCCCTAACAACTATTCCAGAGCGAACTCCATGGAAAGATGAACATAGATTTTCACTACAAATCCAGACAAAAGTGAGAGGAATATTTGACAAGGAAGAACAGAATAGTGTACAGCGAGAATAGCCACTCTCAGCTTCCTTGATGAAGAATACCCACATGACCTCTGGATCCGAGTCTACACAGATGGGTCAGCACAAAATGCTGTTCGAAATGGAGGAGTGGGAGTGTACATAGAATACCCAAATAATACTAGGGACATAGCCAGAGTACCAACAGGAAAGTACTGCCATAACTATGATGCTGAAATTGAGGCAATCAAGATAGCAACAGAGAAATTACCAAGGTTGGCTTTCCAGTTGTGCTTTGTCACTGTTGGTGAGTCGATTGGTGGCCTTGTACTGCCTCCTAGCTTCTTTATAGGGCAGGTTAGTCTTGAGGTGATCTTCATTACTTCCTTGCTGTCTTGGTGGCTGGGGCAGCCGAGGTACCTGGCGCCGTGGTTGCCGAGGCAGTTGGCGCATTTTCTGTTAGTGTTAGGCCTCCTGAAGTCCTTGTCTACCTTTGCATGCTGGCACTGACTGTATGGATGAGGTCCAGAGCAGTATCTGCACACCTCCACCTCACTCTTGTAGGTGGCACGGGTGTGCCAAAACTTCTGGCACTTAGAGCACTGCAGCACTCTCGGTATGTAGTGCTCTGGTCTCTCTTGTCTCATCTGATGTATTGAGGGATCACTCGGTCCTCCGATGTTACTATGACAACTGTGGAGGGGATGTTGTTCTTTCCGATGATCCTCTCAGCACTGGTGATCTTGAGTTTCTTGTTCTCCCTTGTCAGCATCTCCCTGATCTGGTCGTTGGTGAGATGGGTCTTGACTCGTTTAATAACCCATCGTTTCATCATGCTGTGTCGGGTGGCTTCCAATAAGATGCCGTGGTGAAGCTTGATGTCAGCCTTCTCTCCTTGTGCGATTTCCTCCATAAGTGATGTGGTCTTTGGTTTTTTTTTTATGAAGACCACTACTCCATTAGGTGTCTTGCATAGCTGGTAGATGCTGTTTCTTCCCAGCTCATTTTCCAGCAGCTTGATTATCTTGTCTGTTGGTAGCACTGACAGTTTGGCTTCTCCCACACTTGTCTGTTTTAGCAACAATTTGCCGGTGAAGTCCTCAGTTGTTATAGTTTCCTCCAATGTTGAGCTCTTTAGTAAACTGGGCTGCTTCGTCTTGGTGCTGTTGAAAACTTCACGGCTGCTGCGGGCTTTAGTTAAAGTTGTTGTCTCTGACATCTTGATTGAGCTACGGGTGCAGCTTCATCTTATGTAGAAGTGGTAGATTCATTTAATGTTTCTTCAGGTTCTGGCATTGTGCTGCGGCTAGCAGACATGTTGTCTTCTTGCATCATTTTGATAGTCTTGGCGGCTTTGACGCTGCTTATTTTGAACGTCAGGTGTCTAGTGGAGTTTTTCTTGCCACGTGCCATTTTCTAATGCATGGCTGGCTTCCGATTAGGCAACTTGCTCTCGATAGCGCATCGAGTCGACTGTGTGGGATGATGTGTGTGTGTGTATATATATATATATATATATATATATATATATATATATATATATATATATATATATATATATATATATATATATATATATAATAAAGTTAAATTCAGTAACACATGTGGGGGTATGGGGGGAGTAAATAGAGAATAGTGAAATTATTCTAAATGATCTCTTTGACCAAGGCAAAAATTCCTGTATGTATGATACATGTTACATGTCCTTTATGTAAGATGCATGTTGCATGTCCTTTATGTATGATACATGTTGCATGTTCTTTATGTATGATACATGATGCATGTCCTTTATGTATGATACATGTTGCATGTCCTTTATGTATGATACATGTTGCATGTCCTTTATGTATGATACATATTGCATGTCCTTTATGTATGATACATGTTGCATGTCCTTTATGTATGATACATGTTGCATGTCCTTTATGTATGATACATGTTGCATGTCCTTTATGTATAACACATGTTCCATGTCCTTTATGTATAACACATGTTCCATGTCCTTTATGTACGATACACGTTGCATGTCCTTTATGTATGATACATGTTGCATGTCCTTTATGTATGATACGTATTGCATGTCTTTTATGTATGATACACGTTGCATGTCCTTTATGTATGATACATGTTGCATGTTCTTTATGTATAATACATGTTGCATGTCCTTTATGTATAATACATGTTGCATGTCCTTTATGTATGATACATGTTGCATGTCCTTTATGTATGATAAATGTTGCATGTCCTTTATGTATGATACATGTTGCATGTCCTTTATGTATGATACATGTTGCATGTCCTTTATGTACGATACACATTACATGTCCTTTATGTATGATACATGTTGCATGTCCTTTATGTATGATACGTGTTGCATGTCCTTTATGTATGATACATGTTGCATGTCCTTTATGTAAGATACATGTTGCATGTCCTTTATGTATGATACATGTTGCATGTCCTTTATGTATGATACGTGTTGCATGTCCTTTATGTATGATACGTGTTGCATGTCCTTTATGTATGATACATGTTGCATGTCCTTTATGTATGATACATGTTGCATGTCCTTTATGTATGATATGTGTTGCATGTCCTTTATGTATGATACGTGTTGCATGTCCTTTATGTATGATTCGTGTTGCGTGTCCTTTATGTATGATACGTGTTGCATGTCCTTTATGTAAGATACATGTTGCATGTCCTTTATGTATGATACATGTTGCATGTCCTTTATGTATGATACATGTTGCATGTCCTTTATGTATGATACATGTTGCATGTCCTTTATGTAAGATACTTGTTGCATGTCCTTTATGTATGATACATGTTGCATGTCCTTTATGTAAGATACTTGTTGCATGTCCTTTATGTATGACACATGTTGCATGTCCTTTATGTATGATACGTGTTGCATGTCCTTTAAGTATCATACATGTTGCATGTCCTTTATGTATGATACGTGTTGCATGTCCTTTATGTAGGATACATGTTGCATGTCCTTTATGTATGATACGTGTTGCATGTCCTTTATGTATGATACGTGTTGCATGTCCTTTATGTATGATACGTGTTGCATGTCCTTTATGTATGATAAGTGTTGCATGTCCTTTATGTAAGATACATGTTGCATGTCCTTTATGTATGATACATGTTGCATGTCCTTTATGTATGATACATGTTGCATGTCCTTTATGTATGATACATGTTGCATGTCCTTTATGTAAGATACATGTTGCATGTCCTTTATGTATGATACATGTTGCATGTCCTTTATGTAAGATACATGTTGCATGTCCTTTATGTATAACACATGTTGCATGTCCTTTATGTATGATACATGTTGCATGTCCTTTATGTATGATACATGTTGCATGTCCTTTATGTATGATACGTGTTGCATGTCCTTTAAGTATGATACGTGTTGCATGTCCTTTATGTATGATACGTGTTGCATGTCCTTTATGTAGGATACGTGTTGCATGTCCTTTATGTATGATACATGTTGCATGTCCTTTATGTATGATACATGTTGCATGTCCTTTGCAGGACGTTGTGGTCAACTCTAAAATGTGGTTGAGCAAGTAGGCAATTTTGTGTTGAGTAGCTTGCCATTGCTTTCATAATGAGAACTGACCGGTGTGTGGAATGAATACACTACCCCAACATCAGCACGCAGGAAGTCCTCAGTGCAAGCACATTATATCCTCGGCCATGCTAATTTTGTATGATATTTACATTCAATGAATAATTATACAGGATACCACTTTTCTTCACAAATATACCACAAACACTGCTATTAGCACCATAATATTATATTTGTGACATATTTTGAAGCATGTCAATTTGGCACAAAATAGGGGGAACATTTTGAGATGTTTGAGAACCTGTGTGTGTGTGTTCTCGCATGCATATATGTGTCTATATATAATGGCAGACACACATCCATCCTTCCATCATGTGCCATGCCGGTAAGCGTGGGCGGTCATGTTCTGCCATCTCACTCGATCACTCGAGTCATGCATCAGCTTCGTGTTTCTGTTTCGACCATGCCGTGTGGCCAAGCCATCCAGGTATTTAATTCTTGGTTTTCCCCTTGGTCTGTTCCCTTCGATCTTGCCAGTTGTCACCAAATTCTCAAATTCATTTCTTCTCATAACATGCCCAAAATTTTTGACTGTCAATGTCTAATGTCTCTAATAAGTTTACGATCTTCATTTGTTTCTTGAAGGACTTGGTCATTGGTTTTTCTGGCTGTCCATGGTATTCTTTGCATTTTCCTCAGAAACCACATTTCCACAGCCATCAGATGTTTTTCAGCTTGACTGCTCATTGTCCACACTTCACATCCATATAAAAGTACAGGTTCTATGTAGCACTTCAACACTCTTTTTCTTGTTTCAATTGACATCTTTTTATTGGTCAGTAAGTGTTTCATCTTACAAAACACACATACACATACCATTTACTATTTGCATTATTTATGATTAAATACAACACAATGCTCAGCCTATTTTTGATAAGAGAAGTCATGGCTGCAGCAGGATATAACATCATCATCATTCTCAATGGCACCTTGCCGTCTTGACAGACGATAGTTTGTGCTTCAGAAAGACATAATAACTATTACCCATGGTGGTAGCAAATGTGACTGATAATGCCAATTCACGCTGTAAATGTTTGTCCACAGTGGGTGCATGTGAACATGTGGTCATTTCCACCATCATGCACCATCTTACATCTCACGCTCGGTGCGTGACTTATCTGCAATAATTTTCTCCTTTGACTTTATTCCATTTCTGATATTTGCCCTCCATGCAACACATCCAGCGGTGACTTGCTCCCAATGTGCATATCAATGCCTGTATCAATCATGTCCCGCTTACACACATCTTTGTATCGTAGTAGAGGCCGACCCTGAGATCTCCTACCAATCTGTAATTCAATAAAAAAAATGTCGGTCACAAAGTAAATGATGACAGAGTGACAGATGGAGTGGCTATGGTTGTGTCTAGGGTATGTTCTTGTAAATGTGATGGTGAACTGGTTAACCACGATACATCAAAATCAAACACCAGACTGCGCACACAATACTTTAATTTGAACATCTGGGTACATTATTATTCCTCAGGAACGTTCATTATATATAATTACTAGCTGACCCGGCCCGGCTTCGCCCAGGCCCTGGAGGGGATCTATCTATCTATCAGTCTGTCTGCTTGTTTGTCTGTCTGGCTGACCCGGCCCGGCTTCACCCAGTCCCTGGTGGGGAGCATCTCATTTAATTCATATAAGTAGTCATATAAGCTCTCCCGTTCCCGACTATCTGTTTGTCTGTCTATCTGTCTGTCTGACCGGGCCCAGCTTCAACCAGTCCCTGGTGGGGAGCATCTCATTTAATTCATATACGTAGTCATATAAGCTCTCCCGTTCCTGACTATCTGTTTGTCTATCTGTCTGTCTGTCCCGGCCCGGCTTCACCCAGTCCCTGGTGGGGAGCATCTAATTTAATTCATATACGTAGTCATATAAGCTCTCCCGTTCCCGACTGTCTATCTGTCTATCTGTCTGACCGGCGTGGTTTCGCCCAGCTCTTGGCGCACAGTAACTTAAAAGAATGTCCTTCCACACACCATTCAATGAAAACTGTAGAAAAAGATGGGTTACAATGTTATGCATTATTTTTATGAAAACTTTGAAAATGCCTTAAAGATTATATCATTATTTATTATAACTCATATGCCTGAAAATAACTATAGACAAAGAGTTTAACAATAGTGCAAGTAAGTCCAACAATATGACTATAAAGTATATAGAAATGTTATTAAAAGTTATGCCCCTTGAAATAACTTTTCTAGAGTGAAGTCCCCCTGCTATATAGAAATTATATAATGAAAAATGAAAAAGTAAATGTTATTAAATAAGTAGAAGATTTTACACTAAGAAACTATTATAGTCGGTTGCACAGGAATGAAAGGAAGACGTGTAGAAAATTTCATCTCAATCGGATGTACCGTTATCGAACGCATCCAATACAAAAATCCCCACACACAAACAAACATACACTCTCTTTTATAGATATAGATATATATATATTGCATAGTCACAGGTACAGTACACGTAATCCCAAACACTCACGCTGCTGCCAATTAGGCTCAGTCTTGAATCCTTCGCCTCCGAATTACTTCCACTGAACACACATTACGGAGTCCACTTAACTCCCTCACTATTCGAATTACTCCCACTAAAACACACGGCACGGAGTCTACTTAACTCCCTCACTATTCAAATACTATGACAGCTGACCCACACTGGTCGAGTCTCCACACTCGACTCCTCGAACACCCAACCTCAGTCGGTCTCTACCTCACTGTCCAAACTAATCACAACTTGGACTCCCGACCTCTCCTGTCGGTTCCCAACTTCAACTCCCCTCGTCACTGTTTGTCCCTGTCTTTTAAACCATTCTATCCCTCACAATGCTCCCCACACCACATACAAACACTATTTCATCGCTCCCTGTCTGCCCCTTCTTGCAGCCCCTCTGCCTTACACCCTTCCCCGTTTATCTCCTTATATTTTCTTTCCGGTGAATGCCCTTTCACCTCGTGAACTGTTTATATTGTACGGCCACTCACCTTAATGCCAATGACCCCAGGCATGTGTCAATGTCCTTTGGTATTCTACCATCATCCATCCTCCTAAGATGTCCTATCCATCTAAGTCTACGAAGACTGAGCATGGGATAAACCATCACACAACCTGATCTTTCCAATACTTCAGTATTTGTGATTTTGTCTTGCCACTTGATACCAAGAATTCTTCACAGACACCGCATATGAAAGCTCTTGGTGTGAGTAAGTTGTCCAGGCTTCACTGCCATAAAGAAGAGTACTAAGGATACAGGCTTGATAATAGACACGGACGTTATTCCTGTTCTCCCAGACTCTTTTTCTTAACCTGTTCATTGTTGTTGCTGCCTTACCAATCCGGATGTTGATTTCCTGATCTAGGGATAATTTGCTATTTACCACCAAACCTAGATATGTAAAATGGTCTACCATCTCTAGTTCAGCATCATCAATAAATATTGATGGTACCCCATGTGCACCTTGTGACATAATGTCTTCTTTTTGCTAATTGTTAAACCAAATTCAGAACAAGCATTGGAGAATGCAGATAGTAGACATTGTAATTCTTCCTCAGAGTGCATTATAATTGCAGCATCATCTGCAAAAAGCAACTCTCTGATCAGTACCCTCTTAATTTTGGTCTTGGCCTTCAATCTCTGAGCATTGTAGAGGCCACCATCTGAGCTGAGTGAATGTATATAATGATGGATATAACAATAAGAAATATAATCAGTTACGTATGTGTGACTCCTGCGAATATGTGAGAGATGCTAAACACAGACACATTATACATATCTTACAATGATTAACGTTTACAGTAGTGGAATTTGTTGTAAGGTATGTACATACATAACACACTTCAAGTTAGTTGCAAATTCTTTACAGGACTTCCCAGTCAACACCGCCATTTTTTGCTGCTGTGATCTCTTGGCAAGTTCTTACATTCAGTAGTTTGCCATTGCTTTCTGTGCTTTAAATGCGGGTATGTAAGATTACAAACTGCATCCGTAACCTCTTCACCATGGAACCAGCATAATGAATGTAGTACTTAGACTGCCACACTTCATACTACAGGTATGGCAGAAGCAAAAGCATCCCAGGGACATGAAATGGAATATTGCTTGGATAGCAAATCCATTACGTGGAAAGTCTGAATCGAAAGCTCACTGTGTGGATATCATCTGCAGACTGCATTCTTCTGGTTTCTGGAGGAGCAGCCTGTGGTGAATGGAAGGCCCAATATACGGAAGTGAGGCTAAGCAGACATGTGCAGGACGTGATGATTCCTTGAGCCCAGTACCAGAGTGCTATGTGTCGGCTCTGCAATTATGGAAGCCTCCTTGGGTGGTGGGGAATGCCCCTGTCTTCCCTTGAGGGCTGACCAGGATGTGTTCGGCCGTTCTAAATGAGCCAGCTGGAATGGGAGATAACACAACAGTGTCAAACGTCCTATGAAACCCCTGCAAATGGTTAACCCGGTCAACTTATTGCCCGCAGAAGTCGGATGTGTTAGCCTAATGGTGCAAGAATGCAGCACTGCTGCAAACAGGCACAACGCGATCACATCCGAAAAACTCTCCGGATTAACGAGGCAGGAGAAGAAGTTTGCTGATGAAGGCTTGTCACTGCGACTTCCTTTCTTTTCTCTAAATGTGTTTTGTAAAGCTTCTCTATGCCATGTACCAACAGATGGTATACAGTACAACTGCCATATACCAATAGAGGGTATACGATACAAGTAACAGTTGACAAGATAAGGCTAGAGTAGAGTTAACAATAGAATAGTTACAATAACCACGAAAGCGTGTTAGAGTATGAGACACAGAGAATAATGATGGATAAGTCAGCAGTGAAACGAAGAACATAAGAAAGGGAAACTACTTGAGGTTATGATCTCAAAACACCACGTGACGGGACTGAGATGACGTCACGAGGCTGAAACAACTAGATATGGAGTGGCCAACACGAGGCCCGTGGGCTGCATGCGGCCCACCAGGAGTCATGTTGCGGCCTGCAGAGCTGGGTCAAATGAACATAAATGTTAACTTTATATTGTACATATCACCAAAAGAATATTACATCATGAGTTGTTCGTATTTTCATTTGACGTCCCCTCTAGTGTTTGTTTTTATAACACTGTCAATTTTTAAATACCGTATTTTGCGGACTATAAGACGCTATGGACTATAAGATGCACCTTAACTTTTAAGCAATATTTTTTTTTAAATAAAATTTTTACCATTTTTATTATTAGATTGCAAAGCCAGGCTAAAAAAAATTCTTAGTTTATAAAACCGAACTGACCTTTAAAATCCCTGAAAATCGTCATCTGAACTTTCTTCTTCTTCTTCTTCTTCCTCTTCATCATCATTGTTGTCCTCTTCATATGTAAGATGGTCTTCACTGCCATCGAGAGCGTTACTTATGCCGCACTTCTTGAAAGATTTAACAATAATATCTTCTCTCACTATAGACCACGACTGTTTTATCCACTGACACACTTGTTTGAGTGTAGGTCGTTTTAAAGCTCCCTTCAGCGTGAATTCATGTTGGGTTTCATCAATCATCCATTTGTTCCATTCCTCTCTCATATACACTTTAAATGGTTTATTTATCGAGACATCAAGAGGTTGCAATTGTGAAGTAAGTCCTCTCGGAATAACAGCAAGCTCTGTATTTCCCTGTCTCAATTTCTCTTTCACAGAATTTTTCAAATGACTACTAAACTGATCTAGCACAAGAAGAGAACTCTTCTTTAATAAAGCACCTTTCCTTCTCTCCCACACTCTGTTAATCCATAATTTCATACCAGCCTCGTCCATCCAACCCTTGTCATGTATGTGAACAACAACACCTGGCGGTATTTCAGAAGGTGTTGGCATTGTTTTGCACTTGAAAATGATCATTGGATTAAGTTGGATACTCACGGCCAGATGCGAGAGGTACAATAGGAAAATGAGGTGCCTCGTCAACCAACACAGAACTGGCACTATTAGTCACCGGACGCTGATGCATATGCTGGGGAGAGGATCTGAGCACCTATGGACCTGTCCGGAGTGCAATGAAGATACCCCAACTGATAACTGATTGGATTAAGTTTAGTACCGTCAGCACAACATGAAAGGACAACAGTGTAATGCATTTTTTCATGTCCACTTATTTTTATAGTTACAGTTTTAGCACCTTTCATGGCAACAGTTCTGTTACTCAGCACATCAAATGTCAGAGGAGTTTCGTCCATATTCGCTATTTGGCTTAGTTCCACACTGGTTTTCTTTCGATGTTGGATAATAAAGCAATGGAAAGATAATATTTTCTCTGCATACTCTTGTGGCATTTTCTGAGATATTTTGGTTTTGGTTCGAATGCTAAGTCCATGAGGCTTCATAAACCTGTAGCACCAACCAACTCCACCCTTAAAGTCTGTTAAGTTCCACTGTAGCGCTAGCTTACCAGCGTGTATTTGAATCATTTTTGTATTAATTCCAACGCCATTTTGACGGTATCTTTGAATCCATTTCAATACATCATATTCTAGGTTTGGCCATTTTGCATTCAGCCCTCTATTTGCACATTTAGTTTTCCTCATCTTTTTCAGTTCTTCTTTACTAGCCCGCCAATAGAGAATGGTTTTTTTTTTTCTGTTGGTGGAGGGCCGAAATGCCGCTCAGCTGCTGTTTCCACGTTCTTCTGCATATGCTATTACAGTTTATAGCCCGCATCATATGAATACCTTTTATTTTTTTCCATTGCGAAACTGGCTACTAACAAAAATATTGTACTGTTACCGAAAACACAAATCACTTTCAAGTCAAGTTCACTGGCACCGTAGACTGCAATGACGCATCATAGGCTAGACAATGTTCTGGGTTTGTGATGGCGGGGCTGGAGGGAGACAGTGTTAGCAAGCTTGTGAATCCCCCAACTCATGTTCGTCGCATCGGTGCACTGCTGCTGCCATGTTGAATCCAATGTTGCCAGATAGAGATAGGTTTCCCGCGGCATCCAATATATGGCCATTTTAAATCAAACACTGGACATTTTTATATTAATTTTGAGTATAAGACGCACCTGAATTTTGGAGGCAATTTTTTGAAGAAAAAAGTGCGTCTTACACTCCATAAAATACGGTATTTGTTTTGTGTTCGCTCACGTTGAACTTAAGCGAAGTCCACATATGTGCTACTACTTCTAGAGCACCGTGACTGCTTGTGCATATGGATTAGCTTTGACTGTTACCAGTGTCCCTCACCATCAGGTGAATCCACTCTGACTTCAGAGGTACTTGTAATTTACATCCCCTCCCTGGTGAAGAGGTTAATGACTTTCTCCATAATCCATGAGGAACAAAGCGGCACGGATTTGGCTGCAAATCGCGTCACATTGGTTACTTCTGGGGTATGTGAGCCGGTCGTTCTGAAAGACATGGCAAACTACTGAGCGTAATCTTGCCAAGAGCATCAACAGCTGAAAAATGCTGGTGTTGATTGCAATGTCCTGTAAGGGATATGCAACTTTTTTTAAAAAGTCAAGGGAGAGAAATCAACATTTTAGTCCATCTCCACGGGAACTGTGTTGCAGAGTTCTCTTTCCTTTCTCCAAACCTGGAATCTTTTACAGTAACAGTTTATCTGCTAGATTACATTCACAGTAACTGTTCATCTATGAGATTGTGTTTACAGTAACTGCTCATCTATGAGATTACATTCACAGCAGCTGTTCATCTGTTAGATTATACTCACAGTAACAGTTCATCTGCTAGATTACATTCTCAGTAGCTGTTCATGTGTTAAATTATTCTCTGGTAGATTACATTCACATTAACTGTTCATCTTTTAGATTACATTCATAATAACTGTTTATCTGTTTTGATTATGTTCACAGTAACTGTTATCTATTAGATTATGTTCAGAGTAACTGTTCACCTGTTAGATTACAATCACCCGGGAAGGTTAACCCGGTCAACAAATGCCCGCAGAAGTCGGATGTGTCGGCCTAACGGCGCAAGAACGCAGCTCTGCTGTAAACAAGCACAACGCAATCACATCTGGAAAAAAAAACTCAGGATGAACGAAGAAGAAGAAGAAGAAGATTACAATCACACTAATAGTTCATCTGTTTGATTGCAATTATATTTATTGTTTATCTATTAGATTATGTTCACAGTAACTGTTTTTCCTATTAGATTACATACACAGTAACTTTTCATCTGTTATATTACACTGTGTAGCTGTTAATATGTTACATTACATTCACATATGTGTTAGATTACATTCACAGTAGCTGTTCATCTATTAGATTATGCTAACAATAACTTTTAATCTGTTAATTTACAGTCACACTAACTGTTCATCTGTTAGATTACATCATATTAGCTGTTTATCTGTTAGATTATTATGCTCACAGTAACTGTTTATTTGTTAGATTACACTCAGTGTGTAGCTGTTCATGTGTTACATTACATTCACATAAATGTATGCTACTTCAGATTACTTACACATCTGGTTACATTTTATTTTATGTTCCTATGAACTGTTTATTCTCTTTATGTTTCAGAAACATATCCTTGTTTCCAGAGTTGTTGATCCCTCTTCACACAAGAACAGACATTAATAAATGGAAAATAAGCTGGCATGTGGTAACATAGATGTGAAAATCAAGCTGTCAGATGTGGGAGTGCCAGAGTCAGAAATCCAGCACAATGTTGGACAAGGCAGATTGTTGCAGCATTCAAGAAATGGCTTTGAGCAGTAACATAGAATCAGCAATGGCTGTGAA
The DNA here is from genome assembly GCA_963921405.1 of Cepaea hortensis. Classification (NCBI taxonomy): domain Eukaryota; kingdom Metazoa; phylum Mollusca; class Gastropoda; order Stylommatophora; family Helicidae; genus Cepaea; species Cepaea hortensis. The sequence goes on from OY992876.1 coordinate 521,143,330, forward strand.
CAGTAACATAAAATCAGCAATGGCTGTGAACTCTGGTAAGAGACCTTACAAGTGTGATGATTGTGGTGATTCATTCAGGCAGATTGGCATTTTGAAATATCACATGGGAACACACACAGGAGAGAAACTGTGCATGTGTGATGATTGTGGTGCTAGCTTTTCTACAGCTTGCAATCTGAAGCGCCACAAGAGAACACATACAGGAGAGAAACCTTACAAGTGTGATGATTGTGGCGCTTCATTTTCTAGAATGGATAATATGCTGTACCACACGACAACACATACAGGAGAGAAACCTTACAAGTGTGATGATTGTTGTGCTACTTTTGGTAGACTTTACGAGCTGAAATACCACAGCAGAACACATACAGGAGAGGAACCGTACAAGTGTGATGTCTGTGGTAGTGCTTTTGCTAGACTTCACAAGCTAAAATACCACAAGAGAACACATATTGGAGAGAAACCTTACAAGTGTGATGCTTGTGCTGCTGCTTTCTCTAGACCTCTCAGTCTGAAACGCCACAAGAAAAAACATACAGGAGAGAAACCTTACAAGTGTGATGATTGTGGTGCTGTATTTTCTAGAGCTGATCATATGCTGTACCACAAGAAAACACAACATACAAGAGATAAACCTTACAAGTGTGATGATTGTTGTGCTGCTTTTGGTAGACCTTGCGATCTGAAATACCACAAGAGGACACATACAGGAGAGAAACCGTACAAGTGTGATGATTGTGGTGTTTCTTTTACTGTACTTGGTGGTTTAACGTCCCACAAGAGAACACATACACGAGAGAAACCTTACAAGTGTGATGATTGTGGTATTGCTTTTGCTAGATCTGAGGAGCTAAAATACCACAAGAGAACACATACAGGAGAGAAACCTTACAAGTGTGATTATTGTGAGGCTGCTTTTGCTAGATCTGACAAGCTGAAACTCCACAAGAGAAAACATACAGGAGAGAAACCTTACAAGTGTGATGATTGTGGCGCTGTGTATTCAAGTTCCCATAGTCTATGGTACCACAAGAAAACACATACAGGAGAGAAACCTTACAAATGTGATGATTGTGGTGCTGTATTTTCTAATGCCGCTGGTCTAAAGTGCCACAAGAGAACACATACAGGAGAGAAACCTTACATGTGTGATGATTGTGGTGCTGCATGTTCTAGTGCCAGTGGTCTGAAATACCATAAAAGAACACATACAGGAGAGAAACCTTACAAGTGTGATTGTGGTGCTGCTTTTGCTAGACCTGGCATACTGAAATATCACAAGAGAACACATTCAGGAGAGAAACCTTACTTGTGTGATGTCTGTGGTGTTTCGTTTAAAATAGCTATCCATTTAAGGTACCACAAGAGAACACATACTGGCGAGAAACCTTATAAGTGCGATTATTGTGGTGCTGCTTTTGCAAGATCTATAGAGCTAACATACCACAACAGAAAACATACAGGAGAGAAACCTTACAAGTGTGATGATTGTGGGGCTTTATTTTCTAGATCTGATAATCTGCTGTACCATAAGAGAACACATACAGGAGAGAAACCATACAAGTGTGATGATTGTGGGGCTGTATTTTCTAGAACTGACCATCTGCTCTACCATAAGAGACAACATACAGGAGAGAAACCTTGGAAGTGTGATGAATGTGGTGCTGCTTATACCAGACCTGCCATGCTGAAACACCACAAAAGAACACATACAAAAGAGAAACCTTACAAGTGATGATTGTGGAGCTGCTTTTGCTAGACCTGATAATCTGAAGTGACACATGAAAATGCATACAGGACAGAAGTGATACCTGAAAATAAATCACATGAGAGGAATCTTCCCTTTGTAAGAAACTCATGAGATCTCATTCAGGAGAAAAACCTTACTATTGTGGTCATTATTGTTCAGGGAAACTGTAAAAGACTCTATTTGCATGCCTGGGGTCCTGTCAGGCATAAGGGTCCAGTCGATATATTTATAGACCAAGTAGGGCATTCCCACGGTGACTCTGGATAACTTTATGCTGATCGCATGGCCTTACGTGTTGGCGACGCATCTTTCAAATGTCTGCCCTATCAAATGTTGATGGTACGTGACATGCCTACCATGTTTGTAATGGGGAATCAGGGTTTGATTCCGGAGATGGAGCTTGAGAAACAGCTACCACATCCAAGGAAGGCACAGGCGCGGATCTTACCCACTCCCAGCACGGAGACGAAAAATAACAATATGAGCACACTTTAAACCCTTTAACGAGGATCTGTTGGAGGGCAACTGGTGCCAGCAGCCATGGTAATTCCAGCTGCAATAGCGTATGTTAAACTTGTTGCAGTTAAAAAGCTCATAGTTGGATCTCAGGTGCAGATGGGTGGTCCGGCTCGCACCAGTTCACTGTCTATTCTTCCTGCTCTACCATCTGCTGGCTCTCTCACGTGGGTGCTCTTTACTGAGCGTCCCGGGTGGCCGGCGTGTTTACTTTGAAAAGATTAGAGTGTTTAAAGCAGGCCTCGGCTGCCTGGGTAATGGTGTATGGAATAATGGATTAGGACCGTGGTTTTATTTTGTTGGTTTTCAGAACTGGAAGTAATAATTAACAGGGACAAACGGGGGTATTTGTATTGTGGTGTTAGAGGTGAAATTCCTGGATCACCGCAAGAGGAGCTACTGTGAAAGCATTTGTCAAGAATGTTTTCATTAATCAAGAATGAAAGTCAGAGGTGAGAAGATGATCAGATACCGTTGTAGTTCTGACCATAAACAATGCCGACTAGCCATCCCAGTGGCAAAGTGAAGCGAAATGGAATATACCTTGGCAAAGCAAATCCATTGCACTCAAAAGTCCAAATCATTCCACTACTACTGTTGATGCCACTACATTCTTGGTCCAGACACTTGTTCTATGGCTCTCAACTGAGAGATATGGTTGAACGCCTCTAAGTCAATATCCCCAGGGTGTGAAGGCCTGGCCGTTACTCAGGGGGCGGGATGTGTGTGTGGATAGGTGCAGGATGTGGGTTGGCGGGGGTATGTGTGTCATGGGTGGTTGCGGGTGTGTGGCTGGGTGGTGGAGAATATGTGGGTTGGTGTGTGCATTTTGGTTATGGGATGGGTGGGGGTATGTATATTTGCCTGGATCTGTGTGAATGCGTGGAGGTGAGTGGCTGAGGGATGTGTCTCACAACATTGCAATATGCACTGTTTATGTTTACAAGTTTCATTTGACAATGTTTATTTATTCCCATGTGAATGTATCATGTGTAATATGCATTGTTTATGCTTACAAAATCCATTTGACAATGTTTTTTCCCCTATGTAAATGTAACATGCACATGTGATGAATGAAAGATGTGTGATTGAAAGAGCCGAATATAATAATTTGTTACCCTTTTAAAATAAAGTTTGTTTGTTTGTTCGTTCATTCGCTCGTTCGTTCACTCTCTGCTGCATGGAGGTAAGATACTGAGCTGGAAGCACATGCAGCCTACCTCGTAAGTGCTACCAAATGTTTAAAAAGCGTCCCAGTCGCACTCAATGGTTACGATGTAAGTCTGTAGCAAAAACTCATTGGGCGAACATAACCAAAGGTTTTAAAAATCTCATTAACATGAAATGGAATGCTTGGCTAGTGAATCCATTACATGGAAGTCTGAAGCGAAAGCTTTCTGAGTGGATGTCATCTACAGAATGACCGTTCCTGGTTTGCTTGGAGAGCGGTCAGTGGCGAACAAAATGCTTAATATATGGAAGTCAGGAAGTGAAGCAGCCACGCTCAGGACATGATGAGCCCAGTACAAGAGCGTTATGTACCGGCTCTACAATTATGGAAGCCACCTTGGATGGTGGGGAATGCCCGTGGCCTGCCTCTGCCTTGCCTTGAGGGTTGATCATGATGTCTTTGGCCGTTCTAACTTGACCAGCTGAGATGTGGATGACAACACAACAGTGAGAGTCACATGTCCCTCGAAACCTTCAGGGAGGCTAACCTGGACAAAAACGCCCTGAGGGTGCAAAAAATAGCACAACGCAAAAATGTCAGAGTGAGAGTGGAATGTCCTTTGTGAAAAGTCCAAACCGAAAGCTTGCTGGGTGGATGCCGTCTGCAGACTGACCATTCCTGGTTTGCGCAGGGAGCCGTCTGTGGTGAACAAAATGCCCAATAGATAGAAGTGAGGAATTAAAGCAGTCATGTGCAGGACGTGGCGATTCCTTGGGTGAGCCCAATACCAGAGCACTATATGTCGGCTCTGCAACTATGGAAGCCTCCTTGCATGGTGGATAATGCCAGTGGCCTGCCCCTGCCTTCCATTGAGGGCTGACTGTGAAGTCTTCAACTGTTCTAACTCGACCAGCACCACAACAGTGAGAAACACCTGAGAAGGCTAACTCGGCATAAACGCCCACTATAATCGGATGTATTGGCCTAAGGGAGCCTAACAGGACACACCGCACTTACATCTGAAATAACACTCCAGATACACGCAGAAGAAGAAAACCGAGCAGAACATGAGGGGTAATGTGGTCAGTGTCGTGCCACATAAAACGTTATCAATTGCAAGGAGAAAAAGATATAGAACCTGTACTTTTGTATGGATGTGAGACGTGGACATGAGCCGACAAGATGAAAAACATCTAATGGCAGTGGGAACGTGTTTCTGAGGAAAATTTTTAAAATATCATGGTCAGACAGAAAAAACAAAACTAATGAACAAATCCTACTAGAAACAAATGAAAACCGTAAACTGATTAGAGAAATTAGACATAGACAAGATTGTTTCGGCACATTATCAGAAGAAATAAACTTCAGAACTTGGTGACAACTGGCAAGATTGAGGGGAAAAAACAAGGGGAAGGCAGAGAAGTAAATATCTGGAAGACTTGGCCACCTGGCATAAAGCAGACAAAAACACAGAGCTGATCCATGACTCTGGTGATAGTGTGAGATGGTGAAACATGACCTCCAACACTTATCTACATGGCACATGATGATGATGATCCATGACTCTGGTGATAGTATGAGATGGTGAAACATGACCTCCAACACTTATCTACATGGCACATGATGATGATGATCCATGACTATGGTGATAGTGTGAGATGGTGAAACATGACCTCCAACACTTATCTACAAGGCACATGATGATGATGATCCATGACTCTGGTTTTCTTCTTCTTCTTTCGTTCGCTTGAAATATGTCTATAACTGCAATGCTGTCTCTTGTATGAATTGAATTGTCTTTTTCAGTTCACACAGAGGTCCATAGAGTTTATCTTCCACTGTCGTTTCTCTAGACCAGAAGGTTTGCCTAGATATGTTATATTTTGGGCAGTCTTGGAGTATGTGCTCTGCTGTCTGTGACGCCAATCCACGTGTGCACATGGCTGTTTCACCAATCTTGAATTTTGTATACATGTGGTTGCGTAATCTATTGTGTCCTGTTCTGAGGCGCAGAATAATGACTTGTTCTGGTCTGTCCATAACGTGGTAGTCATCTTGAGCAGGTTTTGGTGGCTTTCTGACTGATTTGATAATTCTTTTCTTTTGGTGGTATGTAACGGGCACATCAGGCTGTTCTTCTTCGGCTCCTTCCTTAGCCAATTGATCAGCTCTGTCGTTTCCGGGTACTCCACAGTGGGATGGTATCCACTGTATGGTGACCTTATGCTGACTGCTAAGTTCAGAAAGTAGCGCCCTTAGTACTGGCAATTTCCCAGACAGGAGCGCTTCGAGTACTGATTTTGCATCTGTCAATAGCACCACAGGTTGTGTACCATTGCTGGTATTTAGTAATTTCTCTGTTGCTATCTTTATTGCCTCAATTTCAGCATCGTAGTTATGGCAGTATTTTTCTGTCGGTACTCTAGCTGTATCCCTGGTATTATTTGGGTATTCTATGTACACTCCCGCTCCTCCATTTCGAACAGCATTTTGTGCTGACCCATCTGTGTAGACTCGGATCCAGAGGTCCTGTGGGTATTCTTCACCAAGGAAGCTGAGAGTGGCTGTTCTGCGCTGCACACTGTTCTGTTCTTCCTTGTCAAATACTCCTCTCACTTTTGTCTGGATTTGTAATGATAGTCTATGCTCATCTTTCCATGGAGTTCGCTCTGGAATAGTTGTTAGGGGGATACCAACTGTGGGCAGATCGGTGGTTTCTCTGCAGAGTCGTTTGGCTTGGTGGATAAAACTACTTCTTTTCAACCGCCCCATAGCTAGGTTTTCAAATCTGTTCTTCATAGGGTGGCCTGGTAAGCTGAGGAACTTTTCTGCTTGTATTAGCGTTTTCGTATCTCTGCGCTCTCCTATAAAAGTACTGGAGAGTTTTGGTCATAGACCATAACTTTATGAAGGGAAAATCCCAAATGCACTTCCCCGCGGTAGAGGATGGAAACACACTTCGGTGTGGCTAACACAGCTCTGGGGACCGAGTATCCACCGGAATAAGTGGATAACTCTGCAGCTGAGCAGAGCAGGGCACTCACTTGTCCTGACAGTCGGAAATGGCTGTCAAAGGCAGAGGTAAAAGACCACCATGAGAATGTGGAAGGCAAGGGGAAACCACTACATTATCTTCCCAAGACTTCATGGCAAAACATATATCAGAGTTAGTGAACGACGTTAATGGCTGTCTTAGGACATCCTCGTCCGGTAGGGACAGTCATGAGCCACAGGTGACACCAGACCGTCATCCAGCTACTGATGGGAAAATCATAGCTAAAATAAATAAATTTAGGGTAGGAACTTAGAATGTTAGGACATTAAATGAGCTAGGAAAGTTGACCAATGTTCTAAGAGAGATGGATAGAATGAAAATGAATATACTAGGCGTTAATGAGATGAGATGGAAGGGATCGGGCAAAATTATAGCTGACAATCACACAATAATTTATTCTGGAGGGGATACACATGAAAAAGGTGTAGGAATAATATTAGATGAAAAAACAGCCAGGTCAATTAATGGATACTGGTGTATTTCAGATAGAGTTATTATGGTAAAAATCAAAGGCAAACCAATAGATATAAATATAATACAAGTATATGCACCAACAACAAGCAGTAGTGATGAAGAAATACAACACTTTTATGACGAAATAGAAATGGTGATGGATCAAATTGGATCACAAGAAATAAAAATAATACTTGGTGATTTTAATGCAAAAGTAGGAAAGGGAAAAATGGAGGATGTAGTGGGGAATTATGGTTTAGGTACAAGAAATGAAAGAGGGAGAAAGCTAATAGAATGGGCAAATATCAATGATATGATAATTGGAAACACATGGTTTAACTCTTTCACTACCAAACAAAAACTGGGCTGTGACCAAACAGAAATTTATGGCAGAAAATTGGAACTAGGGGTGTGTTACAATAATGCTTTTAAAATGGTTAAAATGGTAGCAGATCTATTGTATTACATATCAAATTAAAGAGGATTGCACAAGGAACATGACAGTGTTAATAATTAATTGATAGGTTACAAATATTATGACAATAATGAGAGGTTTAATAATAACAACTGAAATTAAAGAGGTAAAAATTATTTTAAAAACTGCACTTATAAGGTGTTTTCTACACTCCTATACTGCTAATCATGTTTAATTTACTGAATAATCAAACAAACACCACTTGTCTTCAAGAATATAAACAGTATTGCTCATTTAAATCATCCAAAAGGAAGTTTTGGTGCATATTCTGAACCATGTCTTTTTCACAAAAATGAAAAAAACTAATGGCCGAAATCTGGAAGTTGGTGTATGTCGCAATAATGTTATGAAAATGGTTAAAATTGTAGCAGAAATGTTGTATTATATATCAAAATAAAGGGGATTGCACAAGGAATATGTTGGTAGGAGAATGTTTGCTGTATGTTGTAAATAAAATAAAAATAATAATATAATTTGTAAAATAATTGGACAAAAGTAGGTAAAAATAATGTAAACATTGCACTTAGAATGTGTTTTCTATACTCCTATACTGCTAATAATGTTTAATTTACTGAATAATCAAACAAACACCACTTGTCTTCAAGAAGATAAACAGTATTGCTCATTTAAATCATCCAAAAGGAAGTTTTGGTGCATATTCTGAACCATGTCTTTTTCACAAAAATGAAAAAAACTAATGGCCGAAATCTGGAAGTTGGTGTATGTCGCAATAATGTTATGAAAATGGTTAAAATTGTAGCAGAAATGTTGTATTATATATCAAAATAAAGGGGATTGCACAAGGAATATGTTGGTAGGAGAATGTTTGCTGTATGTTGTAAATAAAATAAAAATAATAATATAACTTCTAAAATAATTTGTTAAAAAGAGGTAAAAATAATGTAAACATTGTACTTACCAAGGGGGCGTTGTTATCCAATATCCTGATCACTGCTAATCCTGTTGAATTTACTGCACAAACAACACTTTTCTAAACTATAAATACAATTGCTCCGAATCAATCATCCGAAAAGAAGTTTTGCCGTAGATTCTGAATCATGTATTTTTCTTTTTTCAGACAAAAATTAGGAAAACACTTGGCAGATTTACATTTAATTGTCATGTCTGTTTGTTTTTATTTACTATATGTGGCAGTCTATTTGTGATAGGCTGCAAAGCAAACTTTGGCGCACAAGTCTGGTCTATTAGTGCAGCCGGAGCAAACAAAAGATGATATGTGTCGTTTAGTTCGAGTGCTGCAAAAAACACAGTCTCTATTGACACCGACAAATTCTATTAAATGCTTGGCTCATGTAAATCTTTCGGCATAATTTCCTGCAACAGACTGAAATTCTTCGGCAGGCAGAGTGTCAAACTTTCAGGAATACTCTGAGCTACTTCGAGATGAGCACTTTCCTTTACTTGAAATCCTTCTATGACAATTTTTATCCTCCTTTCTCTGTTTGCCATATGGAATGTAGGATGTGAGCATTGATCTGTGCAATTTCAAAGATCTAGTAGTAGATCTTCTTCCACCACTTAATGGTTTTCCTATCATGGATATTATAATATCCAACCATTTGGTCCATTCTGTCGCAGCCATTCATCGCCGTGTTATTTTCATGGAGACCATCTTCGGCTTGCTTTGCAGTTTTCGCAATCCGCTCTCAACAGTTCTAACTACAGACTTAGTAGAGACAACAATGCATAGTTTTTTTTAGCTTTATTTAGCCCTTCCACCAAATAATCATTTCATCAATGGACACATTTTTAAATGGGTAAAATGCTTCCTGGATATTCTTCATTATCATGTCAACAAGAGGATCAATTTTTTTTTTTTTTTTTTTTTTTGGGGTACCCTCAGGTTCACATACATGAAACATGGTGTGATAAATATATTCTAATTTTCTAATTGATTACTGGGAAACGTAGTGGCAGTGGCATACGAAGGAGTATATAAATGTGCACTTGTACACCAGTAGTCTTTGATACATGGTCTTGGATCAAGTCCCATAGCAATAATGACAGACGTAAACTTCAGCCATTCGTGCTTCGTTGTCAGACACTCAGCTGTTGACGAACATTCACTGGTTTTTCTTTATCACCACGTGCTAAAACTTTAGACACCACTAAAAATTCTTTCTAAATATTCACTGATAAGGGAATCACTATTGTTTAAAACAGTTATAAACAATAATCTAGCTTGATCTCAAGTCATACTACGTGGACGCAAACTGGTGGGCGTTTCCATTGTGAAAAAACAAATTAACACTACCTTAAAACTGAAAATTCACAAGAATCCAATATTAGAAAACGTTTGACCTCATAAACATGGCGTAGAAATCTTTCGGCTGTACGACTTTTCAGTTTACTGTAACTTAAAATTCCGAAACGGAGCAGAAATATATGAAATAAACCACTGATCATTTTGTGGGACTAAAAGGACGGACTGCCATCACAGGAAATCCATCGTGTCCCAAGATGGGCTCACGGTAGCGAAAGAGACACCATAAAAGACGACTGTACACATGGAAAAGTCCTGATAAGAAAATACGCAACCAAATTGACTACATACTAATTAATAAAAGATTTAGAAATGCTTTAATTAATGTAAAGACAATGCCTGGTGCTGACTGTAATAGTGATCATGTACCACTATGTGGACAAATAAAAGTAAGATTAAAGAGAGGGGAAAAATGGTTAAGAACATGAGACTTAATAAAGAGGTTCTGAAAATAGATAAAGAAATGCAAGAACAATACAGAGTGACTGTGAAAAATAGGTACAATGCAATAGCTAAAATACAGAGTATAGATGAACAATGGGAAATGTTAAGGGACTTCATTCATCAAACTAGCAAAGAAGTATTACCGGAGAGAGGCAAAATAGCTAAGAAAAAATGGATGAATGAAGAAATCTTAAAACTGATGGACAAAAGAAAACAGAGTAAAAATGACAAACAAGAATACGCTAAGATAAATAAAGAAATAAAAGATAGATGTGGGAAGGCTAAAGAAAGTTGGTTAAACGAGCAATGAAAAAAAAATTGAATTAAATGCCATTAAAGATACAAAAAATATGCACAGACAAATCAGTGAGCTTACAGGAAGAAAAATAAGAATAAATACAGGGTGTTTGAAATCAAAAACGGGAAAGATATTATTAGAGGAAGGTGCTATAATGAAGAGGTGGAATTAGTATATAAGAGAATTATATGATGGAGAAAGGGAAGAATTAACAGAAGATAGTAACTTAGAAGGTCCACCTATTCTGAAAGAAGAAGTCGCTGACGCTATGAAACGTATGAAGAAAGGAAAAACAGCTGGGCCAGATGAAAACACAATAGAAGAATTAGAAGTATTGGGAGAATTTGGAGTAGATATATTAACCAAAATGTTGAATGATATTTACAGCAGTGGATATTTACCCAATGATATGCTGAGATATGTATTTATAGCGATACCAAAAAGACCAGAAGCAATTGATTGTGAAGATTTTCGTACAATTAACCTTATAAACCATATCACTAAGCTTCTACTCAGAATCATAATGAAAAGAACCAAAACGAAAATAAAAATGGAAATTATCGAAGAGCAGTATGGATTTGTGGAAGAAAAGGGCACAAACAATGCAATTTATACATTACGGACACTAATAGAAAGGTCAACAGAGAAACAGAGAGACATATATTTGTGCTTCATAGATTATACTAAGGTATTTGATAAAGTAAAACATGATGAACTGATTAAAATGTTGGAAGATATCAACATTGATGGAAAAGATTTGAGAATAATAAAGAATGTTTACTGGAACCAAGTAGCAGCAATTAAAATGGGAAATAAAGAGGGTAGTTATGAACAGATAAAGCTAGGAGTACGACAAGGGTGTGTCTTGTCACCAGATCTTTTCTCCCTGTATAGCGAAGTAATAATGAGAGAAATCAAAGAGCTGCCAGGAATACTAGTTGGGGGTTATAATATAAATAATATACGCTATGCAGATGACACAGTATTGGTGGCGGACAATTCAACAGACCTGCAAAAATTATTAGATGTTATAGTAACAGAGAGTGCAAGGAAAGGATTCTCCTTGAATATCAAGAAAACAGTAACAATGGTAATATCAAAGAAAATGGTGACACCAAAATGTGACATAGAAATAGAAGGGAAAATCCTTAACCAAGTGGATAATTTTAGATACCTAGGGGCATTTATAACATCAGATGGAAGATGTACAACAGAGATTAGGAGCAGAATGGGGCAGGCAAAAGCCGCATTTCAGAAAATGAAGAGTATCTTATGCAATAAGTCGCTATCACTTAATGTAAGAAAGAGAGTGCTGAAATGCTATGTAGAACCAGTTTTGCTGTATGGCAGTGAATCTTGGAATGTAAATGAACACATTAAGAAGAAATTAGAAGCAACAGAGATGTGGTTCCTGAGACGAATGTTGCGAATTCCTTGGACCGCCAGAGTAACTAACGACGACTGCCTGAAACAGGCTAATGAAACTAGAATATTATATACAACAATAAGACAGAGACAAACATCTTTCTTCGGTCACGTGATGAGAAAAGAGGCATTGGAGAACATCGTAACAACTGGAAAGATCGAGGGGAAGAGAGGCAGAGGCAGACCAAGAGAAATGATGCTGGATGGATTGAGACGGTGGCATGAAGGAATATCAGCAGCAGAGTTGATCCAGAAAATCAAAGACCGAGATTTATGGAGAGCCATGAACGCCTACGCCAGCCGGCACGGCACTTGATGATGATGCGCTCACTCAGTGCTTGTGTCCATTCAGTGGTGTGTGAGTGGGAGTATGTGGGGTGGATGGGTAAGGGTATCTGTGTGGGTGTGGGTGGGAATATTTTGTGGTATCTGTGTGGGGGATATGTGTTGGTGAGGGATATGTGTGTGTGTGTGTGTGTGTGGTGCGTGGGATGGGAATATTGCGTGGTATGGGGAGTATGTGATGTGCGGGTGGGGGATTGTGTGGTGGGGGATTGGGTTAAGGCATGTGTGGGTGGAAGTTGTATGTGTGGGTGGTGGGGTGTGTGAGTGGATTGGGGAGGTATGGGTGTTTAGGGAGATGTGTGTGTGTGTGGGGGGGGGGGGGTAGGGACATGTCAGTTGGTGGGGATGTATGAGTGGGATGGTGGGGGATTGTGTGCGTGGGTGGGGAATATGGGGTTGATGGAGATCTGGCTGGGGGATGGGTGGTTTGAGGTGTGGGTGGGGAGAGGATGTGTGGGTTAGGATGTGGATGGGCATGGGTTGGTGGGGGAATGTTTGTGGCTGGCGAGTGTGTTTTGGTTGGGGGGTCAGGTGAGGGCAGTGTGTGTGGGTGGGGGATGTGCTCGAGTGGGATGGGTCGGTTGGTGGGGTATGTATGTGTCCCTTGGTGTGCGTGTGTGTGGGTAGGTGAGGGTGTGCATGTGGGTGGGATAATGTATGGATAGGTGGGAGATGGGCCTCATAACATGGTAATTAGCCTTGTTTATGTTTTACAACATTCATTTCACAATGTTCATTTTTCTTCCTATGTAAATGTATAATGCTCTTGATGAACGAAAGACGAGTGATTGGAAGGGCCGAATGTAAGACGGGCCTGCGCGCCAAATTTGTGACCCTAATAAAGTTGATTTGATTTGATTTGATTTGTCCTCCCCATCTTCTCCATTTCCACTATAGGGGTTGATCTCATCCCTCCTGGGGTGACTCCAAGTGCTTGATTTTGCACTTTGTCCAGCTCTTGTAGTGTGGTTTTTTATGCCGAACACCACGCAGTTGACCCGTATTCCAGGTGTGGTCGTATGCTCTGTTGATAAACTTTGCTAAGTATTTTCCCACTGGTTCCCCATGTGGTTCCACTTAGCTTTCTCAGGATGGCTATTTTCCTTCTGGCTTTTCTACTGCTTTGTTGATGTGCTTTCTCCATGTCAGCCTGCCATCAAATGTTACTCCAAGGTATAGTTAGATAGTTAGTCTTTCCTTTTGAGCCTAAGGCGGCGCATAGAGCAGAAGTCCTGTCTCTCCATGCTTGGCGGTTCGCTGCTACCTGTTGTAGATCTTGGATATTTACTTGGCCATTGAATGAGCCTTCTCTAATGATGGTTCTACGCAGGGTCTCTCTACTCCAAGGTATGTTGGTTCTTTATCTTCTCTTAGGGGTGTTCCATTTATCTGGATGGTCCCTGCATTTTGTTTTGGAGAGAGGGTAAATAGGGTGGTGCTGCACTTGTCAGTGTTTATGCTGACACACCATCTATTTGCCCTTGCAACAAATATATCTACAGCTCTTTGTAGTAATCTGGTGGCCACTGATGCATGTTCATTTGTGCTCCATAGAACCAGGTCATCGGCGTACATTGCGGCTTTAATTCCATGTGGTAGATTAGCAACGAGATCATTGATGAAGATTAGAAATAGTGTGGGGGACAAGACTCCGCCCAGGGGAACACCGTGACGCAGTAGTACTTTCTTGCTCTTTAGTCCGTCTATCTGTACTCGGGCTCTTCTGTTGTGCAAGTATGCTTTCACCCATTTGTACATTCTTCCATTGACTTTGCAGTTTCTCAGTTTATTCATCAGACCTTCTGTCCAGACTTGTCAAAGGCTTTCTTCAAATCTATCCATGCCGCAAACACCAGCTTCTTCTCTTGGAATGCATCCTCAATTTCTTGAGAGAGGTAGGTTGTCTGATCTTTCGTAGAGTAGCACTGCCTAAAGCCAGCCTGCTGTGGCACAAGGATGTTTTTACTTTCAATGTACCACTGCAGTCTGTGATTGATGATGCGCTCCAGTGTTTTGCAGAGACAGCTGGTGAGGCTAATTGGTCTGTAGCTAGAGGCAATGGAACTATCTTTCCCTGATTTTAGGAGGGGTATCATGATTGCTTCTCTGCAGGCTTGTGGAACACTGCCTAAGGTCCAACTGTTATTGAAGATCTGAAACAGATTTGCTTTGGCCTCTGTTCCTAGGTTCCCGATCGTTTCATTGGCGATACCATCAGCTCCTGGTGACTTTCTCATTTTCAGTTTTGATATGGCTAGCTCCAGTTCGCTGATTGTGATGGGTGCCTCCAGAACCTCATGTACTATTTCCTTCTGTCATGTATGTTGCCGTTTCTCTCGAATCTCTTGTTGTTTCTCTGGACTAATTTTGATATTGTTATCTTGTGCGAATGAGTCCGCAAAATGGTCAGCTGCTTGCTTTCTTGTTAAGATTTTTCCATCTTTATGTAGCGCAATTTTTGAGTTTCTCCCTGTGCCCTCGTCATTAAGCTGTTTTATTAGCTTCCACAATTTCCTTGTGTCTCTTTCAAAGTTCAGAGACTCTGTTTTCTCCTGCCAGCTTTTCCGTCTAGCCTGCAGCTAGGCCCTTTGAAATTTGGCTTTTGCATGCTGGAATTTATTGTGGTGCTCTTGGCTGGGTGTGGCCTCTGCTTGCTTTCTACACACTTCCACATCATTATGCAACTGTTCCAGTTCACTACTCCAGTAGGTTTTATATTGTTTACGGGCTCCTCTTGGTACTGTTTCTCGCGCTGCCTGTAGCATGCATTTCCCAAACTCTTCAACTACTTTATTTATGTCTTTCTCAGTGTTCAGGTTTCTAACCAGTATGCCGGTGCGATGCTTGTACATTGCCCAGTCTGCTTTCTTGTAGTTCCACCTCGAGAGGGTGCATACAGGACTTCGCTCATTTACAAGCTCATTTTCTACAGTTAGAAATACTGGTCGATGGTCACTGCCACCTAGTTGTTTCCCAACAATTCGTGTAATGTTCCACTGGAGGTCTGGTGAATGAAAAGCCAGGTCAGGTGTAGTTGTAGAGTGCCATGATCTCGAGTCGAAAGTATGTGGGTCAGACGGCTTGTTAACCAAGATGAATCTATTCTCATCCTGTCAGTCTTCCAGTCTCTCTCCTCTCTGGTCTATGTGATCATAGCCCCAACTCTGCGCGTGGCTGTTGAAATCGCCGCACACAATCATTTTTTCTGTTAATGGTAGTGTGTCCAGTGCCTGTGGGCGGTCACTTGGACAGTAGTAATTGATCAGATGTAGGTCTGTATAGCCTGTTTTAAGTTTAAGTGTCTAATACTCAGCTCCTTCCATATAGACTTCGATTTGGGAAGCAGTGATGTTATTTTTTACAAGGGTAAGTATCCCACCTTTTCGCCTGTTCTTTCGGTCAAATCGGTAACACTGGTAGCCTCTGATTTTGAAGGCTATATTTTCGTTGAGGTGAGTTTCTTGCAAGCAACATATGCTTACTTTTTCTTTGTCCAGGATGTTTTCTAATTCTACTTTTGTGTTGCTGACTCTCTCTGCATTCCAGCGCATTATTTTAAGTCTTTGTTTAGTATGGCCAGCTGTTCTATTCTTATGTCCCCTGGCTCCACAGGACATCTGAGAAGGACCTCCAGTAGTTGGGGTTGGACCCTTTCGAGACATAGGGCCCGGCACTGCACGGCGTCCAAAGCAGGGCGAGCACCATAACTTTTAACAGTAGTCGACATATTCCATTTTGCGTAATTGCGTGGCATCCTGATTTATGTGGTGCGCCTCCTGGCTGGTTGCCTCCGTCTTCAGCACCTTTCCTTTGATAGAGCCGACTGTGGTCTCACTCGAGTTTAGATGTGAACACACGCACACACGTGTCTGCGTATGCATGTATGCGCATACACATTAAGAGCATACTGGTTATTTTCCGGCGCCAGATACTCGCCGCCGCCCCTTCTCCTGTTAGTTTAAACGGTTCCGCCACGTGAAGGCCAGGAGTTGTACTTTTGCTGCATAGGTTATGTATTCACGAGCCATTGGGGTATTTAAGCAATGTTGGGCACTCACCCCAACACTGCGCCCCGGCTACATACAGCAACATTTGGAACCATGACTCTGGTGATAGTGTGAGATGGTGAAACATGACCCTCAACACTTATCTACATGGTACATAATGATGATGATCCATTCCATGACTCTGGTGATAGTGTGAGATGGTGAAACATGACCTCCAACACTTATCTACATGGCACATGATGGTGATGATCCATGACTGGTGATAGTGTGAGATGGTGAAACATGACCTTCAACACTTGTCTACATTGCACATGATGGTGATGATCATGCCGTCTGCCTTTGCTTTCTATTACATTTCCAGGCGCCCATTTAGCCTGGGTCAACTGGAGGTCAAGGCCAGGTTTACAAAATATTTAAAATATAACGCAAGACGTAGGACATGCCTGAACATACTACATATCCCCAGCCTACATAAAGGCTTACATACAACAAGGTTAGCATCAACTGCAGCACAACCTCGGAACTTCCACAGGAAATCACAGGCAGCACCACCACCTATGTATTAGTGTCACAAACTATTTGAATACTGTCTCATGACAGACAAGAGGTCACCATAAAAAACATATATATAAACGTTCTAATAATATAAACATCCCTGTCCTATGATATATACCCCTGGCTTTACTGCAACTATCATAATATGAATTAGCGTTGTGTAGTTTTTTTAAATTTGATTTTTGCATATTCCCCTGTGTTTACAATGTCTTGTTGTTTAGGATTAATTTAATATGTTATGTATGAATGAAATAATGACGAGACACGGGCTGGGCAGAATGTTGCGTGTGCCTGCACGCCCAGTTTTTAACCCTTTGAAAATAATGTTTGTTCTTTCATTCTTTAGTTGTCAATAGCATCATCTTAATCTAACCAAATGATATGCTGAACATACTTCCTGGAACTCAAAATAGCATTCTGTTATACATTTTGCATTCCTACAGATTCTCTTTCTTTGGCAGCTTCACCAGATATCCTTCTCTTCAGTAAGCTGGTATTTCTTTGGTGTCCCAGACTGCTAACAAATTTGTGAAATAGTTAAGTTGAAGTGTTTATATTATCTTTGATAGTTTCTGCTGGAATATTGTCTGAACCAGCAGCTTTCCCATCCTTCAGAAAATGAATAGCTTTTCTAATTTCTTGGTTATATGGTTTCTCACAGTTGTTATTCACCTTCATTTCTTATTTGAGGCTGATCTATTTTGAAATTGATTTATTTGGTTGTTTCCGGATTTGAAATTTAAAGATTGAGCACAACCCCCTACCGGCATCGCTGACTGATCGTATTCTGGTATGAACCTATGGCCTATCGTTTGAGCTCTTCAGTAGTGCATATCCGGTTAGCTTGTTTATATAGTACCATCACGCCCAATGTTAATGAACCCAGGCATGTTACACCAGATATTCGCCATTGCTGCCTATCCTGTTAATAAAATCAATTCCTCCAGATGAAGACCAGGAGTTGGTGCCAGAGGTGATGATTGCACAAACCATATGGTATTTTTCAAGGTTGGGTGTTCACTCAAACTCTCCATCCGCGGCTGTAACACGAATTTGGAACCATTTTGTGAAGAAACTTCTAACCTGTACAGTTCGAGACGTCTACACTAGCCAGGCGATATAAATTCCTCAGGATCAAGACCCCTGCCATACACCGCTAGGAAATGACAGTTTGACAGGTTTGTGGGAGAAAAAGTCCCTGTGGGATTTTGAGATGTGTTTTTATAGAAGAATGCTGAAAATTCCTTGCAGAGTCAAAATGGACATTTCGAGGGAGGCTAAGTCACAAAGACATCTTATCACATATAAAGAAATAGGCAGTCTCATTCCTGGAATTTAATTAGTATCAGATGTGGCTCTGAATGAAAACTATTACATTCAACCGTTGAAAATCGATCCTAGTTTTGTATTAACTTCCGCCGTAATGGCTCGGTGGTGGATAAGATGGCGTCGTTTTGGTGAGTTTCATTTGATTGTCTTCACAACAACGGTCTACTCTCAGTTTGTTGATGGTCAGTTCATGACTAGAACATTATATTACTATTTTTAGATGATTAAAATAGCCGGTTACAGGAATCATTCACATTTGCTGAATCTAAGTATAATAACTATAATAATAATATAGTATACAATACTAAATACTAATTTTACTATAGTAACTATTTAAAATTGTGAAAGTTCTCCCTAGCTACGCTGTGTATACTATACACACACAGCGTAGCTAGGGAGAACTTTCACGATTTTAAATTTGAGAATTTACTAAACTAATGAGACCACAGAAGATAGGCCTTGAAAATCAAAATCTAATGGTACCTCAATGATTGATGCCTGTATGTCACTTCAAAGTGATGATATTCACATTTTTGTGAAGGTGAGACGTGTTATGATGTCTCATGCTCCTCACCCGATATTACCTCTCTTCAGTGTGTCCGATTACCTTCACCAGCGGTCTGTGCGTGCGAGATGGTCTCAAACGGTCATATGAAAACTGACTTCAAAAATATGTTCCGTGATTTTAAATGATTAAAAAATAGTACAAGTATACAAATAAATCAATATTAATCTTTAAAATTGAATTCATTTTAACTTTAGTAGTTTAAATTGCACGTTTTGAGTGTTGAAAAATGTAGTGCAATCGATATGCACGGCCGTCATGACCCATGGGTTTCCAATTCACAAAGTCATATCTTTAGCCTTTCACCCTTTTCTCTGAATATAGCGTCATGTAGAGGGTGCTGATCATCTGCACTTATTTTTAAGTATGCACCAGCTCTCCAGATCTTGATCCTATGTTCCATTGTTGGGAATTCAAGGAGGTATCTCATTGCTACACAGCTGGTGTCTCTCGTGCAGCCCAAAATGATGCGCATGGCTTCGTTTTGTACCTTTTCAAGTCTTCCAATCTGTGTAGGGTTGACAGTGAGGATGGCCAGGGCATACTCGATGCTTGAAAGCACAAGTCCTTGGAACAGAAGTATTAGGAGTCTTTGCTTGATATTGGTAGTTGCCATGACTCTCATTGCTGACAAACCTTTTCAAGCTTTCGTTATGACATATTCGATGTGATCTCTGAAGGACAGGCTACGATCAAGCCTCATGCCAAGATATGTCATTGTCTTGGTTCTACTCAACATGCTCCCATCCATTCTTACTGCCGGCAGGTCTGTGTTCACAATATGGTTGTTTAGGGAGAACCATGTAACCAATGCCTTTGCCGGGTTGACAAGGGCACCGTCATCAGAACACCATGAGAAAATTCGATCTAGTTCGCTCTGCATATCATTAGTGACCGCCTGTCTATCTCAACCCTGTCGATACATGAGAATGTCGTCAACGAATGATAGAGTCCTACCCCTCCCATCCAACTGTTGTTCAGTGATCGGCACCGTATAAGCGTTGAATAGTACTGGTGACAGTGGTGAGCCCTGCGGCAATCCTGGACATATCGTTATCGGCTCAGAAGACCAACTCCCGCATCTTAGCACCACCTTCCTTTGGAGCAGAACTGCAGCTATCCATCGTACAAGGTGAGGGTGCACTTTCAGTCTGATGAGGGTTTGCATCAAGTGCTCGAATGATACTCTATTGTATGCGTCCTTTAAGTTCCCAGGCATATACCCCTCCATTATTGTTCTCACCAAACTTTCGTGACGTTTCAAGTGACCAAAGTATTTCAATTTCCTTTGTTTTATCGTCTTTAATAGCCAACCTTCTTCAATATTCAGCTCTTGAAGTATGGATGCATTTGTTCTTTTCTTTACCCAAGATATTCTTAGAACTCGTCTATAACATTTATATTCAAAGGCATTTATGCGCTGTTCATCTTGTCTAGTAAGTGCCCAGGTGTGAGATACTTTTATAGTACATATGAATGTTGTGTCTAGGGGGTTAGAGTGCCCAGATTCAAGATATAAGAAAAGTGTTCGAGTCCTCTTCCTTTAAGGTATTCTCCAGGAAAACTAGGCTAAGGCTCTATTTTTCATAAGGATGTATAACAGTGGCAGGTTAAGGCGAAGCAATTCCAGATGAACAAGTAACAAACGTTACTCTAAGGCCGTATCTTCTTTAGATCACTTTAATTGGAGTTACATCGATGCAGGTACAAGCATACATTGAAACAAACCATAAATATCAGTCCAGATGTTACCCAGCTAATCGTGCGTCCTTCTCAGATGATGGGTAATTCACAACTACCTTTGTTCCTACGATGCTCATCATAGGACGACAAGCCCTAGCTACCCCTTAGCGATGTGCTCAACCGTGGCCCTACTTATCTTCCCACTGCACACCACCTTAAATT
Organism: Cepaea hortensis; assembly: GCA_963921405.1. Lineage (NCBI taxonomy): Eukaryota > Metazoa > Mollusca > Gastropoda > Stylommatophora > Helicidae > Cepaea > Cepaea hortensis. The sequence continues at coordinate 521,163,907 of OY992876.1, forward strand.
TCCCTCTTCTAAGATACTCTATCCGAATTATGGGGCCATGTGCGTTCGACCTCTCACATTAACTCTCACGTCTTTAAATAAACAATGACATAGATCACTACACAAACATCATGGGGGGGGGGGGGGGGCTGAGTGGTCTTGAGGTATGGTGTCCGCCTTGAGTGCTGGGTAGTGAGATCGTGCGCACGTAAAAAAAATCCCTTGGCAGTTGGAAATCGAAAAAGAGTAGCCTAACAGCGCTGCCCGGACAAAATGTGGAGTTAAAAATCTACCCAAAGTATTTAAGGAGTACTTATGGGTTACACCCGTGTGCTGTGCTGTGATGGTGATCCGTCGAATAAACTAAACTAAACTAACATCACTTTGTAACGACCTTCACAAGACAGAACAACTCCTGGTTCTAATTATAGCTTTTAATTTGGGATTAACAGTGGGTTATGGGAACTCTAAAATCTGCCTTACTACCTTTTACAAAAACATGATAACAAAATAAACCATCATCAGTGAAGTACACTCTTTGATTGAACCGACCCAACAACCAATCTAGTCCACCATCTCACCCTGAAATAAATCAGTACCAAAATCTGGGATGGCTTTACCTGCAGAATAAACACCTATAGTGAATACAGTAATTTATGTTCATCACATCAAATATAGTACATGTACACTACTTCACTAACTAAAAAATTAGTCCATTAAACTGGAATAGGTTGTTGATTGGATGTCTTTCTCCTAACTACTCCTGTGATATGTCGATCCTGTAAATCCGGAAAAAGGTACTAACATCCCACACTGGGCTTGATAAACAATCTGTACCTAAGCTCCATGATATTAAAAGATATTGGAACAGCTAAAGCATACCAGAGTCATTTTGAATCTGAAGCTTGAACTTCGTCATCCAAGCTAAGTGCATCTTGTGGGAGTGCATCATCAGTGAAGATGAGGACATGATTCTATAGGGTAAGTCACATCAATTTTTTATGTTGCATATCCCTTACAGGATGTTGTAGTCAACATTAGCATTTTTCAGCTGCTGTTGATGTACTAGGCAAGATTACGCTCAGTTGTTTGCCACTGCTTTCTGAGCGATCGGCTCACATACTCCCGTAAGTTACCAGCGCGGCTCGAACCGCTGCAGGTTCGGGCGCAGCTGCGTTACTCACAAGAATATACGGGTTTACTGTGAAAGCCGTAAACTCTTTCGCCAGGGAAACTGGCAGTCACATCAATACATTGTAATTTCTTACTTTCTTAATCTGGATATTTTTCCTAGATACTTTCCAACGAAATCTAGATAGTTATGGATGTTGTTTATGCCGGTTTTAGATTTTTTTTGGTCAAAATAAAGTGGCAACCCTGATAGTGGCACTTTAGTGTAGAAGATGGCGTCTTTTTGCTGAGTGTTATGTGATTATCTTCACAACAACTGTCTGCTCTCAGTTTGTGGATGGTCACTTCATTACTAGAACATTCTATACTATAGTTAGTATTACTGTTTTTAGATGATTAAAACGGCTGGTTACATGATTCATTAATGTTTGTTGAATCTAAGTATTATAAAATTAAAACTGTATGCTGCTTGCTTGCTTGTCTTGTGTTCGCTGGCTGTGAACTTCAGCGCGAAGTCCTGTATGAAGTGTATGTTGGATGGTGACATCCTGTTGTCCAACATCAGTGTAATGTAGCAATTTTGGTCAATATTTAAAAATTGGGTTTTTACTTATGAAATCATACCAGTTTGATAGAACTTGACAAGACGAATCCAAGGTATCTCAACGAAGAGTGTTCGTTAATTCTAAGCGGAGTTATGAATTATATGGTGACGTAATTTAATACCAGGAAGTGCTATGATAAACTAAGAGATAAGTAAGATTTTATCATGGCCCTAAAATTGGAAGCTGAGAAATTCTGCCTTCTATTACCGTGGCTTGTTTATTAGTAAACGGACAACGTTGTGCCATATATCATTGCGTCCGGGGCGGCAAGACCTAACTTGACGTATGTTTTATTTTTCGATAGGATGTGCCGTGACCTAATTAACAATTTAAAATGGCCACCAATTGTTTATTATTTACCTTCTATTACCGTGGCTTGTTTATTTTTAAATGGACAACGTTGTGCCATATATCATTGTGTCGGGGGGGGGGGGGGGGGGGGGCGCAAGGCCTAATTTGACGTATTTTTAATTTTTTGATAAGATGTGCCGTGACCTAATTAACAATTTAAAATGGCTTCACAGCTTCTCTACCTCCAAACAAAATTAAAATGTACTTACATTTTCTTGATCTGGCTGTTTGCTGCTACCTGTTGCAGGTCTTGGATGTTTACTTGGCCTGTCAATGAATCTTCTCTGATGATGGTTCTACTCAGGGTCTCCCTTGAACTGAAAAATATAAATCATAAAATAACCTAGAAATAGATATATACATATAGCACAATGCACAAGAATATAAAAAAATAAAATAAAAAATAACACAAAGTAATCCAGCTTTACAGAAAAAAATTATGAAACAAACAGTACGTTGCTGCGACTAGCCTTCATCTACAAACAAATACATACACAAAACACAACATATAACCATGGAGAAGACTACAGTGACTACATTAAAGCATAAGAATGGAATGAGAAGGATAGGAAGCTGAAAAAAATGGGAGCAATGAAGAGAAAATGAAAATTGGAAAGCAAGTATTTTGCTTATCCTTAGAATTGTGTTATTGGGGTTGTATAAGATAAGACCACTGGTAATCCACAAAATATGGGTTGGCACAGCAAGATTATTATACTATGTGGCACTGACGTGTAACACTCAGGTTTTCTCTTGCACGGATGATGGATATACTATGGTTGTGTCAACCACAGCTTCTCTCGTTGCTGCTTATTGCAAGAGATAAAGAACAGATAGGTGTGAATGAGAGACAGCACGGATGATTGATATACTGCGGTTGTGTCAATCACAGCTTCTCTCGTTGCTGCTCATTGAAAGAGATAAAGAACAGATAGGTGTGAATGAGAGACAGCACGGATGATTGATATACTGCGGTTGTGTCAACCACAGTTTCTCTCGTTGCTTCTCAATATGACTGGCTATGCTGCTATACTAAAAAAAATTGTTCCTAACAAAGAACGAATAGGGGGATGTTGCGACTCTGCACATTTATGTAAAATTGAACGGGGAACTCAAAAATGCAATAAAAATTTAAGTTTTCTTTAATCTACAAGGAGTTATAAGTCAAATTACCTTACTATTCGTGAATATAATCCCAAAACTGCAATAGAAAATAGTTTCTGGGCATCAAAACTTTGGCGCTCAGCGGAAGGACCAGTACTTAAAATATCAGAATAGCTTTCCCTTTCATCATACCACTTTGCATTCGTTTAATTGACATTTAGATGGACATGGTCACAAACCGGAAGTGATCGTTGGACGCAACAAAAAGTTCGCGAAATAAAGAAAAACCAAACCGGAAACAGCAGGGAAAGTTTGATAATTCTGACATTGCTAATGTGATATCACACAGGACCTGAGGTTTGCGTGAGTCTCCGTTGTCCCATGTCTGGCTTATTGGTGTGCAGACTGGTGGTTCCCAGGCATTCAGGCAGACACTCTCTGACTTCAGAGGAATCAACAATCCTACTGACTTTAGCCAGGACCCCAAAGGGACCTGTTGCCCAGGACGCTTGGTGAGGACGCGTCAATAGGTCTTGGCCAGTATAGAACCCAGCCCTGGTGCCTTGGAAACACCTCTGCGTCCCAACTATTAGCGAGTTCCATCATGCTGCGACCGGAAATGAAAAACGAAATCATGTGCGGAATCATACAGCCATGATTCACCGCATCTCCCAGTTCACGCTAGTTCAGACCATGCATTCTTTTGACGTCATTCATTCATTCAAATCTCACGTGACAATAACACACTTCACCCTAGGTTTTCCAGGAATCTTCTTCGTCTTCATCAGCATTAAGAGCCATTGAGGTTCTTTGCTGCAGATACAAGCCGTCTCTATTCGCCTCTCTGGTTGACCTTCTCCTGCCAGTCGTTGATTCCAAGTGCTTGTAGGTCTGTATATATATTATCTCTCCACCATCTTCTTGGTCTACCTCGGGGTCTACGGTCATTTATTTTCTGAGTGTAAGCGAGTTTTGTTTCCCTATTATCTTCCATTCTTTCTATATGGCCCAGCCATTGTAGTCTATTAGCCTTCATGATACCAGTAATTAGCGGGGACTTAAACAGATATAAATGTCTTTGTTACTTCTTCTTTTCCACTCTCCACTTTGTGTATCCCTAATGGGTCCAAAGATGCATCTTAAGACTTTCTTCTCAAAGGTTTGTAATGAGGCTTCGTCTCCTTTCATTGTACTCCAGGTTTCAGAGCCATACAGCACAAATGGTCTGATCAGTGTTTTGTATATTGTGATTTTGGTGTTACGAGATAACGCATTTGATTTTAGTAGATATTGTAGTGCAAAGTATATCTTATTTCCAGAATTGATTCTAGTTTGTATTTCTTCCCTTATGATGTTGGAGCAGTTGAAGATTGCACCCAGGTATTTGTATGTTTCCGTTCTTTTAATGGTCATATTATCTATTTGTATGTGGCCAGAGTTTCTAGCCATTCCGTCTCTTGAAATTACCATATATTCTGTCTTATCTTGGTTGATAACCAGCCCCATCTGTTGGGCTTTTCCCTTTAAGTGAGTCAATATTTCCAATGTCTTTTGTTCACTTTGCCCTATAATATCTATACCATCTGCATGACCAAGCAGCTTGGATGTTCCTCCAATATCACATTCCTCCTTTACCTTCCTTACAACTTTCTCTAGAGCCAGATTGAAGAGTGGCGGCGATAGTGCATCACCCTGTTTCAAGCCAGATGTTATTTGGAAAGGGTCTGATTTCCTGCCTTTATATGTTACTATATTATAAGTATTTTCCATGCATAGTCTGGTCATGTTGATTAATTTCCTTGGTATTCCAAATTCCCGCATAACATTCCATAGACTATTCCTATGGACACTATCATAAGCCTTTTTAAAATCCACAAAAATGTTATGGAGATCTCTTTTATATTCCCAATTTTTTCAATTTGTGGTTCACACGTTAGAACCTCTTCCTTTGGGAAGGTGTTACTTGGAGCTTCACAATTTAGTAATTCAACAAAGTATTCTTTCCATGTGTTGCACATTTCCTCATTGGTATTTATCATATTCCCATTTTTGTCTTTTAACCCTTTACAGGTCACAGCGGCCAATTCCGGGCGATGCCATAAAACAATCGTAACGGCCGATTCCGGCTGATACTATTATGCATTGTAAAAACGCGATCTCTCGGCTTTCCGACAGTTCCGATGGCTACTTTCGCTTTCGCTGACAGCTTGACAACGTGGCCGCCATTTGTAAACGCGATAGTATGAATTTGAACGGACTTTTACGGACAATTTTTGATAGTTTTTGGGATTTTTACGCTGTTTTTCAAAATTGATTTCGGCGATTCTTCAAGTGATAGCCGAGATTTTGCTAGGTTCAATTTAAGTGACATTAAAGGGCACGAAGTTGACTATTAATCAGAGCTATATATCAGTGCAAAGCGTTACTTTGCATTAGCAGTCTGAGACGGACTTTAAAGAAAGTGATTATGATTCTGAAAATGTGTTTGTAAATTGCCGTATAGATGACAGAAAATCACAAACAACATGCCGTATTTTGTAAATATTTGTGTTCATATATGGATTACCGACAACAATCACGTGAGTAACATATTCTGAATGCTTTTCCCTTCATTGTGTTGTTTATGTAACTAAAATTGGTTGACTAACACCTTATTTGTGATGTTTTTACTAACGCGACCTGAAATTTTACCGAACCTGAAAAAATCTTGCCCGTTCAGGGCTAGAAAACGGACAAGCGTCTGCCCTGTAAAGGGTTAAACCATATGTGTTGTGTTGGTGCCCTTGTTTAATTGACTTTAGTTCTTTAAAAAACTTTCTGGATTCGTTTTTCTGGTGATTAGTTTCCATATCTTTGATTATATTACTCATATATTCTCGCTTCTGCTGTCGAACTATTTTTGTAGCCTCTTTACAATCATTTCTATATTGCTCTTCCTTTTGGGTGTTGTTGATGTCATTTAGCCATAGCTGTCTGGCATTCTTGTTCCTAATGACTGCTTCTTCACATTTTGGATTGAATCATCTGTTCTTTCTCTGCATGGTTAACACACCGAGACATTCTTCTGCGGTAGATTGAATTGTATTCTTGATGTTCAACCAAGTTTGGTCAACGCTCATTTCCAGGAATGGTTTGCCTAATATTCCGGGCACAGCGATTGGTTGAAATCATCGTAACCTTTTATATAAATAAGAATATATTTCATACTTACCGTAATTAATTGTTTTTTTGGTGTTGTCGATAGAACTACATCAATTATATATGTATTTTTGAATTCTGCATACAATTTTAAATATATCTGGAAAGTTTTATCGCTGTAATTGCTTCTGTTGTGTATGAAAAACAACATTTTCTGCGAAGCGTGTCTTTGTGAATGGGGAAACGCAAGGCCATGTGCCATGGTGACTGCGCATGCACATACCGATTGGCATGGCATGTACACTTTCACTTTTCAACACTCAAAACGTGCAATTTGACCTACTAAAGTTAAAGAGAACACAAGTTTAAAGATTATTAATAATTTATTTGTATACTTGTACTATATTTTTAATCAATTAACATGACGGAACATATTTTTGAAGTCAGTTTTCATAATCCGCCTATGAACCGTTTGGTTGAGGCAACCTCGCACGCAGAGAAAAATGGAAGGCACGCTGAACCATAATTAATTTTTTTCTGGCACTTTCAGTAGAAAATCATCAATTGTAGATGGATCTTCAAATTCTGCATCAAATTTTTCAGAAAGTTGGAAAGCTTCATCGCTGTACTTGCTTTAATTGTGGTTGAAAAACAGGCGAAGATTTTACGATCATGAAACCCAAAATGGTGGCTTGACTACATAAAAATCTTTGTGGAACAATCATTGTGTCCTTACTAGAGAGTAGTAAGCTTTCCGTCTGTCACGTGGGAGATAGGCATTCTGTTCCCGGCTAGGCTTTTTTTTTTTTTTCACAAAATTATTAGGTGATATAATAGAAACTATTAAACATTACGAACTAAAATATTATATAGAACTAAGAAACTGGAAGTTTGTGAATAAAGTGTGCTCTATGGATCTGTGCGAGCTGCCGACTGCCGGGGAGCGCATCCCACAGAGGCAGCGGAATGATCGTGTATCGGAATCGATGAATCCAATAGATCTCTCTCTCTTCTTCAGCGTTCCGAGCCAAATCCAATAGATGTCTTTGTTTAATGTGAATTTTAATTGTCATATAAAATATTGCCCCTGAATCAGCATAGTTTCATCGCTAAACTTGCTTGAATTGTGGTTGAAAAACAGATTTTCTGCGAAGATGTGACTTTGTGAATTGAAAACCCACAGGTCATGACGGCCGCCGCATATCGATTGCGCTACACTTTGTTACACTCAAAACGTGCAACTTGAACTGCTAAAGTTAAAGTGAACACAATGTTAAAGATTAATAATAATTTATTTGTAATCATTTAACATGACGGAACATATTTTTAAAGTCAGTTTTCATATGACTGTTTGAGACCATCTTGCATGCACACACACACACACTTGCTGGAGGAGGTAATGGACACACTAGAGAGTTCTAATAATGGGTGAATAGCATGAGAAATCGCAACTCGTCTCACCTTCTCAAAAATGTGAATATCTTCACTTATAAGTGACATACAGGCATCATTGAGGTACCATTAGATTTTGAATTTCAAGGCCTATCTTCTTTGGCGGTCTCATTAGTAAATACTGAAATTTAAAATTGTGATAGGGCTACCTACAAGTATAATCATTGTCATTGGCACCTTGCCGTCTTGACAGACGATAGTTTGTGTTTCTTCTTCTTCTTCTTCGGCGTTCATCTGGAGTTTTTTTCCGAATGTGATTGCGTTGTGCCTGTTTACAGCAGAGCTGCGTTCTTGCGCCGTTAGGCCGACACATCCGACTTCTGCAGGCATTTGTTGACCGGGTTAACCTTCCCGGGGGTTTCTTAGGACGTTAGACTCTCACTGTTGTGGTGTTATCTCCCATCCCAGCTGGCCCATATAGAACAGCCAAAGGCATCCTGGTCAGCCCTCAAGGGAAGGCAGGAGCAGACCATGGGCATTTCCCGCCATCCAAGGAGGCTTCCATAATTGCAGAGCCATCACACAGTGCTCTGGTACTGGGCTCACCCAAGGAATCGTCACGTCCTGCACTTGGCTGCTTAGCCTCACTTCCGTATATTGGACCTTCCGTTCACCATAGGCTGTTCTTCCAGAAGCCAGAAGAATGCAGTTTGCAGATGACCTCCACATAGTGAGCTTTTGATTCGGACTTTCCACGTAATGGATTTGCTATCCGAGCAATATTCCATTTTGTGCCACTAGGACTTTTTTCCACCTTTTTAGGAAGCCCACACAGTGAGCTTTTGATTCGGACTTTCCACTTAATGGATTTGCTATCCAAGCAATATTCCATTTCATGCCCCTGGGAGGCTTGTGTAACCGGCATGCCTGTGGTATGAAGTGTGGCAGTCTAAATACATCTTCATTCACCTTTAGATGTCAACCTGAATACAGTTAAAGTAAGCTGTAGTCAACTTGAGCTTGTTGATATCTCCATAGAGCTTGGCCTCGAATGAAGCAGGTGTGGGCCAAAATATCTTTCTCTGTTCTGCATATATTGGGCACTCTTGCAGCAAATGCTTAGCTGTCATTTTACCAGTTCCACAATTACATCTCCTATCTTTAGTTTATTGAACAAGTGGTATTTCAGCCTGTTATGTCCTGTGCGGAGTCTGAAGATTGCTACTTGTTCTCTATGGTCGAGTTTGTAATATGCATCATCCTTCTGGTGGCCTGGATGCTCTGACTCCCATTTGGCTCTATAGGTGCTTTTTATAAACCTCTTTGCCTCATTATAGGTTATGTCTATGTCAGGCTGTGGTAGTTGTCCACCCTATTTTGCTAGTCTGTCAGCCTCTTCATTTCCAGGCATACTGCAATGTGATGGGATCCACTGTATTACAACTTTTTTGGATATCTGGCATAGACCATGGAGTGCTGCTCTTAGGTCATCTAGTTCTGTGCTGTCTTTGCTCTTTAGTATTGAGACAGCTGACTTTGCATCTGTGAAGATAGCTATTTGCTTCTTTATTTTTCTTCTTTCGGTTTCATTCTGAGTGTTCTTTTTCTCAATACCAGGAATGTTTTCTATCATCTCAGGCAGTTGCTGCTGTCTCCAAGCTGGGAAGTTGTGTGCATTGTAAATGGGTTTGACTATTGATATGTTAAGTATGGGATCTGCCCTAATCTTTCGTTTGGCAGTTTCTACAAAGTTGCTACGCTTCAGTCTTCCCTTCTATCCTGCATTGGTTGTAAACAAGTGATCTTTTCTAGTTCATTAATAGGCGTTGTCTTCAGGCTTCCAGTTATGATTCGCATTCCTTGATTTTGGACTCACTCGTCCAGTATATAACTTCTTGAAAACTTTCTCATCTGCTTCCCACGTTGTACCGGCAAGCTTTTTCATGATTGCCATTCTTTGCCTTGCTCTTGTTCAATTTTTCTCAACCTGTGTCTTCCATGTCAGGCGACGATCAAAGGTGACTCCTAGATAGTTTGGATTTTCTTCATGGCGCAATATTTTTCCATTCAATACCAGCTTAGGTAGCTGAGTTTTATTTGAGAGGGAGAACACTGTGCATGTTGTTTTCTCCTCACTTATCTTCACTAGCCATGATTTTGACCAGTCCTCTAGCTTGCTGTATTCTGCTGTTAGCTGTACTAATATATTCTTCAGATGTCCATATGGCTAGGTCATCTGCTAAGGAGGATGTGTGTACTCTAGCTGGAAAATTTTCCGTGATGTCATTTATATATGCTAGGAATAATGTTGGTGAAAGAACTCCTCCTTAGGGGACACCTTGCTCCAACAGCATCATTTTGCTGGTTTGTCCTTGTACTTTTGTCCTGGCAGTTCTGTTCTCAAGGTAGTGGCTGATCCATTTATACATTTTCCCACAAACATGCATTTTTTGTAGTTTTACTTTCAGTCCTTCCTCCCATACTTTATCAAATGCTTTTTCTAAATCTATCCAGACTGCTAGTGTGTGCTTTTTCTCTTGGAAGGCATCCTCTATTTCCTGAGCTATATAGGATATTTGATCTTCAGTGGATCTGTACTTTCTGAATCCTGCTTGGTGTGGTGTTAAGAGTTTGTTTTCTTCCAGATGCCATGTTAGCCTGCCATTGATAATACATTCCATTAATTTTCCTACATAGCTAAGTAGACTGATAGGTCGATAGCCATTTGGTTCTTCCAGGTCTTTTCCTTTCTTTGGGACTGGTATTAGTATAGCTTCCTTCCATGCCTGTGGGACTATTCCTCTCTTCCAGCTGTGATTTAGAACTGCTAGTAGTTTCTTTTTTGCCTTGGTGCCTAGTCCTATTAGCATTTCATTTGTGATTCCATCCTTTCCTGGTGATTTCTTCTTTTTTAGGGTATTCATTGCCTGTTCCATTTCTTCCATTGTTAGATTTGCCATCATATATTCTGCTGCTGTCTCTGTATTTCTATGGTGTATCTGTTTGTCTTTGATTGTTTTCTTCTGTTCGGTTGTAATATCAGTGTGGTTTGCACTTGCATAGTGTTCCATTAGTGCATTTGCAGCCTTTTTTCCTGTAAGCAAGGCATTTCCTTGTTTAATTGTTATTTGTTTGTTTCTAGGTCCTTCATTGTTCATGGCTTTCACTGTTTCCATAGTTTGTTTCCATCCCTATCAAAATTCAGGTTTTCTGTTATTTCCCTCCAACAATCTCTTGTTTGATTTACTGTTTTTTTATATTTTGCTGAGATGGCTTTGAGAGAGATGTTCGCTTCAATTGTTTGTTCTTTCTCTGCTGTCTTCCTGGCATCTTCTACTTTGTCCTCCAAAATTTGTAGTTCTTCAGTCCAGTATGGTTTGTAATTTTTCCTCACTCCTCTAGGAATGGACTCAGTGGCTGCCTGTATTATTGCTCTGTTTAGACTTTCCACCATTTGCTTCATGTTGCCATATCGTGTATTTATGTTTTCACAATATTTGTTTGGTAGTATGGCAAATCTGTCCCAATCTGCTTGTTTGTAATTCCAGCGGGGCAGAGGCTTTTGCTCCTGTGGAACATACTCCATATTCATTACAAGCTTGATTGGTCTGTGGTCACTACCTGCTAATTGGTCAAGCACATGGCGATCGATTTTGTGGAGGATGTCTCCTGTGCAGAAAGCTAAGTCTGGAGTAGAAGTGGTAAGCCATCTTCTGGAGTAGAAGCTCGGTGTGTCATCCGCTTTGTTGAGTAGATGGAGATTTGCATCTATTTCCCAGTCCTCCACTTCATCTCCTCTTTTGTCAGTATCTGGGTATCCCCATCTTTCTGAACGGCTATTAAAGTCTCCGACAATAATGCAGTTTGTGTCAGTTATTTTCATGTTTGAGAGTGCGAGGTCCTTATCTACTGGGCTATACAGATTGTAAATTCTTATGTTCATGTCCTTTATCATTATATCAACACCTATAATTTCCGTTTGATTGTTGAAATCACAGATACTTCGCTGCAAGGTATTGTATTTCGTGTAAGTATTAGAACTCCTCCTTTGTGTCCTTCACGGTCAAAACGTGTGGCCTGATATCCTCTGACTTAGAATTTGCGATTGGCGTTGAGGTGTGTTTCTTGAATGCATGCCACATCTATTCTCTCTTCATGAAGACGCTTGGTATTTGGTCAATAGCTCTTAACCTACTCCTCTGTGCCTTGACTCCACAGCACAGGGGAAGATGACCACCAGTAGTCATGGGTGGACCCCCTCGAGGCAGGGGGCCCGGCACTATCACCGCCTGATGGGACTTCGCGGGATTAGCACCATAACGATTAATTTTGATGTGTGACATCATGAATTAAATTACATTGCACTGCTTTTACCCTTGTGCGAGGAAATGCAAGCTTAAGACAAAAAGTCATGGCAGGGCAGACCAGGCCCTAAGCCTTGGTTGGCAGCTGGTCTAGGATCGAAGCTCTGACAGGCGGACAGTTAGAGCATTGCTTTGCTGATCCGGCAGCTTCTGCAGCTTGTCTTGTTCCAGATGTAGGGGTGTTACCTATCCTCTGGAGTGAACTAGCAGGCCGAGAGAGGGATCATGCTGCATGGGCAACACATGATCTCTATATTTTAGCCCAGGCTTTGTGCTATGGAGAGGCAATAACTTCATCCCTGGTCTTAACTGGTCTTGGAATCAAAGCGAGAGGCAACTGTTACGATTTATAAGTCCCTGTCAACTGGCACCCACCAACCCCCTATCCATCTGCGTGTCCCCCACACACACATCCACCACCCAACCACACACATACCCACAGGCACATACATATCCCCATTCATCCACCCATCCCCCACATTCCACACACACCCCCACATACACCATCTCCCCACCCACACACACATCTCCCATACATCCCTCCACACACATCCCCCACCCACCCACACACAAATCCAGGCACACATGCATGCAAGCATCCACCCATCCATCACCCACCCACGCATCCTCCCTTCTTCACAGATCTCCCCACCCACACGCACACATCCTCCATCCACACCATAACCTACCAACACTCACCCACCCACATATCCTCCACCACACACCCCAACCACTCAGCCAAACACAAATCCCCAACCACATATCCAACACCCACACACACATATTCCCGCCAACTCACATACCCCGCACCTACCCACACACAAAAACCACACATACCCACACACCCTGCACCCACACACACACATCCCCCACCCACCCCCAACCTACACACTCACCCTTCCAAACATCCAACACCCCCCCCCCATCTCCTACCCACAATCACTCATCTCACCACACATACACTCACACACACACATCCCCACACCCACCAACACATTCCTTATCCAAAAACACACACCTCACCCACACACATCTGCCACACACACATCTTCTCACCCACACACACCCCCACACATACACTCATCTCTCACACACATCCACCCACTCACGTACTCATCCATCAACCACTCACACCCACACATTACCCACCCATCTATCAACATATGCATCTCTCATCTACCCTCCCACCCACACACACAGAAACCACCCAGCCAAACACACATCCCCCATCACATACATCCTTCATCAACCCACATATCCCACACCTCCCCCACCCCTCACACATCTCCCCTCCCACACAACACCCCACCCATAAACACATTCCCCCCCCCCCACATGCATTCCTCATACACATCCCTGCCCACACCTCTCTCACCCACATCTCCCTCCCCACCCACCCACACATCCCCCACCTACAAGCATCCTCACCACTCACACATACATCCTCCACCCACACACATCCTCCACCCACACACATTTACCCCATCCAAACTCACACACTCCCACCCACACAGACACATCCCATTCACAGACACACCCAACCCACACACATCTTCCACACACCCATTCACCCACCCAAATACACATTTCCTACCCACCAACACCCACATACTTCCAACCATCCTCCCAAATATCCCCTCACACACACACACACATACATCCCCCATCCACACATTAACCATCAAACCACACACACACACACCCCTCACATATACACACACACACACATCCTCACGTCTAGACACATACATGATGCCTCACATGATCACTGAAACTCATAAGAACAAACTCAAACACTTTACACACAGTTGAGACACTGACAATTGTCGTGAGCATTCTTGCAAAGATTGTAAGAAATGGAGACAAAATTGTACGTATATATTGTGTAGCGTAACAATTTGTGATGCAATTCAACTCTCTCTCTTTTCTCTATCTCACACACACACTCTCTCTTTCTTTCTCTCTCTCTCTCTCTCTCTCTCTCTCTCTCTCTCTCTCTCTCTCTCTCTCTCTCTCTCTCTCTCTCTTTCTCTCTCTCTCCCACTCACTAACTCTCTCACACACTTTACAGTAATGTTATATTATATATGATAAAATCAAGTGGCATACAAAATGATAATATGAAAGATGAGAATACACAAAAAATATGGAATGGTATGTTACAAGACATGCATGCGCTCATCTCTCTCTCTCTCTCTCTCTCTCTCTCTCTCCCTTACACAGGCACACACTCACACTAATTAACTCTCTCTTTCACTCATACTCCCTAACTCTTTCTCTCTCTCTCATTCGTTCACTCGCATGCACTCTCTCTTTCTCTCTCTCACTCGCAATCACTCTTTCACTGATTAAGTCACTCTCTCCATCTTTCATTCACTCTAACTCACACACACAGGCAAACACACACTCCCTCGCATACACATGAAAGCATATACACATACACACATGATAATACACACATATACCCACGCACACCTACACACATCCACATCCATACACAGGTACTTACACACACGTACACACATACTTACACACACGTACACCAATACGCACTCCCTCGCATTCACTGCACGCATGCATGCACACATACACACAAACATATGCACATACATACACGAACATACACATATATACACTCACACATACACACATGTACGCACATATAAACACACATTCTGTGATTACATTCACAGTAGCTGTTCATCTATTAGATTATGCTAACAGTAAGTGTTTATCTGTTAGATTACACTCAGTGTAGCTGTTCATGTGTTACATTACATTCACATAAATGGCTCATCAATAAATGTATGCTACTTCAGATTAATTACACATCTGGTTATTTTACCTTACATTCCTAAGAACTGTTTATTCTCTTAATGTTTCAGAAATACATCCTTGCTTCCAGAGTTGTTGATCCCTCTTCTCACAAGAACAGACATTAATAAATGGAGAATAAGATGGCATGTGGTAACATAGATGTGAAAATCAAGCTGTCAGATGAACTGTTGGAGTACCAGAGTCAGAAATCCAGCACAATGTTGGACAAGGCAGATTGTTGCATCATTCATGAAATGGCTTTGAGCAGTAACATAAAATCAGCAATGGCTGTGAACAGTAACATAGAATCAGCAATGGCTGTGAACAGTAACATAGAATCAGCAATGGCTGTGAACAGTAACATAGAAGCAGCGGTGGCTGTGAACACAGGTAAAAGACCTTACAAGTGTGATGATTGTGGCGCTTCATTCAGACAGATTGGCATTTTGAAATATCACATGGGAACACACACAGGAGAGAAACTGTACATGTGTGATGATTGTGGTGCTGATTATTCTACAGCTTTCAATCTGAAGAGCCACAAGAGAACACATACAGGAGAGAAACCTTACAAGTGTGATGATTGTGGCGCTTCATTTTCTAGAGTGGATAATATGATGTACCACATGAGAACACATACAGGAGAGAAACCTTACAAGTGTGATGATTATTGTGCTGCCTTTGGTAGACTTTATGAGCTGAAATACCACAGCAGAACACATACAGGAGAGGAACTGTACAAGTGTGATGTCTGTGGTGTTGCTTTTGCTAGACTTGACAAGCTGAAATACCACAAGAGAACACATATTGGAGAGAAACTTTACAAGTGTGATGCTTGTGCTGCTGCTTTCTCTAGACCTTTCAGTCTGAAACGCCACAAGAAAAAACATACAGGAGAGAAACCTTACAAGTGTGATGATTGTGGTGCTGTATTTTCTAGAGCTGATCATATGCTGTACCACAAGAAAAAACATACAGGAGAGAAACCTTACAAGTGTGATGATTGTTGTGCTGCTTTTGGTAGACCTTGCGAGCTGAAATACCACAAGAGGACACATACAGGAGAGAAACCGTACAAGTGTGATGATTGTGGTGTTTCTTTTACTGTACTTGGTGGTTTAACGTCCCACAAGAGAACACATACACGAGAAAAACCTTACACGGGTGATGATTGTGGTATTGCTTTTACTAGATCTGACGATCTAAAATACCATAAGAGAACACATACAGGAGAGACACCTTACAAGTGTGATGATTGTGGGGCTGCTTTTGCTAGATCTGACAAGCTGAAACTCCACAAGAGAAAACATACAGGAGAGAAACCTTACAAGTGTGATGATTGTGGGGCTGCTTTTGCTAGATCTGACAAGCTGAAACTCCACAAGAGAAAACATACAGGAGAGAAACCTTACAAGTGTGATGATTGTGGCGCGGTGTATTCAAGTTCCCATAGTCTATGGTACCACAAGAAAACACATACAGGAGAGAAACCTTACAAATGTGATGATTGTTGTGCTGTATTTTCTAATGCAGGTGCTCTAAAGTGCCACAAGAGAACACATACAGGAGAGAAATCTTACAAATGTGATGATTGTGGCACTGTATTTTCTAATGCCAGTGGTCTAAAGTGCCACAAAAGAACACATACAGGAGAGAAACCTTACAAGTGTGATGATTGTGGTGCTGCTTTTGCTAGGCCTGACCAACTGAAGTGCCACAAGAGAACACATACAGGAGAGAAACCATACTTGTGTGGTGTTTGTGGTGTTTCGTTTGCTGTAGCTAGTAGTTTAAGTATGCACAAGAGGATACATACAGGAGAGAAACCTTACAAGTGTGATGATTGTGGTGTTGCTTTTGTTAGACCTATGGAGCTAAAATACCACAAGAGAACACATACAGGAGAGAAACCTTACGTGTGTGATGATTGTGGGGCTGTATTTTCTCGATCTGATAATCTGCTGTACCATAAGAGAACACATTCAAGAGAGAAACCTTACAAGTGTGATGATTGTGGGGCTGTATTTTCTAGAACTGATTATCTGCTGTACCATAAGAGAACACATACAGGAGAGAAACCTTGCAAGTGTGATGATTGTGGAGCTGCTTTTGCCAGACCTGCCATGCTGAAACACCACAAAAGAACACATACAGAAGAGAAACGTTACAAGTGTGATGATTGTGGAGCTGCTTTTGCTAGACTTGACAAACTGAAGTGCCACATGAAAATGCATACACGACAAAAGTGATATATGTTTGGTGATTGTGTTGCATGTTTAACGCAACGATGCCATCTAAAGAACCTGAAAATAAATCACGTGAGAGGAATCTTCCCTTTGAAAGAAACTCATGAGATCTCATTCAGGAGAAAACCTTACTATTGTGGTCATTATTGTTCAGGAAAACTAAGTAAAAGGCCCTGTTTGCATGCCTGGGGACCTATCAGTCAAAAGGGTCCAGCCGATATATTTATAGACCAAACGGGGCATTCCCACGGTGACTCTGGATAACTTTATGCTGATCGCACGACCTTATGTGCCGGCGACACATCTTTCAAATGTCTGCCATGTCAAATGTTGATGGTACATGACATGTCTACCATGTTTGTAATGGGCAATCAGTGTTTGATTCTAGAGAGGGAGCATAAGAAACGGCTACCACATCCAAGGAAGGCAGCAAGTGCACACCTTACCCACTCCCCGCACGTGGAGGTAGTGACGAAAATTAACAATGCGGGACTCTGTCGAGGCCCCGTAATTTGAATGAGTAAACTTTAAATCCTTTACACTTTAAACCCTTTAAATCGATTGGAGTGCAGGCCTGGTGCCAGCAGCCATGGTAATTCCAGTTCCAATAGTGTATATTAAAGTTGTTGCAGTTAAAAAAACTCGTAGTTGTATCTCAGGTGCAGATGGGTGGTCTGGCTCGCACCAGTTCACTGCCTGTTGTTCCTGCCCTACCATCTGCCTGCTCTCTCCCGTGGGTGCTTTGTGTTGAGCATTGCCGGCATGTTTACTCTGACAAAATTAGAGCGTTCAAAGCAGGCCTTGGCTGATGGAATAATGGAATAGGATCTCGGTTCTGTTTTGTTGGTTTTCGGAACTGGAGGTAATGTTTAACAGGGACAAATGGGGGAACTCGCATTAGAGGTGAAATTCTTGGGTCGCCACAAGACGAGCTACTTCAAAAGCATTTGTTAAGAGTGTTTTTATTAATCAAGAATGAAAGTCAGAGGTGTAAAGTCGATCAGATACCATCGTAGTTCTGACCATGAATGATGCCGACTAGCCATCCCAGTTGCAAAGTGAAGCGAAATGGAATATACCTTGGCAAAGCAAATCCTTTGCACTCAAAAGTCCAAATCATTCACACGGTGCCACTACATTCTTGGTCCAGACCCTCGTTCTGTGGCTCATCTGGCTTATGATAGAAAGACATTTCAGACTTAAAGGGGAAAAGTTATGCATACCCCAAGCCACTGGATGACGAGGAACTTCTTGTATTGTAGAACAAAAACAATAAACAACCCAGGCTGTGAATTTGACATTTAACAATATAAATGGATATATAATTGAAGCCACACACAGACTCACTTGCCTGTTGGTTCACTAGTCATAGGTTCATATTTGTCCTCTCCTGTCATGTTTTTGACAACATACTGCACCTGGTCACAATGTACATAAACTAAATATTCATTCATTCCTTCATTCAGTAGCATGTCCTTTGCAGAACCTTGCTCCCATAACAGTCTTCCGGAAAACCTCTTGATCATAAGGAAGATGTCCCGTGTCTGATACACCCATCTGGAGATCATCCACCATATCCTGCACCCATTCTCTCTTTGGCCTTCCTCTTCCTCTCTTCCCAGGAATATGCCACTCCATTATTGTTCTGTCCAAACTTTTGTGACGTTTCAAGTGACCAAAATATTTAAATTTTCTTGTTTTATCGTCTTTAATAGCCAACCTTTTTCAATATTCAGCTCTTGAAGTATGATGCATTTGTTCTTTTCTTTATTCAAGATATTCTTAGAACCCGTCTATAACATTTATATACAAAGTCATTTATGCACTGTTTAGTAAGTGTCCAGGTCTCATAGGCGTATGTTGCAATGGGAAAGATGCATACTCTTAAATATCTGATTTTTGTAATTCTATCTGTCCTTCTCCACAATTTATTCAGTTTAAGAGCATTGTCATAAGCAAGAGTCACCATTCTTGGTAATCAGTGACCCAAGATATTCAAAACTTTCCACAACTTTCAATGTTTCGTCATTAACACATATTTCCGCTTCCATAGTAGTTTTATCTGTATGCATTATCTTTGTTTTTTGCTATGTTCAGATATAAGTTTTGATTTTCACTGTTCAATTGGGTTGAGGTTATTAGATTTTCTATACCATTCTGTGTTGTGGATAGCAATACTGTATCATCAGCATACCAAATCTCTGGTATGTCATGACCACCGATATTTAGGCATCATATAGCTCCCTGTTTATATCATCTCTTACATTTCTCATAATACTTGTGGCATATATGTTAATCAGATACGGGGACAGCACACATTCCTGACTGACTCCTTGCTTGATGTCAAACCATCTGATGTCTCGCCATCTATTCTAGCTGCTGCTTGTTGGTCTAGGTAGAGCATTTTTATGAGTTGTATTACGTGTGATGGAATCCCATATTCCTCATGATTTCCCAGAGTTTCTGATGTTGTACACAGTCAAATGCCTTTCAATAATCCACAAAACATGAGAATAGATTTACATTAAATTTTCTGAACTTCTCTTTTATTAAATACATGTTGAATATGTGATCTCTTGTTCCTCTTCCTTGTCTAAATCCAGCTTGAACCATGTTCATTTCTTCTTCCATTTCTTTTACGAAGTCTTCCCTTTATGATTTTTAGTAGAATTTTACTTGCATGACTGATCAGGGCAACATTTCTAAAGTTGGTGCATAATTTCAGGTTGCCCCGTTTTGGTATTGGAATGTGAAGATAGTTCTCTTCCAATCTTTTGGCCATATACTATATTTCCATATCTTTTTTTATATAATGCGTGATAGATTTATATGCTTTTTTCTCCTCCTTATTTATTTAGTTCAGCTGGTATCTCATCATATACATGTGGCATACCTTGCCCATGCAATTTCATGTAATGAGGGTTCAGGTTCTGTCTCTGCTGTCATTGGTTCATGTATCTCATTCATATCCTCGCTGTCACTCATATCATACATTCCACTGCAGTACTCCTGCCATCTTTCTAGAATTTGTCTAGATTCTGTTAAGGTATTTCCCATTTTGTCACAGATAACATTCAGTTGAGGTTGAATATTTCTTATCAATAACTTTATTTCTTTGAACATTTCATAATCTCTTTCAGTCTTGTGATACTGATCTATTCTGGTACAGCAATCTTGTATATATTGGTTTTTGTCCTTGTCTTCTTTCTTGTTTCTTGAGTTTAAAAAATTTATAATTCATCCTCCTATTATCGGATTCACTTCCTTTCTGTTTCAGTTCCCTTCGTTGTTTTATTAATTCTACCGTTACTTGATGGTTCCGTCGCCCTGCTACTGAGTGAGTGCGTGGTGGACGCTGTGAGTTTCATGTGAAATGCTTTTGAATCTGCCCGAGGTTTTTTGGAACGTGGCTGCATGTTCGGAGTGATGGCAGGTGGCTATGTCCCAGAGTTGACCAGTTTTTGCCTTTTGCAGAAATGCGTGGCTGCTGGGCTTCTGCTTGACTGCCACTGCCATCAGCGATGAACTATTTTCATGGACTATGTGGGTGAACATCTAGGAAACATTCAGATAGGAAAATGACTGCCGATTCCATCAGAGATGAACTGGGTGTTTCGTGGGGGACTATTGTGTTGACATTCTGGCGGCGGCATTATGCACAGTGTATCTGTGCGGGCTGTTGTTTGTCGAGACTCCTGTCTTTTCCACTTTTCACTTTGGGCAGTGGGGAGCATTTTGTGTGATATTCACTGGCACAGGAACGGAGCATAATGGGGACGAACCGTTGCTGTGAAGTTGGAACTGCGACTAACTAACTAATTAATTCTACCGTGTCTGATGTAATCCATGAGTCATTAGAAATATAACAACTGATTTTATTTGCATACCAATGGCATATTTTGTTTGAATATCATAGCATATTTAGCTAAAATCAATAACTGTCATGGGTCGAATGTGGGGTGTGAGGCTATGTGACTGCAGGAGTTGGCATAAGAGGGAGTTTGTAAGTCCGATGTGCATGGTTTATGAGAGTCGGGATCCACAAGTGACTCAGAATTGCCGAGTGAGTGAACTAGTGAGCTCAGGTATTCTCCCCCAGGACACGAGCCAGTATAATTCAAATGTGAGGGATTGGGACGAGTTTCTGGAGCAGTTGTCCAGCCTTTGTGTTTGATTATTATCGATGTTCCCGTGTTCTCGATGATGTTTAGTCAGTTAAAGATTATAACATGTGTGTATCTTTGGTGTACATCATAGAGCATTAAAAGAATCAGCATTTGATTTAGATAAAACAGCTTTGTAGTGTTGTGAATTGCATGGAGCAGCTTGTGTTGTCACATGTCAGTTGTATGTGTTATTTGTTGTATATTACACCCCAGTGTAGATACGTAGCCTAACTGGTGTGACCCAGGAATGGGAGAAGGGTGGAGTGAACAAGTCTCCATCCATCCATAATGTGCCATGCTGATAAGCATGGGCGGTCATGTTCTGCCATCTCACTTGATCACCAGAGTTGTGGATCAGCTCTGCATTCTTGGCCAAGCCATCCAGGTATTTACTTCTTGGTCTCTTCCCTTCGATCTTGCCAGTAGTCAGCAAGTTCTCCAATTCATTTCTTCTCATAACATGCCCAAATAATTTTGACTGTCTAATGTCTCTAATCAGTTTACGAGCTTCATTTGTTTCTTGAAGAACTTGTTCATTGGTTTTTCTGTCTGTCCATGGTATTCCTTGCATTTTCCTCACAAACCACATTTCTACAGCCATCAGATGTTTTTCACCTTGACTGCTCATTGTCCACGTTTCACAATTATTCAGAAGTACAGGTTCTATGTAGCACTTCAACACTCTGTTTCTTATTTCAATTGATATCTTTTTATTGGTCAGTATTTTTTTCCATCTTGCAAAAGGCTACCTTCGCAATGGCAATTCTTGTTCTAATGTCTTCAAGGCATCTCCCATCAGATGTTACGACTGTGCTGAGATAAATGTATCAATTCGCTTGCTTAAGATATGCCCATTTACTAGTATATCACATTGTGGTATTTCCTTCTTCCCAATGACGACCATAATCTGTGTCTTCTTAATATTCAGTTCTAACCCTAGTTCGCTGTGTGCAACAACTTTTCAGGTCCTGTTCATTGTCTGCAGTCAAGACTGTGTCATCTACATATCTAATGTTATTGATGTATTGTTCCCCCAATGTTGATTCCTTCCATATCTTCTATATTTCTGAAAATATTGTCACTGTACAGGGAAAAAAAAAGATCTGGAGACATTACACATCCCTGTCACAACCGTGCCACCCCAATTAAAAATTTATACTGAGGACATACGCCACCCCAACTAAAGATGTATACTGATAATACAATCAACCTTATCTTGACCCCACTCATTATCTTTATATTTGAATATTACTCACAATATATATTTATATATACGAAGCATTCCAAAATCAACCACCTATTCATTCATTCATTCAGTAGCGTGTCCTTTGCAGAACCTCCCTCCCATAACAACCTTCCAGAAAACCTCTCGATCATAAGCAAGATGTCCCACATCCAAAACATCCACTTGGAGATCATTTGCCACATCCTGCACCTATCTTCTCTTTGGAAATTCTCTTCCTTTCTTCCCAGGTATATTTTTATATGCATGTCCTTCACAGGGTGTAGCAGTCAACCCCAGCATTTTCGCTGTTCGTGATTCCTGGGCAAATTTTACGTTCAGTAGTTTGCCATTGCTTTCTGAACGACCGGCACCTATACCTTTTTCGAAAAAACCAGCACCGCTGTGTTTCGAACCCGGGTATACAGGCTGACAAACCGCGTTTGCAACCCCTTAGCCACGGAGACCGATCCCAGGTATATACTTCTCCTCCATTATTGTTCTCTCCAAACTTTTGTGACGTTTCAAGTGACCAAAATATTTCAGTTTTCTTTGTTTTATCGTCTTTAACAGCCAGCCTTCTACAATATTCAGCTCTTGAAGTATGGATGCATTTGTTCTTTTCTTTATTCAAGATATTCTTAGTTAGGGTGACAAGGTCGACATTAATGTTTTTTTTAAATTGTCACAGAGAAGTTAGGTTATCACAAATTCTGTTCACAGTGGGTACCAAAGCAGCTGTCTGGTGTTCACAAAGCTTTGACGTTCCTTCTACGCTATTAGGAAGAGAGTGATGCATTTCCCGACAGAATAGTGACTGGGAACGAGACATGGGTTCACTTCGTGAATGCAGAGACGAAGGAACAGTCAAAGCAGTGGATGCATACGTATGCTCTAAACAAGCAAACAAAATTCAAGCAAACATTTTCGCAACGAAATATGATGGTTACAGTGTTATGGGACCAGAAGGGCATTATGCTGACGGAATTCATGACACTAGGGGCCACAATAATGTCAGAAGTGTATTGTAAAACACTGAAGAAGCTTTGTTGGTCGATCAACAACAAAAGGTGCGGAATGCTTACAAGCGGCGTCATTGTCATGCACGACAAGTGCGGCCCCACACTGTTGCTCGCAAAAGAAAAAGGCTTTACTTGAGCAGTTAAGTGAGGCATTTTTAACCTTCCGCCTCCCCCTTTACAGCTTGGACTTGGCACCAAGCGATTGTCATCTCTTCGGTCATATGACGATCTGGCTAGCTACCCAGCGCTTGGACGCCACCGATGAGTTCATGGATGTAGTCAACAGTGGGTAAGTACCCCGGGGGCACCTTTCCTTGACGAGGGGATTCCGCTAGAATGGCTGCTATAAATGCCGAGACAGACGAAATGCTATCAAAAATCGAAAGAAAAGACAGAAGAAACTCTCCAAAAGATAATCGAACTTCTCAAGGCCGAAACACCTGAATCAGAAGATGTAAAGCCCCAGACAGAAAAAGAAGCAACATGTGAAGAATTAGAACTGGATGTAAATGGCTACCCAACTAAAGCCGCATGGGCTAGGATTCCATCTCGCTCTCCACCAAGAACGGACTTCCAAGCCGCCCACTACACACGAAATCAAAGAAGACAGAGAAGATTCGAAGACAATCCAAGGCGAGCAAAGAGTGGAACACCAGGAGAGACGACAACTGGCAAAACTCCCTGAAGGAAACAGCACCATGTCGCTATTGCCCCCTATCGTATTAATTAAAACAATTCCCCCAAATGAAGGCCAGGAGTTGGACTTCTGTTGCCAGAGATGATGAATGCACAAACCATAAAGGTATTTTTCAAGGTTGGGTGCTCAATCAAACTCTCCATCCGCGGCTGTAACATGGCTGGAACCATTTTGTGAAGAAACTTCTAACCTGTACAGTTCGAGGCGTCTGCACTAGCCAGGCGACATTCCTCAGGATCAAGACACCCCCCCCCCCCCCGCCATACACCGCAAGGAAATTACAGTTTGACTGTTTTGTGGGTGAAAAAGTCCCTGGGGGATTTTGAGATGTTCAAAACAATGTGTTCCCGTAGTGAATTTGAATAACGAAGACACAAACAATAGATTGCACGATTTATTGCCTGGCATATTTCGCTGCATCTCGTCTGGTACATACTGCTGAATTCACACAACACAACGAAAGTGGCCATGTTATTGACAAAAACATTGCCTTTCGCGTGTTGTTTAACACACAAAATACTCGTTAAAGTTCGCAGAAGCAATAATGATCATTCAACGAAAGCCAGATTTGTACAAACAGAAAGATATGTTAGTCAGCTTAAAATTACCGTGGTAGACAATCGACATTACTGTGCGAACATGTGTATATTTCAGCTTGAAGGATTTATCTAGTTAATTCACTTTATGTTGTGTGAATTCTGCATTATATATCTGACGAGATGCAGCGAAATATGTCGATGAGTTCATAATTTTGAATAAATCTTTAAATGCTTCTCGTCTTAGATTGCTATGTCTAAACCAATTTGGTATTTCTGTCAGCAAAAATCCAATGTTTGAAGGTAGTTTTGAGAAAATTTCTTCTACTCGTTGGCTTGTACGTGGAAAAGTAATGTTCAACATTCTAATAAATTGGGAAGAACTCAAGGCTTATTTTATTTCTACTGAATTAGCAAATTATGACACTAAATTTAAGTCACGACGTATAAAGGAAATGCTTCTAGATCAAAGAAACTACCTTTATTTTTAATTTGCAACCCCTAATGTGCAGGAATTCGAAAGGTTAAATAGCCTTTTTCAGAAAAGTAAGGCAGATACTCATGAATTACATGAAGAACTATTTTTGCATTATAAGAGTCTTAATAGCAGGATTTATGATACCAATAATAAGAAAAAAGATATTTCAAATGTTGATTTTGGCATCAAATTCCTGTCAGAGTGTGATAACTACACTCAGAAAAGTTCTGATACGAAAATTAATTGCCAACAAGAGGTCTTAGATCTCAAAGAAAGATGCTTATCAATGCTAGAAGAAGCACTTGATCAAGTTAGAAAGCGGCTTCCTTCAGCATGAAATATATTTAAATATCTAACCAATTTTAGCCCTGGAATAATCTTAAACAAGGCTTCTAGACCACTATTTTCGAAATTGCCCTTTTTGAATTTGACTGAAGAAAACCACCACACTATTATTGAAGAGCAATACAGAAAATTGCCTTTTATAGATTGGAAGGAAGAAGAACAATTTAAAGAAAATGGACTACCTAAAGATACAGAGCAGTTCTGGCAAGGAGTCATGAAACATCCCCAATTTAAAAAGTTTGCTTCTTTCTTAATAACACCTATTAGCAATGCTGCAGTGGAGATGATGTTCTCTCTTTTAACATGCATAAAAACCAAAGCAAGGAATAGACTGAAACTTCAGCTGTCTCTCTTAGAAGCAATTATTAGAATTAGAGCAGAACTATTATCTTCAAACAAGTGCTGTAATGAATTTGTTCCTTCATCCAAAATGTTGAATGATTTCAAAGCTGGAATTGTATATTCTAATGAATCCTGTACTGAATTTCTCAACAATGAAGAGGAATACTTATTTGAAGAAGAGGTTTTCGTGCGATGTAAGTATATTTTTAATATTTCTTTTTTACTGGGAAATGTTTGGCTTTTTTATTTCGTGACTTGGCTTTTTTTAGCACGGTGATCTGGCAACCCTGTGGCACGTTGGTGGAGATGATGGCGTCTTTTTGGTGAGTTTTAATATTGTTATCTGTTTGTCTTCACAACAACGGTCGCCTTTCAGTTTGTTGATGGTCAATTCATGACTAGAACATTATATTATTTGTAGATGATTAAAACAACCGGTTACATGATTCATTTATGTTTACTGAATTTAAGTATAATGTTTTTCCCCCGCGTTTCCATCCAGTTTCAGGATATTGCGGTCAACACCAGCATCTTTCAGCTGTATGTTGATTCCTAGGCTAGATTACGCTCATCAGCACGCCACAACTTTCTGCACGACTCCAGTTGCGATTTCTCATGCTCCTCACCCGATATTGTAGCTCTTCAGTGTGTCCATTTCCTCCACCAGCGGGTGTGCGCGTCTATGCGTGCGAGATGGTCTCAAACGGATATGACAACTCAACTGACTACAAAAATATGTTCCGTCATGTTAAATGATTAAAATATAGTACAAGTATACAAATAAATTATTATTAATCTTTGAAATTGTATTCACTTTAACTTTAGTAGTTCAAATTGCACATTTTGAGTAGAGACATTGATATGAACGGCCGTCATGACCCGTGGGTTTCCAATTCACAAAGTCACATCTTCGCAGAAAATCTGTTTTTCAATCATAATTCGAGCAACTTTAGCGATAAAACTGCTGATTCAGGGGCGATATTTTATATGGCAATTAAAATTCACATTAAACAAAGACATCTATTGGATCCATCGATTCCGATACACGATCATTCCGCTGCCTCTGTCGGATGCGCTCCCCAGCAGTCAGCAGTTCGCACAAATCCATAGAGCACACTTTATTCACAGTTTCTTAGTTCTATATAATATTTTAGTTCATAATGTTTAATAGTTTCTATTATATCACCTAATAATTTTGTGGAAAAAAAAAGTACCTAGCTAGGAAAATAGAACCCCGGTCTCCCGCGTGACAGGCGTAATGATTATGACTATGCTAGCGACGACACAGTGATTGTTCTACAAATATTATTTATATAGTCAAGCCACCATTTTGGGTTTCCCGTTCACTAAGGCACTCATCGTGATCGTATTATTTTCGCCTGTTTTTCAACCACAATTACAGCAAGTTTAGCGATGAAACTTTCCAGATGTCTGAAAAATTTGATGCAGAATTTGAAGATCCATTTACAATTGATGGTTTTCTATTAAAAACGCCAGAAAAAAAAATTAATTACGGTTCCGTGTGCGAGGTTCAACTTATGGTGTCACGGCCAATGGGTCATAGGCGGATTATGAAAATTTACTTCAAAAATATGTTCCATGAAAACTGGGGCTTTATTGCAAAGGCTAATGGGCGAGTCTTGAAAAAGGAGAGCCTGGCATATGAGACTACGACCTCCAGCATGAGAGTGGAGGTGGAGGCAGTAACAGCGGCATTCTGGTGGCTAGAGGAGACTACTGCAACACACGTTGTGTTCATTACAGATTCAAAGAATATGCTTAGCAAGGTGGAGAAAGGAATGTTTCGTGTGGAATGGCTCTCGTCGCTTCAGAGGTCACAAATTGTTAGAATTATATGGATATTTTGCCCTGGCCATGCGGGAGTAAGGGGGAATGAACAGGCTGATAGGCTAGCAGGGAGGGCACCTCTTGGTGGAATTTTGCCTATGGACAAGGGGGAGGTGGTCGTGTGCTTGTGGGACCAGGTGGAGAAGGCGGAGGAACAGATTGAGAACCCATATGTGGAAAGAATGAGATTGCGGGGGATCAGCAGGGGTTCTGGAAGAATCTCAAAACTGAGAGGGAAGACCAGAACTTTTAATCAGATAGCTGTGGGAACGATTAGTAGTATGACTCTTTGCTGGCTGTTGAATGAGGGGACTGAGCATGTATGGGAATGTCCTGAGTACAGTGATGTCGGTTCTTAACTCAACTCCTGGAAAACCCAGGATGACGTGTGTTATTGTCACGTGAGATTTGAATGAATGAATGCCATCGAAAGAATGCAAGGTCTTAACTAGCGAATTGGGAGACACGGTGAATCATGGTTTTAATTGTGGGTCAAGGCACGATGGAACTGTCTAAATATAGTATACGTAGCAGGTTCAATTGTGATTTTAAAACTGAATATTTACTGAGACCACCACAGATAGGTAGGCCTTTAAAAACTAAAGCTAATGGTATGTCAATGATGCCGGTATGTTAGTTCTAAGTGGAGATATTCACATTTTAGTGCCGGTATCTCCGTTAAAAAAAAAAAATTGACACTCCTCCGAATGACGGCCCCAAATTATTTAGTGTAAAATGCATCCCTTACAAGGCCTCATAAGGTCATTTCCAGGGTGATGTGTTGTCAATCCCTTATGTTTGAGTTTATCGTCGTCTGCTAGATGGATTGGTCTATACAATAAATGTTTCTGGGCCTGGAGGGCCCTCACTGTCATCGGAGTGTAAGTGTATATCCATATCTTGTAGTACTGATGACAATGAGGGCCCTCCGGACCCAGAAACATTTATTGCATCCATCGACCGGTCTAACAGTCCACCACACACTGAACCGAAAGTGATCTACATCATATTCAATGCTCATTCCGATATGCATAGTTTTACCCCACGAATATACTGATACAAGAGTTTAGAACATGTTTTTGGACAGCATTTACAACTTTTGTGCAACAATTTCCACATATAACTGTGAAATATTGGTACGTATTTCAATGTTCTCAGTTCTATATTTTAGTTCGTAGTTCGTATTTATTATTATATAAGCTAATGAGGCCCTGTAAGGCATTTTACACTAAATAATTTGGGTCTGTCATTCGGAGGAGTGCTAAATTTTGTCATCGTTCCCGTAATTTTTTAGCTCTTCAGCACGTCTCATTATCTCCACTTCCGGTCCATGCGAGATTATATCAAACAGGTCACAGACGGATATATAAACTGACTCAAAAATATGTTCCGTCATGTTAAATGATAAAAAAAATAGTAAAAGTATGCAAATAAAATATTAATAATCTTTAATCTTGTATTTTATTTTAACTTTAGTAGTTCAAATTGCATGTTTTGAGCTGGTCCAATCAATTTTCACATCGGCCGCTATCTTGGCTTTCCATTCACAAAGTTGAAACATCCCCGCAGATATATTTTTTGTATACCACAGGTGGAAGACGGTTGGTGATGAAACTCCAAATATATGTAAAAATGGGTGCAGAATTCAAAAATCCATCTAAAAATCAATACAGATTAATTAATACAAGCTCTAGAAAATAAAATTACTTTGCATATGTTAAATAAAGGTATTTATTTAAAAGCCAAGATAATTTCAACCAATCGCTAGGCAAAGAATATTAGACTGACCTATCCTGCAGAAACTAAGATGGCATCTGTTATTGTCACATGATATTTGAATGAATGAATCAATGATGTCAGAAACATGCATGATCTTTACAGCAGCCATTTTTGGGGATACAATGGAAAATTCTGTGGTGGTGTAGGATATCACTTCTGGTTTCATTTTGGTTTGAGGTATGGATGAACTCTCTACTATACGTTGTATGTCCATTAAGAAGTAGCAGTTTCAATCATGATTTTCAAATTGAGTATTTACTAATGAGACCACAACAGATAGATAGGCCTTAAAAAAACCAAATCTAATGGCACCTCAATGATGCGTGTATGTAAATTCTAAGGGAGATATTCACATTTGATTATTGGGATCTGTGACAAATTTTTAAGGGAGAGTTTATACCGCGATAGCTCGGAATAGACAGAGTAGTTTATACCGCGATAGCTCGGAATAGACAGAGTAATTTATACCGCGATAGCTCGGAATAGACAGAGTAGTTTATACCGCGATAGCTCGGAATAGACAGAGTAGTTTATACCGAGCTGGCGTATGAAGCTGTTTTAATATCAAGAATAATTTTCCAGATTGGTATCCCCAATAAAAATAATTGTGTCCCCATGCAAGAATTCTTAACTTGCGTTTCTGTACTCTTACTGTTTACAGGCATCCATCTTTGTTTACATTACCGACCTACTATTTCCTGATATTTATGTCATCATAATTCCGGTCCAAGCTGACAGTAATATGCGTTGCTTCAGAAAGACGTGATTAGCCAATTCAAACACCAGGCTTCCGACTTACTGGCCTGATGAATTAACAAATAAACAAGGAAATGCTACGCAAATAAAGTGCAGGAAAACCTGGTATATGTGAAGCAGGTTGAAAAGAGAGAGGGGGGAGATAGATAACGAAGATTGTGTGAGAGACAGAGATACGAGAAAGATGTGTTGAAAGACATAACAAAGTGATATAGACAAGTGAGAGAGAGGGAGGGATTATATATATATATATATATATATATATATATATATATATATATATATATATATATATATATATATATATATATACTTATATATATATACTTATATATATATATATATATACTTATATATATATATATATACTTATATATATATATATATATATACTTATATATATATATATATATATATATATATATATATATATATATATATATATATAGATAGAGAGAGTGAGAGTGAGAACTCGTGTTCGGTTGGCTAAGCGCCTTTCCCAAGACAACAAAAGTAGAGGACAGATAAGAACAGAAAGACAAGTGTGCAGGTTCTTGTGCAGCCAGATAAAGACCAACACAAAACACAAAAACCCTAGGAAACACTCTTGCTGCCAAAAGCGCGATCATCAGACCTGTACTGGTTGATACCAACAAATTTTTTCTTCATTTACCAGGTATCTGTTATGTGGCAACTTCAATTGGCGAATGGGACAGGTCGGGAGAGAACATACCGGGCACTGCTCTTGCTGAGGCCTCGCTTGATACGGATGTTGTCTGTCTAAATCAGGGGTCACCAAACTTTTTTCCCGGCGGGCTGGATAATGACGAGCGCGGGCCGCTTACTCATTCTGTA
Source organism: Cepaea hortensis (assembly GCA_963921405.1). Lineage (NCBI taxonomy): Eukaryota > Metazoa > Mollusca > Gastropoda > Stylommatophora > Helicidae > Cepaea > Cepaea hortensis. The sequence continues at coordinate 521,195,080 of OY992876.1, forward strand.
CAATACTTGCGCCGGCCTCCGTGGCGAAGGTTCATAATCCCGTATACCCGCGTTCAAAACACAGCTGAGCGCGATTTGGCAGCTGATATTTGGCTTTCAAGATATCATCAATGTTTGGGTTGGAATTGCTGCATCCAATCAAGAGAATTGCTTTCAAATGTTCATCAGTCAATCTCGTTGGATGTGTTGACTTCATATACTTCATTTTTTTAAAAATGTTTGCTCACAGACATAAGTTGTTCCAAACACTGGTGACATACAAGCGGCAAATTTCTTCAGTTTCGGAAACTCAACATCAGGTAAGTAGCGGTAAAATTCAACAAGTTGTCCTCTAGTTATTGATCCATGCAAGCTGCAAACGGATGCCAACTCTTCCGTTATCTGAAAGTCCAAATTGACGCAACGAATGAACACGAGAAGTTGTGGCGCACTCGAGAGATCAGTAGACTCATTCAGCGCCAGAGAATACAACAAGTTCCTAGTTTGCTGGCGTATCTGTAGCACTGTGTTCTCTCCAAGTTGTTCTGTTCTTCGCACAACTGAGCTTGTCGAAAGGCTGATAGTTCCAAACAAATCGGTTTACTCAGGACACAAGTCATTTGCTGCTGAAGATTGTACTTTTTCAAAACGGCAATACTTTTCGCTGCATATTACACAACTGGTTTTCTGGTTCTTTGTTTCCACAAAGAAGTACTTTACTCCCCATTTTTCATTGAAAACGCGACACTCGGTGTCCTTGGGGATTATAGAAGCAACCACCTGCCCCGCTCTGTACTGGTACCTAAGCCCAGTACAGTCAGGGCTAATAGTAATAGACCAAGCCATGTGAGAAAACCCGGGTCAAGGAGGTCTTTCTGGTGACTTTCTGGTAACTTTGACGTTTATGATGGCTTCCAGAGTAGACAGAAAACGATGGCGGCAGCGCTTGATCTCGAGGATGCGTACAATAGAGTTCGCTATGATATTTTGATGACTGCACTTATGGAGAAGGGGGTCAATCCCTGGTTGGTGAACTGGATAGCTGTAGTCCTGCATTCTCGTCAGGTTGCTCTCCGTCTGGGCGCATGGACCTGAGAGTCACATATTTTAACCCCGGGACTGCCACAGGGATCTGCAATCTCACCGGTGCTATTTAATGTGTATACGAGCAAGATTGCAAACCTAGAAGCACCAGGGGTTGGAAGGATTATAACATTTGCAGATGATATTCTTGTCAGCTGGTGAAATTAGAGCGCATACAGAATGAAGCTATGCGGGCCATTCTGGGATATGGGATTATTTGTGCATGAATGCTCCAAATAGACAGACAGAAAAACCAATGACCAAAGTGTGTATGCGTTACATACTACATCTGCCTACTGTTGCTGGTAGGCACAAGGTGATGCAAGCGAAGGCATACCTCAGAGTATCTGCAGAGGACAGATTGGCTGGCTCGGCAAAACTTGGTGGAGTATTGATGCATGACAAGGCAGACGTGGTTGCGGCCTTGTGGGAGCACATGTACACCTCGGAGGAGCAAATGGATTACCATGGTCTGGCAAGAATGAAACAGCGAGGAGTGACGAGGTGATCTGGCCGACGCTCAACGCTCAGTTACTAACTAACAGTCAGGGCTATAGGAGACCACGAAGCATTCAGTTATGATTACTCTTCGCTCTTAAGGATGGTTGAGAGGGAGAAGAGGTATGTGTAATGGTAGGATCTTCCAGTAGGGCATCTGCTGGGTTTCTACCCGTTCCTTTATTCTTTCCTGGTGTTGCCATGTATAAGACCATTGTGATGCGCATATGACAGAGATCGGATCTCTGTTATAGATCTGAGTGCTGTTATTGGCCTACAATCACCTAATTACGGTCAGGACTGAGTTGCCCTCACCATGATGTTATCTTCTCTACAGGTTCCATTTCCAGTTCCCCTTGAGTGTTCCACGTGAGTGTGAGATGATTTATTACGAAGAAGCAGTTCCAAGTTTTATACAATGATGACTCATGGAAAGAAGACAGAGGTTGCTGAGAGGTTTTACACGGGGCTCAGAACCTAGTTGTTCCGCAGAAACCTGGCTTCTGCTGAGTAGAATTGTATGAACAGAAGTGTTGTGTTTAATGAGTGATAAGCTTCATCACCGAAGATTAATAACTCGCATACTAAGGACATACATATATATATATCTATATACACATCTACCTAACAAACATTAAAAGGTTGTGTTCTAAAAGAGGGGACATGTTATAATCAGAGACTTATGAACATTAAAACTTTCCCCAAGTGACATTTCAGTTAATTGGAAGATTATCCGTTCAAAAAAAAAACATTAGGAAACAGAGTAACTTCACCGTGTGGTATTCTCCTCACTCCAGGGACGACACTAAAGTGGTAAAGAAGAACAAGGAACTACTAAGACATTCATTCTTTACACACACGACGGCCGCCTTGGGCTCAAGAGGACAGACTAACTAACTAACACTAACTTTAAACACAACACATATCAAACCCAACACACAATCACTCAATCATGTGCCATGCCGGAAAGCGTGGGGCGGTCATGACTCGCCATTTCATTCGATCACCAATGTCATGGATCAGCTCAGTGTTCCTGCCTCGTCCATGCCATCCAGGTATTTTCCTCTTGGTCTGTTCCCTTCAATCTTGCCAGTTGTCACCAAGTTCTCCAATCCATTTCTTCTCATATGTCCAAAAAATTTTGACTGTCTACGTCTAATGACTGATGTTCATTTGTCTCTTGTAGTACTTGGTCATTGGTTTTTCTGTCTGTCCATGGTATTCTTTGCATTTTCCTCAGAAACCACATTTCTGCAGCCATCAGATGTTTTTCAGCTTTACTGCTCATAGTCCAAGTTTCACATCCATACACACAAGAACAGACATTCAAATAAGAGCTGTCAGATTAATTGTGGGAGGACCACAGTCAGGGATCCAGCATAATGTTGGACAAGGCAGATTGTTGCAGCATGGTTGTTAACATTATCATAGAATCAGCAATGTCTATAAGCAGTAACATAGAATCAGCAATGGTTGTCAACAATAATATAGAAGCAGCAATGACTGTGGACATTAATGAAGAAGCAACAATGGGTGTGAACACCAGTGAGATATTTTTTAAGTGCAATGATTGTGGAGCTGCATTCAGATTGGCATTTTGAAATATCACATGACAACACACACAGGAGATACCTCTCCGCTACCAACAAAATAATTAATCAAGCGTTGTTAATTAAAACAATTTTACTACAACAAGAAAACTCTCAAAAAGAAAATACCCTTATTTTCAAAATTTATTATACATAAATGATGATATTGGTTATACATGTACATGTCATAAAATAACAATCCACTTTACAACAAAGGACATATACATATTGCATTATAACTATCTATGACCTTGATGCTTTGACCTTTCAGTTATTTACATCACTGATAGACCAGTTCCATTTGTAGTGACTATCCATCTTCCCTTGGGGTAGGTTAAGTCTGAAACTGGGTATGCGAGTGTTACCTATTCTGTTTCGTGGAACTTCTTCCAGGTAATATTTGCCTTCAGCTTGCTTATCAGCTGCATCACCCAGTAAATGACACGACCTCAGTTTTATGATTTAACTAGCTGACACAGCCCGGCTTCGCCCAGCCCCTGGCGGGGATCTATCGATCGATATATCTATCAATCTGCCTTCTTCTCCATTTCCTCTCATACATTCTTTCATTCAACATCTCTTATGAAGCAGCTGCACCTCTTTGCTGTTCTTTGTACACTAACAAACTATGACAATTAGCTGCTATATTTATAGTTATATATATATAAACATAATCTGACAAAACAAATATACCACAAAATATAACATTATACATTTTAAAAACTGTTACATATTTTACTAACATTAAAGGGTATCATATATAAAATTATTATCTACCCCCAGCAATCAGTACAAAACCATTTCTTAGGTTTAGAAGCAGTACGCACACCAACACAATCGAAGTGATACCATTCCAAACAGCCGTCACACTCAATCATCTTTACCCCCCCATCGTCCCTAACTGCGCAAGAATTGCAGTTGAAAAGTACATTTGTTTTTTTTTCTTCAATTCTGGCCTGCAAGGTTACCCATGCCTCTTGAACAAAGAGACTTTCAATTGATGACAAAGAAATGCTTTCATTAGTAAAGATGGATAGTATGTTCTCTGCTGACTTTAGATTAGAAACAGAGTAAGGTGGAAGGACAGACGAATCGAGCAGACAGCCAGATAGAAGCATCTGCTTCTTCACCTCATATGATCTGGAATGAAAATCCTGTGGACACGTTTTTCTTTTTTTGTACCTCCTGGTAAAAGCTTGTACCTGTCTCGGTCGACCTTTTGTTTTTACCAGGGACAATTTAACGTTAGAAAATCCACAGGATGATACAGCAGAGGAAGAAGCCGGAATTGAGAAATCAGCACCAACACTATCAGAAGACGCAGAGGAAGATGGTTCAGACAAAGTGGGTAGGACAGAAGTACCAGCACTATCAGAAGACGCAGAGGAAGATGGTTCAGACAAAGTGGGTAGGACAGAAGTACCAGCACTATCAGAAGACACAGAGGAAGATGGTTCAGACAAAGTGGGTAGGACAGAAGTACCAGCACTATCAGAAGACGCAGAGGAAGATGGTTCAGACAAAGTGGGTAGAACAGAAGCACCAACACTATCAGAAGACGCAGAGGAAGATGGTTCAGACAAAGTGGGTAGGACAGAAGTACCAGCACTATCAGAAGACGCAGAGGAAGATGGTTCAGACAAAGTGGGTAGAACAGAAGCACCAACACTATCAGAAGACGCAGAGGAAGATGGTTCAGACAAAGTGGGTAGGACAGAAGTACCAGCACTATCAGAAGACACAGAGGAAGATGGTTCAGACAAAGTGGGTAGGACAGAAGTACCAGCACTATCAGAAGACGCAGAGGAAGATGGTTCAGACAAAGTGGGTAGAACAGAAGCACCAACACTATCAGAAGACGCAGAGGAAGATGGTTCAGACAAAGTGGGTAGGACAGAAGTACCAGCACTATCAGAAGACACAGAGGAAGATGGTTCAGACAAAGTGGGTAGGACAGAAGTACCAGCACTATCAGAAGACGCAGAGGAAGATGGTTCAGACAAAGTGGGTAGAACAGAAGCACCAACACTATCAGAAGACGCAGAGGAAGATGGTTCAGACAAAGTGGGTAGGACAGAAGTACCAGCACTATCAGAAGACACAGAGGAAGATGGTTCAGACAAAGTGGGTAGGACAGAAGTACCAGCACTATCAGAAGACGCAGAGGAAGATGGTTCAGACAAAGTGGGTAGAACAGAAGCACCAACACTATCAGAAGACGCAGAGGAAGATGGTTCAGACAAAGTGGGTAGGACAGAAGTACCAGCACTATCAGAAGACACAGAGGAAGATGGTTCAGACAAAGTGGGTAGGACAGAAGTACCAGCACTATCAGAAGACACAGAGGAAGATGGTTCAGACAAAGTGGGTAGGACAGAAGTACCAGCACTATCAGAAGACGCAGAGGAAGATTGTTCAGACAAAGTGGGTAGGACAGAAGTACCAGCACTATCAGAAGACACAGAGGAAGATTGTTCAGACAAAGTGGGTAGAACAGAAGCACCAACACTATCAGAATACGGTTCAGAAAAAGCAGAGCATAGGTTGTCCATGCAGGGGATAGTTTGAACGTCAGCTTCTGAAAGGTCAACTACAGCTAGAGGACGGGCAGCTTTAATCAGAGTGAAGACCCTATTAAGATGAGAGATGGCAGATTGAAAAGCCTGTCCTCCCAATAAAGGAAGGAAAGATTCAATGGCCTTCGTAATTTCTTTGGTAAGGTGATACCGAGATTCAGAAGTGCTGGCATTTCGTTTGGGCAGTACTTCACGTGTGATGCTGTGATCAATGGAGTCAAGAGAAGCAGGAGTGATAGGAGTGCTCTTAAAGTGCTCATCATTACAGTGATAAATAGGTAGACGAAGATAAGTGCGCAAAGCAAATATGTGTCGACAAGGTAAATGGAACTTTAAAAAGAAAACACAAGAACAGGAGTGGATAGTGCAGTTGTGCGGAGATGAGCCAGGAGTTTCAGATACCAAAATGTACGTATCAGGACTAGTTAATGAGCACTGGAAAACATAGTGTGTTTTCTCAGAAATCAGAAACTGTTCTATAACACACTTGGCTGCAAAAGAAGAGAGGTCATTCTGAATCTCATTGACAATAGCCGAATTATGCTCTGTGTTGTACTTGAATGAAATAGAGCGTAGACAGGCAGAGGCATCTCTGGATTGCATCGTGATCTTTGTCATTTTAAGGAGCCCAGTAATGGAATCGCTAAGCAGAGTTTTAGAGGAAAGGACTTTCTTAATTTTCTGATGGAATGTTTCAGCATGATTTGTTGTCGTAATATGAAAGGTTTGTGAAATTAGAGAATAAGCAGCCCAAAGTTGTGGACAATTCCACCAATTCTTAGCAAAGTATGACACAACATCAGGAGAGGAAAGTTCAGAAATCTTGTCTTTGAGGGCATTGTACTCAGATACATCAGTGCAGGCCTTCTGATCTGCAAACAGTTCAAGCAGACAAGTAACTTGAGAGGGGGGCAGCTTTCTCTGCTGAAGAGCTTTTCTGACAGCTGTGAATGTGTGGAAAGCACAGAGACGAATTGCAACAGAGGGAAGAGATGTCTCAATAGCAGAGATTTCTGCCATGTCCTTGTCGACAAATATAGTCTGAGGGAGGGTTGATGAAAAAGCACTAGAAAAAAAAGAAAGACAAGAAGAGATGACAATAGCGTCTTCTGCAGCCAGAAATGCATGAAATACTGGCCTACCTTGACCGTTGCTGTCCACGACAAGAATGTTTAGGAGGGGGTAATTATTTTTGTTCACCTTATAGGTAGTGTCCATAATAAGAACCTCAGGAAATTGAGCCAAATAATGAAGCATTTCTTTAGTCATAAATGCTAAATACTTAAACTCACCACCCTCATTTGTTCCATACTTAACCATCCCCCCCTCAGCTTGCAACGTTTCTAATACCTTCGCCACATTCTCAGACTCCTCCGGGCTTCCCTTGTCACACAGCTTGTATTTTAAATTCCACACATCATGTCGGAGTAGTATTTGCCCATCATTCTGCCTCACAATGTTTTGTATGTCACGAACAGGCACAGACTTTAAAGAAAGTAGCGTTGTTAGCTCACTTGACATTTTTGGTTTTCGATTTTCTGGATAGAGTTGCGAAAACTGAAACACAAAAAAAAACATACTTTAAAATTATTTTATATAATTACGAAATAATTATAGGAAATAAACAAGCATTTTGGTCTCCCCGTTAATGTAAACAGTGACAAAAAAACTTTTTTTTTAGCAATTTTAATTTTTCCTTACAATAAGGTGTACAATACAATACCCCATAGATTGTGGGGCAACATTGGCACCATGCCATTTTGACAGAAGATAGATTGTTAAATTGTGTTTCAGAAAACCATAATTACAACCCCTGGCGGTAGCGAATGTGGCTGATAAGGCCTATTTGCGCTGTAAATGTTCATCCACATTGGCTGCATGTGAGCACATGGTCATTTCCAACAGACTGGATGTCCAGACTACACTGTACCAAGTATTTTTTCGTAGACACCACATATGAAAGCTGCTTAAACGTATATTTCAGTAAAAGTGACAAGTATATTCCAAAGAGGGTGGGGGATAGTACACAATCTTGCTGAACACCCACTCTTGATTTGTGGGGTATCACATAAGAAAAAATACCAGAGAATTAAAAAAAAAAATACCTCTTTTCCAGTAGGGTGGTTCTCATGTACCAAGTGGCAGCTGGAGACTTTCAGTTTACATGTAGCCCGATCCTCCACCAGACGTATAAAAGCAGGGCATCCGGTCTTTAATGTTCTGAAATAATTTGTGGATGTCTTTCATCAATCATATAAATCTTATAAATAATAATCATCTTTATATATAAAACACGATGTATGTATTTCCGTCCGTTCTTTATGCGTTCGCAAAAACGGTCCATCCGATTGAGATGAAATGCAACCCAAAAACAAAATAGTCATGGCAGGGCAGACCAGGCCCTAAGCCTTGGTTGGCAGCTGGTCTAGGATTGAAACTCCGACAGGCGGACAGTTAGAGCATTGCTTTGCTGATCCGGCAGCTTCTGCAGCTTGTCTTATTCCAGATGTTTAGGTGTTAACTTTCCTCCGGAGTGAACTAGGCAGGCCGAGAGAGGGATCATGCTGCATGGGCATTTCTTTATTTTAGCCCAGGCGTTGTACTATGGAGAGGTAAGATGGTGCAAAATTATGGACAGGACCATGTTTTCACATGCATCTACTGTGGGCAAACATTTGCAGCAAGAATTGATGGTATGACAAGCAATGTATAGAAATTTCAGAATATCCCCTCTGCCTTGTGTTCACCGTGACGAGGTAGAGAGGCTTGTGTGTTCTAATGACCCAATGACGACGGTAGCATATTGCGCCATGAAGCAAATTAAAACTATCTAGGAGTCACCTTTGATCGCCGCCTGACATGGAAGACACAGGTTGAGACATGGTGTCAGGCATAGACGTTCTTTTACCTGCAGCCTTCCACACTTTAGTCTGGTTTGTACCTTCAATAAAATGGCGCTCAGTAAGTAGAATTTATAGAGGGAACAATATATAAAGCTTACCTTTGGTTTGGTCTGATGCCTTGGCTAGTGCTCTGATCTTTACGGTGCCCTTGTTTGCAAGCAAACAAGATGTATTCATATTGGAGCCTTTCCGAATCTGGTAATTCATTCCTCAACTGAAAGAAAATAAACACTATTGTATTATTCACAACAAACAATTGATTTATAACTTTTACTTTTTATTGCACTTTTTTGTCCACCCATTCATACTGTGTCATGGCTAAAAGCATGAAATTGATGAAAAAAATTAAATTACTATTAGTTTTCTCGGTTTTATTCCAGTTCAGGAGGCTACATGAGTGAATATATCTAATTTGATTTTTAAAAATTAAATTACTATTAGTTTTCTCGGTTTTATTCCAGTTCAGGAGGCTACATGAGTGAATATATCTAATTTGATTTTTAAAAATTAAATTACTATTAGTTTTCTCGGTTTTATTCCAGTTCAGGAGGCTACATGAGTGAATATATCTAATTTGATTTAAAAAAATTAAATTACTATTAGTTTTCTCGGTTTTATTCCAGTTCAGGAGGCTACAGTAGAGAATATAGAAAAAAATTTAATTACTATTAGTTTTGGGTACTATTAGTTTTCTCGGTTTTATTCCAGTTCAGGAGGCTACATGAGTGAATATATCTAATTTGATTTTTAAAAATTAAATTACTATTAGTTTTCTCGAAAAAATTTAATTACTATTAGTTTTGGGTTTTGGTAAAAAGTTTTCTCGGTTTTATTACAGTTCTTGTTATGCTTGTTCTGAATTTGGTTTAACAATTAACAAAAAGAAGACACAGATTATGTCACAAGGTGCACATGGTGTACCATCAATCTTTATTTGCAGCAAGCAATCAAACAATCAAACATTTGCAGCAAGAATTGGCCTTACCAGCCACACTCGCCACCGCCATATTTATTAGTTATTGCCATATGACAGTTATATAATCTATAAATATATCTAATTTGATTAAAGGAATTAAAGGTGAATTATATAATCGAACATTTAAAAATTGCATTGGTTTTGTATCAGAAATACATAAAGCCATATATAAATGTAGCGGAATCTTACCTTCTTTGCGCTCGACTTGATGTACAGCACACCACACTCGTCTTCGTGCTTCTTAAGAATAACCTGAAACTCCTGGTAACTTTCAAATGAGGCTCATTTTTCTAACGCCATTTTTTTTTAAGTACCGCGCGCTCAGTATCGTTCGCAGAAAGCAGGACAGGAAAGTGCGCTCAGTATCGTTCACAGAAAGCAGGACAGGAAAGTGCGCTCTCGCAGGAAGAAGGAAGGAAATTATCGCCAACCGGGGTTTCCTTCTGAGCTATCGCGGAATAAACTACTCTGTCTATTCCGAGCTATCGCGGTATAAACTGCTCTGTCTATTCCGAGCTATCGCGGTATAGACACTTCCAATTTTTAATGATTCCCATATATTCGGAGCTCTCCTAGTATCTCTGCTGCCAGTCCATGCGAGATTGTCTCAAATGGGTCATAGGCGGATATCTTCTTGTGCGTTCATCCAGAGAGTAGTTTTGGATGTGATTGCGTTGTCCCTGTTTACAGCAGAGCTGTGTTCTTGCGCTATTATTCCAACACATCTGACTTCTGCAGGCATTTGTTGACTGAGTTAACCTTCCCGGATAGACGGATATGAAAACTGACTTCCTCTTTAATTTTAGTATTTCAAATAAATTTCTACCACATATAAAGTGATATAAGCAATGAAACTCTCCAAATATATGTAAAAATAGGTGCAAAATTCAAATATTCATCTAGAAATATCTTAAAATTAAATAAACAAGCTCAAGAAAATAAAATTACTTATGTTTTGCCAAATAATTAAATTTATTTATAAGTCACGATAATTTCAACCAATCGCTATGCATAGAATGTGGGATTAACCTTTTCTGCAGTATCTAAGCTGGCGTTTGTTATTGTCACATGTTATTTGAATAAATGAATGATGTCAGAAACATGAATGTCTGTACAAAGCCATTTTTGTGAACACAATGGATCATTTTAGGGTGGCACGGTATGTCATTTCCGGTTTCAGATCGGGTTGCGGCACTGCTAGCATACCTAGAGGATGACCATTTTCATCCAGAGAGGTTGAAAGTATGGAGCCGTGAATTCTAAGATGGCTGATAAGGCCTATTTTGGCTCAAAATGTTCTTTGACAATGTGGGCAAAGAATGCTTGATGTTCCAGGAGGAGGATCTCCTGCAGTGGTTTTTCTGTCCAGCCTTTTCTTCACAGCTCTTGCAGTCCTGGTTGCCTCACACGTGACTGCACCCTTACATAATGATGTATACCATGAATTTTTGTCTTTGGCAGCAGTCTACCTGATGCCATGATGAATTCCAAATTCGTTTAGTGAGATCTTCAGAGTGTCTTTAAGCGTTTCCTCTGACTGATTTGTGAGCATTTACCATGATGCAGATCACCGTAAAAAAATTTTGTAGGGGGGGGGGGGGGGCCTGTGATCTGGCATGCGAGTTAAGTGACCAGCCCAGTGAATCTGATTCTTCATTAGTAGAGTGTGGATACTGGGCATGGACGCTCTTTCTAAGACTTCAGTGTCTGGGATCTTGTCATGCAATTTGATCTTCAATAGCTTCCTAAGGCAGACTGTGGAAGTGGTTTAATTTCCTAGCATGTCACTGGTAAACTATAGCAGTGTGGATAATGCGACTGCTTTGTAGACTTTCAGCTTTGGTTGCAGGCTTATTCCAGTTCCATCCCACACATTCTTGTACAGTCTGCCAAAGGCTGCACTGGACTTGGAGATTCTTGCATTCACTTCGTCATCAATTGTGGCAGCTTGTGACACAGTGCTGCCAAGATAGGTAAATCTGTCAACAACACTTAGTCTATGACCATTCACTTTGATATTCGGCACAGTGTGATTATTCCCTGGAGCTGGCTGGTACATAACTACAGTCTTCTCCAAGTTTATATTAAGCCCAAAGTTGGCACAGGCATGTGAGAAAGCTGAAATTTTGTGTTGCATGTCTGCCTTTTAGTTGTTTATTCTTGTTTACCATTGCCTTTTAGTTGGCATATAGAGCGCAATAGTCAACAAATGGGAGCTCTCTGATAGTGTCGCTGTCAGTTTTGGTTTTAGCTTTCAGCCTTCTGACAATGAATATTATAGTCAATGTTTTTACACACACACACACACACATATATATATATATATATATATATATATATATATATATATATATATATATATATATATATATATATATATATATATATATAATAAAGTTAACTTTATTAACACATGTGGGGGGGGGGGGGTCCATTGCGTTCATGAGAACTGACTGGTGTGTGGAATGAACACACTACCCCACCATCAGTACACAGGAAGTCCTCAGTGCAAGCACATTATACCCTTGGCCATGCTAACGTTGTATGATACTTACATTCACTGAATAATTATACAGGATACCACTTTTCTTCACAAATATATCACAAACACTGCTCTTAGCACCATCATATTATATTTGTGACATATTTTGAAGCATGTCATTTTGACACAAAACAGGGGGAACATTTTGAGAACCTGTGTGCGTGTGTGTTCTTGCATGCATATATATGTGTCTATTTATATATAAAGGCAGACACACATGCACATATAATTTACTTTTTGCATTATTTTTGATTAAATACAATATAACCTATTTTTGATAAGAGAAGTCATGGCTGCAGCAGGATATAACAATAAGAAATACAATCAGTTAGGTATGTGTGACTCCTGTGAAAATGTGAGAAATACTAAACACAGACACAGTGTAATACCTTACAATGATTAACATTTACAGTAGTGGAGTTTGTTGTAAGGTATGTATATACATAACGCACTTCAAGCTAGTTGCAAATTCTTTACAGGACTTCCCAGTCAACACCACCATTTGTTGCTGCTGTGATCTCTTGGCAAGTTATTACATTCAGTAGTTTGCCATTGCTTTCTGTTTTGAATGCAGGTATGCAGGATTACAAACTGCATCTGTAACCTCTTCACTTTGGAACTAGCATAATGAATGTAGTACTTAGGCTGCCACACTTCATACCCCATTGCAACATACGCCTGTGAGACCTGGACACTTACTAAACAGGCTGAACAGTGCTTTAAAGCCTTTGAATATAAATGTTATAGACGAGTTCTAAGAATATCGTGGGTAAAGAAAAGAACAAATTCATCAATACTTCAAAGAGCTGAATATTGAAGAAGGTTGGCTATTAAAGACGATAAAACAAAGAAAATTGAAATATTTTGGTCACTTCAAATGTCACAAAAGTTTGGAGAGAACAATAATGGAGGGGTATATGCCTGGGAAGAGAGGAAGAAGAAGGCCAAAGAGAAGATGGGTGCAGGATGTGGCGGATGATCTCCAGATGGGTGTATCAGACGCGGGACATCTTGTTTATGATCGAGAGGTTTTCTGGAAGGTTGTTATGGGAGCGAGGTTCTGCAAAGGACATGCTACAGAATGAATGAATGAATGTGTCAATTGTTTATATTTGCTTTGTGTTCGCTCACATTGAACTCAAGCGTAGTCCATACATGTGCTACTACTTCTAGAGCACCGGACTGATTTTGAATGTGGATTAGCTTTGACTATTACCAGTGTCCCTCACCATCAGATGAATCCACTCCAACTTCAGAGGTACTTGTAATTTACATCACCTCCCTGGCGAAGGGATTAACGACTTTCTCCATAATCCATGTGAGGAACACAGCTGCACGGATTCGGTGGCGGGTCGCATCACGTTGGTTACTTCTGGGGTATGTGAGCCGGTCATTCCGAAAGCAATGGCAAACTACTGATCATAATCTTGCCAAGAACATCAACAACAGCTGAAAAATACTGGTGTTGACTGCAACGTCCTGTAAGGGATATGAAACTTTAAAAACCAAAGTCAAGGGAGAGAAGTCCACATTTTAGTCCATCTCCACGGCAACTGTGTTGTAGAGTTCTCTTTCCTTTCTCCAAGCCTGGAATCTTTTACAGTAACTGTTTATCTGCTAGATTACATTTACAGTAACTGTTCATTTGTTAGATTACATTCACAATAGCTGTTTATCTGTTAGATTACATTCACAGCAGCTGTTCATCTGTTAGATTACATTCACAGTAGCTGTTTATCTGCTAGATTACATTCACAGTAACTGTTTATCTATTAGATTATGTTCACAGTAACTGTTTTTCTATTAGATTACATACACACTAACTTTGTTATATTACACTGTGTAGCTATTAATATGTTACATTACAATCACATATTTGTTAGATTACATTCACAGTAGCTGTTCATCTATTAGATTATGTTCACAGTAGCTGTTCATCTTTTAAGTTATGTTCACATTAACTGTTTGTCTTTTAGACTACATTCACAGTAATTGTTTATCTGTTAGATTACACTCAGTATAGCTGTTCATGTGTTAACATTACATTCACATAAATGTACGCTACTTCCAGATTACTTACACATCTGGTTATATTTTACCTTAAATTTCTAAGAACTGTTTATTCTCTTTATGTTTCAGAAACAAATCCTTATTTCCAGAGTTGCTGATCCCTCTTCACACAAGAACAGACATTAATAAATGGAAAATAAGCTGGCATGTGGTAACATAGATGTGAAAATCAAGCTGTCAGATGTGGGAGTGCCAGAGTCAGGAATCCAGCACAATGTTGGACAAGGCAGATTGTTGCAGCATTTAAGAAATGGCTTTGAGCAGTAACATAGAATCAGTAATGGCTGTGAACACTAATATAGAAGCAGCAATGGCTGTGAACACAGGTAAGAGACCTTACAAGTGTGATGATTGTGGCGCTTCATTCAGACAGATTGGAAGTTTGAAATATCATATGGGAACACACATGAGAGAGAAACTGTACATGTGCGATGATTGTGGTGCTGATTATTCTACCGCTTGCAGTCTGAAGCGCCACAAGAGAAAACATACAGGAGAGAAACCTTACAAGTGTGATGATTGTGGTGCTGTATTTTCTAGAGCTGATAATATGCTGTACCACAAGAAAACACAACATACAAGAGATAAACCTTACAAGTGTGATGATTGTTGTGCTGCTTTTGGTAGACCTAGTGAGCTGAAATACCACAAGAGAACACATACAGGAGAGAAACCATACAAGTGTGATGATTGTGGTGTTTCTTTTACTGTACTTGGCGGTTTAACATCCCACAAGAGAACACATACACGAGAGAAACCTTACAAGTGTGATGATTGTGGTATTGCTTTTGCTAGATCTGAGGAGCTAAAATACCACAAGAGAACACATACAGGAGAGAAACCTTACAAGTGTGATGATTGTGGTGCTGCTTTTGCTAGATCTGACAAGCTGAAACTACACAAGAGAAAACATACAGGAGAGAAACCTTACAAGTGTGATGATTGTGGCACTGTGTATTCAAGTTACAGTAGTCTGTGGGCCCACAAGAAAACACATACAGGAGAGAAACCTTACAAGTGTGATGATTGTGGCGCTGTATTTTCTAACACCGGTGGTCTAAAGTGCCATAAGAGAACACATACAGGAGAGAAACCTTACAAGTGTGATGATTGTGGTGCTGTATTTTCTGGTTTTAGCGGTCTGGAGTACCACATGAGAATACATACAGGAGAGAAACCTTACGTGTGTGATGAGTGTGGTGCTGCTTTTTCTAGAACTGGCATTCTGAAGTGCCACAAGAGAACACATACAAGAGAGAAAACATACTTGTGTGATGTCTGTGGTGTTTCGTTTGCGGTAGCTAATAGTTTAAGGACCCACAAGAGGACACATACAGGAGAGAAACCTTACATGTGTGATGATTGTGGTGTTGCTTTTAATACACCTCTCGAGCTAAAATACCACAAGAGAAAACATACAGGAGAGAAACCTTACAAGTGTGATGTTTGTGGGGCTGTATTTTCTAGAACTGATAATCTCCTTTACCATAAGAGAACACACACAGGAGAGAAACCTTACAAGTGTGTTGATTGTGGGGCAGTATTTTCTAGAACTGATCATCTGCTGTACCATAAGAGACAACATACAGGAGAGAAACCTTGCAAGTGTGATGATTGTGGTGCTGCTTTTGCCAGACCTGCATTGCTGAAACACCACAAAAGAACACATACAGAAGAGAAACCTTACAAGTGAGATTGTGGAGCTGCTTTTGCTAGACCTGACAATCTGAAGTGGCACATGAAAATGCATACAGGACATAAGTCATAAATGTTTAATGATTGTGTTGCATGTTTAACACAATGATGCCATCTAAAGAATGTTTTCATTAATCAAGAATGAAAGTCAGGTGAGAAGATGATCAGATACCGTTATAGCCATCCCAGTGGCAAAGTGAAGCGGAATGGAATATACCTTGGCAAAGCAAATGCATTGCACTCAAAGTCTGAATCATTCATACAATGCCACTACATTCTTGGTCTAGACACTTGTTCTATGGCTCTCAACTGAGGGATATAGCTCAAGCCTCTAAGTCAATATCCTCCGGATGTGAGGACCGGCGGGCTGCTACTCATCACCTACTGCTGAATGGAGGTGAGATGCTGAGCCTGCTACATGCCTGGTCCAGACACTTGTTTTACAGCTCTCAGCTAAGATATATAGCTGAACGCCTCTAAGTCAATATCCCCAGGATTTAAAGGCCTGGCCGTTACTCACTCCCTGCTGCATAGAGGTAAGATGTTGAGTTGGAAGCACATGAAGCCTACCTCGTGAGTGCTACCAAATATTTAAAAAGCACCCCAGTTGCACTCAATGGTTACAATGTAAGTCTGTAAGAAAAACTCATTGGGTGAGCGTAACCAAAGCGTTAAAAACATCTCATTGACATGAAATGGGACGTTTGGCTGGCGAATCAATTACATGGAAGTCCGAAGTGAAAGCTTGCTGAGTGGATGTCATCTCATTAACGTGAAATGGAATGCTTGGCTAGCGAATCCATTACGTGGAAATCTGAAGTGAAAGCTTGCTGAGTGGATGTCATCTGCCGACTGACCGTTCCTCGTTTGCGTGGGGAGCAGCCAGTGGTGAATGAAATACCCAATATATGGAAGTGAAACAGCCATGCGCAGGACATGATGACCCCTTGGGTGAGCCCAGAACCAGAGCGTTATATACCGGCTCTGCAATTATGGAAGCCTCCTTGGATGGTGGATAATGCCCATGACCTGCCCCTGCCTTCCCTTGGGGGCTGACTGTGAAGTCTTCGACCATTCTAACTTGACCAGCTGGGATGTGGACAGCACCACAACAGTGAGAAACACCTGGGAAGGCTAACCTGTTAAAAACGCCTGCTATAGTCGGATGTGTTGGCCTAAGGGCGCATAACCGGACACACCACAGTTACGTCTGAAAAAAAACACTCCAAATGAACACAGAAGAAGAAGAAGACCAAACAGAACATGAGGGGTATTGTGGTCAGTGTCATGCCACATAAAACGTTATCAATTGCAACAAGAAAAAGACATAGAACCTGTACTTTTGTATGGATGTGAGACGTGGACAACGAGCAGACAAGCTAAAAAACATCTTATGGCAGTGGGAAGGTGGGTCTGAGGAAAATTTAAAGAACACCATGGACAGACAGAAAAGTTAATGAACAAGTCCTACAAGAAACAGATGAAGACATCCTAATAATATAATCATCCCTGTCCTATAATATATCCTCCTAGCTTTACTGCAACTATCATAATATGAATTAGCATTGTGTAGTTTTTTTAGAATTGATTTTTGCATATTCCCATTTGTTTACAATGTCTATATTGTTGTTGCTTAGGATTAATATAATTTGTGATGTATGAGTGTAATAATGTGTGGAAGGAGAGAGAGACACGGGCTGGGCAGAATGTTGCGTGTGCCTGCACGCCCAGTTTTTAACCCTTTGAAAATAATGTTTGTTTGTTCTTTCATTCTTTAGTTATCAATAGCATCATCTTAATCTAACCAAATGATATGCTGAACATACTTCCTGGAACTGAAAATAGCATTCAGTTATACATTTTGCATTCCTACAGATTCTCTTTCTTTGGCAGCTTCGCCAGATATCCTTCTCTTCAGTAAGCTGGTATTTCTTTGGTGTCCCAGCCCAGACTGCTAACAAATTT
This sequence comes from Cepaea hortensis, assembly GCA_963921405.1. NCBI lineage: Eukaryota > Metazoa > Mollusca > Gastropoda > Stylommatophora > Helicidae > Cepaea > Cepaea hortensis. The sequence goes on from OY992876.1 coordinate 521,212,956, forward strand.
GTGAAATAGTTAAGTTGAAGTGTTAATATTAGCTTTGATAGTTTCTGCTGGAATATTGTCTGAACCAGCAGCTTTCCCATCCTTCAGAAGATGAATAGCTTTTCTAATTTCTTGGTTATATGGTTTCTCACAGTTGTTATTCAGCTTCATTTCTTATTTGAGTCTGTCTATTTTGAAATTCTTCAAATTATTTCAATAGAATCCTTTGTAGTTAGTGGAATAGAAACACAGCATGGCTGAATGGATAAACATGCTCTCTCATTCAACCCCTCCACCGATCAGTTGGAATAAAATGTTGACTTCTCATCCTGACTTGTCTTTTTTTAAGTTCACTCGGTGATCCATAGAGAATATCTTCTGTTGATGTTTCTCGAGACCGGAAGGTTTGCCTAGATATGCTGTATTTTTGGCAGTCTTGTAGGGTATGTAGTCTGCTGTCTGCAGCGCTAATCCACATGTGCACATGGCTGAGTCACCAATCTTGAATTTTGTATACATGTGGTTGCATAATCAAACAAAGCTACCCAACAAGAAAATAGAACAGACAGATCTGCTCAACAAGAAAATAGAACAGACAGATCTGCTCAACAAGAAAATAGAACAGACAGATCTACCCAAACAAAGACTCAGTATTGTAAAAGATTGTTTATTAAGACAAATAAGTTTGAGGAGAATGAAATATTTGTGGAGTGTCAAGAGACATGGCTATCTGAACAAGATCATTATGGAGGGAAGCATGCCGGGGAAGTGGAGAAGAAGACCACATTGTAGATAGGCTCAAGATGTGATAAATAATTTAAGGATGTTAGCATAAGACATCTGGCTTATGATAGAAAGACATTTCAAAAGACTTATGGGGGGGGGGGGAATTATGCATACCCCAAGCCACTGGATGATAAGGAACTTCTGGTTTTGTAAAACAAGAACAATACAAACCTAGGCTGTGGTTTTGACATTTATCATGATAAACAGATACATCATTGAAGCCACACACAGACTCGCTCACCTGTCACAGCTTCATGTTGGTCCTCTCCTGTCATGTTCTTGACAACGAACTGCACCTGGTCACAACATGCTGCACCTGGTCACAAGATACATAACCTATATATCCATTCATTCAGTAACATGTCCTTTGCGGAACCTCGCTTCTATATCAACCTTCCGGAAAACTTCTCAATTACAAGCAAGATGTCCCATGTCTGATGCACCTATCTGGAGATCATCCGCCACATCCTGCACCCATCTTCTCTTTGGCCTTTCTATTCCTCTCTTCCCAGGCATATTCCTTCCATTATTGTTCTCTCAAAACTTTTGTGACATTTCAAGTGACCAGATTATGTAAATTGTCTTTGTTTTATCGTTTTTAATAGCCAACCTTCTTCAATATTCAGCTCTTGAAGTATGGATACATTTGTTCTTTCTTTATCCAAGATATTCTTAGAACTTGAGATCAACCCCTATAGAACATTTATATTCAAAGGCATTTATGTGCTGTTCAGCTTGTTTAGTAAGTGTTCAGGTCTCACAGGAGTATGTTGTAATGGGAAAGATGCATGCTCTTAAAAATCAAATTTTTGTAGTTCTGTCTGTCCTTCTCCACAATTTATTCAGTTTTTTTAGTCTTTGGAGAGCAATAGCTATTCATCTTTAACTTCTTTTATTGTGTCACCATTGTTAGTAATCAATGACCCAATATACAGTATTCAAAATTTTCCACAACCTCAAATTTGTCCTCATATATTTCTTTCTCCATATTTTTTTTTTTTTTAAATTCGCATATCCTTTTACAGGACATCGCTGTCAACAGCAGAATCTTTCAGCTGTCTGTTGATTTCTTGGCAAGATTACGCTCAGTAGTTTGCCATTGCTTTCTGAGCGGCCGGCTCAGTTATCCCACAAGTCACTAGCGGGGGGCGAACCGCTCCCAGTTCTCGCCCGCTACGAGACTCTGCGTGATAAACAGGATTGCGGAGAAAGTGGTGTAACCCCTCGGCCAGAGAGACGGGCTTCTCCATATTGCTATGTTAAAATATAAGTTGTGATTTTCACTATTCAATTTGATTGAGGTTATTAGGTTTTCTATAACATTCTGTGTTGTGGATAGCAATACTGTATCATCAGCATACCGAATCTCTGGTATGTCATGACTACCAATATTTAGGGCATCATATAGCTCCCTGTTTATATCATCTCTGACATTTCTCATTATATTTTTGGTGTTCTTGTTAAACATATATGCAGACAGCACACAGCCCTGACCGACTCCTTGATTGATGTCCTGCCATCTATTCTAACCGCTGCTTGTTGGTCTAGATAGAGCATTTTTATGAGTTGTATTACATGTGATGGAAAGCCCATATTCCTCATGATTTCCCAAAGTTTCTGATGTTGTACACAGTCAAATGCCTTCAAATAATCCACAAAACAGAATAGATTTACATTAAATTCTCTGTACTTCTCTATTATTAAACACATGTTGAATATGTGATCTCTTCCTCTTCCTTGTCTAAATCCAGCTTGAACCACGTTAATTTCTTCTTCCATTTTCTTATGAAGTCTTCCCATTATTATTTTTAGTAGAATTTTACTTGCATGACTGATCAGAGCAACAGTTCTATAGTTTGTGCATAATTTCAGGTTGCCCTTTTGGGGTATTCGAATGTGAAAATAGTTCTCTTCCAATCTTTTGGCCTTATACCATATTTCCAGATCTTTGTACATAATGCATGATATATGTGTATGCTTTCTTCTCCTCCTGCTTTAATTAGTTCAGCTGGTATCTCATCATTTCCAGGTGATATACCATTCTTCAGGTTCTTTATTGCAATTTCCTCTAATGAGGGTTCAGGTTCTGTGCCTGCTGTCATTGGTTCTTGTATCTTATTCATATCCTCACAGTCATTCATATCATACATTCCACTGCAGTACTCCTGCCATCTTTCTAGAATTTATCTAGATTCTGTTGAGGTATTTCCCATCTTGTCACAGATAACATTCAGTTGAGATTGAACATTTCTTGTCAATAACTTTATTTCTTTCTTTTTATTTATTTTGGTACAGCAATCTTGTATATATTGATTTTTGTCCTTTCTTGTGTTCTTTCTTATTTCTTGAATTAAAAGATTTATACTTCTCTCACTGTCAAAAAAAAAAAAAAAGTACTGTCATTTACTGCCAATATAGTACCTTGCGGTGTCTGGCAGAGGGGTCTTTGAGCCTGAGGAATTAAGGCCGCCTGACTAGTGCAGTCGCCACCAACTGTGCAGGTTAGGATTTTCTTTTTGCCCCCCAACAAAAAAATGTCCCACACCTTACCGAGGATTTGAACCCGAGTCTCCCGAAGGAGAATCCTGCATTCTAGCCACTCGGCCAGCCAGATTTATACTTCATCCTGCTGTTATCAGATGCACTTCCCCCGGGAAGGTTAACCCGGTCAACAAATGCCCGCAGAAGTCGGGTGTGTCGGCCTAACGGCGCAAGAACGCAGCTCTGCTGTAAACAGGCACAACGCAATCACGTCCGGAAAAAAAAACTCCGGATGAACGAAGAAGAAGAAGATGCACTTCCTTTCTGTTGCTGTTCCCTTCATTGTTTTTTTTATTAATTCTAATGTGTCTGATGTAATCTATAAGTCATTAGAAATATAACAACTGATTTTATTTGCATACCAATGGCATATTTTGTTTGAATATCATAGAATATTTAGCTAAAATCAATAACCGTCATGGGTCTAATGTGGTGATTGAGGCTGTGTGAGTATGCGAGTTGACAGAAGAGGGAGTTTTCAGTCTAAAGTGCATGGTTTATGAGAGTCAGGATCCACAAGTGACTCAGAATTGCTGAGTTTGTGAACTAGTGAGCTTAGGTATTCTCCCCCAGGACATGAGCCAGTATACTTTGCATCTGGGGGATTGGGACGAGTTAATGGAGCAGTGGTCCAGCCTTTGTGTTTGATTATTATCAATATTCCTGTGTTCTTGTCATATGTTCTCGATGATGTTTAGTCAGTAAAGATTATAACGTTTGTGTGTTTTTTATGTACATCATGGAGGAATAAAAGAATCAGCATTTGTGTTAGATAAAACAGCATTGTCATGTTGTGAATTGCATGGAGCAGTCTGTATTGTCACATGTCAGCTGTATATGTTTTATGTTGTATATTACAGCTCCATGTGGACATGTAGCCACACTGAATTGACCAAGGAATGGGTGGAGCAGTCTGTGTCGCCATATGTCAGCTGTATGTGTTATATGTTGTATATTACAGCCCAGTATAGACATGTAGCCACACTAAAGTGACCAAGGAATGGGAGAAGGGTGGATGCAACAAGTCTATGAGGGGTTTATGATATTTTTGCATATAGGCAGGGGAGAGATAGGGAGCAAACAGCCCAGGAGCTACAGGCGACAGTAGATAAAGTGATTGACTGGTGCACAGAAATGAGTGCTGTCATCCACCCGGAAAAGGCAGCTGTTTTGTGGTGCTCTTTGGACATCAGGATTGTGAGAGCTGATGTCCCAAGCCTCGCGATAGATGGTAGAAGCGTCAACAGATAGAATTTGACAGGAGCCTGTCCTTCAAGGACCATGTGGAGGCGGTTGTGACAAGATCTAAAAAGGGACTCAACGCACTGAAAACTATGGCTGCAATGGACATAGAGCAGAGAATGCTTTTCAGACTATACCAGCACTTGATCCTCTCAGTGATTGATTATGGACTAGGGCTGCTCACTGTCTCAAAGAGTCAGCTGGTGAAATAGAGCGCATACAGAACGAAGCGATGCGAGTCATTCTGGGATGCACCAGAGACACCCCAGTTGTGTGTATGCGTTACATCCTTGGTTTGCTGTCTGTTGCAGGTAGGCTCAAGGTGATGCAGGCGAAGGCATACCTCAGAGTAGCTGCAGACACAGATCACCCGTTGCATGAGGCGCTGGACGCCGTTAAGGGTCAGCGACTGATAAGAGGGAAATCATGGATGGCTCAGGCGGAGGATACGATCAGGCAGGTGTGCCCCTTAGAGAACATTAGGAGAGGATAAGAGTGGGTCAGAGTGTCAGCGGAGCAGTCAGACATATGCAGAGTTATAATCACATTGAGCAGTGAGTGGCCAGCAGGGGCCACGGAAGTGGAAATCCAGCAACTAATTTAGGATAATGCTCGCTGAGGTGATGTGATTATCTACACAGATGGGTCAGTGTTGAGAGGTAGGAGAAGTGCCTGGGGGTTCTTGGCAAAAACTAATGGTCGGCGTTTGGTGCAGGAGAGCCTGGCGTATGATGACACTACATCTAGCTTAAGAATGGAGGTGGTGGCGGTCAGTGCAGCTTTCCGCTGGATAGAAAACACGATACATACACACATTGTGATTGTAACTGACTCAGAAAGCATGTTGAGAAGGGTGAGAACAGGCAAGCTTCGTGCAGAGTGGCTTGCTTCGCTTCGGAGGTCACGGGTAGCAAGGATCACCTGGATCTTTTCTCCGGGGCATGCCGGTGTGCTGGGGAATGAACAGGTGGACAGATTGGCTGGCTCGGCAAAACTTGGTGGAGCATTGATGCATGACAAGGCAGACGTGGTTGCAGCCTTGTGGGAGCACGTGTACACCTCGGAGGAGCAGATGGATCACTATAGTCTGGTAAGAATGAGACAGCGAGGAGTGACGAGGGGATCTGGCCAACGCTCGACGCTCAGAGGAAAGGCGAGACGGACATATAATCAGATTGCTACTGGAACTATTAGTGTTGGAACTCTTCGCTGGCTGCTGGGGATGGGGACGGAGCGCTTATGGGAATGTCCCGAGTACTGTGATGTCGGTTCCTAAATCAATCAATCAATCTATTACTGTAGTTTCAGTGAGAGAGTCAGTGAGTGCGAATGAGAGACAGAATGAGTGAGAATGAATGTGTGTGTGTGTGCATCACTATTTTTTACATCACACACTGTATATGTACACATTTTTCTCCATGTTTAACATTTTTATGACACTGCTCACGACAATTGTCAGTGTATGTGTGCGAGTAAAGTGTGGGAGTTTGTTCATATTAGTTTCAATGTTCACGTGAAGCATTATGTATGTGTTTAGATGTGAGGATGTGTGAGTTTGTGTGGGGGATGTGTGTGAGTGTGGGGATATATGTGTGTGTGGGGGGGGGATGTGGGTGAGGGTATGCTTTTTGGGTGGGTTTGGGTGTGTGGGTGTTGGTGGGTAGTGAGATTTGTGGGTGTTGGTGGGATGTGTGGGGGTGAAAATAGGGGTGTGGGAATGGGTGTGGGGATGGGTGGAGGGTGTGAGTGGGTGGAGATGTGTGGATGGTTTGGGGGAAGTATGTGTGGCTGGGTTGAGTGGGTAGGGGATGTGTGGGGGTGGATTGGGGATGTAAGGGCGGGTGGGGAGAAGTGTATGGTGTGTGGGTTTGGGATATGTGTGTGGTGTGTTGATGGGGGATGTGTGCATGATGTGTGGGTGGGGGTATGCTTGTGGTGGGTGGGTGAGAATATGTGTGTGATGGGTGTGGGGGATGTGTGTGGGTGAGTAGGGGGTGTGTGCTTGTTGGGGGAGTGTGGGTGGAGGATGTGTGCGTTTATTGGTAATGTGTGGGTTGGGGTGTGTGATAAAAAAAAAAAATACACACTGTAAAATGGCACTTATGTTTTTAAAAATCAAGTACACATTGCAAGACAAAATTTATGTTGTAATTAAGCTTAAGGATGTGTAGGTGATGAGGTATGTGTCGGGGCGGGATGCTTGAGTGGGTGGAGGATTGTGTTGGTGGGGATATGTGTGATCAAGAGATGTTTGGTTGGGGGTGGGTGGTTGGGGTGTGTAGGTGCGTAGTGGAAGATGTGTGGGTGAGTGTGTATTGATGAATGGGTGGGGAATGTGTGGGTGGGGACATGTGTGTGGTGTGTTGGTTGGGATATGTGGGGGGTGTGGGTGGGGGTATGTGTGGGGTGGGTGGGTGAGGGTATCTATGTGGGAGGGGATATTGTGTGGTATGTGGGTGGGGGTTATGTGTGCGGTGTGTAGGTGGGGGATGTGTGGTAGGTATGTGGGTGAAGGATAGGTGTGTGTGGTGCGTGGGTTGGGAATATTGTGTGGTGGGATGTGGGTTAGGGCATGTGTGGGTGGGTGGTGGGGAGTGTGAGTGGATTGAGGATGTATAGGTGGTTAGGGAGATGTCAGTTCCACATTGACGTTTATAGGCCTTAGGTTCATACCAGAATGCGATCAGCTTTGCCTGTTGTGGGTTGTGCTCAATATTTAAAAATCAAAAATCCCGAAACAACAAATAAATCAACTTAAACATGTGTGTGGTGTGTTGGTTGGGATATGTGGGGGGTGTGGGTGGGGGTATGTGTGGGGTGGGTGGGTGAGGGTATCTATGTGGGAGGGGATATTGTGTGGTATGTGGGTGGGGGTTATGTGTGCGGTGTGTAGGTGGGGGATGTGTGGTAGGTATGTGGGTGAAGGATAGGTGTGTGTGGTGCGTGGGTTGGGAATATTGTGTGGTGGGATGTGGGTTAGGGCATGTGTGGGTGGGTGGTGGGGAGTGTGAGTGGATTGAGGATGTATAGGTGGTTAGGGAGATGTCAGTTCCACATTGACGTTTATAGGCCTTAGGTTCATACCAGAATGCGATCAGCTTTGCCTGTTGTGGGTTGTGCTCAATATTTAAAAATCAAAAATCCCGAAACAACAAATAAATCAACTTAAACTTAAGACGGTTCCAAATGTTGCTGTATGTAGCCAGGGTGAGCGCCCAACATTGCTTAAATACGCCAATGGCTCGTGAATACATAACCTATGCAGCAAAAGTCCAACTCCTGGCCTTCACGTGGCGGAACTGTTTTAACTAACAGGAGAAGGGGCGACGGCGAGTATCTGGCGCCGGAAAATAACCAGTGTGCTCTAGATGTGTATACACATACATGCATGTGCAGACACGTGTGTGCGTGTGTACACATCTAAACTCGAGTGAGACCACAGTCTGCTCTAGCAAATGAAAGGTGCTGAAGACGGAGGCAACCAGCCAGGAGGCGCACCACAGAAATCAGGATGCCACGCAATTACGCAAAATGGAATATGTCGACTACTGCTAAAAGTTATGGTGCTCGCTCTGCTTTGGACCCCCAGGTAGGTGCAGTGCCGGGCCCTATGTCTCGAAAGGGTCCAACCCCAACTACTGGATGTCCTTCTCAGATGTCCTGTGGAGCCAGGGGACATGATAATAGAACAGCTGGCCATACTAAACAAAGACTTAAACTAATGCACTGGAATGGAGTCAGCAACAAAAAAGTAGAATTAGAAAACATCCCGGACAAAGAAAAAGTAAGCATATGTTGCTTGCAAGAAACTCACCTCAACGAAAATATAGTCTTCAAAATCAGAGGCTACCAGTGTTACCGATCTGACCGAAAGGACAGGCGAAAAGGTGGGATACTTACCCTTGTAAAAAATAACATCACTGCTTCCCAAATCGAAGTCTATATGGAAGGGGCTGAGTATCAGACACTTAAACTTAAAACAGGCTATACAGACCTACATCTGATCAATTACTACTGTCCAAGTGACCGCCCACAGGCACTGGACACACTACCATTAACAGAAAAAATGATTGTGTGCGGCGATTTCAACAGCCACTCGCAGAGTTGGGGCTATGATCACATGGACCAGAGAGGAGAGAGACTGGAAGACTGGCAGGATGAGAATAGATTCATCTTGGTTAACAAGCCGTCCGACCCACATGCTTTCTACTCGAGATCATGGCACACTACAACTACACCTGACCTGGCTCTTCATTCACCAGACCTGGAGTGGAACGTTACACGAATTGTTGGGAAACAACTAGGTGGCAGTGACCATCGACCAGTCTTTCTAACTGTAGAAAATGAGTTTGTAAGTGAAAGCAGCACCCTCTCGAGGTGGAACTACAAGAAAGCAGACTGGGCAATGTACAAGAATCGCACCAGCATACTGGTTAGAAACCTGAACACTGCGAAAGACATAAATAAAGTAGTTGAAGAGTTTGGGAAATGCATACTACAGGCAGCGCGAGAAACAGTACCAAGAGGAGCCCGTAAACAATATAAACCCTACTGGAGTAGTGAACGGGAACAGTTGCATAATGATGTGGAAGTATGTAGAAAGCAAGCAGAGGCCACACCCAACCAAGAGCACCACAATAAATTCCAGCATGCAAAAGCCAAATTCCAAAGGGCCAAGCTGCAGGCTAGACGGAAAAGCTGGCAGGAAAAAAACAGAGTCTCTGAACTTTGAAAGAGACACAAGGAAATTGTGGAAGCTAATAAAACGACTTAACGATGAGGGCACAGGGAGAAACTCAAAAATTGCACTACATAAAGATGGAAACATCTTAACAAGAAAGCAGGCAGCTGACCATTTTGCGGACTCATTCGCACAAGATAACAATATCAAAATCAGTCCAGAGAAACAACAAGAGATTCAAGAGAAACGGCAACATACAGGACAGAAGGAAATAGTACATGAGGTTCTGTAGGCACCCATCGCAATCAACGAACTGGAGCTAGCCATATCAAAACTGAAAATGAGAAAGTCACCAGGAGCTGATGGTATCTCCAATGAAATGATCAGGAACCTAGGAACAGAGGCCAAAGCAAAGCTGTTGCAGATCTTCAATAACAGTTGGACCTTAGGCAGTGTTCCACAAGCCTGGAGAGAAGCAATCATGATACCCCTCCTAAAATCAGGGAAAGATAGTTCCATTGCCTCTAGCTACAGACCAGTTAGCCTCACCAGCTGTCTCTGCAAAACACTGGAGCGCATCATCAATCACAGACTGCAGTGGTACATTGAAAGTAAAAACATCCTTGTGCCACAGCAGGCAGGCTTTAGGCAGTGCTACTCTACGGAAGATCAGACAACCTACCTCTCTCAAGAAATTGAGGATGCATTCCAAGAGAAGAAGCTGGTGCTTGCGGCATGGATAGATTTAAAGAAAGCCTTTGACAAAGTCTGGAAAGATGGTCTGATGAATAAACTGAGAAACTGCGAAGTCAATGGAAGAATGTACAAATGGGTGAAAGCATACTTGCACAACAGAAGAGCCCGAGTTCAGATAGACGGACTAAAGAGCAAGAAAGTACTACCGCGTCACGGTGTTCCCCAGGGCGGAGTATTGTTCCCCACACTATTTCTAATCTTCATCAATGATCTCGTTGCTAATCTACCGCATGGAATTAAATCCGCAATGTACGCCGATGACCTGGTTCTATGGAGCACAAATGAACATGCATCAGTGGCCACCAGATTACTACAAAGAGCTGTAGATACATTTTTTGCATGGGCAAATAGATGGTGTGTCAGCATAAACACTGACAAGTGCAGAACCACCCTATTTACCCTCTCTCCAAAACAAAAGGCAGGGACCATCCACATAAATGGAACACCTCTACGAGAAGATAAAGAAGCAACATACCTTGGAGTAACATTTGATGGCAGGCTGACATGGAGAAAGCACATCAACAAAGCAGTAGCAAAAGCCAGAAGGAAAATAGCCATCCTGAGAAAGCTAAGTGGAACCACATGGGGAGCCAGTGGGAAAATACTTAGCAAAGTTTATCAACAGAGCATACGACCACACCTGGAATACGGGTCAACTGCATGGTGTTCGGCATAATAAACCACACTACAAGAGCTGGACAAAGTGCAAAATCAAGCACTTAGAGTCACCACAGGAGGGATGAGATCAACCCCTTTAGTGGAAATGGAGAAGATGGGGAGGGCACAAGCACTGAGTGAGCGCAGAGATACGAAAACGCTAATACAAGCAGAAAAGTTCCTCAGCTTGCCAGGCCACCCTATGAAGAACATATTTGAAAACCTAGCTATGGGGCGATTGAAAAGAAGTAGTTTTATCCACCAGGCCAAACGACTCTGCAGAGAAACCACCGATCTGCCCACAGTTGGTATCCCCCTAACAACTATTCCAGAGCGAACTCCATGGAAAGATGAGCATAGACTATCATTACAAATCCAGACAAAAGTGAGAGGAATATTTGACAAGGAAGAACAGAACAGTGTGCAGCGCAGAACAGCCACTCTCAGCTTCCTTGATAAAGAATACCCACAGGACCTCTGGATCCGAGTCTACACAGATGGGTCAGCACAAAATGCTGTTCGAAATGGAGGAGTGGGAGTGTACATAGAATACCCAAATAATACCAGGGACACAGCTAGAGTACCGACAGGAAAGTACTGCCATAACTACGATGCTGAAATTGAGGCAATCAAGATAGCAACAGAGAAATTACTAAATACCAGCAATGGTACACAACCTGTGGTGCTATTGACAGATGCAAAATCAGTACTCGAGGCGCTCCTGTCTGGGAAATTGCCAGTACTAAGGACACTACTTTCTGAACTTAGCAGTCAGCACAAGGTCACCATACAGTGGATACCATCCCACTGTGGAGTACCCGGAAACGACAGAGCTGATCAATTGGCTAAGGAAGGAGCCAAAGAAGAACAGCCTGATGTGCCCGTTACATACCACCAAAAAAAAAAAAAAAAGAATGATCAAATCAGTCAGAAAGCCACTAAAACCTGCTCAAGATGACTACTACGTTATGGATAGACCAGAACAAGTCATTATTCTGCGCCTCAGAGCAGGGCACAATAGATTACGCAACCACATGTATACAAAATTCAAGATTGGTGAAACAGCCATGTGCACATGTGGATTGGCGTCGCAGACAGCAGAGCACATACTCCAAGACTACCCAAAGTATAACATATCTAGGTAAACTTTCTGGCCTAGAGAGACGACAGTGGCAGATAAACTCTATGGACCACTGGGTGAACTTAAAAAGACAGTTCAATTCATACAAGAGACAGCATTGCAGTTATAGACATATTTCAAGCGAACTAAAGAAGAAGAAGAAGAAGAAGAAGAAGAAGAAACTTAAGACAGGCAATACAGACCTACATCTGATCAATTACTACTGTCCAAGTGACCGCCTGCGGCCACTGGACACACTACCATTAAAAGAAAAAAAATGATTGTCTGTGGCGATTTCAACAGCCACTCGCAGAGCTGGGGCTATGATCACATGGACCAGAGAGGAGAGAGACTGGAAGACTGGCAGGGTGAGAATAGATTCATCTTGATTAACAAGCCGTCCGACCCACATACTTTCTACTCGAGATCATGGCACACTACAACTACACCTGACCTGGCTCTTCATTCACCAGACCTGGAATTGAACATTTCACGAATGGTTGGGAAACAACTTGGTGGCAGTGACAATAAGGCCAGTCTTTCTAACTGTATAAAATAAGCTTGTAAGTGAAAGCAGCACCCTCTCGAGGTGGAAGTACAAGAAAGCAGACTGGGCAATTTACAAGCATCGCACCAGCATACTGGTTAGAAACCTGAACACTGCGAAAGACATAAATAAAGTAGTTGAAGAGTTTGGGAAATGCATACTACAGGCAGCGCAAGAAACAGTACCAAGAGGAGCCCGTAAACAATATAAACCCTACTGGAGTAGTGAACTGGAACAGTTGCATAATGATGTGGAAGTATGTAGAAAGCAAGCAGAGGCCACACCCAGCCAAGAGCACCACAATAAATTCCAGCATGCAAAAGCCAAATTCCAAAGGGCCAAGCTGCAGGCTAGACGGAAAAGCTGGCAGGAAAAAAACAGAGTCTCTGAACTTTGAAAGAGACACAAGGAAATTGTGGAAGCTAATAAAACGACTTAACGATGAGGGCACAGGGAGAAACTCAAAAATTGCACTACATAAAGATGGAAACATCTTAACAAGAAAGCAGGCAGCTGACCATTTTGCGGACTCATTCGCACAAGATAACAATATCAAAATCAGTCCAGAGAAACAACAAGAGATTCAAGAGAAACGGCAACATACAGGACAGAAGGAAATAGTATATGAGGTTCTGTAGGCACCCATCACAATCAGCGAACTGGAGCTAGCCATATCAAAACTGAAAATGAGAAAGTCACCAGGAGTTGATGGTATCTCCAATGAAATGATCAGGAACCTAGGAACAGAGGCCAAAGCAAAGCTGTTGCAGATCTTCAATAACCGTTGGACCTTAGGCAGTGTTCCACAAGCCTGGAGAGAAGCAATCATGATACCCCTCCTAAAATCAGGGAAAGATAGTTCCATTGCCTCTAGCTACAGACCAGTTAGCCTCACCAGCTGTCTCTGCAAAACACTGGAGCGCATCATCAATCACAGACTGCAGTGGTACATTGAAAGTAAAAACATCCTTGTGCCACAGCAGGCAGGCTTTAGGCAGTGCTACTCTACGGAAGATCAGACAACCTACCTCTCTCAAGAAATTGAGGATGCATTCCAAGAGAAGAAGCTGGTGCTTGCGGCATGGATAGATTTGAAGAAAGCCTTTGACAAAGTCTGGAAAGATGGTCTGATGAATAAGCTGAGAAACTGCAAAGTCAATGGAAGAATGTACAAATGGGTGAAAGCATACTTGCACAACAGAAGAGCCCGAGTTCAGATAGACGGACTAAAGAGCAAGAAAGTACTACCGCGTCACGGTGTTCCCCAGGGCGGAGTATTGTTCCCCACACTATTTCTAATCTTCATCAATGATCTCGTTGCTAATCTACCGCATGGAATTAAATCCGCAATGTACGCCGATGACCTGGTTCTATGGAGCACAAATGAACATGCATCAGTGGCCACCAGATTACTACAAAGAGCTGTAGATACATTTTTTGCATGGGCAAATAGATGGTGTGTCAGCATAAACACTGACAAGTGCAGAACCACCCTATTTACCCTCTCTCCAAAACAAAAGGCAGGGACCATCCACATAAATGGAACACCCCTACGAGAAGATAAAGAAGCAACATACCTTGGAGTAACATTTGATGGCAGGCTGACATGGAGAAAGCACATCAACAAAGCAGTAGCAAAAGCCAGAAGGAAAATAGCCATCCCGAGAAAGCTAAGTGGAACCACATGGGGAGCCAGTGGGAAAATACTTAGCAAAGTTTATCAACAGAGCATACGACCACACCTGGAATACGGGTCAACTGCATGGTGTTCGGCATAAAAAACCACACTACAAGAGCTGGACAAAGTGCAAAATCAAGCACTTAGAGTCACCACAGGAGGGATGAGATCAACCCCTATAGTGGAAATGGAGAAGATGGGGAGGGCACAAGCACTGAGTGAGCGCAGAGATACGAAAACGCTAATACAAGCAGAAAAGTTCCTCAGCTTGCCAGGCCACCCTATGAAGAACATATTTGAAAACCTAGCTATGGGGCGATTGAAAAGAAGTAGTTTTATCCACCAGGCCAAACGACTCTGCAGAGAAACCACCGATCTGCCCACAGTTGGTATCCCCCTAACAACTATTCCAGAGCGAACTCCATGGAAAGATGAGCATAGACTATCATTACAAATCCAGACAAAAGTGAGAGGAATATTTGACAAGGAAGAACAGAACAGTGTGCAGCGCAGAACAGCCACTCTCAGCTTCCTTGATAAAGAATACCCACAGGACCTCTGGATCCGAGTCTACACAGATGGGTCAGCACAAAATGCTGTTCGAAATGGAGGAGTGGGAGTGTACATAGAATACCCAAATAATACCAGGGACACAGCTAGAGTACCGACAGGAAAGTACTGCCATAACTACGATGCTGAAATTGAGGCAATCAAGATAGCAACAGAGAAATTACTAAATACCAGCAATGGTACACAACCTGTGGTGCTATTGACAGATGCAAAATCAGTACTCGAGGCGCTCCTGTCTGGGAAATTGCCAGTACTAAGGACACTACTTTCTGAACTTAGCAGTCAGCACAAGGTCACCATACAGTGGATACCATCCCACTGTGGAGTACCCGGAAACGACAGAGCTGATCAATTGGCTAAGGAAGGAGCCAAAGAAGAACAGCCTGATGTGCCCGTTACATACCACCAAAAAAAAAAAAAAAAGAATGATCAAATCAGTCAGAAAGCCACTAAAACCTGCTCAAGATGACTACTACGTTATGGATAGACCAGAACAAGTCATTATTCTGCGCCTCAGAGCAGGGCACAATAGATTACGCAACCACATGTATACAAAATTCAAGATTGGTGAAACAGCCATGTGCACATGTGGATTGGCGTCGCAGACAGCAGAGCACATACTCCAAGACTACCCAAAGTATAACATATCTAGGTAAACTTTCTGGCCTAGAGAGACGACAGTGGCAGATAAACTCTATGGACCGCTGGGTGAACTTAAAAAGACAGTTCAATTCATACAAGAGACAGCATTGCAGTTATAGACATATTTCAAGCGAACTAAAGAAGAAGAAGAAGAAGAAGAAGAAGAAGAAGAAGAAGAAGAAGAAGAAGAAGAAGAAACTTAAGACAGGCAATACAGACCTACATCTGATCAATTACTACTGTCCAAGTGACCGCCTGCGGCCACTGGACACACTACCATTAAAAGAAAAAAATGATTGTCTGTGGCGATTTCAACAGCCACTCGCAGAGCTGGGGCTATGATCACATGGACCAGAGAGGAGAGAGACTGGAAGACTGGCAGGGTGAGAATAGATTCATCTTGATTAACAAGCCGTCCGACCCACATACTTTCTACTCGAGATCATGGCACACTACAACTACACCCGACCTGGCTCTTCATTCACCAGACCTGGAATTGAACATTTCACGAATGGTTGGGAAACAACTTGGTGGCAGTGACAATAAGGCCAGTCTTTCTAACTGTATAAAATAAGCTTGTAAGTGAAAGCAGCACCCTCTCGAGGTGGAAGTACAAGAAAGCAGACTGGGCAATTTACAAGCATCGCACCAGCATACTGGTTAGAAACCTGAACACTGCGAAAGACATAAATAAAGTAGTTGAAGAGTTTGGGAAATGCATACTACAGGCAGCGCAAGAAACAGTACCAAGAGGAGCCCGTAAACAATATAAACCCTACTGGAGTAGTGAACTGGAACAGTTGCATAATGATGTGGAAGTATGTAGAAAGCAAGCAGAGGCCACACCCAGCCAAGAGCACCACAATAAATTCCAGCATGCAAAAGCCAAATTCCAAAGGGCAAAGCTGCAGGCTAGACGGAAAAGCTGGCAGGAAAAAAACAGAGTCTCTGAACTTTGAAAGAGACACAAGGAAATTGTGGAAGCTAATAAAACGACTTAACGATGAGGGCACAGGGAGAAACTCAAAAATTGCACTACATAAAGATGGAAACATCTTAACAAGAAAGCAGGCAGCTGACCATTTTGCGGACTCATTCGCACAAGATAACAATATCAAAATCAGTCCAGAGAAACAACAAGAGATTCAAGAGAAACGGCAACATACAGGACAGAAGGAAATAGTACATGAGGTTCTGTAGGCACCCATCACAATCACCGAACTGGAGCTAGCCATATCAAAACTGAAAATGAGAAAGTCACCAGGAGTTGATGGTATCTCCAATGAAATGATCAGGAACCTAGGAACAGAGGCCAAAGCAAAGCTGTTGCAGATCTTCAATAACCGTTGGACCTTAGGCAGTGTTCCACAAGCCTGGAGAGAAGCAATCATGATACCCCTCCTAAAATCAGGGAAAGATAGTTCCATTGCCTCTAGCTACAGACCAGTTAGCCTCACCAGCTGTCTCTGCAAAACACTGGAGCGCATCATCAATCACAGACTGCAGTGGTACATTGAAAGTAAAAACATCCTTGTGCCACAGCAGGCAGGCTTTAGGCAGTGCTACTCTACGGAAGATCAGACAACCTACCTCTCTCAAGAAATTGAGGATGCATTCCAAGAGAAGAAGCTGGTGCTTGCGGCATGGATAGATTTGAAGAAAGCCTTTGACAAAGTCTGGAAAGATGGTCTGATGAATAAGCTGAGAAACTGCAAAGTCAATGGAAGAATGTACAAATGGGTGAAAGCATACTTGCACAACAGAAGAGCCCGAGTTCAGATAGACGGACTAAAGAGCAAGAAAGTACTACCGCGTCACGGTGTTCCCCAGGGCGGAGTATTGTTCCCCACACTATTTCTAATCTTCATCAATGATCTCGTTGCTAATCTACCGCATGGAATTAAATCCGCAATGTACGCCGAAGACCTGGTTCTATGGAGCACAAATGAACATGCATCAGTGGCCACCAGATTACTACAAAGAGCTGTAGATACATTTTTTGCATGGGCAAATAGATGGTGTGTCAGCATAAACACTGACAAGTGCAGAACCACCCTATTTACCCTCTCTCCAAAACAAAAGGCAGGGACCATCCACATAAATGGAACACCCCTACGAGAAGATAAAGAAGCAACATACCTTGGAGTAACATTTGATGGCAGGCTGACATGGAGAAAGCACATCAACAAAGCAGTAGCAAAAGCCAGAAGGAAAATAGCCATCCTGAGAAAGCTAAGTGGAACCACATGGGGAGCCAGTGGGAAAATACTTAGCAAAGTTTATCAACAGAGCATACGACCACACCTGGAATACGGGTCAACTGCATGGTGTTCGGCATAAAAAACCACACTACAAGAGCTGGACAAAGTGCAAAATCAAGCACTTAGAGTCACCACAGGAGGGATGAGATCAACCCCTATAGTGGAAATGGAGAAGATGGGGAGGGCACAAGCACTGAGTGAGCGCAGAGATACGAAAACGCTAATACAAGCAGAAAAGTTCCTCAGCTTGCCAGGCCACCCTATGAAGAACATATTTGAAAACCTAGCTATGGGGCGATTGAAAAGAAGTAGTTTTATCCACCAGGCCAAACGACTCTGCAGAGAAACCACCGATCTGCCCACAGTTGGTATCCCCCTAACAACTATTCCAGAGCGAACTCCATGGAAAGATGAGCATAGACTATCATTACAAATCCAGACAAAAGTGAGAGGAATATTTGACAAGGAAGAACAGAACAGTGTGCAGCGCAGAACAGCCACTCTCAGCTTCCTTGATAAAGAATACCCACAGGACCTCTGGATCCGAGTCTACACAGATGGGTCAGCACAAAATGCTGTTCGAAATGGAGGAGTGGGAGTGTACATAGAATACCCAAATAATACCAGGGACACAGCTAGAGTACCGACAGGAAAGTACTGCCATAACTACGATGCTGAAATTGAGGCAATCAAGATAGCAACAGAGAAATTACTAAATACCAGCAATGGTACACAACCTGTGGTGCTATTGACAGATGCAAAATCAGTACTCGAGGCGCTCCTGTCTGGGAAATTGCCAGTACTAAGGACACTACTTTCTGAACTTAGCAGTCAGCACAAGGTCACCATACAGTGGATACCATCCCACTGTGGAGTACCCGGAAACGACAGAGTTGATCAATTGGCTAAGGAAGGAGCCAAAGAAGAACAGCCTGATGTGCCCGTTACATACCACCAAAAAAAAAAAAAAAAAGAATGATCAAATCAGTCAGAAAGCCACTAAAACCTGCTCAAGATGACTACTACGTTATGGATAGACCAGAACAAGTCATTATTCTGCGCCTCAGAGCAGGGCACAATATATTACGCAACCACATGTATACAAAATTCAAGATTGGTGAAACAGCCATGTGCACATGTGGATTGGCGTCGCAGACAGCAGAGCACATACTCCAAGACTACCCAAAGTATAACATATCTAGGTAAACTTTCTGGCCTAGAGAGACGACAGTGGCAGATAAACTCTATGGACCGCTGGGTGAACTTAAAAAGACAGTTCAATTCATACAAGAGACAGCATTGCAGTTATAGACATATTTCAAGCGAACTAAAGAAGAAGAAGAAGAAGAAGAAGAAGAAGAAGAAGAAGAAGAAGAAGAAGAAGAAGAAGAAGAAGAAGAAACTTAAGACAGGCAATACAGACCTACATCTGATCAATTACTACTGTCCAAGTGACCGCCTGCGGCCACTGGACACACTACCATTAAAAGAAAAAAATGATTGTCTGTGGCGATTTCAACAGCCACTCGCAGAGCTGGGGCTATGATCACATGGACCAGAGAGGAGAGAGACTGGAAGACTGGCAGGGTGAGAATAGATTCATCTTGATTAACAAGCCGTCCGACCCACATACTTTCTACTCGAGATCATGGCACACTACAACTACACCTGACCTGGCTCTTCATTCACCAGACCTGGAATTGAACATTTCACGAATGGTTGGGAAACAACTTGGTGGCAGTGACAATAAGGCCAGTCTTTCTAACTGTATAAAATAAGCTTGTAAGTGAAAGCAGCACCCTCTCGAGGTGGAACTGCAAGAAGGCAGACCGGGCAATTTACAAGCATCGCACCAGCATACTGGTTAGAAACCTGAACACTGAGAAAGACATAAATAAAGTAGTTGAAGAGTGGGAAATGAATACTACAGGCAGCGCGAGAAACAGTACCAAGAGGAGCCCGTAACCAATATAAACCCTACTGGAGTAGTGAACTGGAACAGTTGCATAATGATGTGGAAGTGTGTAGAAAGCAAGCAGAGGCCACACCCAGCCAAGAGCACCACAATAAATTCCAACACGCAAAAGCCAAATTTCAAAGGGCCAAGCTGCAGGCTAGACGGAAAAGCTGGCAGGAGAAAACGGAGTCTCTGAACTTTGAAAGAGACACAAGGAAATTGTGGTAGCTAATAAAACAACTTAACGATGAGGGCACAGGGAGAAACTCAAAAATTGCTCTACATAAAGATGGAAACATCTTAACAACAAAGCAAGCAGCTGACCATTTTGCGGACTCATTCGCACAAGATAACAATATCAAAATTAGTCCAGAGAAACAACAAGATATTCGAGAGAAATGGCAACACACAAAACAGAAGGAAATAGTACATGAGGTTCTAGAGGCACCCATCACAATCAGTGAACTGGAGCTAGCCATATCAAAACTGAAAATGAGAAAGTCACCAGGAGCTGATGGTATCTCCAATGAAATGATCAGGAACCTAGGAACAGAGGCAAAGAAAAGCTGTTGCAGATCTTAAATAACAGCTGGGCTTTAGGCAGTGTTGCACAATCCTATAGAGAAGCAATCATGATACCCCTTCTAAAATCAGGGAAAGATAGTTCCATTTCCTCTAACTACAGATCAATTAGCCTCACCAGCTGTCTCTGCAAAACACTGGAGCGCATCACCAATCACAGACTGCAGTGGTACATTGAAAGTAAAAACATCCTTGTGCCACAGCAGGCAGGCTTTAGGCAGTGCTACTCTAGGGAAGATCAGACAACCTACCTCTCTCAAGAAATTCAGGATGCATTCCAAGAGAAGAAGCTGGTGCTTGCGGCATGGATAGATTTGAAGAAAGCCTTTGCCAAAGTCTGGAAAGAAGGTCTGACGAAAAACTGAGAAACTGCAAAGTAAATGGAAGAATGTACAAATGGGTGAAAGCATACTTGCACAACAGAAGAGCCCGAGTACAGATAGACGGACTCAAGAGCAAGAAAGTACTACTGCGTCACGGTGTTCCCCAGGGCGGAGTCTTGTCCCCCACACTTTTTCTTATCTTCATCAATGTTCTTCTTGCTAATCTACCGCATGGAATTAAAGCGGCAATGTACGCTGGTGACCTGGTTCTATGGAGCACAAATGAACGTGCATCAGTGGCCACCAGATTACTACAAAGAGCCGTAGATACATATGTTGCATGGGCAAATAGATGGTGTGTCAGCATAAACACTGACAAATGTAGCACCACTCTATTTACCCTCTATCCGAAACGAAAGGCAGGGTTCATCCAGATAAATGGAACACCCCTAAGAGAAGATAAAGAACCAACATACCTTGGAGTAACATTTGATGGCAGGCTGACATGGAGAAAGCACATCAACAAAGCAGTAGCAAAAGCCAGAAGGAAAATAACTATCCTGAGAAAGCTAAGTGGAACCACATGGGGAGCCAGTGGGAAAATACTTAGCAAAGTTTATCAACAGAGCATACGACCACACCTGGAATACGAGTCAACTGCGTGGGGTTTGGCATAAAAAACCACACTACAAGAGCTGGAAAAGGTGCAAAATCAAGCACTTAGAGTCACCACAGGAGGGATGAGATTAACTCCTATAGTGGAAATGGAGAAGATGGGGGTAACACAAGCACTGAGAGAGCGCAGAGATACAAAAACGCTAATACAAGCAGACAAGTTCCTCAGCTTGCCAGGCCACCCTATGAAGAACATATTTGTAAACCTAGCTATGGGGCGGTTGAAAAGAAGTAGTTTTATCCACCAGGCCAAACGACTCTGCAGTGAGACCACCGATCTGCCCACATTTGGTATCCCCCTAACAACTATTCCAGAGTGAACAGCATGGAAAGATGAACATAGACTATCATTACAAATCTAGACAAAAATGAGAAGAATATTTGACAAGGAAGAACAGAACAGTGTTCAGCGCAGAACAGCCACTCTCAGCTTCCTTGTTGAAGAATACCCACAGGACCTCTGAATCTGATTCTACACAGATGGGTCAGCACAAAATGCTGTTCGAAATGGAGGAGCGGGAGTGTATATAGAATACCCAAATAATACTAGGACACAGCCAGAGTACCGAGAGGAAAGTACTGCCATAAATATGATGCTGAAAGTGAGGCAATCAAGATAGCAACAGAGAAATTACTAAATACCAGCAATGGTACACAACCTGTGGTGATATTCACAGATGCAAAATCAGTATTTGAGACGCTCCTGTATGGGAAATTGCCAGTACTAAGGACACTACTTTCTGAACTAAGCAGTCAGTATAAGTCACCATACAGTGGATACCATCCCACTGTGGAGTGCCCGAAAACGACAGAGCTGATCAATTGGCTAAGGAAGGAACCAAAGAAGAATAGTCTCATGTGCCCGTTACATACCACTAAAAGAAAAGAATGATCAAATCAGTCAGAAAGCCGCCAAAACCTGTTCAAGACGACTACCACGTTATGGACAGACCAGAACAAGTCATAACAGGACACACTAGATTACACAACCACATGTAAACAAAATTCAAGATTGGTGAAACAGCCATGTGCACATGTGGATTGGCGTTGCAGACAGCAGAGCACATACTCCAAGACTGCCCAAAATATAACATATCTAGGCAAACCTTCTGGCCTAGAGAGACGACAGTGGAAGATAAACTCTATGGACCACTGTGTGAACTAAAAAAGACAGTTAAATTCATACAAGAGACAACATTGCAGTTATAGACATACTTCAAGCGAACGAAAGAAGAAGAGGAAGAATTAGACGAGTCGAATGACATTTCTGTTCTGAAAGTGCTTGGTGTATGTGTTATATATTATAGCAACAGCAAAGACAAAGTAGTTTCTACATTTCTTGGACTAGTTCACTTGGAAACGTGTGATGCAGAAAGTATAGTTCAGGCACTGAAGAACTTTTGGACAATAAAAATGTAGACTTGGAGAATTTCCCTGCAATTGATACCGATGATGCCTCGGAAATGGTTGGTATCAACCATGACGTTTATGCCAAATTAAAGGATCCTATCTTTAACCCTCATCAAATGTGCGCGTCATTCCTTGCAACTATCATTATCACATGCCTTATCAGAATGTTTACCAAGGAATTTGGAATTCCTTATTGCTGAAACGCATAACTGGTTCTCCAAATCATCTGTCAGACAACAGCAATATAATAATTTATATAAAGCATTAAATTATATTTGAATTTCCACATCATTTTAATTAAATTCCGTCATATTGCAAAACTAGCTAGTTATCAATTCAACCAGCTGTTGAAATAAATGTGAACCAATGGTTGGAGTTGAAGATACACTTCGAAATAACAAGACAGAGTGAAAAGTGCTACACCGCTGAAATACTATATATGGAATGTACGTTGATGAAAAAAAAAAGGCATTCCTTATCTTTTTACAACAAATTCCAAGTGAAATGCTAAAAGTTAATAAACTGTTTGAATCTAAAAGTGTTGATAAAGTTAATTTACTTGACAATCTCACTTTGCTATTTCACTCATTTGACTTATATTACCAACTTCTAAAGCTGATTTGTTCACTTGCACCATAGAGAGATATTTGGTTCCCAAGCCATACCTGGGATACCAAATCGAATAAACAAATTATGGTTTTAAGAATAGAAGGACTATTGACAGTCAGATATGACTGAGCTACCGTATAACAGTAGACGGTACTACCTGTTTTCTGTTAGCGCCGAACGTTGGGCGGCGCTTACCAAACCCGACACCCCACATTGTGCCAACGGCTTCGGTTGGAAGAGCGCAACTGGGAGGGTACAAGCCTTACCCTGGTGCGAGGAAATGCAACCTAAAGACAAAATGTCATGGCAGGGCAGACCAAGCTCTAAGCCTTGGTTGGCGGCTGATCTAGGATCGAAGCTCCGACAGGCGGACAGTTAGAGCATTGCTTTGCTGATCCGGCAGCTTCTGCAGCTTGTCTTGTTCCAGATGTAGGGGTGTTATCTTTCCTCTGGAGTGAACTAGGCAGGCCGAGAGAGGGATCATGCTGCATGGGCAACACATAATTTCTATATTTTAGCCCAGGCTTTGTGCTATGGAGAGGCAATAACTCCATCCCTTACAAACTATCGTTCTGTCAAAACGGCAAGGTGCCAATGATTGACAGAAAATGAAGAGAACAACTTAAGAAAGCACTGTCAAGATTTACTTGTCTCACATTATTCAAGCAGTTAAAGCAGAGACTTCCTGAAAATTTACATATATTGAAAAATATTTCACTCTTTTCTGTAAACGACATACTTCACCAAGTAAATGACATACCTGAATTTTGTCAAGTTGTGAAATTTTTAGGGGTTACTGATAATAGTGTGGCGGAAGCAGAATATCAGTTAACCAAAATAAATTTGGTTGACTGGACAAACAAAACAGAAACTGAAGTTTTTGGGAGTGAAGTAAGACAATTTAAAGATGCCTCATGTAACAGTCCATTCTATAAGCTCTTTGAATGTGCGATGTCTGCCATGATACTACCCCATTCAAATGCTGATGTGGAAAGAGTTTTCAGTACTAGGAATTATATAAAATGTAAACTAAGAAGTAAAATGAAACTTGACCTCTTAAATGCTATCTTGACAATAAGATCTAATGAGAGTAGGAAAATACTGTTCAACTTATCAGCTCCCTGACCGTGTATTAAAAGAAATGATTGATTGATTGATTGATTTAGGAACCAACATCACAGCATTCGGGGCATTCCCATAAGCGCTCCGTCCCCATCCTCAACAGCCAGCGAAGAGTTCCAACACTAATAGTACCAGTAGCAATCTGATTATATGTCCGTCTCGCCTTTCCTCTGAGCGTTGATCGTCGGCCAGATCCCCTCGTCACCCCTCGCTGTCGCATTCTTGCCAGACCATGGTGATCCATTTGCTCCTCCGAGGTGTGCACATGCTCCCACAAGGTCGCAACCACGTCTGCCTTACCATGCATCAATACTCCACCAAGTTTTGCCGAGCCAGCCAATCTGTCCGCCTGTTCATTCCCCAGCACACCAGCATGCCCCGGAGAAAAGATCCAGACGATGCTTGTCACCCGAGACTTCCGAAGCGAAGCAAGCCACTCTGCACGAAGCTTGCCTTTCTTCACCCCACTCAGCATGCTTTCTGAGTCAGTTACAATCACGATGTGTGTGTGTATCGTATTCTCCATCCAGCGGAAAGCTGCACTGACCGCCTCCACCTCCATTCTTAAGCTAGATGTTGTGGTATCATATGCCAGGCTCTCCTGCACCAAACTTCGACCGTTGGCCTTTGCTAAGAACCCCCAGGCACTTCTCCTGCCTCTCAACACCGACCCATTTGTGTAGATAATCACATCACCTGAGTGAGCATTATCCTGAATTAGTTACTGGATTTCCACTTCCGTGGCCCCTGCTGGCCACTCCCTGCACTCCCGGCTCAATGTGATTATAACTCTGCACAAGTCTGACTGCTCCGCTGACACTCTGACCCACTCTTCTCCTCTCCTAATTAAAAGAAATTGGAACAGCTAAAGCATACGAGTCATTTTGAATCTGAAGCTTGAACTTCATTATCCAAGCTAAGTTTACCCTGTGGATCTTGTGAGACAGACATCAGTGAAGATGAGGGCATGATTCTATAGGGTAAGTCACATCGATATCTATGTAATTTCTTAATCTAGATATTTTTCTAGATGTTTACCAACACAATCTAGATATTTCTAGATGTTGTTTGGTCCGTCTCTAGATGTTTTCTGTCAAAGAAAAGTGGCAGCCCTGGTTGTGGGAGTTGTGGCACGTTGGTGGAGAAGATGGCGTCTTTTTGGTAAGTGTTAGTTATGTGCTTGTCTTCCCAACAACGGTCTCCATTCAGTTTGTTGATGGTCAATTTATGACTAGAACATTATATTACTATTTGTAGATGATTAAAACAGCCGGTTACATGATTCATTCACTTCACGTTTGCTGATTCTAAGAATAATAATAAAATCATAATAATAATATGATAATTAATAATTATTAATATAGTTAGCGAGCCCCATCATCAATTTAATTTTGAGTATTTACAAATGAGACTGCCACAGTAGATAGGCCTTGAAATTCAAAATCTAATGGTACCTCAATGATGCCTGTATGTCACTTCTAAGTGAAGATATTCACATCTTTGTGAAGGTGAGACGAGTTGCGATTTCTCATTCTATTCATCCGTAATGAGAACTCTCTAATGTGTCCCTTTCCTCCAACCAGCGGCACCCGCTGGTGTCTGCGCATCTATGCATGCGAGATGGTCTCAAACGGTCATATGAAAACTGACTTCAAAAATATGTTCCATCATGTTAAATGATTACAAAATAGTACAAGTATACAAATTAATTATTAATAATCTTTAAACTTGTGTTCTATTTAACTTTAGTAGTTCAAATTGCACATTTTGAGTGTTGACAAGTGAAAGTGTAACATGCCACAGCGATCGATACACGCATGCGCAGTCGCCATGGCCCATGGCCATGCGTTTACCCATTCACAAAAACACGCTTCGCCGAAGATGTTCTTTATCATCCACAGCTAAAGCTAAACCAGCGATGAAACTTTCCAGATATATTTAAAATTATATGCAGAATTAAAAAATACTTCTATAATTGAATTAATCCTATATGGAACACCAGAATAGTGTTACAAAGTGCACATGCCATTCCGATATATATGCGCAAAGAGCAAGAAAAAAATCTTCGCAGAAATGTTGTTTACATCCACCCGGCAGCGATTATAAAGCAATGAAACTTTCCAGATATATTTTAAATTGTATGCAGAATTTAAAAATACATCTATAATTGATTTACTTCGACTTAGAACACCAAAAAAAAATTAATTACAGTAAGTATAAATTACATGCCACTTCGATCGATGTGCGCATGCGCAGTCGCCATGGAGCATGCCATTTGTGTTACTCCATTCACAAATACACGCTTTGCATAAAATGTTTTTCATCCACAGCTGAAGCTATAACAGCGATGAAACTTTCCAGATATATTTTAAATTGTATGCAGAATTAAAAAATACATCTATAATTGATTTACTTCGACTTAGAACACCAGAATAGTGTTACAAAGTGCACATGCCATTCCGATATATATGCGCAAAGAGCAAAAAACACATCTTCGCAGAAATGTTGTTTACATCACCGGCAGTGATTATAAAACAATGAAACTTTCCAGATATATTTTAAATTGTATGCAGAATTTAAAAATACATCTATAATTAATTTACTTCGACTTAGAACACCAAAAAAACAATTAATTACGGTAAGTATGAAATATAATGTTATTTATAGAAAAGGTCACGATGATTTCAACCAATCGCTGTGCGCGGAATATTAGGCATACCTTTCCTGGAAAACCCCGGATGACGTGTGTTATTGTCACGTGAGATGTGAATGAATGAATGACATCGAAAGAATGCATGGTAAATTAGACAGCGTTTTCTGGGACTACATTTTCAATGGCGGGGCGACTCCGTACATGAATTTTGTTTTTACTTCGGGTAATGGCACAATGGAACACGCTACTTATAAGTAAAGATATTCATGTTTTTGTGAAGGTGAGAAGAGTTGCGATTTTTCATGCTATTTGCCCGTAAGTATCGCTCTCTAGTGTGTCCATTACCTCCCCCAGTTGGTGTGTGTGTGCGTGCGAAATTGTCTCAAATGGTCTTATGAAAACTGACTTCAAAAATATGTTCCATCATGTTAAATGATTACAAAATAGTACCAGTATACAAATAAATTATTAATGATCTTTAAAATTGTGTTCTATTTAACTTTAGTAGGTCAAATCGCACGTTTTGTGTGTTGAAAAGTGTAGCGCAATCGATATGCAGCGGCCATCATGACCGTGGGTTTCCAATTCACAAAGTCACATCTTCGCAGAAAATCTGTTTTCCACCCACAATTCGAGCAAGTTTAGCGATGAAATTTTGCTGATTCAGGGGCGATATTTTATATGGCAATTAAAATTTACATTAAACAAAGACATCTATTGGATCCATCGATTCCGATCATTCCGCTGCCTCTGGGGATGCGCTCCCGGCAGTCAGCAGCTTGCACAGATCCATAGAGCACACTTTATTCACAAACTTCCAGTTTCTTAGTTCTATATAATATTTTAGTTCATAATGTTTAATAGTTTCTATTATATCACCTAATAATTTTGTGAAAAATAAAAATAAAATAAAATAGGCGCAGCCGGGAAGGGAACCCCTGGCGTGACAGGCGGAATGCTTACAACTTACGCTAACGAGTACACAATGTTTGATCTGCTAAGAAATTTATATAGTCAAGCCGCCGTTTTGGGTTACATGATCGTAATATTTTCGCCTGTTTTTTAACCACAATTAAAGCAAGTTTAGCGATGAAACTTTCCAACGTCTGTAAAATTGAATACAGAATTCGAAGATCCTTCTGCAATTGATGGTTTTCTATTGCAAGTTCCAGAAAACAATTATTTACGGTTCAGTTGGCCGTTTTCATTTTTCTCCGCATGCGAGGCTGGTCTCAACCAACGGGCCATAGGCGGATTATGAAAACTGACTTCTAAAATATGTTCCATCATGTTAAATGATTAAAAGATAGTACAAGTATACAAATAAATTATTAATAATCTTTAAACTTGTGTTCTCTTTAACTTTAATAGGTCAGAATGCACGTTTTGAGTGTTGAAAAGTGAAAGTGTACATGCCACTTTGATCGATTCGCGCATGCGCAGTCGCCATGGTGCATGCCACGCGTTTCTCCATTCACAAAGACACACTTCGCCGAAAATGTTGTTTTTCATACACATGTTCAGCAATTACAGCGATAAAACTTTCCAGATAAATCTAAAATTGTATGCAGAATTCAAAACTACATATATAATTGAGGTAGTTCTAATTTAAGCGCCAGAATAGTGTTACAAAGTGCACATGCCCATCCGATCAATATGAAAACACATCTTCGCAGAAAATGTTGTTTTCATACACATGTTCAGCAATTACAGCGATGAAACTTTCCAGATATATTTAAAATTGTATGTAGAATTCAAAAATACATATATAATTGAGGTTGTTCTAATTTAAGCGTCAAAAAATAATTAATTACAGTAAGTATGAAATACTTTCTTATTTATATAATAGGTTACGATGATTTCAACCAATCGTTGTGCACGGAATATTAAGCATACCTTTCCTGGAAAACCCAGGATGACGTGTGTTATTGTCACATGAGATTTGAATGAATGAATGACGTCGAAAGAATGCATGGTAAATTAGACAGCGTTTTCCGGGACAAGATTTTCAATGGCGGGACGACTCCTTACATGATTTTTGTTTTTACTTCGGGTAATGGCATGATGGAACATGCTAGTAGTAGTTATTTGTATTAGTAGTGAGCCCTATAAAAAAGTATCATCATTTTAATTTTGAGTATTTACAAATGAGACCGCCACAGTAGATAGGCCTTGAAATTCAAAATCTAATGGTACCTCAATGATGCCTGTGTGTCACTTCTAAGTGAAGATATTCACATTTTTGTGTTGCGATTTTTCATGCTATTCACCCATAATGAGAACTCTCCAGTGTGTCTGATTACCTCCTCCAGTGACACCCGCTGGTGTCTGCGCGTCTGTGTGTGCGAGATTGTCTCAAACGGTCGTATGAACACTGACTTCAAAAATATGTTCCGTCTGGTTAAATGATTACAACATAGTACAAGTATACAAATAAATTATTAATAATCTTTAAACTTGTGTTCTCTTTAACTTTAGTAGGTCAAATCGCACGTTTTGTGTGTTGAAAAGTGTAGCGCAATCGAAATGCGGCGGCCGTCGTGCCCCGTGGGTTTCCAATTCACAAAGTCACATCTTCGCAGAAAATATGTTTTTCAACCACAATTCAAGCTATTTTAGCGATGAAACTATGCTGATTCAGGGGCAATATTTTATATGGCAATTAAAATTCACATTAAACAAATACATCTATTGGATCCATCGATTCTGATCGTGATCATTCTGCTGCCTCTGTGGGATGCGCTCCCAGGCAGTCGGCAGCTCGCACAGATCCATAGAGCACACTTTATTCACAAATTTCCAGTTTCTTAGTTCTATATAATATTTTAGTTTGAAATATTTAATAGTTTCTATTATATCACCTAATAATTTTGTAAGAAATAAAAAAAAAAAAATGCCCAGCCGGGAATAGAACCCCGGTCTCCCATGTGACAGGCTTACGACTACGCTAGTGAGAACACAGCGACTGTTCCACAAAGATTTTTATATAGACAAGCCGTCGTTTTGGGTTTCATGATAACATCATCGCCTGTCTTTCAACCACGATTAAAGCAAATTTAGCAATGAAACTTTCCAAATTTCTGAAAAATTTGATGCAGAATTTGAAGATCCATCTATAATTGATGGTTTTCTATTGAAAGCTCCAGAAAAAAATTATTTGCGGTTCAGTGTACCGTTTTAATCTTTCCCCCGCGTGCGAGGTTGGTCTCAACCAACGGGTCATAGGCAGATTATGAAAACTGACTTCAAAAATATGTTCCATCATGTTAATTGATTAAAAGATAGTACACGTATACAAATAAATTATTAATAATCTTTAAGGCGATGTGCGGCAGTAAAAACATCGATTTTTGGTCAACTTGGCTATTTTTGGAATAGTTCATTTTTAGACACATTATCATGTCTTCTATCAGATTCTGTACTTGTTTTTGTTTCAAAACTGTTATTTTATGCAATATTCATAATTTACTGAACCCACCCTCTGTGTCAAATCGTATAATTATTGAAAATTGTTGCGAAATTGACGGTTTTCAAATCCTAGCAACCCCCGGGAAAGTTAACCCGGTCAACAAATGCCCGCAGAAGTCGGATGTGTCGGCCTAACGGCGCAAGAACGCAGCTCTGCTGTAAACAGGCACAACGCAATCATGTCCGAAAAAAGACTCCGGATGAACGAAGAAGAAGAAGAAGAAATCCTAGCAACGATATCTCAGGAAAACACGACACGTGCGTGTAAGGTATCCCTGGAAAGGTCGTGAACTTCCGTAACTGTTCGTAAAACTACGAGTTCGTCTAATCGGAAGCTCTTCTGTGTACATCGGATTTATTCGTGTCTATCATCTTCCGGAAACTTCCATATATGGAACATCGTAAGCAATCCGCGTTCGCCGATGGCTGAAATTGATCACGTGGGTTTCCAAAATGGCGGCTTTGTGTTGTTTACACCTGGCGACGTGCTGAAAGTTCATTGTTGACGACAGACTGACACGCATTGAAATATGCCTCGTTCTAAGAAATTTAACATAAAGTCATCTACTCAACGTAAGTAATCTCTCAGACTACACCTCGCAAATGCTCGTCTCATCTCATCTCATCTCATCATGTTCCTCTTGTACCTTTCGGTGTCGAGGTGAAGTATAAACTTCGTGAGAGTGCCCGGTTATGGGCTTCGTATATCGACATTCCCATGGATTCTGTTATTCCCTCCGTCCAACGTTTACGTGGTCGGCCTCTTCCTCTGTTTCCATCTGGTCTGTACATCATTGCTTGTTGTGGCATGCTGTTGGCTGGTAGCCTACTTGCATGGCCAAACCATTTGACTTGCTGCTTTCTAATAAAATCTAGAGCAGCTTTAACCCCCACTTTAGTCCTGATTTCTTCATTTCTGATCTTATCTCTTCTTGATACGTTGAGTATTCTTCTCAGGAACCTCATTTCTGTTGTTGTGATTTTTCTTTTCTCTTTTTCTGTCATTGTCCAGGTTTGGCATTGGTAGCACAGAGTTGGTAGGAAGATTGTGTTGTAAAGTGCTTTCTTAGTAGTTATTGATACATGTTTGTTCTTTAGTATTGGTGCCATTTGTCCAATGAGTTGATTTGCCTTATTGCACCTATTTTCGATCTCGTCTTCTGATCTGCCATTTGATGATATTATACTTCCTAGGCACTTGAAACGATTGAGTGGAAGACGCTAATAAACTACAAGGGGGCTTCACATGAAAACCTTAAAAGTGTGATAGAGATTACAACAACCATGCCATTGTCTTGTAACCTGTCAATATTGTATTATAATATATTAAGTATGTCAAGTATTAAGCATGTGGCATCACTATGTAGCGAACATGGTGACGTCATAATGACAGTTTAAAGATGGCAGCCCCGCTTTTAACACGCACTTAAAGAGGAACAGCGTTCAGTTTCCCGTTCTTTGATCAGTGAAGGGGTAAAACGTATATAGACGCCTGGGCTAAAATATAGAGATCATGTGTTGCCCATGCAGCATGATCCCTCTCTCGGCCTGCCTAGTTCACACCAGAGGAAAGGTAACACCCCTACATCTGGAACAAGACAAGCTGCAGAAGCTGCCGGATCAGCAAAGCAATGCTCTAACTGTCCGCCTTTCGGAGCTTCGATCCTAGACCAGTCGCCAACCAAGGCTTAGGGCCTGGTCTGCCCTGCCATGACAATTTTGTCTTTAGCTTGCATTTCCTCGCACCAGGGTAAGGCTTGTACCCTCCCAATTGCGCTCTTCTGCCCGAAGCCGTTGGCACAATGTGGGGTGTCGGGTTTGGTAAGCGCCGCCCAACGTTCAAGACTGTATCATCTGCATATCTAATGTTATTGATGCATCGTCCCCCAATGTTGATTCCTTCCATATCTTCAATATTTCTGAAAATATTTTCACTGTACAGGGAAAACAGATCTGGAGACATTACACATCCCTGTCTCACACCTCTCTTAATAGGCTGATATTGGCTTACTGCATTATCAACTCTTATGGCAGCTTGTTGTTTCCAATATATGTTTTTTACAAGTCTAAGGTCTTTCCCATCAATCTGTAGATCTTCAAGCATCCTTATCATGTTGACATGTCTCACTTTATCAAAAGCCTTTGTGTAGTCAATAAAGCAAAGGTGTAGATCTTTGTTTACTTCTATAGAACGTTCGATTACGGTTCTCAGTATATACACAGCATTTACTGTACCCTTGCCTACTACAAACCCACATTGTTCTTCTCCTATTTCAGGTTGTATTTTCCTCCTAACTCTTTGCATGATAATTCTTAGCAAAATCTTCATGATGTGACTCATTATACTAATTGTTCGATGTTGATCACATTCCAAAGCTCCTGATTTCTTTGGGATTGCAATAAATACAGAATTACATAACTCATGAGGTATATTTCCAGTATCATATATTGTATTAAGCAGACTGGTAACTTTATCTATTCCATATTCTTCTAAAGCATTAATCATTTCTGTTGTGACGCTGTCTGGACCGGGGGTCTTGCCAGATTTCATATGATTAAGAGCATTCTGAACCTCCATCTTCAAAATTGCTGGCCCTTCATTGTTATTTTGAACAATATATTGTTCGTCTCTGTTATCGTCATAAAGGTTTTTCACGTAATCTGACCATACATGTAAAATCTGATCTTTTTCTATTATGACTCTTCCATCTTTTGTCTTTAGGCAGCCTGCTGATGTACGTGTTCTTTGATTAGTAATCTCCTGAATTCTTTTGTGCATTAGTTTCGCATTTTTACTGTTGTGTTGTTTTTCAATTTCTCTGCAATTTTTCTCAAGCCATGTTTCTTTAGCCTCCTTACATAAGTTTCTGACTTTTCTGTGAATTTCTTCATATTTGGCCGGATTATTTTTGTTCTGTCTTCTTGTTTCCATTAGTTGTAAAATTTCTGTAGTCATCCATGTCTTACGGCCCACTTTCTTTACTTTTGGAATAGTTTTTTCTGCTGCACAACTGATTGAATTCTTCAGCATTTCCCATTGATCATCTACATCTTGAAATAGGATCTCTAGATCAGACAATAAATCAAATTTGTTCTTTACTTCTATGTTAAAATTATCTTGTATTTCTTTGTCAGTTTTCAATTTGCACAAGTCATATTTAGGGTTTCCTGCTGTATACTTGACTTTCTTTAACTTTACCCTCAATGTGCCAGTAATTAATCTGTGATCACTGTAACAGTCTGCATTTGGAACTGTTTTTACAACTGTTAATGCATTTCGAAACCTTTTGCTTATCAGGATGTAATCTATCTGGTTTTTAATCCTGCTGTCTGGACTCCTCCATGTCCATAATCTTCTAGGATGTTGTTTAAACCAGGTGTTTCCTACAACCATTTCTTGTTCTTTTGCCCATTCTACAAGTCTGTAACCTCTTTCATTTCTCTCTCCCAAACCATGGTTGCCTACACTGCATCCATCGCTTTGCTTTCCTATTTTTGCGTTGAAATCACCCATTATGATATTTATTTCTGATTTTTTACAGTTCTTCAAAGCAGACTCCATGTCATTATAAAATTCCTCTATACTTTCTTCACTGCTTTCACTTGTTGGGGTATCGATAAGTGAACACAACATGATTTTCTTGGCATGTGTAAAGAAGGTAGTTTGCCATTGCTTTCCTTCCCAGCAGTGACCATACTGGTCAGTGACCGTAGCCATTGTCTCCTCAAAAAAGGAGATCCTCTGCCTACCATCATTAGTAAATACCCAATTTGTAAAGTGTGAGACACACAAACCTGCTGCCTTGTAGATAGACTGGGGACAGTCAAAGGCTAGGGAAAGCACCCCGAAAAATGCTTGTTAAAATTGGATGTACTGAGCTTCAGGCTTGACAAAACAGTGCAACGTAACTTAATCATTTCATGATGCCACATTTAAAATTAATCAGTATGGTGCTAATCCCATGAAGTTCCATCAGGCGGTGATAGTGCCGGGCCCCCTGCCTTGAGGGGGTCCACCCATGACTACTTGTGGTCACCTTCCCCTGTGCTATGGAGTCAAGGCACAGAGGAGTAGATTAAGAGCTATTGATCAAACACCTCAGACACTCAACATACTACAGTGGAATGCTGAAGGAGTTTCTAACAAGAAAGTCCCCTTAACACAGCGTCTTCATAAAGATAGAATTGATGTGGCATGCATTCAAGAGACACACCTCAATGCCAATTGCAGATTCTCAGTCAGAGGATATCAGGCCACACGTTTCAACATTGAAGGACACAAAGGAGGAGTTTTAATACTTACATGAAACAGAATACCTTGTAGTGAAGTATCTATGACTTACAACCAAACGGAAATTATAAATGTTGATATAATGATAAAGGACATGAAAATAAGAATTTACAACATGTATAGCCCAGCAGATAAGGACCTTACACTTTCTAACATGCAAATAACTGACACAAACTGCATTATTGTCGGAGACTTTAATAGTCGTTCAGAAAGATGGGGATACCCAGATACTAACAACAGAGGAGATGAAGTGGAGGACTGGGAAATAGACTCAAATCTCCATCTACTAAACAAAGCGGATGACACACCGAGCTTCTACTCCAGAAGATGGCTTACCACTTCTACTCTAGACTTAGCTTTCTGCACAGGAGACATCCTCCACAAAATCGATCACCATGTGCTTGACCAATTAGCAGGTAGTGACCACAGACCAATCAAGCATGTAATGAATATGGAGTATGTTCCACAAGAGCAAAAGCCTCTGCCTCGTTGGAATTACAAATGAGCTGATTGGGACAGATTTACCATACTAACAGGCAAATATTGTGAAAACATAAATACACGAAATGGCAACATGAAAAAAAGGTGGAAAGTCTAAACAAAGCAATAATACAGGTGGCCACTGAGTCCATTCCAAGAGGAGCGAGGAAAAATTACAAACTATACTGGGCTGAAGAACTACAAATTTTGGAGGACAAAGTTTAAGATGCCAGGAAGACAGCAGAGAGAACAAACAACTGAAGCGAAAATCTCTCTCAAAGCCATCTTAGCAAAATATAAAAGAACAGTAAATCAAACAACAAGAGATTGTTGGAGGGAAAAAAACAGAAAACCTGAACTTTAACAGGGATGGAAACAAACTATGAAAACTAGTGAAAGCCATGAATAATGAAGGACCCAGAAACAAACAAATAACAATTAAACAAGGAAATGACTTGCTTACAGGTGAAAAGGCTGCAAATGCACTAATGGAACACTGTGCTAGTGCAAACCACATTGATATTACAATCGAACAGAAGAAAGCAATCAAAGATTAACAGACACATCATAGTAATACAGAGACAGCAGCAGAATACATGACACACCGAGCTTCTACTCCAGAAGATGGCTTACCACTTCTACTCTAGACTTAGCTTTCTGCACAGGAGACATCCTCCACAAAATCGATCACCATGTGCTTGACCAATTAGCAGGTAGTGACCACAGACCAATCAAGCATGTAATGAATATGGAGTATGTTCCACAAGAGCAAAAGCCTCTGCCTCGTTGGAATTACAAATGAGCTGATTGGGACAGATTTACCATACTAACAGGCAAATATTGTGAAAACATAAATACACGAAATGGCAACATGAAAAAAAGGTGGAAAGTCTAAACAAAGCAATAATACAGGTGGCCACTGAGTCCATTCCAAGAGGAGCGAGGAAAAATTACAAACTATACTGGGCTGAAGAACTACAAATTTTGGAGGACAAAGTTTAAGATGCCAGGAAGACAGCAGAGAGAACAAACAACTGAAGCGAAAATCTCTCTCAAAGCCATCTTAGCAAAATATAAAAGAACAGTAAATCAAACAACAAGAGATTGTTGGAGGGAAAAAAACAGAAAACCTGAACTTTAACAGGGATGGAAACAAACTATGAAAACTAGTGAAAGCCATGAATAATGAAGGACCCAGAAACAAACAAATAACAATTAAACAAGGAAATGACTTGCTTACAGGTGAAAAGGCTGCAAATGCACTAATGGAACACTGTGCTAGTGCAAACCACATTGATATTACAATCGAACAGAAGAAAGCAATCAAAGATTAACAGACACATCATAGTAATACAGAGACAGCAGCAGAATACATGACACACCGAGCTTCTACTCCAGAAGATGGCTTACCACTTCTACTCTAGACTTAGCTTTCTGCACAGGAGACATCCTCCACAAAATCGATCACCATGTGCTTGACCAATTAGCAGGTAGTGACCACAGACCAATCAAGCATGTAATGAATATGGAGTATGTTCCACAAGAGCAAAAGCCTCTGCCTCGTTGGAATTACAAATGAGCTGATTGGGACAGATTTACCATACTAACAGGCAAATATTGTGAAAACATAAATACACGAAATGGCAACATGAAAAAAAGGTGGAAAGTCTAAACAAAGCAATAATACAGGTGGCCACTGAGTCCATTCCAAGAGGAGCGAGGAAAAATTACAAACTATACTGGGCTGAAGAACTACAAATTTTGGAGGACAAAGTTTAAGATGCCAGGAAGACAGCAGAGAGAACAAACAACTGAAGCGAAAATCTCTCTCAAAGCCATCTTAGCAAAATATAAAAGAACAGTAAATCAAACAACAAGAGATTGTTGGAGGGAAAAAAACAGAAAACCTGAACTTTAACAGGGATGGAAACAAACTATGAAAACTAGTGAAAGCCATGAATAATGAAGGACCCAGAAACAAACAAATAACAATTAAACAAGGAAATGACTTGCTTACAGGTGAAAAGGCTGCAAATGCACTAATGGAACACTGTGCTAGTGCAAACCACATTGATATTACAATCGAACAGAAGAAAGCAATCAAAGATTAACAGACACATCATAGTAATACAGAGACAGCAGCAGAATACATGATGGCAAATCTGAAAATGGAAGAAATGGAACAGGCAATGAATACCCTAAAAAAAAGAAGAAATCACCAGGAAAGGATGGAATCACAAATGAAATGCTAACAGGACTAGGCACTAAAGCAAAAAAGAAACTACTAGCATTCCTAAATTACAGCTGAAAGAGAGGAATAGTCCCACAGGCATGGAAGGAAGCTGTACTAATACCAGTCCCAAAGAAAGGAAAAGACCTGGAAGAACCATATGGCTATTGTAACAGAGGAAGGGGTTTTGGTAGTATTTAGGTGGGAAACGACTACAGCACGATTGAGCATCGGGGTCGAACGAGAGGAGAGATGCTCAAGTCGTGACGTAGTTTGTTGTCAAAGGAGCAGTTACCATCAAGCTAGAGAACCAGAAGGTCGCTAACTTAGATCCGGCTGTCATCTATAGTATTAAACACTTTTTATAAAGAACCAACTGAGTTCCGTCAATTATGTGAGTTCACCTTGTTACAGAAGGTGAAATTGGTGCCCACGACTCAGGATTCGAGCCTGGTATAACGCGAAGTCTCAAAAGTGCTGAAGATCTTTACTCCGTTCATGTCGGTCGCCAAGGACAGAATTGCGGTTCCAGACAAATACTGAACATAAACAAAGCGCAGTTAGAAAAATGGCCAATAACTTATCAGCGAAAAATACAGCGACCAAAAGCCCGCCCAGGGGTGGTTGTCTGTAAGTCTTTTCCAAGACTGGCTGTCAAAATTTTACTGGCGTAAAGAGACAAGTGAAAAACAACTGGCCATAACGAGTTGCGACACCTGAGATCGTTATCAAACCGGCGAGCGTCAACTGTAAACACCATCCTGGCGACTCCTCTTATCCGTTCATCTAACGGACGTGTCAGGAGCAGAAGTTTTCCTGAAGGTCAAGCCGTCTAACCGTTGTCTCGAGCGAGCAGGAATTTTCCTGAAGGTCGGTCCTGGGTCATCAAGCCACTGAAGAGTCGTTTTAGGTGAGCAGGAAGTTTCTAATAACTCTATCAAGTCAAGTACTCGCCTCCAACCAAAATTTCAGAGGTTACTCGAAAGAAACAAAAATTTTAAGACTTACCTGACTCATACTTTCATTGATTGGCCCATGTTTTGTTTGACGCAGTCAGACTATCTATAAGCCGCTAGCTTAACCTTTTGGGCTTTATTACCTCTGAATCCTTCTCAAAACGTCGATGAAGTACCCCACCCGGGGCGAAGTCAGAAGCCAGAAATCTGGTCGGGACCCAACCAGGGGTTGAAGTTTATCCAGGCATCCCAAGAGAAGTAACTAACTGAAGAGATGAAGTACCTGGGAGAAGAGACAGACTACCTGAACTCCGCTACCTGAACTCCGCGACTGATTTTCAGCTGACGCAGAATCCTAGTGTTTGAGTGTAACCTGAAGACGAGTCTAGAGGAATACACGAAACTTGCTTGGATCAGGAACCGAGAGTAGGGTAATCTGTGAGCCTATTATCTGGTCGAACTGTTCTTGTGTATATGTAAAGTGAATTTCTTAAATTAGCTGATTACAAATGAGGTTGTGATTGTTTGGTCTATATAATAATATTTCAGCATAACAGATTCATCACGGCACAGTAGAGAATTATTTCGGCTGAGCTCAAGACAAGTTTATTTTTTCCAGGTACTAAGAAGCATATAGAAGAAGATATTGTTTTTAGGCTGAGATAGCATAAAGAGTAAAAATGCACCTGAGCAGAGACTTAGAACGCGTGACTGCATGGTTAGGAGAGTTAAAGGTGGCAGTCAGCGAGGTAGAATGTTTCGTACACTGGTTACAGAGTAAAACAACTAATGTAGGAAGTAATGAGATAAAAAGGAACAACAAGAATAGCCGAGGACAGCCACTAGTTAATGAAAATAGAGGGCAGTATAGAAACATTTACGTTAATCCAAGGATGACTAGGGTTAGGAGCTGGTATAATGATCAGGGATACAGAAATGGACATGAGAGAGACTGTTCTAGGAGTTGGCCATCCTATACTGTAAGCGCTAGAAAAAGACATGACGAATGGTTTGAAAAAAGACAAAGACAATATCTAAACTCAGGTGTAAGAGACAGAGTTGAACCTGTAAATAAAATACAAAATAGTCCTAAAATGGTTGCGAATGTGACTAGTGGACAGGAAAAGAAAACGATGGTATTAGTGAAAAAAATAAACCGAGAGACACAGACGCAGGCAGGTAATACGATAGAAAATAGTACGCAGACTCAGGTAGATATTGTAGAGAAAAACACCCAAGTGCAACCAACTAAGAAAATAGTAAGGGGAACGCAGACTATTAAGACGGTGGAAATTGCGGAAACACCTCAGGTGAAATTAGAAAAAGGAGACACAGTTGAAGTTAAGAAAGATAGACAGACGAAAACCAAGGACGAAAGGAAGCCAAAGAGGAGAGGTATTGAAAGAAGAGATAGTAGTATGATAGTTAATAGAGGTACTGCCATGTCAAGTTCCTCAAGTATAGACATGAAACTAATTCCCAAATGGTGTAGGAATATTAGCTGTCAGAGTTCAGTTTACGGAGAAGATATTTCCACCGCCGCATGTTATAGTGATGCTGAAACAGATATAAATA
This sequence comes from Cepaea hortensis, assembly GCA_963921405.1. Taxonomy (NCBI): domain Eukaryota; kingdom Metazoa; phylum Mollusca; class Gastropoda; order Stylommatophora; family Helicidae; genus Cepaea; species Cepaea hortensis. Next base: position 521,252,747 of record OY992876.1, read on the forward strand.
CTGATGATTCGAAGAGTGAGAGAATTGCACTACGAACAGATCCTGACTTGAAGCGTAATGTTCCCTCGTACGGTGTAGTTACTGGTGGACAGACGGACAGAGTTTTAGTTAGTGACTCTAGAGAACTAGATACTAGTTTATATGACAAGAAAGTAGGGAAAACTAAGAGACGAATACCAAGAAAGAGAAAGAAAGGCAGATGTTCTAAAGATGACTATGGGAGTAGGGTCGACGTATCTGCAGTAAATTATTATGAGAATTATTATGAGTCTGATGAAGGAACTGTTATCAGTGTGTCATCTGAAGACGAGATGGGGAAATGTAAACGTTATATAAGGTTGACAGGAAACAGTGAGCAGACCGACGCAAATGAAAGAAATAAAGGAAAGAATTCATTTAAGAAGAAAAATAATAGTAGACAGATAGCGGGAATTTATTCAACGACAGAAAGTGACTTAAGAAAAATAGAAGACCTTATGACCTTAAGACCAGAGTACTTTAACAACAGGTTAACAACGGATAGTGATGATGGTATAATTGAAGCGAGACGAACATCAGTACTAAGAGACGACGAAATATTTGGTTTCGATGCGCTCTATGGTTGTTAAAATTATTTGGGTGAGGAAGGAAAATGGAATTGTTTTCGAAGAATTGCGGTTTGAGCACATAGATATATGAGCTGTCTAAAATAGACAAATGAAATTGTTTGGTGTGGCATTACATGATACAAGGTAGGCAATAGTGTTGTTGAGGATAGAGAGTTACGGCAAATGAGATTTTACGTGGATACGTAATACAGAATTAGGATATATTGTGTTTAGTGACGATGTAGGAAGAGTAGAAATGAAAATAGTCCTTTGTCCAGAATGAATAGATACAGAGAGTTAGTCACGTTGAGTGATGTATAAATGGAGTGATTAAAGTAGAGTAGATTCAGCACATAATTAGTAGAGAGAGGGATAAAATAAGTATGGATGGTTCGACTCAGAGCTGTGACATGAAGTCTGAGATAGTTTTGTTTGGTAGATTGAGAAGTAGGTGTGGTGTTGTTGACGGCTGGGCCGAGAGTGTCTAGTGAAGAGATACAGATTGAGGAGGAATTGGATATCATGTGTGAAATAGCCAGTTGAACGCGAGAATATTAAGAGTAAAAGACTGTAGAAGTTGATGATTGAAGAATACGAGTTCTTGGTGAGAGGGATGAAGTAATTACGTCATGCTTGCGGAGAAGGAAGAGCTGATTAAATATGAGAAACTTGTTGTGTGGAGAAGTATAGAATGATAGTTACGAGGTTAGTGGCTCGTCGGAGTGAAATTGGTTATAAGAGATCGTTGATAGCGCTGGTTAGTGTGTAAGAGAGTTATAGTTGCGAGAGATAATGCTTACGTTATGACCTTTGAAAAAGAGAGGATGAGTGAGAAAAGTAGAAATAAGTAAACAGTTGAATTGTGAAAGTCCTGTTGAGTGTTGAAGTAGTTTGTCTGATAATCCGTTGTTCTTGTAACTGTAAAAATGTAGACAAACATATGTGCGTTGAGTATGGATAGGCTGTTGGCAAGTGTTAAGTACAGCATGCATGTACGAGGTGTTTAGTTCGTACGTGAGTATAGTTCTAGACAAACAGGTGTTCGTCGCGATGAGTGAAGTAGGAGTGAGGTTTGGTGATGTCGCCTAAGCGAAGTACATAAATAAAATGTAATAGTGCGCTGATATATCTTGTGTCAAGGTGTGTAGAGGAGGTCGATACGCTTAGATTGTGGTGAGTGATTGCTGGAATGTTGAATTGGCGTCTAAAGTAATTTTTTTTTGAAGTAATAGTATGAACACGTTAGGTTGTCGTGATGCGAGAGTAGTAGTGAGATGAGAGAGAGGTTGTGTATCATTGTCCGTGTGAATATACGAAGACTGGTTGATAAGTGACGTTGATAAAAAGAGGAAAATAAAGTATGCAAAAATTGAGAGATAGAGAGAACATGATTAGAGAATTGGGAGGTCGTTTCGTTAGAATATCTGACGTTGGAAAGAAATTAGGGAAGTTGTGTGACAAGTTGACGGAAACAGAGTTAACATTCTGAATGATGTTTCATAAAATATGTTTAGTATTGTTGACACGGATGTGTCGAAGCAAGAATGCCTAACACTGAGAAATGAGAAAAGTGAGCTCTGCTGTCAGTTATAAGTGGAGTGGGTTGCTGTTCTGGAAGAGTCCCGATAAATAGGAAAAGGAGTGAAAAGTACAGAGGTAAACAAGGTTAGTTAAATGAATGTTGGAGAATGTGTTACGATAAGGGTGACCAGTTGATTATCGTCACGATAGGAGAGACCTGAGGATTAGTTTAGAGTAGTCGTGGTGAGATGTTGGAAAGTAATGATGTGATTAGTTAATGGCGTCGGATAGACGAGAAACTTAAAAGTAGAGTTGGTTGTATTGGTGAGAGACAAAGTTTTATTGGACGTACGAGGCTAGAGATACCGTAGTTAACGGTAATAATAATGGTTAGTTGTAGAAATACTTGGAATAAATCCAAGGGAAACAATTGGTGTGCCAAGTCACAGGTTCTATTACTGGATAGATGACCACTGGTACTTTGAGATAACATTGGGATAGTAATAGGTGAAATGAGTTGACCTGTAGTTTACAGTGATTGTATTCCAAATATTGTGATGTGTAAGGAGTTAGTTTTGTAAAATATTGTGAGGGGAGATAATCAATGTTTGACTTCCAGAAAATGGAACGGTCAATTGTGGAGTGGTGATTTTGGTTGAGGGGAACAAGTATTGTTCCGCGTTATGTTGGTCTGTAGGTAACAGATATGTATATATATATTTTGGCATTGGGTTGTTTTGTTTTATAACAAAATAGGCATGATGTGTGTGAATAGGTATGTGTTGCTTGGTCACTTTAAGTGGTTAATTCTGTGTGAATTATATTCTCTTTAGCGAGAAGACAGTTGTTTTGATTGAAGTTGAGTTTTCAATGCCTCATATATGTTTTTAATTGATTTGGTTCGGTAAAATGATGGTAGTTTTAGAATAGGATTGTTGTATTCCTAGACTTTTGCGTACAAACTATGGGTCCGTAAAAGAGACCTATAGTGATAGGTAATAATAGAATATTTTCTTCTGATTTGATGAAATGCAGGTATTATCTTGTTAAAATGTGTTTTTCCTTAAATGAGTTGGGGGGTATGATGTTCTGTTTTGATTTTATTTCGCTTAACTTATAATTTAAGTGAATTGTCTTGTATGTTTGAAAATACATGTTGGAAATTAGTTAGGTTAAGTTTAGTCTACATGGTTTTGTCTAGAATAAGGACAATGCATGGGGTTTTATTTTAGACCTTCGTTCAGAATATAGTAATAAACTACTAGGGACTAGAAGAGAGACATATTCTCCTTGTAAATAACAAGTTGATGTATATGCTACTAGCAAGGTTGCTGTGATAATCAGCGTTGAGAGGTTAAGTTGTGGAAACATAGGCCATACTTAAGTGACGGGGTTATGGTTATGGGGAAATTAAGGGAGCATTAATTGAAGAAAAGATTAATGAATATAGCACTGGGGTGAATGAGGGAAAAGTTTTGAACATAGCCTCCATGGGGTTTAGAAGAGCCATGATATACTGTCATAAGAGACACGGGATTGAAGAGGAAGAACTAGGTAACGTGTTGCCCCAGACAAATAATTAAACATGAATTGAATCCATGTTTGATTAGATACTGTAGATAACAGTACAATAATAAGTGTGAAATGTACATTGGGAACAAAATGACATGGGGTTTTGAGGGACTGCAGTCACAAGACGTGAGTTAGGAGCAGTACATGGTTGCTGTTGATAACGGTATATATTGACAACTGGAGGTTTGAGTAGATGTGCCCATAATAAATGGACAGTAAGGGGGCAAGATTAAAAGAGAGGTATATTATGTGAGGTGATGTGTATTGGAACAGGTCTTGATTTTTAATTGTGTCCTCGGGACGTGTTTTGTGGTTAACATTACATTGAGGTAAGGTTCAGAGTTATAAAATTGGTAGTGTCTGAAATATACAGACACTTGGTTGGTATTTTTGATGCTGTAAATAGAAGCATAAACTGTTACCATAATGAGTGGTACTGTAGGAGATATAATTATTTTAGACTTTATTACATAAAGTCTCAAATGACAAAGGGGGTAAAGGAGTGTGATTTAGCTGAGTGTGGTTTTTTTGTGTGGAAGAGTTCTACTGCTTCTTTTAAATACCGGTGGCCACCAATTCTTTGTCTTTCTGTCATGTGCGAGTTTTTTCTTCAGGTCGATTGAAAGTAGAGAATTGGTAGTGTTGTTGAAGACAAATGGGGAGTTGGTACCAGAAAGGTACAGCGTTTGAGTTTTTAAGCAGATTTCTTATGAAGAGGAGGAGGGGTTATTTCAACCATATGTGTTATGATGTATTGTATATACTTGTAAAGTTGAGTTTTCAATGTTATTATGTAGTTGATATGTGTTATTATGTTATGAAGAGGAAATAGTTTATAGTAGGGTCATTCATTCATTCATTCAGTAGCATGTCCTTTACAGAACCTCGCTCCCATAACAACCCTCCGGAAAACTTCTCGATCACAAGCAAGATGTCCCGCGTCTGATACACCCATCTGGAGATCATCCGCCACATCCTGCACCCATCTTCTCTTTGGCCTTCCTCTTCCTCTCTTCCCAGGCATATACCCTTCCATTATTGTTCTCTCCAAACTGTCGTGACGTTTCAAGTGACCAAAATACTTCAATTTTCTTTGTTTTATCGTCTTTAATAGCCATCCCTCCTCAATATTCAACTCTTGAAGTATGGATGCATTTGCTCTTTTCTTTACCCAAGATATTCTTAGAACTCGTCTATAACATTTATATTCAATGCATATATTATATGCGCTGTTCAGCTTGTTTAGTAAGTGTCCATGTCTCACAGGCGTATGTTGCAATGGGAAAGATGCATGCTCTTAAAAATCTAATTTTTGTAGTTCTGTCTGTCCCACACCATAATTTATTCATCTGTTTTAGTCTTTGAAGAGCAATGGATAGTCGCCGTTTTATTTCTTTCATTGTGTCACCATTATTCGTAATCAATGACCCAAGATATTCAAAATTTTCCACCACCTCCAATTTTCTCCCATTAATGTATATTTCTTTCTCCATAGTAGTTTTATCTGTATGCATTATCTTAGTTTTTGCTATGTTAAGATATAAGTTGTGATTTTCACTATTCAATTGTGTTGAGGCTATTAGGTTTTCTATGCCATTCTGTGTTGTGGATAGTAATACTGTATCATCAGCATATCGAATCTCTGGTATGTCATGACCGCCGATATTTAGGGCATCATATGGCTCCCTGTTTATATCATCTCTTGCATTTCTCATTATATTTTCGGCATACAGGTTAAACAAATAGGGTGACAGCACGCAGCCCTGACGGACTCCTTGCTTGATGTCAAACCAATCTGATGTCTCGCCATCTATTCTAACTGCTGCTTGTTGGTCTAGATATAGCATTTTTATGAGATGTACTACATGTGAAGGAAAGCCCATATTCCTCATGATTTCCCAAAGTTTCTGATGCTGTACACAGTCAAATGCCTTTGAATAATTCACAAAACATGAGAATAGGTTTACATTAAATTCTCTGCACTTCTCTATTATTAAACGCATGTTGAATATGTGATCTCTTGTTCCTCTTCCTTGTCTAAATCCAGCTTGAACTACGTTAATCTCTTCTTCCATTTTCTTACTAAGTCGTCGCATTATGACTTTTAGTAGAATTTTACTTGCATGACTTATCAGGGCAACAGTTCTATAGTTGGTGCATAATTTCAGGTTGCCCTTTTTTGGTATTGGAATGAAGATAGTTCTCTTCCAATCTTTTGGCCATATACCATATTTCCAAATCTTTGTACATAATGCATGATATATGTGTATGCTTTCTTCTCCTCCTGCTTTAATTAGTTCAGCTGGTATCTCATCACATCCAGGTGATTTACCATTCTTCAGGTTCCTTATAGCCCAAGCAATTTCATCTAATGAGGGTTCAGGTTCTGTCTCTGCTGTCATTGGCTCATGTATCTCATTCATATCCTCACTGTCACTCATATCATACATCCCACTGCAGTACTCCTGCCATCTTTGTCTAGAATTTGTCTAGATTCTGTTAAGGTATTTCCCATCTTGTCACAGATAACATTCAATTGAGGTTGAACATTTCTTGTCAATAACTTCATTTCCTTGAACATTTCATAATCTCTTCCAGCCTTATGATATTGCTCTATTCTGGTACAGCTATCTTGTATATATTGATTTTTGTCCTTTCTTGTGTTCTTTCTTATTTCTCGAGTTAAAGATTTATACTTCATCCTGCTATCGGATTCATCTCCTTTCTGTTTATAGTAGGGTACTAGATTGAAAATACGACAGGGAGAAGGGTTAAAGGATATAATATTTACTCAAATTTGAGTTGGTTTGGGGAAGATTAGAGGAAATCTGGGAATTAAGGAAAAAGAGGGAATAGAGTAAGAGAGTTGGGAGTAAAGAATTTTTCCTTTATAGGAAAAATTCTTTAGAAAAACATAGGGAGGTGTAACAGAGGAAGGGGTTTTGGTAGTATTTAGGTGGGAAACGACTACAGCACGATTGAGCATCGGGGTCGAACGAGAGGAGAGATGCTCAAGTCGTGACGTGGTTTGTTGTCAAAGGAGCAGTTACCATCAAGCTAGAGAACCAGAAGGTCGCCAACTTAGATCCGGCTGTCATCTATAGTATTAAACACTTTTTATAAAGAACCAACTGAGTTCCGTCAATTATGTGAGTTCACCTTGTTACACTATCAACCTATCAGTCTACTTAGTGGTGTAGGAAAATTAATGGAATGCATTATCAGTGGCAGGCTATCATGGCATCTGGAAGAAAACCAACTCTTAACAGGATTCAGAAAGTACAGATCCACTGAAGATCAAATAACCTATACAGCTCAGGAAATAGAGGATGCCTTCCAAGAGAAAAGGCACACACTAGTGGTCTGTATAGATTTAGAAAAAGCATTTGATAAAGTATGGAAGGAAGGACTGAAAGTAAAACTGCAAAAAATGCATGTTTGTGGGAAAATGTACAAATGGATCAGCCACTACCTTGAAAACAGAACTGCAAGATCAAAAGTGCAAGGACAAACCAGCAAAATGATGCCGTTGGAGCAAGGTGTCCTCCAAGGAGGAGTTCTTTCACCAACATTATTTCTAGCATATATAAATTACATCACAGACAATTTTCTGGCCAGAGCACACACATCCTCCTTTGCAGATGACCTAGCCATATGGACATCTGAAGAATATATTAACAATATTAAATTACACAAAGCAGTGCAGCTTTACATAACAGATTTACGACACATAAAGGACGTTGTGGCGATTAGCCTTCATCAGCAAACAAACACATTCACAAACACAACATATAGTCAAGGAGATCTCCTGTGACTACATCAAAAGGTGACGACAGGATGAGAAGAACAAAAGGATGAAAAAATGAAAGCAATGAAGAGAAAATGAGAATTGGAAAAAATGTTCATACTTACCTCACAATTCCGATCTGTGTGTAACTCAGAATATTGCCGATGTCTTCTTTTTATACCCAACCGAGGGAGTGAGATGGAGGATGATGACTAAGTGATAGATGTTACGGGTCAGTGAGCACATTGAAAGAAAGGGGGAGAGTGGAGGCAGGAGGGCAGGACGGCAACCTGTCTGGTAGGGGTATCTGAGCAATCTCAGTGGATGTACTAACGAAGCATTGGGGGGGGGGGGGGTGCTAACATGATGGTGGTACTAACCAAAACCCCATTATGCACTCATATATGTTATTTTGAGGCGAGTCCTAAAGTCTGGGTGGGCATATGCGTGAGCGAAACGTCCTGTATGTGTCGTAAATCTGTTATGTAAAGCTGCACTACTTTGTGTCATTTTATATTGTTTACATTTTCACAGCTTTACCGCAGTTCCACCCAATTTTATTCAGAAGAATATATTAGTACAGCTAACAGCCATATGGGCATCTGAATAATATATTAGTACAGCTAACAGCAGAATACAGCATGCCTTATTAGCACTAGAGGACTGGTCAAAATCATGGCTAGTGAAGATAAATGAGGAGAAAACAACATGCACAGTGTTCTCCCTCTCAAATAAAAATCTGCATCCTAAGCTGGTATTGAATGGGAAAATATTGCGCCATGAAGAAAATCCAACTATCTAGGAGTTACCTTCTATCATCGCCTGACGTGGAAGACACAGGTTGAGAAAAATAAAACAAGAGCAAGGCATAGATTATCAATCATGAAAAAGCTTGCTGGTATAACATAGGGAGCAGACGAGAAAGTTCTAAAGAAGTTACACACTGGACAGGTGAGGCCATTACTGGAATGTGGCATTTAGTGGATTCGCTAGCCAAGCAATCCTCCTTGTTGGATTGCTGCAGCCCTCTTCCAATGGAAAGTAGTTTTTAGATGTGGCAGTTGGACTTCGGAACCATATATCCTGGCCTACCACAGGGATCACCATTATCTCATGTCCTTTTCAGGACCCATCCCCCACTGGTCCAAGCCTGACACCCAGCTCGTGCCTGTGGCTCCTAGTAGCTGTCAACATGCATGCCCCCCCCCCCCCTCCTCGGTCAACAGCTGTGAGAAGCTGGATAAACCAGGCGTGGGTAGCCGATTTGGTGTCAAACCAAGTGATGAACTAGGGTATGCCTACCCAGCATGTGAAGACAGGATCTGGCAGACTGCGCGGAAGAAATTCCTAATTCAACGGGCAAGACTGTGTTTACCTGCAAGGGGTTGTGGAACGTAATGAGCACGGCAAGGCACATAGAGCACCCTGGTCATTCACTGCACCTGTATTCGTCTTTAGTCGTCTTGGCTTGTCTTGCCACTGGATTCAGATGGACTCAGGCGAGAGAGTGAGGTCGACGAATTGCGCAACTCTTCCTCACTTTAATCTAATTCATTGTGAAAGTAATTCTTCATCCAATGTCATATATCACCTTCAAGCCTTGTGACGATGGGTGAGCGGCGAAGCGGAAAGCATGGGTACGCTGGCAGCCGTAGTCGCAGACCTGCACACAGGCGGCTCAGGCCATATGGTCGTCTTCTACTGACCGAAGCAGCAGTTGGATTCGGCAGCCCCTGAGCGACTGAGCAGCTTTCTATAGGAACACACTGCTCATCTCCATAGCATGAGAAAGGGGCTAGAAAAGGTGCCCTAAACATTGCTCCATCACTACCTAACCAGTTAGCCACGGTTGGTGGGTACCCTAAACTGCGGCCGACATACAAAGAAAGAAAAAACAGGTAAAGCTAAAAGAGCAAACCATATTCCCTTAACAATCGGAACTTGGAATGTACGCACCCTACTTGACAGAGATGGCGCGTCGGGTCCAGAGAGACGAACAGCACTGATTGGGAGAGAGCTGGGCAGGCACAACATTGGCATAGCAACCTTGAGCAAGACTAGACTTGCAGAAGAAGGTCAAATCTGTGAAATAGGTGCCAGCTACACATTTTTATAGAGTGGAAGGAAAAGCAAGAAAAGACGCCGATCCGATGTGGGATTTGCCATTAAGTGGGCCCTGGTCGGCAAACTAGCTGGATTTCCAAAGACTATAAACGACAGGCGCATGACCATTAAATTGCCTCTGCTGAATGGAAGGAAGCATGCAACCATTGTGAGTGTCTACGCACCAACTATGACCAATGAAGATGATGTCAAGAATAAGTTCTGTGAGGACCTGCACAGTGTATTAACATCTGTTCCCAAAGGAGACAAACTTATACTTCTTGGGGATTTCAATGCCAGAGTAGGCACAGACACCACCTCTTGGAGTGGCATTATTGGAAAGCATGGAGTCAGAAATTGTAACAGCAATGGACTCCTCCTCCTTCAGACATGTGCCGAACATAATCTCCTGATTACCAACACAATTTTCCGTCTCCCCATGAGAAACAGGACATCGTGGATGCACCCTCGATTAAAACACTGGCACCTCATTGATTATGTCATCGTCAGGAGGAGTGACAGACAAGACGTTCGGGTGACAAAATCCATGTGTGGTGCCGAATGTTGGACAGACCATCGTCTCATTATCTCGAAAATAAACATACACATCAAACCACCACGGCATCCTCAAGGGGTGAAAATGCAAAAAAAAACTAAATGTCACCCGCCTAAACAGCAAGAAAATGCAGCTGTCGTTTGAAAATATGCTGGAAGACCGCTCAAGCCCAATGCTGCAGCTAAACTGGATACAGAAACAGTGGAGAGCCCTAAAGGGCATAATTTACAACACTGCTATGGAAATCCTGGGTCCAACTCCCCGAAAGCATAAAGACTGGTTTGATGAAAATTCCGAAGACATCAACCAATTGCTGGCTGAGAAACATCTTCTCCTCAAGGCACATTTGAATGACCCGAAGTCAACATAAAAAATAGATGCCTTCAAGAACATTCAGAGAGTAGTGCAGCAGAAACTTCGGCACATGTGGGACTCCTGGCTGAGCAGCAAAGCTGATGAAATTCAAGGCTTTGCTGACAGACATGATATGAAAAACTTCTACGACTTACTGAAAGCGGTCTATGGTCCTGCATCACCAGGCACAGCTCCCCTCCTCAGTGCAGATGGGGGAACATTGGTCACCGATAAGAAAGAAATCCAACGCTGGGCAGAACATTTCAGCAACATCTTAAATGCAACTTCCTTCTTCGATGATGAAACCATCAACTGCCTTCCTCTAGTTCCCATCAATGATACACTTGATGACCTGCCAACCATAGTGGAAGTAAACAAAGCTATCCAGCAACTTTCCAGCGGCAAGGCACCTGGTCCTGACTCCATCCTAGCAGAGATATACAAGGCAGGTGGGCCAGTCCTAACAGAGCAGCTTCACCAAGTCTTTACAAACATATGGGTGAACGAGACCATGCCACAAGATTTCAAGGACACGTCAATAATCCACCTATACAAACGAAAAGGAAACTGCCAATCCTGTGACAACCACTGAGGCATCTCCTTGCTTTCAATTGCAGGGAAGATACTCGCCAGAATTCTTCTCAATCACCCATCTTGATCAAGGTCTTCTTCCTGAGAGTCAATGTAGCTTCAGAAAAGAACGTGGAACTGTTGACATGATTTTCACTGCAAGGCAGCTGCAAGAGAAATGTCAGGAACAGAACTGCGAAATGTTCTTCTCTTTCATTGACCTTACCAAGGCTTTTGATACAGTCAGCAGAGAAGGACTGTGGAAGATTATGGCAAAATATGACTGTCCACGAAAGTTTGTCCAAATAGTGCGGCTATTTCATGATGGCATGCAGGCAAGAGCACAGGAAAATGGCGAACTGTCTGAGCCCTTTCCTGTCACCAATGGAGTGAAGCAAGGATGTGTCCTGGCACCAACACTGTTCAGCCTCATGTTTTCAGCTATGTTGACGAATGCCTTCGAGAATAACGACATTGAAATAGACATCAACTACCACATGGATGGAAAGTTACTCAATCTCAGAAGGCTGAAAGCTCAAACCAAATTAACAGCGACACCGTCAGAGAGCTCCTGTTTGCTGATGATTGCGCTCTATACGCCAACTCAGAGTCGGACATGCAACATAATGTTTCAGCTTTCTCACATGCCTGTGCCAACTTTGGGCTCAATATCAATTTGGAGAAGGCTGTAGTTATGTACCAGCCAGCTCCAGGGAATAATCACTCTGTGCCGAATATCAAAGTGAATGGTCATAGTCCAAGTGTTGTGGACAAATCACCTATCTTGGCAGCACTGTGTCACAAGCTGCCATAATTGATGATGAAGTGAATGCAAGAATCTCCAAGGCCAGCACGGCCTTTGGCAGACTGTACAAGAATGTATGGGACAGAACTGGAATAAGCCTGCAAACAAAGCTGAAAGTCTACAAAGCAGTTATATTATCCACACTGCTATATGCTTGTGAAACTTGGACTGTTTATCAGCGACAAGCTAGGAAATTAAACCACTTCCACAGTTTAAATTAGGAAGTTACTGAAGATTAAATGGCAAGACAAGATCCCAGACACTGAAGTCCTAGAAAGAGCATCCATGCCCAGTATCCACACTCTACTAATGAAGAATCAGATGCGCTGGGCTGGTCACTTGACTCGCATGCCAGATCACTGGCTCCCTAAACGAATTTTTTACGCGGTAAACGCTCCCAAGGCGGCCAGAGGAAACGTTTTAAAGACACTCTGAAAATCTCTCTGAATGCTTTTGAAATTCATCATGACAACTGGGAGACTGCAGCCAGAGACCGAAATTCGTGGCGTGCATCATCACGCAAGGGTGCAGTCATGTGTGAGGCAACCAAGACTGCAAGAGCTGTGAAGAAAAGACAGAACAGAAAAACCACTGCAGGAAATCCTCCTCCAGAAACGTCAAGCAATCTTTGTCCACATTGTCAAAGAACATTTCGAGCCAAAATAGGCCTTATCAGCCATCTTAGAACTCACGGCTCCATACTTTCAACCCCACTGGATGAAATTAATGGTCATCATCATTCTTGATGGACAAACAACAACAGATTATACTCAGTGTAGCTGTTCATATGTTGCATTACATTCACATAAATGTATGCTACTTCAGATTACTTAGACATCTGTTTACATTTTACCTGACTTCTTAAGAAATGTTAACTCTTTGTATATTTCAGAAACATGTCCCTGTTTCTGGAGTTGTTGATCCCTCTTCACACAAGAACAGACATTCATAAACGGAGAATATGATGGCATGTGGTAACATAGATGTGAAATATGAGCCGTCAGATGGATTGTGGGCGGACCAGAGTCTGGGTTCCAGCATAATGTTGGACAAGGCAGATTGTTGCAGCATTCAAGAAATGGCTGTGAACAGTAACATACAATCAGCAATGGATGTGAACAGTAACATACAATCAGCTATGGCTGTGAGTACTAACATAGTATCAGCAATGGCAGTGAACACTAATACAGAAGCAGCAATGGCTGTGAACTCAGGTAATAGACCTTACAAGTGTGATGATTGTGGCGCTTCATTCAGACAGATTGGCATTTTGAAATATCACATGGGAACACACACAGGAGAGAAACTGTACATTTGTGATGATTGTGGTGCTGATTTTTCTACAGCTTGCAATCTGAAGCGCCACAAGAGAACACATACAGGAGAGAAACCTTACAAGTGTGATGATTGTGGCACTTCATTTTCTAGAGTGGATAATATGCTGTACCACAGAAGAACACATACAGGAGAGGAAATGTACAAGTGTGATGTCTGTGGTGTTGCTTTTATTAGACTTCACAAGCTGAAATACCACAAGCTAAAATACCACAAGAGAACACATACAGGAGAGAAACTTTACAAGTGTGATGATTGTGGTGCTGCTTTTTCTACAACTCTCAATGTGAAACGCCACAAGAGAATACATACAGGAGAGAAACCTTACAAGTGTGATGATTGTGGCGCTGTATTCTTTAGTGCCCCTGGTCTGAAGTACCACAAGAGAACACATACAGGAGAGAAACCGTACAAGTGTGATGATTGTGGTGTTTCTTTTACTGTAGCTAACAATTTAATGTACCACATGAGAACACATACAGGAGAGAAACCGTACAAGTGTGATGATTGTGGTGTTTCTTTTACTGCAGCTTGCCATTTAATGTCCCACAAGAGAACACATACAGGAGAGAAACCTTACAAGTGTGATGATTGTGGGGCTGCTTTTGCTAGTAGTAACAGTCTGAAAGACCACAAGAGAAAACATACAGGAGAGAAACCTTACAAGTGTGATGATTGTGGCACTGTATATTCTAGTGCCAAACGTCTGAAGTACCACAAGAGAAAACATTCAGGAGAGATAGCTTACAAGTGTGATGACTGTGGTGCTATATTTTCTAGTGCCGGCAGTCTGAAGTGCCACAGGAGAACACATACAGGAGAGAAACCTTACATGTGTGATGATTGTGGTGCTGCTTTTTCTAGATCTAGTAGTTTAATTGTCCACAAGAGAACACATACAGGAGAGAAACCTTACATGTGTGATGATTGTGGTGCTTCTTTTTCTAGATCTGATAGACTTATTGTTCATAAGAGAACACATACAGGAGAGAAACCGCACTTGTGTGATGTCTGTGGTGTTTCGTTTACAGCAGCTATCCTTTTAAGATTACACAAGAGAACACATACAGGCGAGAAGCCTTACAAGTGTGATTATTGTGGTGCTGCTTTTGCTAGACCTCATGAGCTAATATACCACAACAGAGGACATACAGGAGAGAAACCTTACAAGTGTGATGATTGTGGGGCTGTATTTTCTAGATCTGATAATCTGCTGTACCATAAGAGAACACATACAGGAGAGAAACCTTACAAGTGTGATGATTGTGGGGCTGTATTTTCTAGAACTGATCATCTGCTGTATCATAAGAGACAACATACAGGAGAGAAACCTTGGAAGTGTGATGAATGTGGTGCTGCTTTTACCAGACCTGCCATGCTGAAACACCACAAAAGAACACATACAGAAGAGAAATCTTACAAGTGTGATGATTGTGGAGCTGCCTTTGCTAGAACTGACAATCTGAAGCGCCACATGAAAATGCATACAGGACAGAACTGATAAATGTTTGGTGATTGTTGCATGTTTAACACAATGATGCCATCTAAAGAACCTGGAAAAAAAATCACATTAGAGGAATCTTCTCTTTGAAGAAACTTATGAGATCTCATTTAGGAGAAAAAAAAACGTACTATTGTGGTTATAGTGCAAGAAAACTAAGTAAAAGACCCTGGTTGCATGCCTGGGGACCTATCAGGCATAAGAGTCCAGTCGATATATTTATAAACCAATCAGAACATGAAGGGTAATGTGGTCAGTGTCATGCCACATAAAAAGTTATCAATTGCAACGAGAAAAAGACATAGAACCTGTACTTTTGTATGGATGTGAGACGTGGACAACGAGTAGTCAAGCTGAAAAACATTTAATGGCAGTAGAAATGTGGTTATTGGGAAAATTTAAAGAACACCATGGGCAGACAGACAAACCAATGAATAAAACCTACAAAATACAAATGAAAACCAAAAATTGATTAGAGAAGTTAGACATAGACAGACAAGATTGTTTGGGCACATTATGAGAAGAAATAACCTGCAGAACTTGGTGACAATTGGCAAGATTGATGGGGGTCAGAACAAGGGGAAGACAGAGAAGTAAATATCTGGAAGACTTGGTCATCTGGCATAAACCAGACAAAAATACAGAGCTGATCCGTGACTCTGGTGATAGTGTGAGATGGTGAAACATGACCCCCAACACTTATCTACATGGCACATGATGATGATGATGATCCATGACTCTGGTGATAGTGTGAGATGGTGAAACATGACCTCCAACACTTATCTACATGACACATGATGATGATCCACGACTCTGGTGATAGTGTGACATAGTGAAACATGACCTCCAACACTTATCTACATGGCACATGATGATGATGATCTGCCGTCTACCTTTGCTTCCTATGCCATTTCCAGGTGCCCATTTAGGCTGGGGGTCAAGGCCAAGTTTACAAAATATTTAAAATATAAGACAAGAAGTATCACATGCCTGAACATACTACATATCCCCAGCCTACATAAAGACTTACATACAACAAGGTTAGCATAAACTGCAGCACAGCCTCGGAACTTCCACAACAAATCACAGGCAGCACCGCCACCCATGTATTAGAGTCACAAACTATTTGAATACTGTCTCATGACAGACAAGAGGTCACCATAAAAACATATATAAACATCCTAATAATATAACCGTCCCTGTATTATGGTATGTCCCCCTAGCTTTACTGCAACTATCATAATATGAATTAGCATTGTGTAGTTTTGTAGAATTGAATTTTGCATATTCCCATGTTTACAATGTCTATATTGTTGTTGTTTAGGATTAATATAATCTGTGATGTCTGAGTGTAATAATGTATGGGAGAGAGAGACACGGGCTGGGCAGAATGTTGCATGTGCCTGCACGCCCAATTTTTAACTCCTTGAAAATAATGTTTGTTCTTTCATTCTTTAGTTATCAATAGCATCATCTTAATGTAACCAAATGGGAATGCCCCGAATGCTGTGATGTCGATTCCTAAATCAATCAATCAATCAATTTAACCAAATGATATGCTGAACATACTTCCTGGAACTCAAAATAGCATTCTGTTATATATTTTGCATTCCTACAGATTCTCTTTCTTTGGCAGCTTCGCTAGATATCCTTCTCTTCAGTAAGCTGGTGTTTCATGGTGTCCCAGACTGCTAACAAATTTGTGAAATAATTAAGGTGAAGTGTTAATATTAGCTTTGATAGTTTCTGCTGGAATATTGTCTGAACCAGCGGCTTTCCCATCCTTCAGAAGATGAATAGCTTTTCTAATTTCTTGGTTAAATGGTTTCTCACAGTTGTTATCCAGCTTCATTTCTTATTTGAGTGGTATCTATTTTGAAATTCCTTAAATTATTTAAATAGAATCCTATATGGTTGTTGAAATAGAAACATGGCATGGCAGAATGAATAAAAATGCTCTCTCGTTCAACCCCTGTACGATCAGTTGGAATAAAATGTTGACTTCTCATCCTTGACTTGTCTTCTTTTAACTCAGTGATCCATAGAGTATATATTCTGTTGTTTCTCTAGACCAGAAGGTTTGCCTAGATATGTTGTATTTTGGGCAGTCTTGGATTATGTGGTCTGCTGTCTACAGCACCAATCCACATGTGCAAATGGCTGATTCACCAATCTTGAGTTTTGTATACATGTTGCATAATCAGACAGATCTACCCAATAAGAAAAGAGAACAGACAGATCTACCCAACAAGAAAATAGAACAGACAGATCTGCTCAACAAGAAAATAGAACAGACAGATCTACCCAAACAAAGACTCAGTATTGTAAAAGATTGTTTATTAAGACAAATAAGTTTGAAGAGAATGTAATATTTGTGGAGTGTCAAGAGACATGGCTATCTGAACAAGATCATTATGGAGGGAAGCATGCCGGGGAAGTGGAGAAGAAGACCACATTGTAGATAGGCTCAAGATGTGATAAATAATTTATGCATGTCAGCATAAAACATCTGGCTTATGATAGAAAGACATTTCAGATTTATACGGGGAAAGTTATGTATATCCCAAACCACTGGATGACGAGGAACTTCTTGTATTGTAGAACAAGAACAATAAACAATCCAGGCTGTAGGTTTGACATTTATCATGATAAACAGATACATCATTGAAGCCACACACAGACTCGCTGGCCTGTCACAGCTTCATGTTGGTACTCTCCTGTCATGTTCTTGACAACATACTGCACCTGGTCACAACATACATACATAGCATAAATATTCATTCATTCAGTAGCATGTCCCTTGTGGAACCTCGCTGCCATAATAACCTTCCAGAAAACCTCTCGATCATGAGCAAGATATCCAGCGTCCGTTACACCCATCTGGTGATCATCCACCACATCCTGCACTCATCTTCTCTTTGGCCTTCCTCTCTTCCCATGCATTTTTTTTTTTTGGGGGGGGGGGGGGGGGGGGGGGTTTCGCATATACTTTCTAGGACATCGCTGTCAACATCAGCATCTTTCAGCTGATTGTTGATTTCTTGGCAAGGTTACGCTCAGTAGTTTGCCATTGTTTTCTGAGCGGCCGAGTCACATAACCCGTAAGTTACCGACGCGGCGCGAACCGCTACCGATTTTCGCCGTCATCACATTACTCACGGGATTACGGAGAAAGTCGCTAAATCATAGGCCAGGGAGACCGGCATTTGAATAGTACTCACAATATATTAGGGACGTTCATTTGAAACCCGTTCCAGTGGCTTTATTACAAAAGCATGAAGGAAACATTAACGGGTGTGGTGGAATTACGCGCGGTGCGGCACGAACGGATTTCAAATGAACGCCCCTTATATTTATATATACGAAGACCATTCCAAAATCAACCTCCGATTCATTCATTCAGTAGCATGTCCTTTGCAGAACCTCGCTCCCATAACAACCTTCCGGAAAATCAAGATCATAAGCAAGATCTCCCACATCCGAAACACCCACCTGGAGATCATTTGCCACATCCTGCACCCATCTTCTCTTTGGCCTTCCTCTTCCTTTCTTCCCAGCCATATAACTCTCCATTATTGTTCTCTCCAAACCGCTTGCCATATCGACACCATTCATTGCTTACACCATTCAGTAGTCTTTTTACTCAATACACATCAACCTACAGTCGCATTTGTTCAATGGTTCACGAATCGTGAAATGAATAAACATGGACACTGTTATTGCCTTTCCCGCCAATTGTGAAATTTGTGGTGTAATTCGTTGTCTTCAAGCAGAAGGTCAAAATGCGGCGAGATTCATACTAGACGAGTACGGTGATAACGTTATGGGCGCTCGCTCGCTTTGAACTCAAGCGTAGTCCATACACACTTTTTATTGTTGTTATGGACTGAATTTTGCATGTGGATTAGCTTTCCCTTTTAAATGTTTCCCTCGCCATCAGGTGAACCCACTCCGACTTCAGAGGTAACGTGAGGGATTTGTGCAGGAAATTCAAAGATGGGCGTGATCATATGCATGATAGGGTGACAAGGACGACATTAATGTGTGACAGATGAGCTCCTTCAAACAGTCGACCAAGTCGTAGACCTTTCTACGGAATTTCCACACATTTCTGGGGCTAGTGTTTTTCGAATTGTCACAGGGAGGTTAGCTTACCACAAATTCTGTTCACAGTGTGTACCAAAGCAGCTGACTGACGTTCAGAAGGCGTTTGATGTTCCTTCTAGGCTACTGGCAAGAGAGTGATGCATTTCTCGACAGAATAGTGACTGGGAACGAGACATGGGTTCACTTCGTGAATGCAGAGACGAATGAACGGTCAAAACAGTGGATGCATACGTATTCTCCAAACAAGCTAACAAAATTCAAGCAAACATTTTCGTTACGAAATATGATGGTTACAGTGTTATGGGACCGGAAGGGCATTATGTTGACGGAATTCATGACACTAGGGACCACAATAACGTCAGAAGTTTTTTGTAAAACACTAAAGAAGCTTCGTTGGTCGATCAACAACAAAAGGTGCGGAATGATTACAAGTGGCGTCATTGTCCTGCACGACAACGTGCAGCCCCACACTGTTCATCGCAAATAAAAAGGCTTGAGCAGTTAAGTGGGGCATTTTCACCTCCCTCCCCCTTTACAGCTTGGACTAGGTACCAAGCGATTGTCATATCTTCGGCAAGATGCAAGTCTGGCTGGCTGGCTGGCTACCCAGCGCTTCGACACCGCCGAGGAGTTCATGGATGGAGTCAACAATTGGCTAAGTACCCCGGCGGCACTGTTCCTTGACGTGAGGTTCCGCTAGAATGGCTGCTATTAAGGCCGAGACAGAAAAAAATGCTGTCAAAAATCGAAAGAAAAGACAGAAGAAACTCTCCAACAGATAATTGAACTTCTCAAGACTGGAACTCCTGAACCAGAAAATGCTAAGCCCCAGACAGAAGAAGAAGCAAAAGATGAAAACGGCTACCAAACTGAAGCCGCATAGGCTAAGACTTCGCGCTCCACCAAAAACGAGCCGCCAACCAAATACGCAATCAAAGAAGACCGAATAGATTCGATGACAACCCAAGACGGGGAAAGAGGTGGCACACCAAGAGAGGCGACAACTGGTAAAACTCCCTGAAGGAAACAGCACCATATGACGGGATGGGTACACAATTACTCCAGGCCAAACAAGTGGTGTGACTCTGTACAGGCATGAAAAACCTCATCAAGAAAGCAACGAACACAGTCAACCCATCAGAAGCCGAGAAGCTGACAACAAGCAGCCCAATCTACGAAAGAAAAACTACAAGTTACACAATAGAATCCCCAATTACAGCCAAGTCGAAAAATCGAAGGATGAAATGGGGTATTGGTATCAAAAATTGGAATTAGAATTGGAACAACAAGTTCCCGAATTTAAGTAGCGACAATGTAGAAAAAGAATGCAGTGATGTATGTAACTTTTATATGTATTTAGATGCGATTGTCAATTTGTTTAAACGGTTTGTCGCCAATCGGTGTTTTGGAATAGACCTCGTCTATCCATTGACAAGATCAGACCTTGTGTCTGTCACTTCTCATTCAAAATATCACGATTTTACAGGCTTGTCATGAAATATGAATGAGCCGTGTTGGTCAAGAATGTGGTCGTCGTCGATTTGATATCAAGGAACGACCCACTGTTCACACGTATTCAACTTGTAAATCACACTGTCGTGGTACATTCACACTTTAAACACACACAGAGATACTTAATTTTAAGCAGTTTGTTTGGGGAATTTCATTTTGTGCGATACCATCAGCCGTTTTTTTTTTTAAATGTTAAATTGTGTGAGGCATATTTTATGGCGCTATTGAGTTGGCATCCTGATTGCTGTGGTGCGCCTCCTGGCTGGTTGTTTCTGTCTTCAGCATCTTTATTTTGTTAGAGTATACTGTGGTCTTACTCGGGT
This sequence comes from Cepaea hortensis, assembly GCA_963921405.1. NCBI lineage: Eukaryota > Metazoa > Mollusca > Gastropoda > Stylommatophora > Helicidae > Cepaea > Cepaea hortensis. Next base: position 521,273,380 of record OY992876.1, read on the forward strand.
TTAGATGTGTATCTATGGACACGCGTGTCTGCGCATGAACCTACCACTGCGCCATCAGCTGCCAACCTGGTAAAGTGGGGTAAAGCCACCGACCCGTCGTGTCCCCTCTGGAAAGAGAAAGTCCAGACAGCGAAGCTTGTGCTGTCTGCATGCAAAGCAGTCCTTTGCCAAGGCCGATTCACATGGCGCCACAATAAAGTGCACACTGAGCTGGCAGGCATAGTGGGTGTAGACATGATGAGGGCGAACAGATGTACCAGGGCCGGGCCCAAACATTCTGGGAAGGAGGGCCACTTCTGACGATCAGAAGCCCCCTGTCGTGGTAGCTCTGAGGTGAAGTTTTCATCGCTAGGTAAGAGCAACCTTGTTTTACGATGCCAGATACTCGCCATCGCCCCCTATCCTGTAAATTAAAACAATTCCCCCAGATGAAGACCAGGAGTTTGACGTTTGCTGCTAGGAGTGATGAATGCACAAGCCATAATAGGGGTAATATTCAAGGCTGGACGCTCACTCCAACTCTCCACCCTGGACTGTAACACGAATTTGGAACCAATCTGTGAACGAAAAATTCTACGGGGTTGTTTGAGATGTGTGGTTTTTTTTTTTTTTTTAATAGAAGAATGCTGAAAATTCCTTGGAGAACCAAAGTGGACAATCTGGACATTTCGAGGGAAGCTAAGTAACAACGACAACTTATCACATACAAAGAAATAGGCAGTCTTATTCCTGGAATCTAATTAGCAGGCGTAGCTCTGGATGAAAACGATTACATTCGACCGTTGAAAGTCAATCCTAGTTTTGTATTAACCTCGGCAGCAGGGTTACCATTCTAGATATTTTATATCCAGATCTAGAGGTTTTTGCCGGCGTCTGGATACCGTCTTCTGACGTTTAGATGCTGGATGCAATTCTAGATATTTTTCATTTGGAGTTGGATATTTTGAATACTTTCTAGAGCAGTGGTTCTCAACCTTTTTTGGCCCGTGCCCCCCTTCACCATATTGTCAGAACGTCATCCCCCCTTTCGTATTTCCTACCTAAAAATGTAGCCCTTGTCCCCCCCCCCCCATATTTTCAGAACGTCATTACCACCTTTCTTATTTCATACCTAAAAATCCCGCCCCGCCCCTACACAATATACGTAATAATGGAAGCTAAATTTAATAGCACATACTAAAACAAGTCTAGACGTCCACATAAAACATGATTTGTGGGTCTACTTACTTTATAAATTGAATTTTAGAAGGGCGAGACGTACAGAACTGTACAGTATGAAGGGAAAAACAATATCAAGTAATCGGTTCTTGTATTAACGCGATCTTGAAATAATCTTAATCCCCCCCCCCCTGGAAACCCCAAAATTCCCCACGGTTGAGAACCACTGTTCTAGAGTTTAGTTTTCTTTCGGTGTCGTTTACCCATTGTTTGTTTGTTTGGTCTGAACACGCGTAAATGATGGTAACTGCCATTATCATTATTATTAAAGTGACTTGGGTCAACGCTGAACAATCTGGCAACCCTGGGGGTCCCGGTAATTAGTAAAAGGGCGCATAATTTATAATAACATTATTAAAACTGTAAACTCACCGTGTTGCGAATTATTGCTGTGATGCCGACTTTGTGATTCTTTTTCATGTTATTTCTGTATAATTGCCTACCTTCATATGTGTCTTCCACTTTGAACAAATCTTTCAAGATGCCAAAAGTAAAGCAATATGAACAAAGATTTCGAAAGAGTGGCTGCAGGATGACATAATTAAAGATTGGGTGATGTCACTTCATGGAGATGAGACTAAAGCTCGTTGTAAGTACTGCAAGTGCGATATGGAAACGAAAATACAAGACATGCAGAGACTAAAAAAACACATAAAAATGCAGTGCCATTTAAGGATATGCCACCGTTGACATCTGTTTTCAGAACTACACAGAGTAATGAATCATTAAAAGTTGAAGGATCTGTCGCAATGTTTTTAAGTTGTCATTGTGCAATCGTGAACTGTGACCATTTGATTGATTTGTTTAAAACCACTATTTCTGACAGTAAAGTGCTAAAGGACGTGAAAATGCATCGCAGCAACTGTACAAATATGATCAGAAGTACTTTGTTTTCTCACTTTGAAGAAGATTTGATAAGTGATATTTCTACAAATAAATATAGTTTATTATTAGACGAATCGAATGAATCAAAATGTTGATAAAGTTAAATTACTTGACGATCTCACTTTGTTATTTCACTCAATTGGTAAAAGACTTATATTGCCAACTTCTAAAGCTGACTTGTTCACTTGCACTATAGAGAGCTGTTTGGCTTCCACGCCATACCTGGGATACCAAATCGAATCAAAAATTGATTGTTTAAAAACAAAAGGACTGTTAATAGAAAATGAAGAGAACAACTTAAGAAAGCGCTGTCAAGATTTTCTTCTCTCATTATTCAAGCAATTGAAACAGAGACTTTCTGAAAATATAGATGTATTGAAAAATATTTCATTCTTTTCTGTTAACAACATACTTCAGCCAGTAAAGGACATATCAAAATATTGTCAAATTATAAAATATTTAGGGGCTACTGATAATAGTGTGGCGGAAGCAGAATTGGAGTGAAGTAAGACAAATTAAAGATGCCTCGGGCAATATTCCATTCTGTGAGCTCTTTGAATGTGCGATGTCTGCCATGATACTACCCCATTCAAATGCTGATGTGGAAAGAGTTTTCAGTATTATGAATTATACCAAATGTAAACTAAGAAACAGGATGAAACTTGACCTCTTAAATGCTATCTTGACAATAAGATTTGGCCTGATGAGAGCAGGAAAATTCTGTTCAACTTATCAGCTCCCTGATCATGTATTAAAAGAAATTGGAACAGCTAAAGCATACCAGAGTCATTTTGAGTGTGAAGCTTAAACTTCATCATCCAAGCTAAGTGCATCTTGTGAGACAGATATAAATGAAGGTGAGGACATGATTCTATAGAGTTTTTTTGTTGTTGCGTATCCCTTACGGGACGTTGCAGTCAACACCAGCATTTTCAGCTGCTGTTGATGTACTAGGCAAGTGTTACGTTCAATAGTTTGCCATTGCTTTCTGAACGACCGGCCACTATACCTTTTTCGAAAAAACCAGCACCGCCGTGTTTCGAACCCGGGTATACGGGCTCACAAACCGCGTTCGCAAGGCCTTAGCCACAGAGACCGGTCTATAGAGTAAGTCACATCAATTTTTTTTTCATATCCCTTACAGGAAGTTGCAGTCAACATCAGCATTTTCAGCTGCTGTTGATGTACTAGGCAAGATTAAGCTCAGTAGTTTGCCATTGCATTCTGAGCGACCCGTAAGTTACCAGAACCGCTGTCGGTTCGGGCGCAGCTGCGTTACTCAAAGAATATACGGGGTTACGGCGAAAGCCGTAAAGGCCTTCGCCAGGGAGAAAGGCAGTCACATCAATTCATTCAGTAGCATGTCCTTTGCAGAACCTCGCTCCCATAACAACCTTCCGGAAAACTTCTCGATCACAAACAAGATGTCCCGCGTCTGATACACCCATCTGGAGATCATCCGCCACATCCTGCACCCATCTTCTCTTTGGCCTTCCTCTTCCTCTCATCCCAGGCATATACCCTTCCATTATTGTTCTCTCCAAACTGTCGTGACGTTTCAAGTGACCAAAATACTTCAATTTTCTTTGTTTTATCGTCTTTAATAGCCATCCCTCCTCAATATTCAACTCTTGAAGTATGGATGCATTTGTTCTTTTCTTTACCCAAGATATTCTTAGAACTCGTCTATAACATTTATATTCAAAGGCATGTATGCGCTGTTCAGCTTGTTTAGTAAGTGTCCATGTCTCACAGGCGTATGTTGCAATGGGAAAGATGCATGCTCTTAAAAATCTAATTTTTGTAGTTCTGTCTGTCCCACACCATAATTTATTCAGTTGTTTTACTCTTTGAAGAGCAATGGATAGTCGCCGTTTAATTTCTTTCATTGTGTCACCATTATTCGTAATCAATGACCCAAGATATTCAAAATTTTCCACCACCTCCAATTTTCTCCCATTAATGTATATTTCTTTCTCCATAGTAGTTTTATCTGTATGCATTATCTTAGTTTTTGCTATGTTAAGATATAAGTTGTGATTTTCACTATTCAATTGTGTTGAGGCTATTAGGTTTTCTATGCCATTCTGTGTTGTGGATAGTAATACTGTATCATCAGCATATCGAATCTCTGGTATGTCATGACCGCCGATATTTAGGGTGTCAACAACTCAACTGACAGGCCTCAACGGGTACTTCTCACACACCCATACAAGACAACTTGCAAGTCGTGTGGGAGGAAAAATGTATGGTCCATTTTATTGCCGTTGGCTCGCTTACAAGCGGTAAACAGTCGCTAATGCAATACACAATATACAGCCACAGAATTATCTAACACAAACTGCTAACCCTATGCTAGTTCTATCTATTAGTGAACACAAAACTCCTAACGCTATTCTAAACGATGTGAACGCCTCAAGTCCAGTCTCCCGTCCGTCTAACCTCTCTCCCGTGGTTACACACCACGCGGGGTGACCTTCACCTTCGTGCGTGTTACCTCACATCGCACTCTGCTGGCAAACGTGGCCTGTTGAGTGTCTACTCAACTGTGCTATGGCTTCACGAGGTGTGGTACTATCGTGATTAGAGTGCTAACTCTCTGAACACCGCCTGCGTGTCTCATGAGGGAGTGGCTAACCCTCTCCTATTACCACATCTCCCCTGCCCTTGCCTCGGGCACCGTATCTCCTCCTGGTCTCTTCAGGGTTGACCGCTCTCCCTGGCGGAGGGGATGCGGTCGAGTCTTTGACACACACCCACCCCTCTTGTGTTGCGTCATCAACTTTCACTCATTGGTTGTGACGCAAGAGGTTCCTAAACAAAAAATTAGTGTCTCTAATTTTTGTCAAAGACTCTAGATAACCTGGCTTTGGGCATTCCAATAGACTATTAATAACTATTGTCACAATGTAGCAAAGCCTTACTTGGCTACTGGCAATCGCCACAAACTTGACTGGTTGGCGTGAGCCCCTTCTCACATGCTATATTATATTTATCAGAGGTATGTCTGAACCGGACCGTTGTCTTATAAGACCTGCCCTCACATAGTAAATTAACTTACTACCCATACAAAGTTGACTTTCTTAGGGTCAGCACATGAATTATTTCATGTCCCCCATATAATATTTAACAACCATTCTACAAGAGTGTGTGCGACAGGCTTTACCTCCCTCGCTTCCGCGCGTAAGACTTTATTTCACTGTTAATTTAGTTCTTCGTTGTCTATTATGTCCCCTGGCCCCATAGTTATCTGTCTTTGATCTACAAATAGTGTATGCAATTTATATGTTTGTTTTTCTGTTTGTTTGTGTGTTTGGATGTAATAAATCTACTAATCTAATTTCTATCCTCTATTTATAAATTCTATGTGTATGTATGTTAGTTTTTTGAGTGTCATAATTTGGTTCAATGTGGCCACAAACAGGTATATAACACTAATTCGTGACTACATTCACTTGTTATGAAACCCAAAATACTGTAATCTAAGTTCTAAACTATATTACAGACAACACCGTCACACTAACACAATTTCACTAACGAAAACTTTACATTCTAACATACCATTCTAATTCTATAACTAAGTATTTAATGTGTTACCTAAATTTATTAAATTTGTTATGTTAATTATATGATATGATTATATTACTTCTTATTCTTTCCTAATCTAAGTGATGTAATCTAACTATTTAAATGCAATTGTTGTGATGTGAGTTATGTACCTTAATTAAATGGATTATGTGACCACAATTTATGTACTTTTCTAAATACTATGCTAAATAATGTTTTTAAATGCACAAAGGAATTATATGAGTGATGTTCTTAATCTAACTGGTGTAAATGCTGTATGTTACCTTATCTACTCTTTTTAATCTATTATGATGTAAAATGATGATACTAATAAATGGTAATATTTGAAAGATGGTATGGTTTCATTAAGATGGAATAAACTAACTACAATGAAACTAAGTGAAATATAACAATCTAAATGGTACTATTCATATCATAAATTTAATTTAACTTGTAATAAACTATTCTTATGTCTAAACTAATATTCTAATCTAATTTTAATGGGTTAATTACTGTACTAACTACATTATTAAAATAAATGAGAACTGTTATAGTTCCTAACCTACATCTAATTTATCACTATCTTAAAATATTATATTACATATCACAATAAGTTTATATACATAGTATTTGGTTTACACAGGTTAGTAGTTGCCTTCATGTATGTGCAATGGTTGTATAGGCATAATATAACCACACACTTTGCCTGGGTATCTGAAATACATTACACAGTCATCTTAATGTTCTCTCGGTAGTGCACGTGTAGAGTTCGCTGGTGTTGTAGCTCTGTCTTTTCGTGTCTGTAATTAAGCACTGTTCTGACACTGTTTTCTGCGGTTATATATATGATACACCGGAATGGAGCTTAGTTGGAAATGAGCTGTCCTAGTTCACACGGTGGTATCTAAGTATAGCAGCACAGTTCTTAATCTGATGTCCACGGACACATGATAGTTCATTGTTTTGGTACATGACTACACCAATAATGTGGATATGTATGTAAGCTATTTTACATCTTATATTATCAGATACTCATGTACCAACCATCACTCCACATTTAACTGTTGGATCTCAGGTATTTCTACCCCAGATGGTCTGCTAAGGGTATCAGCCAGAATATTATCCTTACCCTTGATATGTTCTATACTAAATGTATAGTTTTGCAAAATAAGAGACCACCTGTATATCCGGTCATTTCGATGCACACCACTCTGGATGACCGTGATGGGAGAATTGTCGGTCTGGATAATGAAGTGCACACCCGCCAGAAAGCGGTGGAGCTTTCTCACTGAGTAGATGACGCTCAGGGCCTCCAGTTCTGCTATCGAATATCTGGACTCGGTAGGTGTGATCTTACGGCTCACGTAGCAAATCGGATGGAAGATGCCCTCATAAAATTGGCCTAGGACTGCAGCGATGGAGATCCTGATGGCATCTGTCCTAAGATAATAAACGAGCCCAGGGTTAGGCAAGCGGAGGATGGGAACATTACTAAAAAGAATTTTCAATTTTGACAATGCAGAAATTAATAATGCATCTTTCACATCCAATTTTACTGATGCTTTTAGCACATTAGAAAATACACTTGTAATTTCAGCTAGGTTTGGAATAAATTTACTGTAGTAATTAACTAATCCTAAAAGACTTCTAACCTGCTTTTTCGTAGTAGGCATGGTTAGATTCATAATTTTTGTAATAATCCTATTGTCAGTCTTCAGTTGACCTTGAGAGATGACATGACCCAAAAATTCAATTTCTTTTAGGCCTAATTCGACTTTGCTCGGTTTGACAGTGAGACCGAAGAGTCGCAACCTATCAAAGACATGTCTCAGTTTCAGTAAGTGTGTAGTCCAGTCTTCAGTATGGACACATATATCATCTATATAGGTCACAGTATTCGTCACTCCATGTAACAGATCTCTAGTTAAGCGTACGAAAGTGGCAGGAGCATTTCGAAGTCCGAAAGGAAGAAATCGCCACTCGTTTAGTCCTAAAGGTGTTGAAAACGCAGTAAGATGCATAGATTGAGCTTGCATCGGGACCTGCCAGTATCCTTTAGTAAGATCTAGTTTTGAAAAGATTTTAGAAGTAGACATGTCCAAGATAAGATCTTCGCAGGAAGGAATAGGTTCTGCGTCGATCTTAGTGATGTTATTGAGTTTCCGGTAGTCCACGCACAGACGAATTGTGGAATCCTTCTTCTTAATTAGGACGATTGGAAAAGAGTACTCTGATGTAGACTTTTGGATAATCCCGCTAGCTTCTAAATTAAGAATTTCCTTATTTAGATTTTCCCTATAGCTGAGTGGGATAGAGTACGGCCTACATTTAATAGGCTTAGAATCCGAAAGAAGAATGGAGTGTTCGATTCTGTCCGTCCTACCTGGGATGTCAGAGAATAAGTCTTTGTATTCAGTAACTAACTCCACTAATTGTCGTCGTTGAATGTCTGTTAGTCCCTGATCTATATGTATGCTGTCCACTGTCGCAGTTTTGTCTACAATGGGAACAGGTAGTTCCATTCCGTCGTCGTCTACCTGATTCAGTACCGTGGTGGTGCTAAGTGTGTATTCTGTTAACTCACTGGGTGTATTGCCATTGTCGGAACTGCCAGTCTCGCTAACTAGTGTAGTTGCGTTGTGTATGTCTGTCGTCTGATCACTGGGTGTTGGTGCACTCTGTTCGTCTGTCACTACTTCTGTTTCTTGTCTTGTATAGTAAGGTTTCAACATATTGACATGGAATATCTTTAAGTGTCCGTTTATCGATATTTCATAGTCAACATCTGAAATTCTGCGTACCACCTTGAATGGCCCTTGCCATGAGGTTAATAGTAAATTTCTTTTGTCTGGAAGTAGCAAGAGTATGTCTTGATCTGGTTCAAGTTCAATTGTTCTTGTCCCTTTGTTGGCATATTGGCGGTAGATTTGACCCTTCCTCTCCAAAGCTGCCTTAGCTATAACACACGATTTCATGATCTTGTCTCGTGTCTCTGTCACCATTTCATAAGGTGTTTTTGGGGTAGGAATTTCTATCGAATTTGTTAGTACCTGATGGTAAATAGTTAGGGGTCCACGTGGGTTAGCCCCGTAAACTAATTCAAAGGGTGAGAAACCCGTGCTAGAATGGGGAATCTCCCGATAGGCGAACAGCACTGTTGGTAACAGTGTATCCCAATCAGCTGGGTTTTCTGCTGTAACCTTAGCCAGCATGTGCTTTAGGTCCCCATTAATTTTCTCTACTATTCCATTGCTGGCTGGATGGTAAGCTGTCGTAAAATGTTGCTTAATGCCTAACATTTTTGTAAGGGCTTGCGTTGCAGCCGATATGAACTGAGTTCCACGATCGGATAAAATGGTCCGTGGGAATCCGAATCGTGAGAACAGGTGTAGAAATACATTGGCAACGTCTTTGGAGGTGATGTATTTCAAAGCTACTGCCTCAACCCACCTTGTACATAGGTCGACCATTGTCAATATGAAGCGATTTCCTTTGCTGGACACCTGGTTTAGGGGTCCAACAATATCTACCGCCACACTTTCAAATGGCCTAGAAGCCAGTGTAGAAGGCTGTACCTCAGCTGTAGGATGTTTACCTTTACGTACCAATTGTTGACAGACATTACACGAACGACAAAATAATTTTATGTCATTGCAAAAACCTGGCCAATAGAAATGAGCCTGAATTCTGGCCCTGGTCTTATCATATGCAAGATGACCAGCAAACGGTGACTCATGTGCAATCTTTAGCACAGTTAGACGATGTTGTTCAGGTAACACCGTTTGCTGAATCTCATGGTTACCAGTAGTATAATATCTAGTTAAAATACCATTGTTAAGTCTAAAAACCCAAGATGCATTTTTGGTCACTTTGGCTTTATCTTTTAACAATTTTAAGTATGGAGACACACTAGTATCAGCTTTTTGCTGTTCTATAAATTTCTGTCTGCTGGTGTCATCTGTGCCAGTTGGGGAAAGCAACAGTAGTCTCTCATCTTGTAGTGTGTCTTGATGTTTCACACTGTCTGCTCTTGTTGTTGCATTAGCTGCATTTAATTTCTCCCATGCAACTATTTCCTCATTAGTACATTGTTTCAGTTGAGGTAAACACCCCAAAATTAAATCAGTACAAGGGTTGTTAAGTATTGCACAAGTAAAGGTACCAGAAAGAAACGGAGAATCAATACGGGCTTTTGCCAAAGGGTAAGTCTCAATGTTACCCGAAAAGGTTCGGCATTTCACAGTGTCACCTGTGTAATCACCCGGACTCACTAGTTCTTTTCGAAGACCAATAAGGGTGCTGCCGCTATCCAGCAAACATTGGCATGGTACATCATTGACCATTGCATTGTGGAACACTAACTTGCCTCTGGAGGCTAATGCTGCATTCACACTCTCAGATGAGCATGGTACTGTATGTCCACATTCTAGTATTCCGTCTGCATGGAATTGGTGACATCGTTCACAGCTGTCAAAGCTTAACATATCGTTAGCAGCACACACATCCTCTGCTTGGTTAGTTGGTAAGTCACTTTCAATCTCACACTCATTCTCACTACCACTATCTGAAGAGGTGTCAATCAACATAGCGTTGTTAGCTTTCAAACGTTGGCGGCCAAGGCACTTATTAGAATAATGGCCATAAGAGGAACAAAAAAAAACATTTGATTGCACGCCTGTATGCAGACCGTTTGCTTTGCTGCTTCTTGATCACATTTTCAAGATGCGCCGGATAATTCGGCGATTTGTCGCACATAGCATAAGTGTCGTGCATTAGTTGACAGTACATGCATTTGGAAACTTTTCTGTCTTTCTTATCATACTTCTGAAAAGGTTTTCTGTTACCCTGATAGTTTTTTGATTGGTCTTTGACAAAGGAAACTATCTCAGAGTCACTTGAGGTCTTAAAAATCTCTCTGTTAGAAGAAAAATATGCTGAGCCTTTTTTTTCGAACTGCTCGATGTTTTCAATGTCTGACTGCTGCAAAAACTTAGCAAAAGGAGAAGGTATAGTAGATATACACTTGTCCATAGCTATTAGGTTTTTTAATCTATCAAAGTCTTTTCCTATGTTAGCTGCTTTAAGCCACCTGTTTAGTACACTCTGCACATTTGAAAAATAATCTATAAAAGTTTCACTAGGTTTAGGTTTTAAATTTGAGAACTGAACCTGATACCCAGGGGCATCAAGTAAAAAGTGCTGCATAATCCTATCATGGATGTATTGATAGCTAGATCTAAGTTCAATAGGAATAGACTCTATTACTTTAAGGGGCTCACCACTTAGATTCTTCATGTAAATCGGAGCCCACATATCTAAAGGAACTTGGTGATATTTAAATTGATACTCTACATTCTCTGTCCAGGCAGATATGGAGTCCTCTTTACAATATGGTTTGATAATATTTTTGTATTTGTTGAACTTATTTTCCTCTTGTTGACTTCTTAGTTTAGTGGCAGAGATCTCTGCGTGTGAGTCTACATCCATGCTTTTCATCTTTAATTGTGTCTCTGATTCTACCCGAATTTGTTTTTCTTTAACTCTTGCCATTTCATCTATCTCTTTTTGCTTTAGATCTAATTCCTTTTGTTTTAATTCTTTCTCTTGATCTAATTGTTTTTGTTTCATCTCCTTATCATGTTCTCTTTCTCGTGCGCGTTCGTCCCTTTCCGCATTCTCTTTTCGTGTTTGTTCCTCTTTTGTTTCTTTAAATTTCTGATCAGCATATTGTTGTAGTTCTTTTCCTGTTAATTCCAGTTCTTTGCCTGCTTTTATGAAATCTGATAAAGTTGCCATCTTACTTTAGTACTTGGCTAACAGTGATAGGCAATGATGACTTTAATCAGTTATTTATCTTTGATATGTTATGTTTGTTCTTATCTGATCACTATCAGTTGTGCTTTCTGTTTTTACCCTGCCCAGATTTATCTTGCAGAAAAACAGAGTATACAAATATGTCAACGCGTTACACGCTGAAAAAGAGATGCACTATTAATCAAATTGCATGACAAAATATATAAGTGTACTCAGCTTAATGTGGGAACAAAGCTCCTTTGACACAGGTCACCTTGTTTGGTACACTGGGGTGGCGACACGTTTCGTACGTAGCACACGGTATTTGGCCCACAGGTGTATGTGCACAGCTGTTGTTTGCCCTCTGATATATAGGGCAGCAGTAAACACGCCTACTAAACGATATGATTTACTCGACAACTAAGGACAATGACTTAGACAATGACAGACTTACGAACACCTAGAATATGTATTAATTAATTTTAATGTCAATGTCCTGTCTTTGTTTTAAACAATAATTGCCTTTCGTTACTAACCTAGTTAATTTCTGTAAACGTTGTGCAGCTAAGTATCAGATGCTTAGCCCGAAAATAGTTCCATCGTGACGATAAGCAAAGAGAAAATAGACCCAAAAATGAATAAATGCTTGTAAAGAAATCAAAATAACATAATAATGTGTCAATAAATAAATATATTCATTTAGTAACTTAAATAAGTAAATAATAAACAATATACAGCACAGATTCAGGCGGGCCGCCGCTAAGCGATCTTGTAAACACTCGACTGCTTTATGCTAATGACGCAGAACAACTGTCTGTCAATCACTCTACGTCATCGCGCAGCGCTATTTTTAGATCTCAAAAATCAATATTGTCGGCTGCCTGTGTATTCCTGCGCCGTGAATCATGTTTGGTGCTTATTCAAGAATAAATTGGTAAATATATGAATAAATATAAGAAAATAAGAATATTAATACTTACAGCTTCGAAGAATACATGATTTCATTGAATAAATATATCATAAACACAATTAAACACTATTTTGTCACGATAGGCATATTTCTAGCTCGCAAATTCTCCTGTCTGCACAAATTATCGTTACTACAAAAATGAAACCCCAGTCTGGAGTGGATGAGTGGATTAGCTTGAACTTTTCGTTCAAGCTTCACTTCTTGACACCACAATTACCCTTTTACTGTGGGTATTAGCTTGGCGCTTTCGTCCAAGCACCACTTTCTGACACCACAATTACCCTGGCCTGTCAACAACTCAACTGACAGGCCTCAACGGGTACTTCTCACACACCCATACAAGACAACTTGCAAGTCGTGTGGGAGGAAAAATGTATGGTCCATTTTATTGCCGTTGGCTCGCTTACAAGCGGTAAACAGTCGCTAATGCAATACACAATATACAGCCACAGAATTATCTAACACAAACTGCTAACCCTATGCTAGTTCTATCTATTAGTGAACACAAAACTCCTAACGCTATTCTAAACGATGTGAACGCCTCAAGTCCAGTCTCCCGTCCGTCTAACCTCTCTCCCGTGGTTACACACCACGCGGGGTGACCTTCACCTTCGTGCGTGTTACCTCACATCGCACTCTGCTGGCAAACGTGGCCTGTTGAGTGTCTACTCAACTGTGCTATGGCTTCACGAGGTGTGGTACTATCGTGATTAGAGTGCTAACTCTCTGAACACCGCCTGCGTGTCTCATGAGGGAGTGGCTAACCCTCTCCTATTACCACATCTCCCCTGCCCTTGCCTCGGGCACCGTATCTCCTCCTGGTCTCTTCAGGGTTGACCGCTCTCCCTGGCGGAGGGGATGCGGTCGAGTCTTTGTGATTTTCACTATTCAATTGTGTTGAGGCTATTAGGTTTTCTATGCCATTCTGTGTTGTGGATAGTAATACTGTATCATCAGCATATCGAATCTCTGGTATGTCATGACCGCCGATATTTAGGGCATCATATGGCTCCCTGTTTATATCATCTCTTACATTTCTCATTATATTTTCGGCATACAGGTTAAAAATATAGGGTGACAGCACGCAGCCCTGACGGACTCCTTGCTTGATGTCAAACCAATCTGATGTCTCGCCATCTATTCTAACTGCTGCTTGTTGGTCAAGATAGAGCATTTTTATGAGATGTACTACATGTGAAGGAAAGCCCATATTCCTCATGATTTCCCAAAGTTTCTGATGCTGTACACAGTCAAATGCCTTTGAATAATCCACAAAACATGAGAATAGGTTTACATTAAATTCTCTGCACTTCTATATTATTAAACGCATGTTGAATATGTGATCTCTTGTTCCTCTTCCTTGTCTAAATCCAGTTTGAACTACGTTAATCTCTTCTTCCATTTTCTTACTAAGTCTTCGCATTATGACTTTTAGTAGAATTTTACTTGCATGACTTATCAGGACAACAGTTCTATAGTTGGTGCATAATTTCAGGTTGCCCTATTTTGGTATTGGAATGAAGATAGTTCTCTTCCAATCTTTTGGCCATATACCATATTTCCAAATCTTTGTACATAATGCATGATATATGTGTATGCTTTCTTCTCCTCCTGCTTTAATTAGTTCAGCTGGTATCTCATCACATCCAGGTGATTTACCATTCTTCAGGTTCCTTATAGCCCAAGCAATTTCATCTAATGAGGGTTCAGGTTCTGTCTCTGCTGTCATTGGCTCATGTATCTCATTCATATCCTCACTGTCACTCATATCATACATTCCACTGCAGTACTCCTGCCATCTTTTTAGAATTTGTCTAGATTCTGTTAAGGTATTTCCCATCTTGTCACAGATAACATTCAATTGAGGTTGAACATTTCTTGTCAATAACTTCATTTCCTTGAACATTTCATAATCTCTTCCAGCCTTATGATATTGCCCTATTCTGGTACAGCAATCTTGTATATATTGATTTTTGTCCTTTCTTGTGTTCTTACTTATTTCTCGAGTTAAAGATTTATACTTCATCCTGCTATCGGATTCATCTCCTTTCTGTTTCAGCTCCCTTCGTTGTTTTATCAATTCTAACGTGTCTGATGTAATCCATGGCTTAAGTTGCTTTTTCTTGGTCGGAACGAAATCTTTGGCTGCAGTTATCAAGATATCTCTAGCTTGTACTGCCAGTTCACCAGGTGTCATTTCTTCTTGTACAGACATCAAGACCCCAAAGCGATTCCTAACTTCTATGTTGTATGCGTCCGGTATTTGTGTGAGATAAAACGAAGTGGCCTTGGTCCTTGGGTAAGCTTTTTGAGTTTTAATTTCAGATCTGCTTCTAATAACTGATGATCTGTATCACAGTCTGCACTTCGTAGGGTTTTTGCAGATGTTATGCTTGATCTCCATCTTCTTTGTATTAAAATATAATCTATCTGATTTTTGGTAAAACTGTCTGGAGACTTCCATGTGAAGAGTCTTCTTGGATGTTGTTTAAAAAGTGTGTTGGCTATCGTTAACTCATTTTCTGTGCAAAATTCAATTAATTTGTCACCTGCATCATTTCTATTTCCTAATCCAAATTTTCCTAAAACGTGTCTCTCATTTTCAGCTCTTCCTGCGCCTACTTTAGCATTAAAATCTCCCATTATTATTGATATATCATTATGACCAATCTTATTTAATGTGACTTGTAGTGTGTTGTAAAAATCTTAAATTTCGTCCTCTTCTGCTGTTGAAGTAGGTGCATATATCTGTATGAGAGTTGTGTTTTTTTTTGACGGCCTTTAAGTCTAATAGTGAGGATTCTATCACTAACTGGATTATATCCCATTAAAGCTTTTGCAGTTGTCTTATCTAAACAAAATGCCACTCCACTCCGGCCTCCGACATCTCTACCAGAATAAATGAAAATACTTCCATTTTCAGTTGTAAAATGTCCCTTGCCGCTCCAGCGATGTTCACTAATTCCTAAAATGTGAATGTTTAACCTCTCAATCTCATCACACACTACTTTAAGCTTTCCCTCATACAAACTTCTCACATTCCACGTTGCCATTCTCACGCTGTTTCTTAGTCTGACACAGGGGATTTCCTTGGTAACACAGTCAAGATTAACTCCGTCATCACGATTACTAGTACTGGTCCCTGCGTCACACTCTTCCCCAGTGTTATCTGATCTGCCTGGCCTGGGGGTCTCGCCACCAGATCTCTTTCTTATTATGTTTTCTTTCATGGTTATGGTTTCTTGGCAAGTTTTGCAGAAGGTAGTTTGCCGTTGCTTTCCTTCTGGACAGTGACTGTACTAGTCGGTGGCTGTCAAAGACTAGAATAGACAGGAGGGGAGACCACCCTGAATGAGTGGTCTACCTCAAGTAGATTAGAGGTAACCCAGTGCCCCAACATGAGGGCAGGGTAGGTGTAGGGAGGGGAACTGTCAAACAGTTCCCTCATGAGACACGGAAGTGTCAACCAGAGAGTAAGCACTCTGGCCACGGTATAATCACGCCAACGTGATAGACACCAAGAACTACAATAGAACTCAAGAGTAGGCTACTACTCTAAGCGTGTTGAATGATGTAGCACGCAAAAGCCGAAGTGCGCACGAGGTCCTTCCGCGTACTGTGTGATCAGCACGCGGAAAATTGTCAGACGGGGGACAGACTTCGTAGGGAACACATCTCTTAGAGTCGATGCGTATTTCTTTAGACGAGTAGATAGATTTAGCAGTAGGGCTAGGGACGACTAGTGATAGGAAGTTCTGTGTATTCATGTGTGGTTCGTTAGAGACAGTTTTGTACATTGATGTATTGTAAGAGCCAGTGGCAATAAAAATGTGTAATCAATTCCTCTCGTACGACTGACAAGTCTTTTTGTGTGGTGCGAGAGAAGTTTATCCCATAATGCCTGTAGCATCGCTTGATGACAGGCTAGAATAAAAGTGGTGTCAGAAGTGTGGCTTGGACAATTGTTCAAGCTAAAACACTCACCCACGGCTCTAAAATAGTATTACTGTCAGTTAATCACAGGGTTTAATTTGTGTTAGTGGGAAATAGCGTGTGCAGACTAGAACAAGATGCGAGCTGTGCCCATCGTGACCGATTAACGTTTATTTACGCTTATTAAAATGTTTTGTGCTTTATGAACATGTTTTCTTCTGATTTGTAAGTATTATTATTATAGTTTTGCATTATTTATTTCGACAATTATTTGTTTATTGATGAGTATTTATGAAACATGATTCACGGCGGAGCAATACATATAAATATGAACCGGCGACAATATCGATTTTTTCAATCTAAAAATACCGCTGCGCCTGTGACGTATCGCGGTTGACAAACAGCTGCCCTACGCCATTTGCAATCAGCGACAGATTGTTTACAAATCGCCAAGCGGCTGCTCGCCTGAATCTTTGAATTATATTAAATATGATTTGTTTATACAAGCTATTTATTGAATATATTTATTAATTTGAACACTATTATTTTCTTTATAGTTATTTAAAGCATTTATTTATTTATTTATTTGTGAACATAATCTATTATTTACTGTCACGATGGCACTACTTTCTTTATGCAAATAAGATTCGGTCTGCACAGCACTTTCATAAATTAAACAGCAATAGTTAGGGAACGCAGAAGACATTAGAACGAAGACAGGACAGTGACATTTATTATTAAATATACCACATTGTGTTGTCCGGGGGGCATGTAATTGTAAATGTCAAACAAATGTCTAAAGTCAGATGTCGTTTACAAATGGTTAATTATTGATGCTCTTGTAAACCAGGCATAACAAGAGCTGTTTAGAGAAGTAACGTGAGGTGTGTGTCGAGGTGCCAAACGATTGTACCTGAGGTGCCAAACGAATATACCTGATTGTTCTGGAGTGTTAAGATGCATCTCTTTTTCAGGGTGTAATCTAATAATATTTTTGTACACAGGCATTTAAAAACTGAACAAGTCTAAGATACTTGAGTAAATATTTGAGTGCCTAGCAACTCTAGCTATTTATCCAACAACATGTCAACATTAGCTGATTACATACAAGCAGGCAAGGAATTAGGATACACAGGAAAGGAATTAGAGCAATATGCTGATCAAAAATTTAAGGAAGCCAAAGATGCTGATAGAGATGAACGTGCACGAGAAAGACAACACCAGAAGGAGATTGAAGAAACTAAACAAAAACAGTTAGAACAAGAGAGACAACACCAAAAAGAGATAGCACAATTAGCTGAAATAACTAAACAGAAACAGTTAGAACAAGACAAGGAGATTAAACAAAAACAATTAGATCAGGAGAGGGAGTTAAAGCAAAAACAATTAGATCAGGAGAGAGAGTTAAAGCAAAGAGAAATAGATGAAATGGCAAGAGTAAAAGAAAAACAAATACAGATTGAATCAGAGACACAGTTAAAGATGAAAGGTATGGAAGGAGACTCACACGTAGAGATCTCCGCTACAAAACTAAAGAGTCAGCAAGAAGAGAATAAACTTAATAAATACAAACATATTATTAAGCCATTCTGTAAAGAAGATTCCATATCAGCTTGGACAGAAAATGTCGAATATCAGCTGAAATACCATCAAGTACCAATCGATATGTGGGCCATGATCTACATGAAGAACCTCAGTGGGGAGCCCCTTAAAGTTATTGAATCGATACCAACTGATCTTAGATCTAACTATCAGTACATTCACGATAGGATAATGCAACATTTTTTACTTGATTCCCCTGGGTATCAAGTGCAATTTTCTAACTTAAAACCAAAACCAAGTGAGACCTTCATCGATTATGTCTCGAATGTCCAAAGCGGGCTGAATAGATGGCTTAGTGCAGCAAAAATAGGAAAGGACTTTGAAAAACTTAAAAATTTAATAGCCATGGATAAAGTCATATCCACAATCCCATCTCCTTTTGCTAAATTTCTTCAGCAGTCAGACATCGAAACAATAGAGCAATTCGAGAAGAAAGGCTCCGCATATTTTTCCTCAAATAGAGATATTTTTAAAACATCAAACATCGACTCTGAAATAGTCTCTTTTGTTAAGGACCAACCTAAAAGATATCGTAGCAATAAAAAACCATTTCAGAGAGTCGACAAGAAAGATAAAAAATTACCTAAATGTGTGTATTGCCAACTTTTTCATGATACTTATGCTATGTGTGATAAATCACCAAACTATCCAACACATCTTGAGATGGTCATTAAGAAACAACAAAACAAGAGAAATGCATACAGGCGTGCAGTTAAATGTTTCTTCTGTTCTAGCTACGGGCATTATTCCAATAAATGCCTAGGCCGCCAAAGAATGAAGGCCAACAGTGCAATGTTAATTGATACATCTTCTGATAGTGGGAGTGAGACTGAGTGCGAGGTCGAGAATGAGTTACCTTTAAATCAATCTGAAGATGTTTGTTGTGTAAACGATATTTTAAGCTTTGACAGTTGTGAGCGATGTCACCAATTTCATGCAGACGGAAAATTAGAATGTGGACATACAGTACCATTCTCCACTGAGAGTGTAAATGCAGCATTAGCCTCCAGAGGCAATTTGGTGTTCCACAATGCATTGGTCAACGAAATACCATGCCAGTGTTTGCTTGACAGTGGAAGCACTCTTATCGGTCTTAGAAAGGAATTGGTGAATCCAAATGATTATACAGGTGACTCAGTCAAATGCCGAACTTTTTTCGGGTAATATTGAAATTTACCCGTTAGCAAGAGCCCGTATTAACACTCCTTTCCTTTCTGGTACCTTTACATGTGCTATTTTAGATAACCCTTGTACTGATTTAATTTTGGGATGCTCACCCCAATTGAAGCATTGCACGAACGAAGAAATAGCTGCATGGGGAAGATTAAATGCAGCCAATGCAACAACCAGAGCAGATACCATTAAACACCAAGACACACTACAGGAAGAAAGACTACTGTTGCTATCACCAACTAGCACGGATGATACCATCAGACAAACGTTTATAGACCAGCAAAAAGCTGATCCGAGTGTGTCTCCGTATCTAAAACTGTTAAAAGAAAAAGCCAAAATAACAAAAAACGCATCATGGTTCTTTAGACTTAATAATTGGATTCTTACTCGTTATTATACTACTGACAACCATGAGATTCGGCAAACGGTGTTACCTGTACAACACTGCCAAACTGTGCTAAAGATTGCACACGAGTCACCGTTTGCTGGTCACCTTGCATACGATAAAACCAGGGCCAGAATGCAGGCTCATTTTTACTGGCCGGGTTTTTGTAATGACATAAAAGTATTTTGTCGTTCATGTAATGTCTGTCAACAGCTAGTACGTAAGGGTAAACATCCTACAGCTGAAGTACAACCTTCTACGCTGGCCTCTAGACCATTCGAGAGTGTGGCGGTGGATATTGTTGGACCCCTGAACCAGGTGTCCAGCAAAGGAAATCGCTTCATCTTAACGCTAGTAGACCTATGTTCAAGGTGGGTTGAGGCAGTAGCTTTGAAATACATCACCTCCAAAGATATTGCCAATGTATTTCTACATTTGTTCTCACGATTCGGATTTCCACGTACCATCTTATCCGACCGTGGAACCCAATTCATATCGGCTGCAACGCAAGCCCTTACGAAAATCTTAGGAATTAAACAGCATTTTACAACAGCTTATCATCCAGCCAGCAATGGAATCGTAGAGAAAATTAACGGAGACCTAAAGCATATGCTGGCTAAGGTGACAGCAGAAAACCCATCTGATTGGGATACACTGTTGCCAACAGTGCTGTTCGCCTATCGGAAGATTCCCCATTCAAGCACGGGTTTCTCACCTTTTGAATTAGTATACGGGGCTAACCCACGGGGACCCCTAACAATTTACCATCAGTTAGTAACTAATACGATTGAAATTCCAACCCCTAAAACACCTTATGAGATGGTAACAGAAACACGAGATAAAATTATGAAATCGTGTATCATAGCCAAGGCAGCTTTGGAGAGGAAGGGTCAAATCTACCGCCAATACGCCAATAGAGGTGCTAGGACTATTAATCTTGAACCAGATCAAGACATACTGCTTTTACTCCCAGACAAACGGAATTTATTATTGACCTCATGGCAAGGGCCATTCAAAGTGGTACGAAAAATTTCAGATGTCGATTATGAAATATCGATAAACGGACACTTAAAGATATTTCATATCAACATGTTGAAACCCTACTTTTCACGACAAGAGACAGAGCTAGAGACAGACGAACACAATGCACCCACACCTATTGATGAGACGACAGACATACATAACGCAACTACACTAGTTAGCGAGACTGGCAATGCCGACGAGATGCATACACTTAGTGAGCATACAGAAAACGCACTTAGTACCACCACCGTACTGAATCAGGTAGACGACGACGGCATGGAACTACCTGTTCCAATTGTAGACAAGACTGCGACATTAGATTGTATACGGTTAGAACCGGGACTAACAGAAGAGCAACGACGACAGACAATAGAATTAGTGACGGAGTATAAGGAAATATTTTCCGACATTCCAGGTAGGACGGACAGGATCGAGCACTCCATCCTTCTTTCGGACTCAAAGCCTGTCAAATGCAGGCCGTACTCTATCCCACTCAGCTACAGAGAAAGTCTAAATAAGGAAATTCTTAATTTAGAAGCTAGTGGAATAATCCAGAAATCTACATCTGAGTACTCCTTTCCAATCATCTTGGTCAAGAAAAAAGACTCCACAATTCGTCTCTGTGTGGACTATAGAAAACTCAACAATGTCACTAAGATCGACGCAGAACCAATTCCTTCCTGCGAAGATCTTATTCTTGATATGTCCACCTCCAAAATCTTCTCTAAATTAGATCTTACTAAGGGATATTGGCAGGTCCCTATGCAGACTCAATCCATCCATCTTACTGCATTCTCAACACCTTTAGGTCTTTACGAGTGGCAGTTTCTTCCTTTCGGACTTCGTAATGCTCCTGCCACTTTCGTACGCCTAACTAGAGATTTACTACATGGAGTGACGAATACGGTGACGTATACAGATGATATTTGTGTCCATACAGATGACTGGACAACACACTTACTGAAACTTAGACATGTCTTCAATAGGTTGCGACTCTTTGGTCTCACTGTCAAACCTAGCAAAGTTGAACTGGGCCTACAAGAACTTGATTTTTTGGGTCATGTCATTTCACAAGGATAAAACTAAAAACTGACAATAGAATTGTTACTAAAATCATGAACCTGACCATGCCTACAACAAAGAAGCAGGTCAGGAGCCTTTTGGGTTTAGTAAATTATTATAGTAAGTTCATACCGAACTTAGCTGAAATCACAAGTGTATTTTCAAATGTTTTGAAAGCATCGGTAAAATTAGATGTCAAAGATGCATTATTAATTTCTGCATTGTCAAAATTGAAACTCCTATTTAGTAATGTACCAATCCTGCGTTTGCCTAATCCTAGGCTCGTTTATTATATTAGGACAGATGCCAGCAGGATTTCCATCGCTGCAGTACTAGGCCAGTTTTATGATGGCATCTTCCATCAAATTTGCTACGTGAGCCGCAAGATCACACCTGCTGAGTCCAGATATTCCATATCAGAGTTGGAAGCCCTAAGCGTCATCTACTCAGTAAGGAAGTTACATCGATTTCTAGCGGGTAATCACTTCATAGTACAGACCGACAACTCCCCAATCACGGTCATACAAAGTGGGGTGCATCACAATGACCGCATCTACAGGTGGTCGTTAATTTTACAAAATTATACTTTTAGTATAGAGCATATTAAGGGTAGGGACAACATTCTTGCTGATACCCTTAGTCGACCATCTGAGGTAGAAATACCCGATACTCCACATGAAAATGTAGAATAAGATAAGGTAATTTAGTACACTTAAAATATCCTGTGTAAAACATCCTATGTATTACATAGACATCAGGATCAGGACTGTGTGCTAATAACATTGAATCAACATGTGTCCATAGACAGCAGAATAAGAACTGTGCTCCAAGAACAAGTAAATCACCGTGTGTACATAGACAGCTCGATACTTACTATGCTCCATTTGTGTGCCGGTGAGTCAACTGTGTTAATCAAGGAAGAGCAGTGTCAGAACAATACGTAAATAACAGACATGAATATACATGTCTACGACACCAGCGGATTCTACAAGTGGAAGGATACCCATAAGACACACGTATGACTGTGTAGTTTATTTAATATATCCAGGACAAGTGTGTAACTATGAACTGTGCCAACAAAAGCAATTTCTGAACGTCATGGCAACCACTAACCTGAGGTAGTTAAATACCATGTATATATATTTATTTATTGTGATATGTATTATAACATGTTTTTAATATAGGGATAAATTATAGTTAGATTAGTTACTTTAATATAGATTTAGAATGGAATTATGGAATATAATAGATTTTTTTTTAGTTTAGATAAATCACTAAATGTACCCAATTACTTAGGATAGGACTTTAAATTTAATAACAGCTAATTAAAGACTAAGATAAAAAGTTTAGATAGGAACAGTACTGTCTTAAAGCATAACTCCCAAATGAACTCCAAACGGGAATCAAAGGCTTTAATGAAGCTCGTTAAATAAATCAACTGTAAACCAACTCACCTTGATGAACCGACATGAACTAGCCGACGGCAATTAAAAGGCATTTATTAATGCACTGCAGAATTATACACAAAAGACTGTTCTAGAATATAACCTGCCCTTAAGACAGGGACGGGTGGTTACTTAACTATCTACGAATCAGCTCTCAATTCCACTATTGTGTCAGCGATGTCATTCGTTCAAATCCGTGTAGTAGGGTTTTCTAAACTCGTCTAAGGGTTATTCCTGTCCCGGTCCCATCACCGTATGAATGTGAGACAACAGACGATTTCCTCGCTCACTAAAAAGATTGCACCAAACCAGATCCTATCCTCTCCAACACGGAGCCCATAGAAAACACCGCTGTTCTGATGTCCTCTCTCTCGAAGCGTCCCCGTTGCCGTTCTCTGACGTTCTCCACATTCTCCTTGGATTCATCCGTTGACATCCACTTTAGTGTCTGAATGGGAAACTCCGTATATGATTTTCCACCGTCCATTCCGATGACGTCATTATGTCTAAACGCCATGTGGCAGTATGCCCCCCTCCCTTTTAAAATGATGTAATCATTTTTTCTTTACATCAATAGAATTAACCTGTCACATAGCAGTGTAGACACAATGACTTTCACAAGACCAGCAATAATAACTAATGATCAATGATCAAAATATAACTATACTAACATAGTATTTAATCTAACTACGTTAACTAATCAACTATTATCACAATTCATTAAATTAACTCTATATACATATACTAATAATATACAATGTTCAACTCATATCACCATACGTGTTCACCGGTTTTCCTTGAAAGTAGTTACCCCCAGTCACAAAACATCCAAGTGAAAACTCGACACAGGAGGAAAGCCACGCAAGTCAAAGTTCTCAAATTTCTCCATGCCTCAACGGTTCCTCCTCACGTAAATTTCTTATCATCCTGTCAAAATCACATATTGACAGAAGTATCCAACTACTTAAACTAGCTATTTTCATTAATAATATGTAATTGTTGATCTGTGTGTGTATTGCCAGTAAATTCGGTGCTATCTAACATATTTCCAAACACTCTATGAACAAACAAATATAATAAACTAGGAATGAATAAATTGAATAAAATATTTATATTTATAGTTGATTTAAAATATCGGCAAGATTATAATTGAGTTGTAGATCCTACAGTTTTGTGAAGAATCATATCTCAAAGATTCAAGATTTCTAAGATAATAAATCAGAAATATAATAAATATTTAAATCAAATACTCTTCATAAAATTATTAAGTTCTCTAATAACGATATAGTTACGAACAATTATCTGTAGAATAGAGAACCAACATATTTTCACACACTTAAGTGAAGGACGAGGAAAGATAGTGAGAACAATTCTGACAAGTATAACCTTACACAGTGACATCTGGTATAACTAAGTAAAAAGACCCTAATGTGTCTGTAGTGTACTATGTGTTGATATGAACCTAACACTTTCACATTCATCCCAATTTATTTTTCTTTATTGTTTCCTTTTATTCTTCCTTTCATTTCTTTTCTTTCTTTCTTTCTTTCTTTCAAACCTATAGAATCTCTCTTTTGCACGCATGCCAATATTTATACATGGTAACTTTGTTGATTGGAACAATGTAATTGTTTTCAGTCTTGTGTATCTTCTTTTAACTTGTGAATGGATAATTGTAATGCCGCACGCAACGTATTTCTTTGATTGTGTGTATCTGTTAGTGACATACTGTTTAACTTCAGCGTGCATGTGTGTAATACACCTAATGACTTCTGTATGTACGTTTGTGACACACTTCTTGACTTCTGTGCGTATGTATGTAATACATCTCTTGCCTTTTGTGTGTATATTGGTGCTATGCTTCTTCACTTCTGTGTGCATGTTTATGATATGCGTTTTTGTTTGTATGAACCCGTTTACACTATGTTTCCTCGCTTGGTGTGCATGTAACTTTTGTGTGTAACCAATGCGTGTAACTTTTGGTCTCTTTTTTGAATGTTTCACAAATATGTCATTTACCGACAAATAATCTCGTTTGCCTTGTTTTTGAGTATCAGTTATTTCTTCATGTTTGGGTTCGTTGACTTTGTGCAAATCTTGGTATTTGCAATTATTTACCGTTATGCTGTCACTCATTATCGTTGTATCATGCATGTCTATCGTTGATGTACTCTGTTCTATTTGCGTCTTTTCTTCTTCTTCTTCTTCTTCTTGTGTTGTTTCAATTTGGGCATTTGTACTTGTAAGTGTTTCGTTAGACTTGTGTTCTATAGTTCCTTTCTGAACGAAATCTCTGGCGTTTGGTTCTTTCACTACTGTAGCACATACTTTACTTGTGTGATTACTTTCTTTTATTTCATACATTTGTCTCATCCGCTCCTTCCACATTGTTTCCTTTGCAAGATTCTCATTTTCAAGTGCGAGTCGTTTTTGATTGATTTCTGTCTCTACGGTTAATTGTCTTGCCTTTAACTCTGCTTCTACAGTTATCTGTCTTGCCTTTAACTCTGCCTCTACAGTTATCTGTCTTGCCTTTAACTCTGCGTCTGCGGTTATCTGTCTTGCCGTTAACTCTTTTCTCATTTCAGCTATCTTTTCCTGTTCCTTCAGAGCCAAATTCTCTTTTTCGGCTGCAATCCTTTCGCGTCTCAAAGTTAATTCTTTTTCTCTAGCTGCTATCTCATTCTGCTTGATAGCCATCTCCAGCGCCAATTTCTTTTGTCGTTCTTGTCGTTCAGTTGCTAGTTTTTGCAATCGTTCCTCCTTCTCACGTGCAGTTTTAGCTCTGAATTCTTGCAGAGCCCAGTTTCGAAGCTCAGCACCAGTTAGACCATTTTTCCCCCCCAAGATAACGCAATCTAGAAGTGTAGCCATCTTGACCTATCTGTATAATAATTTATCTAGCTGAAATATGATAGCACCATGCAAAAATGTAAATATGTTCGATTCAGATAAGATAATCAATATAACAACTGTTGAACAACATGTGAACTGTAACTCAACAGCACTGTAAACTTGAACAATAAAGAAATTCAGTAACTTCCTGCTATCTATATATCTGAAGTGTTATTATCTGTAAATAACAGAAAATAATATAAAGGATATATAATACCAGACAGTCAACAATGACAAAAGACGACTGACGAGTGCCGTAATTAGATATTTTCTTTGATAAAAGACAATAGTACTTTTATAGAAATTACTACTATACTTAACCCAAGACAAAATTTATGTGTTGACACCACAATATTCAAGTGTCCTTGCTTAATGTAGAAACGCTCTTCCAACCGCCCACCTGTCCATTTTTTAAAACTAATTTACTTAATATTAAATAATAGGCACCTCATTTATCAACAACAACACATTAACCAACAATAACATATACTGGCCTTGTGCACTATTTGGGTTGATTCCTTTGGTGTCTACTATGACGTGTGGAACAAAAAGTTGACGTTATGTCCAGACGTTATCGCTGTCTGTAAATGTTGACGTACGTAGTAAATGTTCTGTCCTGATTGATCTAGTTGAGTTTATCGAATGTAACAACGTCCTCCGCAATTTCAGAAATTAGTATGCTCCAGTGTAGGTGTGCTGTTGTCTGTGTATCCACATCTGGCGTTGTCCAAGTGACCTGGTATCATTGCCAATTAGCGACCAACTATGTTGAATATCGTATGTAGTTGTGGGTATGTTGGTCAGTAAGCACGACTGTATGTTAGAAAACTTGCTTATAAACTCTCACGAGAGTACAATGAACTTGCACTCCGCCCTTGGATCACGTGATCCGTGACCAACCCATGCATAATCGTAATTGGTTAGGGCGTGTACGTTGAACCTTGATGCAATGTAACAGCCTTATTCTGATGCTAGGCTGGACGATGAGTGTTTGATGCGGGCCTTGGAAGTAAGTCCTCCAACGAATGTCGAGTTCAGTTATGCGTGACTCACTCTCGTATCAAGCTCGAAAGACTTCCTGTCGATCCGACTCGTGTTAATGTAGTGTCCTGTCGACTCTTGATGTGGTAATGAGTAGATTACAGCTCTACTGTCCGGACACAACATCCATAATGTCCCATGTGTAATGTAGACAACAATATTTTGTGACGCAACTTCGTGTCCGTTGATCCTATGCCAGTGAGGTGTCAGTCTAATATAATGAACTGTCACTGTGAAATAAGTGAAATGCTGTGGGTACTGGAACGCTTAATGTCCACAATGGAGTATAGCGTCGTAAAGTTTAGCGTGAAAACGAATGGTATCACGCCCAATAAGAACAATGTCACTCCGTATAACGTTCCGATGTGTAACCGCTGAAGTGTAAAGTGAGTAGCCTCCTGACGTGTGTAGTGTATCCGTGTACAGTCAATCAGTGTCCAGTGTTGATGTAGAAAAGTCCGACATTCCATGTAACAGATTTATATGCGTTAATGTTGCCAGAGAGGTGTCCATCATGGTACCGTACAAAGACTGAAGTGTTATTTCTATGTCCGTCAATGAGAGTAATGGTGTAACTCACTTGGTACAGCGGTGCAACGTGTCACATTCATAAGTGTCTCTATATGTTCCTGATAATGGCATCATCATAAATGTGTAGAAGTTGGTAAAGACGTATAAATGCCGTGTGGAGGTAAGTGTCCTGTATGTGAATAACGATGTTGTAATGTTCCTTATGCCGATAGTGTAAATTTGACAAAGTGTCGGCAGCCAATAACATTATGTAGATATCCTTTTCTTCGTCAAGTGTACTTTGACTGTAGTATATTAATGTTCAAGAGTTGTGCACTGTGCTGTGTAGACTACGTCTAATTTCAAAACATGTCCTATGTAATCCATTGGTACTATCATGTGTAATATGTCTCCTGATAGCGGACATTGAACTGATAAAGTGTCACATTGTCGTACAGCTTTGTGAACTAGCACAAGTTTGCTTTCTTACCTTGTGTATAGCAAACGACATTTGATTTGAATAATCAATCATTAATATTACATGGTTGCAGTCAGTAACTGTTGTTGTCTTCTGTTACGTTTAAAATGGTGCTATTCGTGCACTTCAACTTGACGTGTAATTGTCATCATTGCAAAAGCGGTAGTCATTATTTCCTCATTAATAATCTGTAATACTGTTTTACACTCCGTGTAACAATAATATGTTATGTTTCGTTTTCTGGCGACGTCAGACAGCTTATATTAAATCGGGCGCCATGTTGGTGCGTAACAAGCGATCTTGGTGCTGCATCGTGCTTCAGGAATTGATCCTGGTGTGCATTCTCCTTCGTTTACTTAGCGATATGGCGGGAATCTTCGTTGTTTACATCCACACGATGCTTTCTGGATCAGAGACCCCACATTGTCTTAAAGCATAACTCCCAAATGAACTCCAAACGGGAATCAAAGGCTTTAATGAAGCTCGTTAAATAAATCAACTGTAAACCAACTCACCTTGATGAACCGACATGAACTAGCCGACGGCAATTAAATCACCGTATGAATGTGAGACAACAGACGATTTCCTCGCTCACTAAAAAGATTGCACCAAACCAGATCCTATCCTCTCCAACACGGAGCCCATAGAAAACACCGCTGTTCTGATGTCCTCTCTCTCGAAGCGTCCCCGTTGCCGTTCTCTGACGTTCTCCACATTCTCCTTGGATTCATCCGTTGACATCCACTTTAGTGTCTGAATGGGAAACTCCGTATATGATTTTCCACCGTCCATTCCGATGACGTCATTATGTCTAAACGCCATGTGGCAAGTACCAGTTAGTTCATCTCATTTCACATTATTGCATTCCATCTTATTAAACACTTTAACAACCTTATTATTTAGGATTAAATTAGTTTATACCTTATAGGATTATACATTTCAACATACATCATTTACACCATGTATAGTAAAATTATCAATCATATTTTTTCATTTAGACAATAAAACATTTGTTTTCTTTGTTAAATAACCCATTAATTTTGTTACAGTTCACATTACTCATTTCAGAAAGGTACATAACTGTCATAGCACTCCCTGGGGTGAGGGGAACCTGCTATCACACTTTAACAACGGGATACCTTTAGCCCTGGGACATAGGTGACCTCAGTCCACAAACCCCTTCGACCCTTGGAACCCTATCTCCCTCACTCTCAACCAAGGGACGTTACCCCTTTCAAACTTCGTCCTGAACTCATGACACAACTCTGGCAGCTAACTATGTTAACAATATGGTGTATTATACAAGATGAATGGATGAATGAGAATGATAATGATTCCGAGATAGACCTTGCAGTATCTATGCGAGATAAGACGTGGCAAGGATCGAGTAGCCTCCTGGAGGAAGTGTCATCATCGTCAGGGCCTCAAGTCACACTATTGGGTAAGTCAGACACGCTCACCAAGTCTCTCCGGCCTCCCTCCAGGTATAGGTTTCTCCACTTGGATAGGATGGCTGGCGAGTTGACTCACTGGTACTTTGGACCTTCGGTGGATGACGTCCCTGAAGTCTGGATCACCTTAGAGTATGGATAAAGACTGTCTCTCGGAAGCTGAGGAACTAGAACACTCCTCTGAAGCGTCTGGAAAAGTCTGATGGTACTGTGGATATAGCAAGAGGGTGATCTCTCACTCAATGGTAGTAGCAGTCCTAACTGTCTATGCAACCCGCGCAGATCCTCTGACTCATAGCGCAGACATCACAGCACAGATACCTCTCCCGCTGAAACGTGTCACGTTAGATAGAGTTCAAAACAGACACAAGTTCTTCCACAATATCAGGCACCACAGGGTACGAGGCACTTGGTAGCGGAGACATCAGCATTATTTGGCATGCAGGCAGTCAGTCAGGGTCACAACCTGGACACTAACAACAATCAGATACTTGGTCAGCTGGAGTAACGAACAAGGCGATATGGTGTTGTCCTGGCACATAACCTGGGCTATCAGACGTTAAGTGGGCGAGGCGTTAGCTGGAGCCCCTCCTGAGACGTACTCTCGATTGTACGTACTGCTCGCTGCGGTAGTGGACTTCCCAGCTGTTCACACCAGCTGTCGCCCTAGTCCGGATCACTGGACTCGTCCCCAGATCATGGCTCTGCTCTCAACAAGATAGAATCTGTGGAGGATAATACTCAGTGAGAGCACCATGAATCAGACTTACCCACAGCAGATACACTTAAGTCCCCATTACTCAGACATGGGGACCCTTCCCATAAGGGCCGCACTCCTTCACTGGCTGCTCCAATGGTCGAGGACAGACTGGACCTAGAACCAAAGTGGCAGCTGTCCACCTACATCCTCTTTCTCAGACGAACGTAGGACTGGGTCAAGGTTGGTGTCGGAGATATGGGTCTCTGCTGAAACATAGCTAGACAACACATGTGGTTAGTGAGTTAGTTGTACTTAAAGATAGAAGCACCCTTAAGGAGGGCTAATGGCAGTACTCCCTCACCTCCTTCCTGTTATCCGCCAACGCTGATGTCGTACCAGGCCGTAGGCACCATCCAAGAACTCCAAATAAATATACAGGGTGATCTCCCTGTAGCAGAAATCCACACCCCGTTCCCCCCTCCCTGGTCCCAGGTCGGGGCATTTAGAACGGTGTCATGTTCAATATAAACAATTCTGGCCATGTGTGAACTCGAATTATAGGTCTCACTTCCCTGACCCCGATTTCCCCGATCAACAGGGGCTGTAAATAAGCCGCGCTCTGCTAACCTATGAAATATCTTAGCAGTACAATGCTGCTACATACGCGTTTGCCACAGGCTTAATTTTACAGTCGTAAACAACAATCTTGCCACTGTTCACACGTGACCTTTTCTCGCGCCGGGCAGTACACGCGTTAGCGAAATCTCATAATTTGAATCACCGACACCGCACTAGTTAATGAAAACGGTTGTACACATACCTTCACACAAACAGCACGACAGTGGAGACGAGAAGCGTTGGCACTGCAACTGGACATGATGTCGGAAGTCTTTAACCCTCGTCAAGACACGGCGTCCTGCTCTCTCTCTCCCTTAGCACTAGGCCAAAATGTCGACTGCCTGCCGGCAACCTTTGTCTCCAACTCATCAGGTGTTCCGGGACAATCGACTGCGCAGTCAGACATGCGCAGTCGGTCTTGCCCGGACATCTGTTCCGACACCAACCTACTGGACTAATCTTAAAGGGCGAGCAAAGATTCGGGTCGGGTTGAGTCAATTTACTGGTTACTTCCCTTTCACTGTTAAATTTTCGTCACCCGAATCTCCGATGTCTCACCGGACCTTTCCTCAGCAGAAACATCACGAGGCGGACCCACTGAGTTATGTGACATAGGCCCTCTCTTAAGAGAGTTGACCGGGTCAACTCTTTTCCTCAGGAGGTTCGGTCCAAGTGATCTCAACCTCTTCTTCCGGGACCGGATGCCTAGACAGAAATAAATCAGCCCCAACATTCTCCTTACCGAGAAGGTATTCAACTGTAATGTTATAGGGCTGAAGCACCAACGACCAACGCATTCAGCGCGCGTTGAGCTTCTGGGAGGTGGCCAAATCCATCAAAGATCGATGGACTGAAGGTACCCGAAAGGGTACACCATCCCAAACACGCTTTGCTGGGACTTCTAACAAGCCCAGACTTACCACAGACACTCGCGCTCGCCCGTCGAGATGTTACGTTCGGCCGGCCGCAATACCGACTCGCGTACGCGACGGGTCGCAATACAGGTGGATCTTCTCATCCCGCCTGTAACGGTGTCGTTACTACCGCTCGTTTTCCCTACGCTACACGCCTTGGGATCAACGGTATCGTCCTCGATGGACCATGCAGTCTTCCAGACCCGTCTGGACTGTGGCTTCTCCGGCCATCTCTTTCGACAGCGAGGTTGGTCAGTCGGTGATCGAACGGAGTTCCGGGCCTCACGCGCCTTTCCCGACGCTACCCATCCCTTCCGAACTAGGTTACTAGGGATTCCGTCCCCCTGGGCCTCTTCCAGACGTATGATGGTTCCCCTATCGCTGGGTGGACAATCGGACCTACCCCGTACGTTCCCATAGTCCTCTCTATGTAGTACTGGGTCTGTTTGGTCTCCGTCTGGACCTGTAACCTTATTACCTGCGACTGCCATCGCCAACAGGTGTGGAGATTTTTCACCGGACCTCTCCTCGGGTTTCCGTAGGAGATTTGCATGGAAAATTCTCAAAATTCCCCCGATCCGGATCTCGTAGTTGGACTTGGACACTACCCTTATCACGGGAAAAGGTCCTTGCCATCCTACGTCGAGCATATTGGTCCTTCCAGGACCCCATAATATTGCTCCATCTCCCACCTTAAGAACTAATCTAGTCTTAGTCCGATTCTGGGGTGTAGCCTTCTGGCACTCCGGGCAAGTCTTTACTAACCGGCGTATATCACCAGTTATTCCGGGCCAATAATAATGACCGGAAATCCGCTGCAGCGTCGCTCTGACACCCATATGTCCACTCCCGGATAGATTACTACCGGATATGACGTGTCCCCTCTGAAGAATTTGGAGACGGTAGTCATTCGGGACCACCAACTGTCCGTGCAGTTCATTTCCCCGTCCGGCTCTTCGGTAGAGCAGCCGATTCTTCAGATAGTACTGGCCCCGTTGCGGTGGGTCAGCACTTTTCTGCAGCTTCTTGTAGCAATGGCACAGCGTTGCGTCATCGCTCTGGGCAGTGCGCAAATCCCCTAGCAGGGGTTCCAAGCTGGTTGCATCTGCCTCGTCTTTTCCCGCGTGGTCGCATGTATGTATGTCGCCTAGGTGGATTGGCTCCTTTGGCACCCCTAGAAATACATATTTGCTTCCCAGGATCACGGGATATAGGGGATCAAGTAATACAGCAGCTGGAATGATGCCCGTGACGTATC
Organism: Cepaea hortensis; assembly: GCA_963921405.1. NCBI lineage: Eukaryota > Metazoa > Mollusca > Gastropoda > Stylommatophora > Helicidae > Cepaea > Cepaea hortensis. Next base: position 521,306,301 of record OY992876.1, read on the forward strand.
TGGAGCTAATCTCCACATTGGCTATTGGTAACGTCATGGCGACAGCACTCTTCATGGCCGGCTGTATCTCGATGTTCTCCCCAGTGAGTTGGTCTGGTCGCACCTGACTGGCAGCAATTACGGCTTCGCCATCCAGGCCAGTGTCGTAGAGACACTCCACCTGTTGGCCGTTTACTTCCACCAGCTCTACCACTGGTGGTCGTTCTTGGTCCACAGTCCTGTTAACGACCTCGACCTTTTCGGTGGAAACCGCCTTTGGTTCCACTAGGCAGGCCGCGAAGTGAGAGCTTTTAGCCTTCGCTTTGCAATCCTTCGTATTATGCGAGGGCTCTTTGCAAATCGAACACCATCTTCCCTTCCAATTCTTCTTCGGGGAAGATTTAGGTGGGCTCTTACTCCCATCTTTTGACTTCTCTGGACTTTTTTCTGTGGACCTTTCTGAAGACTCTACCTTTTTCTGCTGAGAGCTTTTAAATTTCTTCTTGTCAGACTTGTCCTGACCTTTAGTACTAGTGGGACAGGTATCACTAGCCTCCCCATGTACTACGACGTACCTTTCCACCAATTTTGCCACGACGTCTAACCTCTCCGCCCCCTGTTCCCCCAAGAAAGTTTTTAGCGGTTTCGACATATGCTTTCGCATTTGGTCGACGATCATTAGTTCTTCGAGACTTTCGTAGTCTTTCGCAAATCCGGCTAACTCCATCCATTTATGCAAATAGGATTTGAGTCGCAGGCTATACGCGGCGAATAACTCACTAGGTTCGCGGTTCGCAGACCGAAACTTCTTCCGGTACGTGTGTGAAGTCATTTCGAACCGTTTCAATAACGCCTCTTTCAACGCATCGTAATCGTTCTCGTGTCCGGCCGGTAAACGGGCATAGACCTCGAACGCTGTTCCGCGCAAACCTTGGGATAATTTCAGACACCATTTGTCTTTATCGAGACCCATTGCGACAGACATAGCCTCGAATTTCTGTAGGAACTGATCTATCTTCTCTTTGTCTTCCTCAAAAATTGCAAGAGGAAACTTCATGGCCTGGTAACCATGTCTACCTAAGGTGGGTGAACCAGGGAGTGAAGAACCTCCTACTGCTCCCTCAGTATCTCTACTGGTTTGTGCCTTGAGCTCGAGTTCCCGCATTCGGTACTCATGCTCTCGCTCAAGTCTCCTAGCTTCTTGTTCAGAGTCGAACTTCTTTTGCTCAGCTTCTAACTTTTTAGCTGCTTGCTCAGCGTCTAACTTTTTAGCTGCTTGCTCAGCGTCTAACTTTTTAGCTGCTTTCTCAGCTTCTAACTTCTTTTCCTCCAAGGCTAACTTTCTATCCTCCAGGTCCGCTTCACGCTTTTTTCTCTATCTTTCTTCCTGCCGGAAGTCTCTTTCCACCTCTTGTATATATTGCGAAAGTGCATCACCTCTCAGGCCCATTCCTTCGCCTGTTGCCTGCACTTCGGCCATATTTAGTTTGCCAGAGGCCATAGTTAGGGTGGGTGTCTTAGTAGTGTTAGTGTATATCCAAAAGTGCAATATACAGATAGTCAGTACACAACTCTAATCTATACACCACAACACACAGCACACCACAAGTCACTCCGTCTTCGTCAAGAAAGAAATAGGACCCAAGACCTACGTAGACTTCTATAGTGAGGATAGGAATGATATGTCCTAACACCTATCAATAATCACCAGAGCTGAATCTTTTGTATCCCGGACGAGCCCCCAAATAATGTCATAGCACTCCCTGGGGTGAGGGGAACCTGCTATCACACTTTAACAACGGGATACCTTTAGCCCTGGGACATAGGTGACCTCAGTCCACAAACCCCTTCGACCCTTGGAACCCTATCTCCCTCACTCTCAACCAAGGGACGTTACCCCTTTCAAACTTCGTCCTGAACTCATGACACAACTCTGGCAGCTAACTATGTTAACAATATGGTGTATTATACAAGATGAATGGATGAATGAGAATGATAATGATTCCGAGATAGACCTTGCAGTATCTATGCGAGATAAGACGTGGCAAGGATCGAGTAGCCTCCTGGAGGAAGTGTCATCATCGTCAGGGCCTCAAGTCACACTATTGGGTAAGTCAGACACGCTCACCAAGTCTCTCCGGCCTCCCTCCAGGTATAGGTTTCTCCACTTGGATAGGATGGCTGGCGAGTTGACTCACTGGTACTTTGGACCTTCGGTGGATGACGTCCCTGAAGTCTGGATCACCTTAGAGTATGGATAAAGACTGTCTCTCGGAAGCTGAGGAACTAGAACACTCCTCTGAAGCGTCTGGAAAAGTCTGATGGTACTGCGGATATAGCAAGAGGGTGATCTCTCACTCAATGGTAGTAGCAGTCCTAACTGTCTATGCAACCCGCGCAGATCCTCTGACTCATAGCGCAGACATCACAGCACAGATACCTCTCCCGCTGAAACGTGTCACGTTAGATAGAGTTCAAAACAGACACAAGTTCTTCCACAATATCAGGCACCACAGGGTACGAGGCACTTGGTAGCGGAGACATCAGCATTATTTGGCATGCAGGCAGTCAGTCAGGGTCACAACCTGGACACTAACAACAATCAGATACTTGCCCAGCTGGAGTAACGAACAAGGCGATATGGTGTTGTCCTGGCACATAACCTGGGCTATCAGACGTTAAGTGGGCGAGGCGTTAGCTGGAGCCCCTCCTGAGACGTACTCTCGATTGTACGTACTGCTCGCTGCGGTAGTGGACTTCCCAGCTGTTCACACCAGCTGTCGCCCTAGTCCGGATCACTGGACTCGTCCCCAGATCATGGCTCTGCTCTCAACAAGATAGAATCTGTGGAGGATAATACTCAGTGAGAGCACCATGAATCAGACTTACCCACAGCAGATACACTTAAGTCCCCATTACTCAGACATGGGGACCCTTCCCATAGGGCCGCACTCCTTCACTGGCTGCTCCAATGGTCGAGGACAGACTGGACCTAGAACCAAAGTGGCAGCTGTCCACCTACATTCTCTTTCTCAGACGAACGTAGGACTGGGTCAAGGTTGGTGTCGGAGATATGGGTCTCTGCTGAAACATAGCTAGACAACACATGTGGTTAGTGAGTTAGTTGTACTTAAAGATAGAAGCACCCTTAAGGAGGGCTAATGGCAGTACTCCCTCACCTCCTTCCTGTTATCCGCCAACGCTGATGTCGTACCAGGCCGTAGGCACCATCCAAGAACTCCAAATAAATATACAGGGTGATCTCCCTGTAGCAGAAATCCACACCCCGTTCCCCCCTCCCTGGTCCCAGGTCGGGGCATTTAGAACGGTGTCATGTTCAATATAAACAATTCTGGCCATGTGTGAACTCGAATTATAGGTCTCACTTCCCTGACCCCGATTTCCCCGATCAACAGGGGCTGTAAATAAGCCGCGCTCTGCTAACCTATGAAATATCTTAGCAGTACAATGCTGCTACACACGCGTTTGCCACAGGCTTAATTTTACAGTCGTAAACTACAAGCTTGCCACTGTTCACACGTGACCTTTCCCGCGCCGGTCAGTACACGCGTTAGCGAAATCTCATAATTTGAATCACCGACACCGCACTAGTTAATGAAAACGGTTGTACACATACCTTCACACAAACAGCACGACACCGCACTAGTTAATGAAAACGGTTGTACACATACCTTCACACAAACAGCACGACAGTGGAGACGAGAAGCGTTGTCACTGCAACTGGACCTGATGTCGGAAGTCTTTAACCCTCGTCAAGACACGGCGTCCTGCTCTCTCTCTCCCTTAGCACTAGGCCAAAATGTCGACTGCCTGCCGGCAACCTTTGTCTCCAACTCATCAGGTGTTCCGGGACAATCGACTGCGCAGTCAGACATGCGCAGTCGGTCTTGCCCGGACATCTGTTCCGCCACCAACCTACTGGACTAATCTTAAAGGGCGAGCAACGATTCGGGTCGGGTTGAGTCAATTTACTGGTTACTTCCCTTTCACTGTTAAATTTTCGTCACCCGAATCTCCGATGTCTCACCGGACCTTTCCTCAGCAGAAACATCACGAGGCGGACCCACTGAGTTCTGTGACAATAACTCATCTCACATCATTTTCATTTTTTTAGGTAGTTAGATTACTTCCTTTAAATTAGGTTAAGTTTGTGCAACAAATTAGAATATATATATTTATAGAATTAGTATTAGTATTTCAGTAGAAGTTAGTGTTTAGTTTTATTAGGGGACTATCAACCCTATTTCATCCATGTAAATATTTTGTAAATACATGACTCGTGCAGTTAGTTACGCACAGTCATTAAGCTCAACTCTTTTCAAACTTAGCCAAACTTGTACAGTGTCACTTCAAGGTTTTTAAATAATTGGAAGAGTAAAAGATGTGTGACAGAAGTGTGAAAGTGCGAGAAAATGGAAAATATACAATGGAGAGTGAAGACAACCAGCGGATTTTTTCTGCCGCTCAACGCGACTTTTTATTATTTGTCTGCGTCAAGTGTATACTTTCAATGTTGAAATATGCTGTCTCGGATGTGTTGTGTGTAGTTTAGTGTAAACCTTAGAGAAAGTATTTTAGGTCTCATAAGACGGAAACGTAGTCACGAATTAGTATTATACACTTTTTTGTGGCCACATTTAACCGAATTATGGCACTTGAAAACTAACTTACATACAAAATATAGACAGACACACACGTTAGAAGATAAATTATATTATTAGTTACATCCAAACATGCAAACAACCAGGAAAACAAACATGTAAAGTGCATACATTTTGAGAACAAAGGGAGATAACTCTGGGTCAGGGGACACAATAGACAACGAAATACTAACTTAACAGTGAAAGATAACTTTACACGCGGAAGCGAGATAGGTGAAGCCTATCGCACAAAGCTTGTGCAAGGGTTGTTTAATATTATATGGGGGACATGAAGCAATTCGTGTGTTGATCCTAAGAAAATCAACTTTGTTTGGGTAGTGAGTTAATTTGCTATTTGAGGGCAGGTCTAATAAGACAATGGTCCGGTTCAGACAAACCTCTAATAAATATAATATTGCGAGAGAAGAAGGCTCACGCCAACCAGACAAGTTTGTGGCGATCACCAGTAGCCAAGTAAAGTAATACTACATTGTGACAATAGTCAGTAGAGGTCTATTGAGTTACCCAGAACCAAGTAGTCTTTGACAAAAATTAGATACACTAATTTTTAGGAACCTCTTGCGTCACAACCATGAGTCAAAGTTTGTAACGCAACACAGGAGGGGAGGGTGTGTGTCAAAGACTAGAATAGACAGGAGGGAAGACCACCCTGAATGAGTGGTCTACCTCAAGTAGATTAGAGGTAACCCAGTGCCCCAACATGAGGGCAGGGTAGGTGTAGGGAGGGGAACTGTCAAACAGTTTCCTCATGAGACACGGAAGTGTCAACCAGAGAGTAAGCACTCTGGCCACGGTATAATCACGCCAACGTGATAGACACCAAGAACTAGAATAGAACTCAAGAGTAGGCTACTACTCTAAGCGTGTTGAATGATGTAGCACGCAAAAGCCGAAGTGCGCACGAGGTCCTTCCGCGTACTGTGTGATCAGCACGCGGAGAATTGTCAGACGGGGGACAGACTTCGTAGGGAACACATCGCTTAGAGTCGATGCGTATTTCTTTAGACGAGTAGATAGATTTAGCAGTAGGACTAGGGACGACTAGTGATAGGAAGTTCTGTGTATTCATGTGTGGTTCGTTAGAGACAGTTTTGTACACTGATGTATTGTAAGAGCCAGTGGCAATAAAAATGTGTAATCAATTCCTCTCGTACGACTGACAAGTCTTTTTGTGTGGTGCGAGAGAAGTTTATCCCATAATGCCTGTAGCATCGCTTGATGACAGTGGCCATAGCTATTGTCTCTACTGATGAGATCATCTGCCTATCGCCGCAGAGTGCAAGACCATAACCAACAACAATCTGTCGGCTGCTCTCACACTCCATCCACCACCTGCTTCCATGGCTTCACATAACCCTGATCGGGGGGCTAAACGGGTACTCCACCTTGCCCAAGGGTGTCCCGTAGACTAACGGAGGAAAGGAGGCGTCTTACATCTCCTTTGATAGGGGATACCCCTACCCCGCTAACCGGAGTCACATCAATACATATGTAATTTCTTACTTTCTCAATCTGGATATTTTTCCTAGATACTTTCCAACGAAATCTAGATATTTATGGATGTTGTATGGGCCATTTCTAGATATCTTTGGTCAAAAAAAGTGGCAACCCTGCTCGGCAGTTGTGGCGCGTTGATGGAGAAAATGGCGTCTTTTTGGTAAGTGTTATGGGATTGTCATTACAACAACGGTCTCCATTCAGTTTGTTGATGGTCAGTTTATGACTAGAACATTATATTACTATTTATAAATGATTAACTCTTTCAGTCGGTTACATAATTTATTCATGTTTGCTTAATCTAAGTATCAATCAATCTATCATGTAATGTATGTGCCATGCCGGAAAGCGTGGGCGGTCATGACTCGCCATTTCGGCATTTCACTCGATCACCAGAGTCGTGGATCAGCTCAGTGTTCCTGTCTCGATCATGTCATGTGGCCAAGCCATCCAGGTATTTACTTCTCGGTTTTCCCCTTGGTCTGTTCCCTTCGATCTTGCCAGTTGTCATTGAGTTCTTCAATTCATTTCTTCTCATAACATGTCCAAAAAACTGTAACTGTCTATGTCTAATGTCTCTAATCAGTTTACGTCCTTCATTTGTCTCCTGTAGCACCTTGTCATTGGTTTTTCTGTCTATCCATGGCATTCCTTGCATTTTCCTCAGAAACAACATTTCCGTAGCCATTAGATGTCGTTCAGCTTGACTGCACATTGTCCAAGTTTCACATCCATACAAAAGAACAGGCTCTATGTAGCACCTGAACACTCTTTTTCTCGTTTCTATTGACATCTTTTTATTGGTCAGAATGTTTTTCATCTTGCCAAAGGCTAATTTCGCCATGGCGACTCTTGTTCCAATCTCTTCAAGGCATCTCCCATCAGATGTTATTACTGTTCCGAGATAACTTTACAGATTACTTGTTTATTACATTGTGGTATTTTGTTCTTCCTAGTGACGACCATAATCTGTGTTTTTTTACATTTTAATTCTAACCCCAGTTGCTCACTGTGTACAACTACCGCATCTACTAATTGTTGCAGATCCTGTTCATTTTCTGCAATCAATACTGTACCATCTGCATATCTAATGTTATTGATGATTCATCCTCCAATGCCGATTTCATTTACATCTTTCACTTCTCTGAAAATATTTTTATTGTATAGGGGAAAAAAAGATCTGGAGACAATACACATCCCTGCCTATCACCTCTCTTAATAGACTAATATTGTCCCACTCCATTATCAATCCTTACGGCAGCTTGTTGTTTCCAATATATGTTTTATATAAGTCTAATGTCTTCCCCACGGTTAGCATGGTAGGGGTATCCCCTATCAAAGGAGATTAAGATGCCTCCTTTCCTCCGTTAGTCTAAGTGACACCCGTGGGCAAGGTGGAGTACCCATTTAGCCATAGCTGGGTAGAAAACATTACGAGGGTGAGTCAATAAGTAAGTCACACAGTTCTGTGGGATGGTATGTCAATGAAAACAAAGCATGCAGTTCTATGCAGCCGGTTTGGGAGGATTGATAAAACGATGGGATAAGTGCATCAATGTTGGTGGAAATTATTTTGAGAAATAAAGGGACAATGTATGTACAAAAATAAACTGGTTTCAAGTTGTTATCATCTTTAGTTATTTTCTACAGCCATTTGTGATTTACTTATTAACTTACCCTCATAGTAGCAAGAAGTTAAGTGAGAGAGTTCCTAATTATTTATTTGTTCAAGATCATCATCATCTTCCACTTCTGCCGTCTAGCGTCGTGGGGAGGAATAATTTGCGTTCCAGTGCCCGGTGGGCGGCACTGGATAGTGTCACTCTGTGTGGTTGTACAATGTCTCTGATGTCGTCAATCCATTTTCTTCTTGGACGTCCTCGCGGTCTCGTCGCAGATGATCTTTGATGCAAGGCCAGTGATGGTAGTTGCTGGTGTTGCATTCTAACGACATGGCCAAACCACTTGATCTTCTGTCTTTCAGTAAATGTGGCACAAGGTGTTGATCCCACAGTTTGTCTGATAATAGCATTTCTTACTCAGTCTCAGATTGTTAAGTTGGCAGCTCTCCTCAGGCATCTTATTTCGCAGGTGTTGACTTTGTGAAGGTGTAATTTGGATAAGGTCCAGGTTTGAGATTGGTAGCATAGGCTTGGTGTGAATATGCCGTTTATTATCTGTCATTTTGCAGACATGGGTATGTTTGGATGTTTCAGTAAGGGTGATATTGTAAGTGCACTAGCTTTTTGACATCTGATTTTAATTTCCCTGTCCAATCTGCCATCTTCTGTGATCATACTTCCAAGGTAATTGAATTCTTTAACTTGTTTCAGAGTTGTGTTATGTATCTGTATATTTAGTGGGCCTGGCAATCTGCTAACTTGCATTACTTCGGTTTTGGCTGTGTTTATACTCATATTGTATCTGCTGCAGGTTGAACTCAGATTAGTAATATGATTTTGTAGTCTGCCCTCATCGCTGTAAAACAGGCACTGATCGTCTGCAAATAGAAGTTCATTTATTCCCTGTGGGTCAGTTGTTTCATCTGGAGTAAAGAGTTCTAAATTTTCTGAATCTGTTCTGTCGAGACTTGCTTCTTTGGAGATTCTGTCCATGTAGATATTGAATAGCACGGGAGAGAGCACACATCCCTGCCTCACTCCTGTATTGACTGTGAACATATCTGATATACCTTCTTGTGTTCTTACTGCACTTCATCTCGAGTGGTACATGGCTATGATGTTTTCTAGCAGTTGCCCTTGTATCCCTTAGTCTTCAAGGATGGTCCATAATTTGTATCTGTCTACTCTATCGAAAGCCTTTTCCTGATCCACAAACACAATATTCTGCTGGTCACTATATTCGATAGTTTTTTCACATATTTGTCTAAGTGTAAATAATGCATCAGTGCAACTTTTACCTTTCCAAAAACCGAATTGTGCTTTGCTTAATTGTTGTTCAACTATTGGTCTAGCTCTTTGTTCCAATAGTTTTGCGTACATTTTCCCTATATGGCTCAGGAGTCATATACCTCTGTATGTTTCGCACTCTCTCGTATTGCCTTTCTTTTTCCATATTGGTACTGTTATTGCCTGTTGCCAATCATCTGGGACTTTTCTTTCTTCCCATGCTATATTAAAAATTCTTGTTAGCCATTAACTCCTGTTTCCCCACAGGCCTGAATAGCTTCTATGGTTATTCCACCTGGACCTGGTGATTTGTTTTTAGGACTTTTCTGTATAACTGCTTTGACTTCTGCAGGTATGAAACTTGGTTCTTGCTGTCCTTGGCATTTAGGCACAAAAGTGAGGTTTTCTATGTTATGTGTGGGGTTAAGTAGTTCTTGAAAGTATTTTGCCCACCTTGCTAGTCTTTGTTGTGGATTAAATATTGGTATACCTCTTTTGCTGTTTATGATGGTGGTTGGGTTGTATCATGCATCTCTGTTTCTCATTGTGGTGACACGTTTATAAAATTCTCTTGGGCAGTCTTTGCTAAGGGTCACCACCTGTTCACCGTATATTCTTCAGGATTCATCTCTAGATGCTCTAATTGTTCGTTTGGCATTACGTTGTGCTATTCTATAAGTAATATAGTCCTGTTCAGATTTAGTTGTGATCCACTTTTTAAATGCTACCTTCTTTTTGGATATGCTATCTTTAACTTCGTTGTTCCACCAGGCTGTTCTTAATCTTTTGTCCTGCCCTACTTTCTTTGTTCCACATTTATTTTTCAGTGAGTTGAGCATGGCAGCCTTGAAACATGTCCATTCCTTATCTACGCTTGAGTGGTCATCAGGGATGTTCTTATGTAGGTATTTGATTTCTTGATTGAATTCGTCTTTAACCGTATTTTCCTGCAGCCTCCTATAATTGATGACATGTGTTGTTACTTTTTTGTTTCTTATTTTCCTGTGTTCAAGATCACAACACTCAATATCTCCTTAGAAATGACGTCCAGGTTTCACTGAGGTACCATTGGATTTGGTTTTTCAAAGCCTATGTATATGTGGTGGTAATCGTTAGTAAATACCCAATTTGAAAAGCATGATATTTAAATGAATGGATGCTGTCAGAAACACACATGGTATTGTCATAGCCATATTTTAGCATTTTGCGTACACAATGGATCCTTCTGTGCAGACGCAAAATCTATTTTCTGGTTTAGGTTTGTTTACAGTGGTTATGTAAACCCTCTACCTTTATGTATGATACATGTTGCATGTCCTTTATGTAAGATACATGTTGCGTGCCTTTTATGTATAATACACGTTGCATGTCCTTTGCAGGATGTTGTGGTCAACCTCAACCCATAGTTGAGTAAATAGGCAATTTTGTGTTGAGTAGTTTGCCATTGCTTTCTAAGTGAGAACTGATTTGTGTGTGGAATGAATACAATACTCCAACATCAGCACACAGGAAGTCCTCAGTACAAGCACATTATACCCTCAGCCTTGCTAACTTTGTATGATACTGCAGGTACATTCACTGAATAATTAATTATACAGGATACCACTTTCCTTCACAAATATATCACAAACACTGCTCTTAGCACCATCACATTATATTTGTAACATATTTTGGCAGATATGTCATTGTGACAATAAATAGGGGTGAAATTATTCTTCTTTCATTCGCTTGAAATATGTCTATGTCTGCAATGTTGTCTCTTGTATGAATTTAACTGTCTTTTTTAGTTCAGTCAGTGGTTCATAGAGTTTATCTTCCACTGTCGTTTCTCTAGACCAGAAGGTTTGCCTACATTTTGGGCAGTCTTGGAGTATGTGCTATGCTGTCTGCAACGCCAATCCACATGTGCACATGGCTGATTCACCAATCTTGAATTTTGTATACATGTGGCTGTATAACTTATTGTGTCCTGTTCTGAGGCGCAGAATAATGACTTGTTCTGGTCTGCCCATAATGTGGTAGTCGTCTTGAACAGGTTTTGGTGGCTTTCTGACTGATTTGATCATTATTTTCTTTTGGTGTATGTAACGGGCACATCAGGCTGTTCTTTTTTTTTCTTTTTCTCCTTCCTTAGCTAATTGATCAGCTCTGTCATTTCCGGGTACTCCACAGTGGGTTGGTATCCACTGTATGGTGACCTTATGCTGACTGCTAAGTTCAGAAAGTAGTGTCCTTAGTACTGGCAATTTCCCAGACAGGAGCGCCTCGAGTACTGATGTTGCATCTGTCAATAGCACCACAGGTTGTGCATCATTGCTGGTATTTAGTAATTTCTCTGTTGCTATTTTGATTGCCTCAATTTCAGCATCATAGTTATGGCAGTACTATCCTGTTGTAGGAACAGACTTTTTAGAACCAGTGTGTGTGTGAGCTTGCGTGTGTATATGTGTCTCAGTCTGCCTAAGGAAGCTACTGAAGATTAAATGGCAAATGAAGTCCTAGAAAGCGCGTCCATGACCAGTATCCACACTCTACTGATGACGAATCAGATTCGCTGGGCTGGTCACTTGACTCGCATGCCAGATCACAGGCTCCGAAATTCGTGGCATGCATCATTACACAAGGGTGCAGTCATGTGTGGGGCAACCAGGACTGCAAGAGCTGTAAAGAAAAGGCAGGACAGAAAAATAACTGCAGGAAATCCTCCTCCAGAAATGTCAAGCATTCTTTGTCCACATTGTCAAAGAACATTTTGAGCCAAAATAGGCCTTGTCAGCCATCTTAGAACCCACGGCTCCACAATTTCAACCCCACTGGATGAAATGAATGGTCATCATCATTCTTGATGGACAAACAACATATGTGTGTGTCTCTCTCTCTCTCTCTCTCTCTCTCTCTCTCTCTCTCTCTCTCTCTCTCTCTCTCTCTCTCTCTCTCTCTCTCTCTATATATATATATATATATATATATATATATATATATATATATATATATATATATATATATATATATATGCCGGCTACGTGGCTTAGAGTTTAGTGACTTTTCTCCGTAATCTCGTATACTCTTGTAGGTAACATGATGACGGTGAGAATCAGCAGTGGTTTGAATCGCATCAGTAACTTACGGGGTATGTGAGCTGGCCGCTCAGAAAGCAATGGCAAACTACTGAGCGTAATCTTGCCAAGAAATCAACAGGCAGCTGAAAGATGCTGGTGTTGACAATGATGTCCTGTAAAGGATATGCAAAAAAATATATATATATATATTTACACACACACACACACTGACACACATGCGCATACCATTTACTATTTGCATTAATTATGATTATATACAATAACTAGCTGACCCGGCCCGGCTTCGCCAAGCCCCTGGCCGGGATCAGTCTATCTGTCTGTCTGTCTATGTTTGGCCTTTTCCCGTTCCAAAATTTTTATGACTTTGTTTATACCAGACACGACTGCCCTTTCCAGTTCTCGTTGCGGGAAAAATGGGTTCGAAAATTTTCATGTATTTAAAATAGATGCATTATTTTAATGAAAACTTTGAAAATGCCTTAAAGATTTAATCATTATATCATAACACATATGACTGTAGATAACTACTTTAAATATTTTATGAAACTTAAAAATACAAAAATGATTAAAATTACATAATACCTCATGCTACTAAAGGTTATGTCCCTTGATATAACTTTTCTTAAGTTAAGTCCCCTTGTAATATTTTTATTAAATTCAATATAATACGTAAATAACTGTTTTTAAACTAACAAACTATGCCAGTTGGCTTGGCGGGAATGAGAAGAACATCTGTAGAAAATTTCATCTCAATCAAATGGACCGTTCGCGAACGTATAAAGGACAAAGACACACAAACATTCTCTTTTATATATATAGATGCTCAGCCTATTTTTGAAAAGAGAAATCATGACTGCAGCAGGATATAACAATAATAAATACAAACAGGTATGTGTGACTCCTGTGAAAATGTGAGAAATACTAAACACAGACACAGTGTACATTCCTTACAACAAACTCTACAACAGATTTTTGTCTATCGTAGTGGAGTTTGTTGTAAAGTATGTACACATATAAAGCATGTAGTATGACAATATGTTGTTTGTCCATCAAGAATGATGATGACCACTCATTTCATCCAGTGGGGTTGAAAGTATGGAGCCGTGAGTTCTGAGATGGCTGATAAGGCCTATTTTGGCTCAAAATGTTCTTTGACAATGTGGACAAAGAATGCTTGACAATATATCGGCCTTCGGTCAAAACTGAAAACAGTGTTTTGGCAATATGTCATCTGTTGGCACTGAGTCAGTTTTAAGGAGTAGTTTGCTTCATTTGTGTTTTCTATACATGTCTTTTACAGTTTTATGTGCCAGTGATACTCACCAAAACCTCAGCTAGTCAGTAACATTAATGAACTGACTGCTGGCACTGTCAACTGTCATTTACTGCCTATAGTGCCTTATGGTGTAGGACAGGAGGGTTTTGATCCTGAGGAATTAAGGCCGCCTGGCTAGTGCAGTACCTAGCGAACTGTGCAGTTTAGGGTTTTCCATTTTTCCTCGACAGAAAAAATGCATGCCTTACTGAGGATTCAAACCAGGTTTTTCCTGAAGGCAATTTAGCCACTTGGCCAGCCGCTTCTCCACCACTGGCACTACTAAGTCATAATTAATATTAATGAAATGACTGAAGAAGTAGTTTAGTTTAGTTTAGTTGACGAATCAACATCACTGCACACGGGTGTAACCCATAAGTGCTCCGTTCTACTCCTAACTCAAGCCTGAGTGTGGAGAAACTCAGCTCAGTGCACAAACTCTGTAGCACCGGCGAGGATCCTGAAATACTTTGAGTAGATTTTAAACTCAAAATTTTGCCCGGGCTACTCTATTTTGATTTCCAACTGCCAGGGTATTGCTTACATACACAACAATACTCACAGGTGTCCAATCTCACTACCCAGAGACCAGAGGGAATTTTATCACTAGAAGTCCATGTGAAAAAGTCCCAGTCCTCACCGGGGCTTCAACCCAGGACCTCCAGCACTTGAGGCGGACACTATACATCGAGACCACCAGTCCCCATATTGAAATGACTGCTGGCACTACTAAGTCACCAATCAATCAATCAAGTGCCATGCCGATAAGCATATGCGATCATGATTTGCCATCTTACTCGATCACCAGAGTCGTAGATCTGCTCTGTGTTTCTGTCACAACCATGCCATACTAAATCATAATGTTGTTGGTTGTTGTTTGTCCATCAAGAATGATGATGACATTCACTTCATCCAGCATGCCAGTGCCAACTTTGGGCTCAATATCAACTTGGAGAAGACTGTAGTTATGTACCAGCCAGCTCCAGGGAATAATCACACTGTGCCGAATATCAAAGTGAATGGTCATAGACTAAGTGTTGTGGATAAATTCACATATCTTGGCAGCAATGTGTTACAAGCTGCCACAATTGATGATGAAGTGAATGCAAGAATCTCCAAGGCCAGCGTGGCCTTTGGCAAACTGTACAAGAATGTATGGGACAGGAATGGAATAAGCCTGCAAACAAAGTTGAAAGTCTACAAAGCAGTTGTATTATCCACACTGCTATATGTTTGTGAAACCTGGACTGTTTATCAGCGACACGCTAGGTAATTAAACCACTTCCACTGTCTGCCTTAGGAAGCTATTAAAGATTAAATGGCAAGACAAGATCCCAGACACTGAAGTTCTACACTCTACTAATGAGGAATCAGATTCACAGGGCTGGTCACTTAACTTGCATGCCAGATCACAGGCTCCCTAATCAAATTTCTTACAGCGAGCTGCGTTATGGTGAACGCTCCCAAGGCGGCCAGAGGAAATGCTTTAAAGACATTCTGAAAATCTCACTGAAAGCTTTTGGAATTCATCTTGACACCTGGGAGACTGCTGCCAAAGACTGAAATTTGTGGCGTACATCATTATGCAAGGGTGCAGTCACTTGTGAAGCAACCAGGACAGCAAGAGCTGTGAAGAAAAGGCTGGACAGAAAAACCACTGCAGGAAATCCACCTCCTGGAACGTTAAGCATTCTTTGCCCACGTTGTCAAAGAACATTTCGAGCCAAAGTAGGCCTTATCAGCCATCTTAGGACTCACGTCTCCATACTTTCAACCCCACTGGATAAAATGAATGGTCATCATCATTCTTGATGGACAAACAATAACATCTGTTCATCTGTTAGATTACATTCACAGTTGCTGCTCATCTGATAGATTATACTCAGTATAGCTGTTTGTCTGTTAGATTTCATTTACAGTAGCTGTTTTACCTGTTAAATTACACTCAGTGTAACTGTTCATCTTTTAGATTCAATTCATAGTAAATGTTCATCTATTAGAGTTTGTTTGTTGTAACTGTTCATCTATTAGATTATTTTCACAGTAACTGTTATTCTCTTATATTACACTCAGTGTAGCAGTTAATATGTTACATTACATTAACATATTTGTTAAATTACATTCACAGTAACTGTTCATCTATTAGATTACATTCACAGTAACTGTGTATCTGTTAGATTACACTCAGTGTAGCTGTTCATATGTTACATAACATTCACATAATTGAATGCTACTTCAGATTACTTACACATGTTTTCATTTTACCCGACATTCATGAGAAGTGTTTGCTCTCTGCATGTTTCAGAAACACATCGTTGTTTCCAGATTTGTTGATGAATTGTGGGAGGTCCAGAGTCACAGATCCAGCACAGTGTTGGGCAAGGCAGATTGTTGCAGCATTTAAGAAATGGCTTTGAACAGTAACATAGAATCAGCAATGGCTGTGAACACTAATATGGAATCAGCAATGGCTGTGAAAACAGGTGAGAGACTTTATAAGTGTGATGATTGTGGCGCTTCATTCAGGCAGATTGCCATTTTGAAATATCACATGGGAACACACAGAGGAGAGAAACTGTACATGTGTGACGATTGTGGTGCTGATTATTCTACCACTTGCAGTCTGAAGCGCCACAAGAGAACACATACAGGAGAGAAACCTTACAAGTGTGATGATTGTGGAGCTGCTTTTGCTAGACCTGACAATCTGAAATGCCACAAGAGAACACATACAGGAGAGAAACCTTACAAGTGTGATGATTGTGGGGCTGCTTTTGCTAGTAGTAACAGTCTGAAAGACCACAAGAGAAAACATACAGGAGAGAAACCTTACAAGTGTGATGATTGTGGGGTTACTTTTGTTAATCGTAACAAGCTGAAAGAACACAAGAGAAAACATACAGGAGAGAAACCTTACAAGTATGATGATTGTGGAGCTGCTTTTGCTAAACCTGACATTC
This sequence comes from Cepaea hortensis, assembly GCA_963921405.1. NCBI lineage: Eukaryota > Metazoa > Mollusca > Gastropoda > Stylommatophora > Helicidae > Cepaea > Cepaea hortensis. Next base: position 521,322,723 of record OY992876.1, read on the forward strand.
TGAAACGCCACAAGAGAACACATACAGGAGAGAAACCTTACAAGTGTGATGATTGTGGGGCTGCTTTTGCTAGTTGTAACAGTCTGAAAGACCACAAGAGAAAACATACAGGAGAGACACCTTACAAGTGTGATGATTGTGGCACTGTATATTCTACTGCCAAAAATCTGAAATACCACAAGAGAAAACATACAGGAGAGAAACCTTACAAGTGTGATGATTGTGGCGCTGTATTTTCTATAGCTGAAAGTATGAGGTACCATATGAAAATACATACAGGAGAGAAACCATACAAGTGTGATGAATGTGGTGTTTCTTTTACTGTAGCTGGCAGTTTAACGTCCCACAAGAGAACACATACAGGAGAGAAACCTTACACGTGTGATGATTGTGGTGTTGCTTTTGCTCGACCTAATGAGCTAAAATACCATAAGAGAACACATACAGGAGAGAAACCTTACAAGTGTGATGATTGTGGGGCTGCTTTTGCTAGTAGTAAAAGTCTGAAAGACCACAAGAGAAAACATACAGGAGAGAAACCTTACAAGTGTGATGATTGTGGCACTGTATATTCTACTGCCAAAATTCTGAAGTACCACAAGAGAAAACATTCAGGAGAGATACCTTACAAGTGTGATGACTGTGGTGCTGTATTTTCTAGTGTCAGTGGTCTGAAGTACCATAAAAGAACACATACAGGAGAGAAACCTCACATGTGTGATGATTGTGGTGCTGTATGTTCTAGTGTCAGTGGTCTGAAGTACCATAAAAGAACACATACAGGAGAGAAACCTCACATGTGTGATGATTGTGGTGCTTCTTTTTCTAGATCTGATAGCCTTATTGTCCACAAGAGAACACATACAGGAGAGAAACCTTACTTGTGTGATGTCTGTGGTGTTTCGTTTACAGCAGCTATCCTTTTAAAATTACACAAGAGAACACATACAGGCGAGAAGCCTTACAAGTGTGATTATTGTGGTGCTGCTTTTGCTAGATCTAATGACCTAATATACCACAACAGAGGACATACAGGAGAGAAACCTTACAAGTGTGATGATTGTGGGGCTTTATTTTCTAGATCTGATAATCTGCTGTACCATAAGAGAACACATACAGGAGAGAAACCTTACAAGTGTGATGATTGTGGGGCTGTATTTTCTAGAACTGACCATCTGCTGTACCATAAGAGACAACATACAGGAGAGAAACCTTGCAAGTGTGATTATTGTGGTGCTGCTTTTACCAGACCTGCCATGCTAAAACACCACAAAAGAACACATACAGAAGAGAAATCTTACAAGTGTGATGATTGTGGAGCTGCCTTTGCTAGACCTGACAATCTGAAGTCCCACATGAAAATGCATACAAGACAGAAGTGATAAATGTTTGGCGATTTTTGCATGTTTAATGCAATTATGCCATCTAAAGAACCTGAAAAAAAATCATGTGACAGCAATTTTCTCTTTGAAGAATCTCATGAGATCTCATTTAGGAGAAAAAAACCTTACTATTGTGGTTGTTATAGTGCAAGAAAACTAAGTAAAAGACCCTGGTTGTATTCCTGGGGATTATTGGCATAATTGTCCAGCCGATATATTTATAGACCAATCAGAACATGAGGGGTAATGTGGTCATTGTCATGCCACATAAAAAGTTATCAATTGCAATGAGAAAAAGACATAAAACCTGTACTTTTGTATGGATGTGAGACGTGGACAACGAGCAGTCAAGCTGAAAAACATTTAATGGCAGTGGAAATGTGGTTATTGGGAAAATTTAAAGAACACCATTGGCAGACAGACAAACCAGTGAACAAGTCCTACAAAATACAAATGAAAACCAAAAACTGATTAGAGAAGTTAGACATAGACAGACAAGATTGCTTGGGCACGTAATGAGAAGAAATAAACTGCAGAACTTGGTGACAAATGGCAAGATTGAGGGTGTCAGAACAAGGGGAAGACAGAGAAGTAAATATCTGGAAGACTTGGTCATCTGGCATAAACCAGACAAAAATACAGAGCTGATCCGTGACTCTGGTGATAGTGTGAGATGGTGAAACATGACATCCAACACTTATCTACATGGCACATGATGATGATGATCCATGACTGGTGATTGAGATTGTGAAACATGACCTCCAACACTTATCTACATGGCACATGATGATGATGATCCATGACTGGTGATAGTGTGAGGCGGTGAAACATGACCTCCAACACTTATTTACATGGCACATGATGATGATGATCCATGACTCTGGTGATAGTGTGAGATGGTGAAACATGACCTCCAACACTTATCTACATGGCACATGATGATGATGATGATCCATGACTCTGATGATGGTGAGAGATGGTGAAACATGACCTCCAACACTTGTCTACATGGCACATGATGGTGATGATCCATGACTGGTGATAGTGTGAGATGGTGAAACATGACCTCCAACATTTATCTACATGGCACAGGATGATGATCCATGACTCTGGTGATAGTGTGAGATGGTGAAACATGACCTCCAACACTTATCTACATGGCACATGATGATGATGGTCCATGACTCTGGTGATAGTGTGAGATGGTGAAACATGACCTCCAACACTTATCTACATGGCACATGATGATGATGATCCATGACTCTGGTGATAGTGTGAGATGGTGAAACATGACCTCCAACACTTATCTACATGGCACATGATGATGATGATCCATGACTCATGGGATGGTGAAACATGACCTCCAACACTTATCTACATGGCACATGATGATGATGATCCATGACTCTGGTGATAGTGTGAGATGGTGAAATGACCTCCAACACTTATCTACATGGCACATGATGATGATCCATGACTCTGGTGATGGTATGAGATGGTGAAACATGACCTCCAACACTTATCTACATGGCACATGATGATGATGATCCATGACTCTGGTGATAGTGTGAGATGGTGAAACATGACCTCCAACACTTATCTACATGGCACGTGATGATGATGATCATGTCATCTGCCTTTGTTTCCCATGACATTTCCAGGTGCCCATTTATGCTGGGGTCAACTGGAGGTCAAGGCCAATGTTACAAAATATTCAAAATATATCGCAAGACTTAGCACATGCCTGAACATACTACATATCCGGAGCCTGCATAAAGACTTACACACAACAAGGTTAGCATCAACTGCAGCACAGCCTCGGAACTTCCACAGCAAATTAAAGGCACCACCACCCACATATGTACAGTCACAAACTATTTGAATACTGTCTCATGACAGACTAGAGCAGGGGTGGCCAACACGACGCCCGCGGGCCACATGTGGCCCGCCGGGGGTCATGTTGTGGCCCGTAGAGCTAGGTCAAATGAACATAAATGTTAACTTTATTGTACATATCACCAAAAGAACATTACATCATGAGTCGTTGTGACATATTTCAAATATTGTCTGCCTATCAACGACACTTGGATTCACTATTAAACTGTGTATTTAATTCGAGCCAAGCCCAATTTTCTAACCACAACCTTAAGCTGCCGGTACGTTTTGTTTGAAGTTGACAGGAGTTGGAAACTGCGTCCACACGACACCTCTTTCTCCAGCCTGGCCCTTTCCGATACACCATCCCCATCAAGCTGTAATGTTTCGTGCTAAAAGTGTGCCTAGGATAAGTACATGAAAAGAAATCGAGTGTGTGGATTGAATTGAGAAGTTTTTAAGGTTTTAACATTGAGAACTGTAAGGAGTCTGAGAAATGCTTTTCTAGTGACCAGCTGTATTTTCCGTATTGCATACAGTGGGGTTCTTTGGACTCCAGGATGGTGGACTGCCTTGGCCAAACCTGAAGCATAGTACAAATGCTCTAGTTCTCATTTGGAGTGGCTGATTCATCAGCATATGATGAAAAGGATTCGCCTTTATATTTCTGTAAAAGCGGAATTTCCTTAATATTATTCGCTCTCCAAGTTTACGACAACCTCAACATTACAGAAGTCTATGAGTGAATGATCAATATATATAAGAGGATGGCCTGGCCAACAACAATGTACCTACTACTCAAGTAAATGCACCAGCTGAGTCCTCCCTTCATGGCTAGTTGTTAAATTCAGGAGAAGGGTTATGAACATTGTCGAAACCTGGCAGTTATCCAGATGGACATTTACAAAACATGATTGTTTCCACCTGGACATTTTTAAAACCTGAAATTTATCTATGAGGACATTTTGAAAACCTGAACGGCATCATCGTGGATATTTTTCAACGCCTGAAACTTATTACTGCCCGTCGTTTATCATGTATGGATAGTTTCCATCCTTGACTGGTATCATTATGGATGTTTGTGACTCTTGAAGTTTATCTGCCCTATGGATGTTTATAACTCCTGAAGTTTATATGCCCTTTGGATATTTATAACTCTTGAAGTTTACCAGCCCTGTGGATATTTATAACGTCTGAACTTTATCTGAATTATGGCCATTTATAACTCCTGAAGTTAATCTGCCCTGTGGATATTCATAACTTCTTAGAAAATTTATTATCAGGTATATTTCACAGCTTGAGGAATGTTGCACCGGATACTCCTAAATCTGGAACATATTAACCTGGCTAGTTCTACTCCAGTGACTTGAACATGAACATTCGTAAATGGAATATTATGGACCATAGACTGTAGGAACCATGGTGGTTTAGTTTGTGAAAAGACCTTGTGGTATTAGATATAAACTCTCTGTTCCTGATATTTCTCTGAGTGGATATTGTTGAAGGAAGAAATAATATTGGTTGGATATTGGACCAAAGAAGAGAAGAATCACAGAAGAATTAAGAAGATTTCAAGAAAGGTGGACTATATACTTTTTTTTTTTCGTGGAAATTAAAACAAAGCTCATATTCTTGATATCCAACGAACCTGTTTCTGTCTTGAAAGAGAATAACATCAAACGGCACTACGAGATTAAACATGCAAATAAGTTTTATAAGTACAAAGGGCAATTTCGACAAGACCAAGTAAATGACTTTAAAAAAACATTTCTGCACAACAAAGGATAATTACTAGAGCGGGTTCAGGGTCAACATGCTTTGTAAAAGCTAGTTATGCGGTATAGAAAAAAGAAAACGAAGCCATATTCAGATGGTGAAATGGTTAAGAGATGTTTTGAGAGCATCGTTGAAACTCTGTGTCCAGAAAAGAAGAAGGATTTCTCAAAAAATAAGTCTGTCTCGTCAGACTATTACTAGGCGTGTGGACGACATTGGAAAATATATTGAAGATAATTTGAAAAGTCGAGCATCCGAGTTTATATTTTATGCTCTAGCATTGGATGAAAGCACAGATATGGCAGATACTGCCCAACTGGCAATTTTTATCAGGGGTGTTGATATCCATTTGAAAAAGACAGAAGAATTAGCGGCGCTGTATCCACCTAAGTCCTAAGGACACCACTAAGTTACGAGATTTGTTAGAAGCAGTTACATCGACATTTAATTGCTTATTGTTACAACTTAACTTATCGGGCTTAACAACGGATGGTGCCCCAGCAATGGTTGGGAAACCCGAAGGTTTAGTAAAATTGATTGAAAATGAGGCCAAAGTCGGTAACACGTCAATGCTAAATTTTCATTGCATTAATCATCAGAAGAATTTATGTTCGAAGGCCCTCAAAATGGACCATGTCATGAAAGTGGTCGTCAAAATAGTGATCTTCATGACGTCGAATGGGTTGAATCACCGTCAGTTCCAAGAATTTCTAGTCTTTGGACTCATCATGACGTTACATTTTATGCAGAAGTAAGATGGCTGACCCGTGCCAAATTGTTGAAAAGAGTGTTTGATTTGCAACGAGAAATACATTCATTCTTTGCAAGCAAGTTGAAAAGTATCCCAGAATTTGAAGACAAAGAGAGGGGATTGCGACTTTGCATTTTTGGTCGATATAACTGGCGTTAATACTCATCTACAAGGGAAAGGTAAATTAATTAACAAGATATATTTCTTTTTGTTTACATTAAACCAAGCAAGCGTTTGAGCACGATCTCACCTACTGGGAAGCGACGATGTGGTCAAAGCTGTAGCACGTTTGCTTATTTACTTTAATTAACAACAATAAAAAAAAAATTAGGTGCGTGGCCCGGCAAAAAATATTATTTCTGAAATTTGGCCCGTCTGGACAAGAGGTCACCATTAAAAATAAATAACATAAATATCCTAATAATATCTCCATCCTATGGTGTGTCCTCCTAACCTTACTGCATAATATGAATTAGCATTGTGTAGTTTTGTAGAATTGATCTTTGCATAATCCCATGTGTTTACAATGTCTATATTTGTTGTTTAAAAAATAATTCGCTTAAAAGTCGACAGGGTTGGCTTCATTTCACTGGGTTTTATCCCACATGGCTCGGTCCCTCCCGCAGCGCACAAACTCCGTAGCTCTAGCGACGCAGGAGTCTGAAAAATTTAACTCGGGAACCGAATGGCGCCACCCGGAATCGAACCCACAACCTTCGGAGCCTGAGTTAAACGGCTTGACCACTTCACCACGATGAATCCGGAAAGACTCCCACTGTTGTTGTTGTTGCTTAATATTAATTTAATAAGTGATGTGTGAATGGCATAATGTATGAAAAGAGAGAGACAAAAATGGCAGAATGTCAGGTGGACCTACATGACAAATTTGTAACCTGAAAATAAACTGCTTGATTGATTGTTAATTCATTGGTTCTCCTTCAATAGTATCTCTTAATGGGTGATTGAGTGGTCCAGCCTTTGTGTTTGATTTTATTTGCAAGATAATAATCATTGTATTGGTGTGATACATTTCTTGGATGAAAGCTGTCAAGTGTTCTCTGTGAGGTTTAGTCTGTTAAAGATTATAACATTTGTGTATTTTTTATGTACATCATAGAGTTGATAAAACAGCATTGTCATATTGTGAATTGCATGGAGCAGTCTGTTTTGTTACATGTCACCTGTATGTGTTACACGGGCGAGTCAATAAGTAAGTCACACAGTTCTGTGGAATGGCAGGTAAATGTAGTTGGATGTTTTCTACAAGTGTCATTAGGTGACAGCAACATCAAACTTTATATTCCCGTTCATCAGGTGGCGCTAGGTGTCTTATATGCAGTGCATAAAGAAAATGGCAACTGTACTTACGGAGTGTACAACCAAAGAGCAACGTGCTGTTGTGCGTTTTTTGTGGGCAAAAGGACTACTTGCACAGGACATTCATAAGGAATTGCTTCCTGTTTATACTGACAAATGTTTGTCCTGTAAAGCGATGCATATCTGGGTAGAAACATTTTCTCAAGGATGCTCTAAAATTGTTGATGAAATCTGATCTGGTCGTCCTGTTGAGATTGCAACAGAAGCATCCGTGCAGCGGGTGTAGGAGATGATTTGAGGTGACAAGTGAGTAACGATAGACTCTGTAGCATCTGCAATAGGGTGCTCATGTGGTTCAGCATGATGCATGATCAACTGAAATTTAAGAAAGTGTGCTAAAGGTGGGTACCCAGACAATTGAAGGAGGAACACAAGATGAACCGATTTGGCTTGCCCTTGCATCTTCTCTGTTGATACGAAGATGAAGGAGAAGACATGCTGAGGAGGATTGTTACTGGGGGACGAATCATGGGTGCATCACTACCAGCCTGAATCAAAGCGTACTTCAGTGCAATGGAAACATCCTTCTTCGCCTTGTGTCCAAAGATTCAAGGTTATGCCATCAGCAAGGAAGATTTTGCTGACAGTGTTCTGGGTTTGTCAAGGTGTGCTTTTAATCAATTTCAAGTAGAAAGATGACAATGTGAATTCTGAATCGTACTGTGAAGTTCTGTGGATGCTTCATGATGCAATTCGAAGAAAACATCCAGTACTGCTGACTAGAGGAGTGTTGCTTCTTCATGACAATGCCAGACCAGATACGGCCTGATTAACTCAGGAGAAAATTAACCAACTAAGGTGGGAAGTTCTGGAACATCCACCTTACAGCCCCGACTTAGCCCCTAGTGATTTCCACCTTTTTGGTCTACTGAAAATCCACCTTGGCGGGAGACATTTCATGAATAACACCAAAGTTGAATGCGAATTATAAACATGGTTTAGAAAACAGAACACGCTGTTCTATGCAGCCGGTTTTGGAGAACTGATAAAACGATGGGATAAGTGCATCAAAGTTGGTGGAAATTATGTTGAGAAATAAAGGGACAATGTATGTTTAAAAAAAAAAAAACTGATTTCAAGTTGTTATCATATTTAGTTATATTTCTACAGCCATTTGTGATTTACTTATTGACTTCCCTTCGTATATGTTGTATATTACACCTCAGTGTAGCCATGTAGCCACATTAAAGTGATCAATGAATGGGTGGATCAGTCTGTGTTGTCACATATCAGCTGTATGTGTTATATGTTGTATATTACACTTCAGTGAAGACATGTAGCCACATTAAAGTGACCAAGGAATGGCTGGAGCAGTCTGTGTCAATTGTCTGTTGGTAACCAGCTATTGTGAATTGTCTTATCTCCCATGTGGTAACATCAACAACAAGAATCTGATCATAAATGTTTATAATGACATGAAATATTTGTGAATTACTCTTCAAATATAAATAATTTTGAGGGGTCAAGGTGGGATAGTGTGCCATCAATATACATCTTTAACTTGGGTGGAGTTTATCATTAGTATAATCTTTATTTGGGGTGGTGTGTATCATCTGTATACATCTTTAGTTGGGGTGAAGTGTATCATCAATATACTTCTTGAGTTGGGTTGGTGTGTATCATTGATATACTTCTTGAGTTGGGCGGTGTGCATCATCATATACTTCTTGAGTTGGTTTGGAGTGTATCATCACTATAAATCTTTAGTAGCGATGGGGTAAATCATCAGTATACATCTTTAGTTTGGGTGGAGTGTGTATCATCAATATAAATCTTTAGTTGGGTTGGCATGTATCATCAGTATACTTCTTGAGTTGTGGTGGAGTGTATCATCAGTATACATCTTTAGTTGGGTTGAAGTGTATCATCAATATACTTCTTGAGTTTTGGTGGTGAGTAACGTCAGTATACTTCTTGAGTTGGGGGTGGTGTGTATCATCAGTATACTTCTTGGGGTGGAATGTATCATCAGTATAGATGTTTAGTAGAGATGGAGTGCATCAACAGTACACATCTTTAGTTGGGGTGGAGTGTATAATTATTCATTCATCATTCATTGGCACCTAGCCGTCTTGACAGATGATAGTTTGTTAAATTGTGTTTCAAAAAGACATAATAACTACAACCCATGGCGGTGGCAAATGTGACTGATACGGCCAATTTGCGCTGCCAATGTTCGTCCACATTGGATGAATGTGAACACATGGTCATTTTCACCATCATGTATCATCTTATGCCTCATACGTTCCGTGTGTAACCTACCTACAATCATTTTCTCCTTTGTCTTTGTTCCATTTCTAATATGTACCCTCCATGCAACACGTTCAGTGGCGACTTGCTCCCAATGTGCATTATCAATGCCTGTATCAATCATGTCCCGCTTACACACATCTTTGTATTGTAGTAGAGGCTGGCCCTGAGATTACCCATCTGTAATTCACCAAAAGAGATGTCATCTGGTATTCTACCATCATCCATCCTCCTAATGTGTCCTATCCAGCTAAGTCTACGAAGACTGAGTATGGAACAAACCGTCACACAACCTTATCATTCCAATACAGGAAGCTTTTGTCTTGCCACTTAATACCAAGTATTCTTCGCAGACACCACATATGAAAGCTGTTTAAACGTTTCTCTTGGTGTAACTTCACTGCCATAAAGAAGAGTACTAAGGACACAGGCTTGATAGACAAGGATTTTTATTTTGGCAGTAAGCTTCCTGTTCTCCCAGACTCTTTTTCTTAACCTGTTCATTGTTGTTGCTGCCTTACCAATCCAGATGTTGATTTCCTGATCTAGGGATAATTTACTATTTACCTCTGATCCTAGATATGTAAAATGGTCTACTATCTCTAGTTCGGCGTCGTCAATAAAGATTGATGGAACCCCATGTACACCTTGTGACATAATCTGTCTTTTTTTTGCTAATTGTTAAACCAAATTCAGAACAAGCAATGAAGAATGCATATAGTAGACGTAATTCTTCCTCAGAGTGGGTCGTAATTGCAGCATCATATGCCTTGTGGAACTATTCCACAATGGACAGAAGAGTTGATGGCCAGCTAATCATCTTTATTGCCATTTTCAGACTTTCACGACTGACCAAATCAAATGCCTTTGTGAGGTTGATGAATGCAATAAACAGTGGCTGATTCTGTTCACAGCATTTTTCTTGCATTTGTCGCAACGAGAATATCATATCAGTGGTATACCGGTTCTGTCGGAAGCCACACTGTGATTTGGGGTAGACTTGATCTCCTAGGACTTGAAGTCTGCGCAGAACAATTCTGGCAAATACTTTCCCAACAATACACAGAAGTGTGATACCCCTATAGTTGTTGCAGTCGCTCCGATCGCCCTTGTTCTTGTACAATGTTATGATGCTTGAATCTTTGAAATCCTGTGGACTTGTCCTTCTCGCCAGCATAGCTCTATTAGCTGGTGGATCTGTAGAGTGAGTGTGTCTAGCCCACTTCTGATAACCTCTATTGGAATCCCATCCTTACCTGGAGCCTTGCCAGATGCAAGTTCATTTATGGCACACTTAACTTCTGTAATGGTTGGAAGTGTGTCCAGGTGGTCAAGAGTTGGCAGGGCCTCTATGGCATTGAGGGCATCATCATCCGCTAGTTTGGTCTCACTTGAGTAAAGCTCCAAATAGTGCTCTACCCATCTATCCTTACATTTTACTCCATGTTTAACATTTTTATGAGACTGCTCATGACAAGTGTATGTGTGTGAGTAAAGTGTGGGAGTTTGTTCATACTAGTTTCAATACTAACGTGAGACATTTTGTATGTGTCTAGATGTGAGTGTATGTGGAGGATGTGTGTGAGTGTGGGGATATGTGTGGGTGGGGGTATGCGTTTGAATGGGTTGGGGTGGGTAGTGGTATTTGTGGGTGTTGGTGGGATGTGTGGATGGATGTGTGGGGGTGAAAGTAGGGGTGTTGGAAAGGGTGTGGGGGATGTGTGTATGGGTGGAGGAAATGTGTATGGGACGGATGCGGGGGATGTGTGTTTATGTGGGTGGAGATGTGTGGATGGTTTGAGGAAGTATGTGTGGGAGGCGGGATTGTGTTGGGTGGATTGGGGATGCAAGGGCGGGTGGGGAGAAGTGTATGGTGTGTGGGTTTGAGATATGTGTGCGGTGTGTTGGTGGGGGATGTGTGAATGATGTGTGGGTGGAGGGTAGTGTGTGGTGTGGGGGAAGTATGTGGGGGTGTGTGGATGGGAGATGTGTGTGTGTGTGTGGATGGGGAATGTGTGGGTGGGGGGTGTGTGAGTGGCTTAGGGATGTGTAGGTGGGTGAGGGAGTTGTATGTGTCGGGGTGGGATGATGTGTGTGGGTAGGGGTATTGTGATTGAGAGATGTTTGGTTGGGGTGGGGGTGTGTGGGTGCGTAGTGGAGGATGTGTGAGTGAGTGTGTGTTGGTGGACGGGTAGGGAATGCGTGTGTGGGTGGGGAGAGGTGTGTGGTGTGTTGGTTGGGGATATTGTGTGGGTGGGGGATTTTTGTGGTGTGTGAGTGGGGTGGATGGGTAAGGGTATCTGTGTGGGTGGGAATATTGTGTGGTATCTGGGTGGGGGATATGTGTGTAAGTGGGGATGTGTTGGTGAGCGATATGTGTGTGTGGTGCGTGGGTTGGGAATAGTGTGTGGTAGGGGGTGTATGTGATGTGCGGGTGGGGGATTGTGGTGGGGGATTAGGTTAAGGCATGTGTGGGTGGGTGGAAGTTGTATGTGTGGGTGGTGGGGTGTGTGTGAGTGGATTGGGGATGTATGGGTGGTTAGGGAGATGTGTGTGTGTGGGGGGGGGGGGGTAGGGACATGTCAGTTGGTGGGGATGTGTGTGTATGGTTTGGCGATGTGTGGGTTGGTGGGGGATTGTGTGCATGGGTGGGGAATATGTTGTCGATGGAGATGTGGCTGGGGGATGGGTGGTATGAGGTGTGGGTGGGGAGAGGATGTGGATGGGCGTGGGATGTGTGGGTTGGTGGGGGAATGTTTGTGGGTGGCGAGTGTGTTTAGGTTGGGGGATCAGGTGAGGGCAGTGTGTGTGGGTGGGGGATGTGCGGGAGGGGGATGGGTCGGTTGGTGGGGTATGTATGTGTCCCTTGGTGTGTGGGTAGGTGGGGGTGTGTATGTGTCCCTTGCTTCGCGTGTGTGTGGGTAGGTAGGGGTGTTGTGTGGGTGGGGTGATGTATGGGTAGGTGGGAGATGGGCTTCATAACATGGTAATTAGCCTTGTTTATGTTTACAACATTCATTTCCCAATGTTTATTTTTCTTCCTATGTAAATGTATAATGCTCTTGATGAACGAAAGACGAGTGATTGGAAGGGCCGAATGTAAGACGGGCCTGCGCGCCCAATTTGTGACCCTAATAAATTTGATTTGATTTTATCCATCTGCTGTTTCTTATCAGTGATGATTTCTCCAGTCAAGGTTTTCAGCTGTTCATTTCTTTTGATCATTGGACCACAGGCTTTCTTTATCCCTTCATACATGCTTCTCATGTTTCCCTTATCACTTGCATTTTGAATGGACTCACATAACTTGATCCAATAGTCATTTGCTCACTGCATGGCAGCCTTTTGCACATCCTTAGCTTGCTTCAACTCACTGAGAATGTTACGCATTGTTCTTTCCTTGTTTCTTAAGAGAGCTATCTTCTTTTTATCAATAAAAAAGGGCTGCAGTGTCTGGCTGTTTGTCGCAAACTAGTCCTGTCTCATATGATCCACAGTGCCGTAAACCCCTACCACTGTTTTAGAAAGAGTTTCCTTAAGTTTACCCCACTTTTCACTTGCTGTACAATTTTCTGATGTATAAGTGAAAGCGTCTTCAAGTTGCTGTTGGTATTCAAAGCACTTAGCAGGATCTTGGGTGTTAATAATATTAATCCTGTGGCTAGATTTGTGTTTAGCTGTGTAGATTCTCTTTGGTCTCAGTCTACCACTTGCAACAACTAAGGAATGATCCGTATCACAGTCAGCATTGTGGTAACCTCGAGTCAATGATATATGGTTCAGATGTTGTCTCTGTGTGATGATGAAGTCCAGCTGGTGCCAATGGCCAGATCTTGGATGTTTCCGTGTGGCCTTATGCAGCTCTTTTGTTTTAAAAAAGGAGTTTGTAATACATAGGTCATTTCTGGTGCATTGCTCCAGCAGCCTTTGCCCATTTGCATTCATGCGACCGATGTTGTATTTTCACAGGCACACTGGCCATGAACTCGAGTCCTTGCCCACGCGAGCATTTAAATCACCGAGCATATAAATGTAGTCGGATTTTGGAACTGCCCTTCTCACAGGGTCTAACTCCTCATAGAACGAATCCTTCACATCATCAGAGGAATTGAGTGTCGGTGCATATACAGTGATAATTGTGGCAAAACCACAAGGGTTTGCTAAGCGCAGGGGTAATAGCCTTTTATTATCTCCAGCTGGGATTTCAATCATTCCCAGTAGCAAATTCTTCACTGCAGAGCCCACACCATGTTACCTTTTTTTCTGCCTGCCCTCTACCCTTCTTTAAAAAAATGGTGTAATTGTTTTCCCTGAGTGATCCTTCCAGCGAGGCGAGTCTCCTGCAGGCCAGCAATATCAATGTTAAGACGATTGAGTTCGGCATCACTCACAACCGTTTTTCTCACATCGTCAATATTCATTAGGTCAGTGGAAAATCTTGGACACGTGGTTCTTACGTTCAAGATTGCAAGCCGTAGCTTGAGGTTTCTATTTTTCTTTTTAGTATTATCTGGTGTATTGATTTTACAGCCTGCTATTCAGATTTTGTCCTAGCCCCAAGCACCCATTGAAGCAGCCAGGCTGGGTCGGATCAGCACCTAACTGGCCAGGGGCTGCCCAGCTTGAGGCAGTCGGTAGCTGATCAGTGACACCTGTAGGTGTCTCCCACCATCAGAGACAACCCGTGGCGCCCAATGTCTACACCAACTGACAGAGACTTATAACCCGTAACAGTTACCTCTCTCTTTGATTCCGAGACCGGTTAAGACGGGAAGAAGTTATTGCCTTTCCATAGCACGAAGCCTGGGCTAAAATAAATCGACCATGTGTTGCCCATGCAACATGATCCCTCTCTCGGCCTGCCTAGTTCACTCCAGAGGAAAGGTAACACCAATACATCTGGAACAAGACAAGCTGCAAAGTTCTAACTGTCCACCTGTCAGAGCTTCGATCCTACACCAGTTGCCAACCAAGGCTTAGTGCCTGGTCTGCCATGCCATTTTGTCTTTATGTTGCATTTCCTCACACCAGGATAAGGCTTGTACCCTCCCAATTGCGCTCTTCCGCCCGAAGCTATTGGCACAATGTGGGGTGTCGGGTTTGGTTCGCGCCACCTAACATTCGGCGCTAACAGAAAGCATTTAGTACCGTCTACTGTCATACTGTGTATCATCAGTATACGTTGTTAGTTGGTGTCGCATGTTGACTTCAACATTTCATGAATTAGATGGAAGAATCTCCTATTGCCAACACTAACAGTTGTTGTTTTTATTTATTTTTATTTTTTTTTGGGTGCATATCCTTTACAGGAGATCGCTGTCAACACCAGCATTTTCCCGCTGTCATTGATGTCTTGGCAAGATCATGCTCAGTAGTTTGCCATTGCTTATTGAGCGGCCAGCTCACTTATCCCATAAGTTACCAACGTGTCGAGAACCGCTTCCAATTCTCGCACTCTGCGTTACTCAACGTTGATAAACGGGATTAGGGAGAAAGTTATTTAACACCTGGGCCAGGGAAACCGGCACTAACAGTTTAGATTTATTTATTTTTGGGCGTTGATTTGCCTTGAACTCAAGTGTGGTCCACACACATGCCACTAATTCTAGAGCGCTGGCCTGATGTTTGTGCATCGATCCCATTAGTTTTCCCTATTACCAGTGTCCCTTGCCACGATGGGAACCCACTCCGACTTCTGAAGTACTTGTAATATATGTCCCCAAGTCAAGGATGAGAAGTCAACATTTTATTCCTTATGACCGTTGTAAAGGCTGGATCCACTACTTTGGTATCAGCACGCCGGATATTAAAGAACGAGCACTCTTATCCATTCGGTCCAGCTAACAATTGATTGCATGTGATCCAGTCTCTGGCGGGGTTAAATATTCCAGGCAATCTATTCTAATCTATTCTACCAATATTTAATCCACAGCAAAGACTAGCAAGGTGGGCAGAATACTTTCGAGAAGAAAGCAGACTGGGCAATGTACAAGCATCGCACCAGCATACTGGTTAGAAAGCTGAACACTGAGAAAGACATAAATAAAGTAGTTGAAGGGTTTGGGAAATGCATACTACAGGCAGCGCGAGAAACAGTACCAAGAGGAGCCCGTAAACAATATAAACCCTACTGGAGTAGTGAACTGGAACAGTTGCATAATGGTGTAGAAGTGTGTAGAAATCAAGCAGAGGCCAAACCCAGCCAAGAGCACCACAATAAATACCAGCACGCAAAAGCCAAATTTCAAAGAGCCAAGCTGCAGGCTAGACGGAAAAGCTGGCAGGAAAAAAATAGTCTATGAACTTTGAAAGAGACACAAGACAATTGAGGAAGCTAATAAAACAATAATAATATGGCAAACTACTGAGCGTAATCTTGCCTAGTACATCAACAGCAGCTGAAAAATGCTGATGTTGACTGCGACGTCCTGTAAGGGATATGCAACAACAACAAAAACAAATAAAACAACGATAAGGGCACAGGGAGAAATTCAAAAATTGCACTACATAAAGACGGAAACATCTTAACAGGAAAGCAAGCAGCTGACCATTTTTCGGATTCATTAGCACGAGATAACAATATCAACATTAGTCCAGAGAAACAACAAGAGATTCGAGAGAAATGACAACATACAGGACAGAATGAAACAGTACATGAGGTTCTGGAGGCACCTATTACAATCAGTGAACTGGAGCTACCCATATCAAAACTGAAAATGAGAAAGTCACTAGGAGCTGTTGGTATCTCCAATGAAATGATCAGGAACCTAGGAACAGGGGCCAAAGCAAAGCTGCTGCAGATCTTCAATAACAACTGGACCCTAGGCAGTGTTCACAAGCCTGGAGAGAAGCAATCATGATACCCCTCCTAAAATCAGGGAGAGACACTTCTATTTCCCCCAGCTACAGACCAATTAGCCTCACCAGCTGTCTCTGCGAAACAATGGAGCGCATCATCAATCACAGACTGCAGTGATACATTGAAAGTGAAAACATCCTTGTGCCACATCAAGCTGGCTTTAGGCAGTGCTACTCTACGGAAGATCAGAAACCTGCCTTTCTCAAGAAATCGAGGATGCATTCCAAGAGAAGAAGCTGGTGCTTGCTGCATGTATAGATCTGAAGAAAGCCCTTGACAAAGTCTGGAAAGAAGGTCTGATAAAGAAACTGAGAAATTGTAAAGTCAATGGAAGAATGTCGTTGACACCTTGCAGTCTTGACAGACCAAAGTATGTGAGTTGGAATGTGGCCAATATTTCATCACAATGTCTGGGCAGAGCTTCAGAGGAACATGTGGCGCCCAAACGACATGACCTCTCTCTCGGCCTAACCTTGTGTTGTCCAGAGGAATGGGTAACCAATACGTCTGGCACAAGGTAGGCTGCAGACACTGGCGGAGCAGCGTCAATCCTCCGAGACCTCGCCACCACGAGCCGGTGGCGAGTTATGGCCAGACCCTGACACCCAAGGGACCCGGCTTAGAGGCGTTCAGCCATGTCCCACAGGTGAGGGCCTTGTACGAGCCCGGACCATGAGGGCGCGCACATCTGTCGATCACAAGTGTCCGGACCTGTGTAAAGCGTGCACTATCGTCAGACTCTCCACCTGACTTTAAGCGGACCCCGCGACCAGCGGGAATAGACCCGCCAGAGCTGCCGCAGGAGATATTGCCTGTCTATTGCAAGCAAATCCACCATTCTTCCACTGTGCGGATCTCGCGACCGGCGAGAATAGGCCCGCCGGAGATTATGCTCGTCTGCTGCGAACAAATCTCTACCGAAAGACTGAATAAGTAAAGAAACGATAAAAGTAGTGATATTTCAATTTCGCTTGCGCTCCCACCTATGCTACACCCTTCATGTGTCTTCACAAAGTCGGACTAGAGTCAAGCTCAACAGGGTCTTCTTTCCCCGCTGATTCTACCAAGCCCGTTCCCTTGGCTGTGGTTTCGCTAGATAGTAGATAGCGACAGTGGGAATCTCGTTAATCCATTCATGCGCGTCACTAATTAGATGACGAGGCATTTGGCTACCTTAAGAGAGTCATAGTGAAAGCATACTTGCACAACAGAGAGCCCGAGTACAGATAGACGGACTCAAGAGCAAGAAAGTACTACTGCGTCACGGTGTTCCCCATGGCGGAGTTTTGTCCCACACAATCTTTCTAATCTTCATCAATGCTCTTTTTGCTAATCTACCGCATGTAATTAAAACGAAAATGTACGCTGATGACCTGGTTCTATGGAGCACAAATGAACATTATCAGTGGCTACCAGATTACTACAAAGATCTGTAGATACTTTTTGCTTTGGCAAATAGATGATGTGTCAGCATAGACACTGATAAGTGCAGCACCACTCTATTTACCCTCTCTCCAAAACAAAAGTCTGGGATTATCCAAATAAATGGAATACCCCTTAGAGAAGACACCGAACCAACATACCTTGGAGTAACATTTGATGGCAGGCTAACATAGAGAAAGCACATCAACAAAGCAGTAGCAAACGCCTGCAGGAAAATAACCATCCTGAGAAAACTAAGTGGAACCACAAAGGGAGCCAGTGGGAAAATACTTAGCAAAGTTTATCAAAAGAGCATTCGACCACACCTGGAATACGGATGAACTGCGTGGTGTTCGGCATCAAAAACCACACTAAAAGAGCTGGACAAGGTGCAAAATCAAGCACTTAGAGTCACCACAGGAGGGATGAGATCAACCCCTATAGTGGTGGTGGAGAAGATGGGGAGGACACAAGCACTGAGAGAGCGCAGAGATACGAAAACGCGAATACAAGCAGAAAAGTTCCTCAACTTGCCAGGTCACACTTTGAACAGATTTGAAAACTTATCTATGGGGCGGTTAAAAAGAAGCAGTTTCATCCACCAGGCCAAACTACTCTGCCGATCTGCTCACAGTTGGTATACCCCTGAAAACTATACCAGAGCGAACTCCATGGAAAGATGAACATAGTCTAGCATTACAAATCCAGACAAAAGTGAGAGGAGTATTTGACAAGGAAGAACAGAACAGTGTGCAGCGCAGAACAGCCACTCTCAGCTTCCTTGATGAAGAATACTCACATGACCTCTGGATCCGCGTCTACATAGATGGGTCAGCACAAAATGCTGTTCGAAATGGAGGAGCGGGAGTGTACATAGAATACCCAAATAATACTAGGGACACGGCCAGAGTACTAACAGGAAAGTACTGCGATAACTATGGTGCTGAAGTTGAGGCAATCAAGATAATAGATAGCAACAGAGAAATTACTAAATACCAGCCATGGTACACAACCTGTGGTGCTATTGACAGATGCAAAATCTGTACTCGCGGCACTCCTGTCTGGGAAATTTCCAGTATTAAGGACACTACTTTCTGAACTTAGCAGTCAGCATAAGGTCACCATACAGTGGATACCAACCCACTGTGGAATACCTGTAAATGACAGAGCTGATCGATTGGCTAAGGAAGGAGCAAAAGAAGAACAGTCTGATGTGCTCATTTGTGACAGGTTGGCCCACCTCTCAGATCGTTTTGTTACTAGATGGAGATAGCCCTCAGTAAACCCCTCTATGTATCCTGTAGTAATTTTTATTTTTATCTATATTTTCAAATATTAGATAAAATCGTCTTTGGTTAGTGTATTTATATACATAAAACTATAGAGAGAGTTAAATACTATTTCTTCTTATAGTTAGAAGTAGATGTAGGGTAGAGTTCGTTTACAAGCCAAGAAATAAAGTCAGGCTGAATTTATATTCAGGTTTGGCTATGAAAATTAATTTGGCCACAGGAAGGGAACTCTCCTGGATGAGAAGTTAACTTCCGGTAGCACCCTAAGATCTGCCATTTTTTTTCTAGCAACCTGGAAGGAGCAGGAGCTATCACGTCAATTGGCTAAAATTGAACACCTGTCTGTGTTTAAACATATTTTATTGCTGGCTCTTGTTAAGCCGAAAAACCCTCTAAAACATAGAAAAGCCAATGATAGTCTCCACTCCCGATAGGCCAGTCAAAATCTAGTTGCAGGAGCCTGCACCCTGATCATCTGTAGCCGTAGTCACGACCGGTGATTGAGCTACGAACCACTCACTTGATGCAGCAGAGAGTGGAGTCCATACCACGATCCAGTCAGCACTGCCAGCTTACCATCCAGGAGGCTAAGAATTATCAGATGAGTGGCTACCCACCCGTTTGCCACTGCACAGCAATCCTAATTTGTCCGCTATTGGCTAAGTGTCTATGATTATATCCTCTAGCTGAACATTATCTGGTCAAGATTTCAGGGATCTGCGTATCTCTTATGTGTCAGTGAGTTCCCAGTGGGGCTCACGTAGTGTTCTTTAGGATTAAACGTTATGTTATATTTGTACTTTTAACAACGGCGTCTGTCATTATAGAATTAGCATCATCAGATTGTGTGACGAGTGAAAGGACTACATCTATACGTATCATTCTGTCTTATCTCCTGTTGTGTGAGAATACATTAGGCAGTGGGGGCTCATTTTTTTCATCCAGGCACGTTAGCAGGAATCACTTGACATACTGTCTTCGTTTGTTAGCACAGTTCGTCGTCATAACTTTCCGCCTGGCACTGTTTAGAAGTAGTGATCCATTCTGGGACTTTTGATAATCATTCTTCTAGAATTGCGAGCCATTTGATCGCTTCTTCAGCAGTGGTTAGATTCTCTATTCGTAGAAGTCTATTTAGTATCTACTTTGATCCAAATTCCATCCTAGTAGTATACGTTACGTGACACTGGTGGCTCGGTCCGGGCATGACAATCCTATAGATTGTTGGGTTCAGTCGAGTATCCAACTTCATAGATAGTTCTAACTTTCAGTCACTAAATAGAGATAGCTACTAATCATACTAGTTAATATATACATACTTATAATATAGGATAACACATACGTAGGATTAGTATAAGATAACATAAGTTAGGGCAAAGGTGAATTGCTGGCAAACGGGTAAGTGTTGTGTCAATGTGTAACATTTTTTATGCTTGTTATTGAAGATATTTGTGAATCTTTGCGACAAACACATTCTTGATTAAGTGAGTGAGTTATCCAGGTGTATCAACAGATATATTATTACATAACTAACATGTCTTCTGAAAAGCCACCTACTAAGGAGGAACTGCGAGAACAAGGAACATTGTTAGGTTATGAGGGTGCAGAGTTGGAAAAATATGTAATAGAAGAAGGAAGAACATGGCGCCGAGAACAAAGGGACATCATCAAAGAGAAGGACGAACGAGAGGAAAGAATTAAATTAAAAATCCAGATGGCGGAAATTGAATCCAGACAGAAGATGCGACAAGCTGAATTGGACAACCAGTTGAAACAGGCTGAATTGGACAACCAGTTGAAACAGGCTGAATTGGACAACCAGTTGAAGCAAGCAGAACTGGACAAGGAGTTGAAATTAGCTGAGCAGTTAAGACAGCACGAGTTAGAACTGAGGAGATTAGAACTACAAAATCCTGATGCCTCCAGATTTAGCAGTGCCAGCTCTCCAACTGACAGCCAAGACATTTCCTCAGGACCACATATTACTCCAGGATCAATGAGTTTTCCACTGGCCCACTTCGACCCGAAGGAGGATCAGATGGATGAATATCTTGACAAATTTGTGTTAATGTGTGAAGCCTACAATCTGCCTAAGGATAAATTTAATATTAAACTCTCCCAAGCACTTCGCGGTCCAGCGTATGACGTGTTTGCAAAACTCCCTCCAGGTCTTGAGAAGGACTTTGTCACACTCAAAAATGCTCTCTTGAAACGATATCAGTTAACTTCTAGTGCCTACAGGTTGAAGTTCCGTACCGCCAAACGGTCACAAGGAGAATCATTTCCTCAGTTCGCCTCACGGTTACACACTTATTTTAACAAGTGGGTAGAACTGAGTGATTTGGATGCTACTTATGACGGGGTGGCGGAACTAATACTTGTTGAGCAATTTAAAGATGTTCTTCCAAAACAGCTACAAACATTTATTGCAGAGAATGGTGGGGCTCGGCTAGAGGAGGTTATCGCACTAGCCGAACGATATTTAACTGCCCATGGCGAAGTAGCTACCACTAAATCTTGTAATTCTTCTACTGCTCAAAATACTCCTGCAACACAGAATAAGGGTTTTCAGCAGAACAACTCTTACGGTAAAGACACCAGAGGGCACACTGGGGGTCCACACCAAAATCCTGGTTTCCAAAAACAAAAACCACCAGCGAACAATAGTGGATGGGGTAAACCGTACTGCAAGAATTGCAAAAACAATGATCACCACACGAGCGTGTGCAAGAATAAACCCCCAACCCAGTATGCTGCGTGTATGATTATGGGGGCGAGTACCCAACAGAACGTAGGTTCAAGTAAGGTAACTAGGCCACCCACAGTTGAAACTATCTTGGTTGATGGTAGTCCCGTGGAGTGTCTCTATGACACCGGACTACAATATGACGCCATCATAGCTAGTCAGTTAGTGAAACCCTCACAGTTAACTGAACAAACTGTGGCAGTTAGGGGTGCTACCAGGAGCTCCCAAACAATAACTGCTAAGATAGCCAAAGTAAATGTGACATCAAAGTATGTCACTGGACTCATTTCAGCGGCAGTGATTGATGATCCTGTATACCCTTTCATGCTAGGATGTAAGTATGTATATTTAGGAGAACCCTCATCACCCATGATAATGGCAGCTGTGGAGACCCGGAGTCAGGTTGAACATCCACATGAACCTGTACGCCCAATCAACCCTCTACCTCGGGAGATTAGGGCTGCACAAAATGAATGCCCAACTTTAACACCTTGTTTTGGCAAATTGCCAATAGCTAGGAATCCCCCTGTGGTGGGAAATTTCTATGTAAAAGACAAGTTATTGTACCGTAGGGCGGGAACTACAGGTACCGAACATGGGCAACTTGTCGTGCCTAAAACATATCGTGACCGAATATTACATATGGGTCATACCATATCGTTCAGTGGGCATATGGGGGTAGGGGCTACTACCCAACGTATTTCGTGTCACTATTTCTGGCCGGGAATGACGGCTGATATACAAAGATATGTCAAGTCATGTCCGGAGTGTCAACGCGTGTCACCAAAACATTGGACGGTCCCCGTTACCTTAGGGGAGATGCCCATTCTGAGTACACCGTTTGAGCGGGTAGCCGTGGATATTGTAGGTCCTCTGCCTCGTTCTAAGAGGAGGAATGCTTATATTCTAACTCTTGTGGACACTTGTACTATGTGGTCGGAAGCCATACCGTTACCTGGTATAGACTCCAAGAAGGTAGCTGATGCCCTGGTACACATCTTTACTAGAGTAGGTTTTCCCCACCAAATCTTAACTGACAATGGGTCACAGTTCCGGGGAAAACTTATGGAAGAGGTTTTCAACTTGTTCCGGACGCGCCATATTCATACCAGCCCGTACCATCCCCAGTCCAATGGGACAGTGGAACGGTTTAACGGGACTCTCATGTCTATCCTACGCAAGTTAGCCCAGGAAAAGCCTGAACGATGGGATGAATACATTCCGGCAGCATTGTTTGCTTACCGGGAAGTCCCCCATGCTTCCACAGGCCTTCCCCCTGCTACCTTGTTGTTCGGGAGGCCTATAAAGGGACCGTTAGAGGCAGTAATGAGGACCTGGACAGAAGAGGGAGTGGATGAAACAGTCCTTACTGCTTCGCAGTATGTAGGAGAGCTAAAACAGAAACTGGAAACCGGATGGAAATTGGCTAATTCCAACCTCCGGCGTGCCAGAAAGAAACATGCATCCTATTACAATAAGAAAACTAAAGATAGGGCGCTTGAGGTAGGCGACAAGGTTTTATTATTGTTACCCCAAGGAAATAACAAACTTGAAATTGGCTGGCAGGGTCCTTTCCCCATTTTAGAGAAATTGTCCCGCACAAATTACAAAATTTCCATTAGGGGTAAACATAAGATTTTCCACATCAATTTACTCAAAAAATTTGTGGAAAGATTAAATGATCCACCGGTGCATCTGATGGCTCTGTCGGTGGCAACTGAGGTTGAAGAGGGAGAAAACTCAGGGGTGGAGTATCCTCTGAAGCCTCAAGAGACGGTGAACGACGTCCTCATCAACCCTGACTTGGAGACGTCCGAGTTAGAGAAGATGAGACGAGTTCTAAGGTCTCATGCCTCAGTGCTAACAGATAAGCCGGGTAGGACAAAACTGGTCGAATTTGACATGAAATTAAATACCTTGGACCCAGTTCGACAAAAACACTATCCGGTCCCATATGCTAAACGGGACGCGTTACAAGAAGAGATTAAGTATCTTCTCAAGGAAGGGATCATTTCTCACTCAGAATCTCCTTACAGCGCCAGTGTAGTGCTCCTACGGAAGCCAAGTGGGGAGCATAGGCTATGTATTGATTACCGCCAACTAAATGGAGTGACGGAATTTCAAGCGGAACCCTTACCGGATCAGGGACTGTTATTTGCCAAACTTAGTAAAGCCAAATACTTTTCCAAGGTAGATCTTAGTAAAGGATATTACCAGATACCGGTCAAGAAGGACATCCGACCATATTTAGCCTTCAGCACAGCAGATGGCCATTATGAGTTCAACGTGCTTCCTTTTGGGTTAAGTAACGCCCCTGGGGTGTTCACACGCATGATGCGGTTATTACTAGATCCACTGAAGGACCCTAATATTAGCAACTTCATGGATGATATTTTAATTGCTTCAGAGACGTTTGAGAGTCACCTACAGTCCCTAGACAGGCTGTTGGGAAGATTGGCGGAGACGGGACTGACCGCTAGACCTGCTAAATGCCAGTTAGCTTTTAGCCAGCTGGAGTTCCTGGGGCATACAGTAACGCAAGGACACATGTTCCCGGAACAGAAGAATATTGAGAAGCTGTTGAAGGCTACCAGACCCAGGACTAAGAAAGACGTGCGATCCTCTGTATCCTTGGGGGGTTTCTATCAAAAATTCATTAAGAACTTTAATGTGCTTGTAGCACCATTGACTGATGCAACAAAAAAAGCGGCACCAGAACAAGTAAAGTGGACTCCTGAATGCGAAGAAGCATACACCGCATTAAAGGACAAGCTCACTGATAGACCAGTATTACAGTTACCAGATTTGTGTCTCCCATTCACGCTGAGGACGGACGCAAGCAATGTGGGAATTGGGGCAACGTTATTACAACCCGGCCGGGAACAAGCAGAAATGTTATTCCCTGTAGCATATGCAAGCCGGAAACTCAACGGGGCTGAGAAAAACTACTCTACCATTGAGAAGGAATGCTTAGCTTTGGTCTGGGCTATTCAGAAATTTCAACCATACCTGTATGGGACGGAATTTACGGTACAAAGTGACCACCAACCCCTTATGTTTCTTGCATCATCTAAACAACTGAACACCCGGTTGATGAGGTGGTCCTTACTATTACAGCCTTATGCATTCAGAGTAGAATACATTCTGGGCAGTCAGAATGTAGGGGCTGATTTTTTGAGTAGACATTGTGCTATTGATGAAGAGGGGGACCTGTCCAAATGACCCATAAACGTCAGAGTAAGGGCTGACAAAACTATATGAGAGTTCGGGCTGGAGAAAAAGTTGCTTCTCCAACTTTTTTTGAACGATGGGCATTTGTGACAGGTTGGCCCACCTCTCAGATCGTTTTGTTACTAGATGGAGATAGCCCTCAGTAAACCCCTCTATGTATCCTGTAGTAATTTTTATTTTTATCTATATTTTCAAATATTAGATAAAATCGTCTTTGGTTAGTGTATTTATATACATAAAACTATAGAGAGAGTTAAATACTATTTCTTCTTATAGTTAGAAGTAGATGTAGGGTAGAGTTCGTTTACAAGCCAAGAAATCAAGTCAGGCTGAATTTATATTCAGGTTTGGCTATGAAAAATAATTTGGCCACAGGAAGGGAACTCTCCTGGATGAGAAGTTAACTTCCGGTAGCACCCTAAGATCTGCCATTTTTTTTCTAGCAACCTGGAAGGAGCAGGAGCTATCACGTCAATTGGCTAAAATTGAACACCTGTCTGTGTTTAAACATATTTTATTGCTGGCTCTTGTTAAGCCGAAAAACCCTCTAAAACATAGAAAAGCCAATGATAGTCTCCACTCCCGATAGGCCAGTCAAAATCTAGTTGCAGGAGCCTGCACCCTGATCATCTGTAGCCGTAGTCATGACCGGTGATTGAGCTACGAACCACTCACTTGATGCAGCAGAGAGTGGAGTCCATACCACGATCCAGTCAGCACTGCCAGCTTACCATCCAGGAGGCTAAGAATTATCAGATGAGTGGCTACCCACCCGTTTGCCACTGCACAGCAATCCTAATTTGTCCGCTATTGGCTAAGTGTCTATGATTATATCCTCTAGCTGAACATTATCTGGTCAAGATTTCAGGGATCTGCGTATCTCTTATGTGTCAGTGAGTTCCCAGTGGGGCTCACGTAGTGTTCTTTAGGATTAAACGTTATGTTATATTTATACTTTTAACAACGGCGTCTGTCATTATAGAATTAGCATCATCAGATTGTGTGACGAGTGAAAGGACTACATCTATACGTATCATTCTGTCTTATCTCCTGTTGTGTGAGAATACATTAGGCAGTGGGGGCTCATTTTTTTCATCCAGGCACGTTAGCAGGAATCACTTGACATACTGTCTTCGTTTGTTAGCACAGTTCGTCGTCATAACTTTCCGCCTGGCACTGTTTAGAAGTAGTGATCCATTCTGGGACTTTTGATAATCATTCTTCTAGAATTGCGAGCCATTTGATCGCTTCTTCAGCAGTGGTTAGATTCTCTATTCGTAGAAGTCTATTTAGTATCTACTTTGATCCAAATTCCATCCTAGTAGTATACGTTACGCGACACATTACATAACGGCAAAAGAAACGAATTATCAAATCAGTCTGAAAGCCACCAAAACCTGCCCAAGACGACTACCACGTTATGGACAGACTATAACAAGTCATTATTCCGCAACCACATGTATACAAAATTCAAGATTGGTGAATCAGCCATGTGCACATGAGGATTGGCGTGGCAGACAACAGAGCACATACTCCAAGACTGCCCAAAATATAACATATCTACGCAAACCTTCTGGCCTAGAGAGACGACAGTGGAAGATAAACTCTATGGACCACTGTGTGAACTAAAAAAGACAGTTAAATTCATACAAGAGACAACATTGCAGTTATAGACATACTTCAAGCGAACGAAAGAAGAAGAAGAAGAATTAGACGAGTCGAATGACTTTTCTGTTCTGAAAGTGCTTGGTGTATGTGTTATATATTATAGCAACAGCAAAGACAAAGTAGTTTCTACATTTCTTGGACTAGTTCACTTGGAAACGTGTGATACAGAAAGTATAGTTCAGGCACTGAAGAACTTTTGGATAATACAAATGTAGACTTTGAGAATTTCCCTGCAATTGATACCGATGATGCCTCGGAAATGGTTGGTATCAACCATGACGTTTATGCCAAATTAAAGGATCCTATCTTTAACCCTCATCAAATGTGCGCGTCATTCCTTGCAACTATCATTATCACATGCCTTATCAGAATGTTTACCAAGGAATTTGGAATTCCTTATTGCTGAAACGCATAACTGGTTCTCCAAATCATCTGTCAGACAACAGCAATATAATAATTTATATAAAGCATTAAATTATATTTGAATTTCCATATCATTTTAAATTCCGTCATATTGCAAAACTAGCTAGTTATCAATTCAACCAGCTGTTGAAATAAATGTGAACCAATGGTTGGAGTTGAAGACACACTTCGAAATAACAAGACAAAGTGAAAAGTGCTACACCGCTGAAATACTATATATGAAATGTACGTTGATGAAAAAAAAAAGGCATTCCTTATCTTTTTACAACAAATTCCAAGTGAAATGCTAAAAGTTAATAAACTGTTTGAATCTAAAAGTGTTGATAAAGTTAATTTACTTGACAATCCCACTTTGTTATTTCACTCATTTGGCTTATATTACCAACTTCTAAAGCTGATTTGTTCACTTGCACCATAGAGAGATATTTGGGTCCTAAGCCATACCTGGGATACCACATCGAATAAAAAAAATTATGGTTTTAAAAATAGAAGGACTATTGACAGTCAGATATGACTGAGCTACTGTAAAACAGTAGACCAGAGGTCCCAAACCACGGCCCGCGGGCCACTTGTGGCCCGCCAGCCGTCAGAAAGTGGCACGCGAGGCCTCGTTATTTAATATAATATATTTTAATAATTTCAAAAATACGCCCAGAGCGTCCCGTTAGCATGCAATAATTTACTCTGCTCGTGGTTGTTATGCTCAGATATTATCGAATGCTCCTGTTCAGTTCACAACGAAACGTTATGAAGTTCCCATATCCCAGCCTTGTCGACCAATCAGAGTGTGCAAGGCGCCATGTTGTCGTCTGTTACAACTGTTTAGCAAAGTCGGTAGTACTGTGTTGAAATGAGATTTTTTTTTTTTCAAATAAAAATGTACCGTTAAAGCCGATAAACATGTGAGTGAAAAATCTAAAATAAAACAATGGTAAAAAGCGAAAATGTGAAGACGTTGCTTGTCGTGAATTCAACGACGATTGGACGGATAAATTTATGTTTATGCCTAGCCGTAGTGGTAAACCAGTTTGCTTAATTTCCAGAATTTGTAAATTGTAAACTATTATTCATTGGCAATGGATGCATTTTCTGACATTTGTGACACAGCTCAGGTCGCAGTTTTTGTTCCAGCAATAAACAATAATGTTAAAGTCAAACATCGGGGAGCGGCTGGCCGAGTGGTTAGAACGCCGGACTCTCCTTCGGGAGACCCGGGTTCGACCCTTCGGGAGACCCGGGTTCGACCCTTCGGGAGACCCGGGTTCGACCCTTCGGGAGACCCGGGTTCGACTCTTCAGTAAGGTGTGGGATTTTTTTCTGTCGGGGGCCAAAAGAAAATCTTAACCTGTACAGTTCGAGGCGACTGCACTAGCCAAGCGGCCTTAATTCCTCAGGCTCAAAGACCCCTCTGCTATACCCCGCAAGGTACTATATTGGCAGTAAATGACAGTTTTAAATGACAGTTGAAGTCATTGAATAACTTCTAGGACTTGAATCGGTGCATGCAACTACCAAAGGGGCTGATTGTTTGAAACTCTGAAGTTGTGTGCAGAGAAAAACACCATAGAATGGACCAAATTGCACTGTGTATGCACCGACGGTGCTCAGGCTTTGACGGAGTAAAAAGTCTGTATGTCTAGCATTAGTGGAACAGTTTCTTGGCAGAACTATATTAAAATATCATAGTATCATTTACCAAGAAGCTCTGTGGGAAGACTTTAAATCCGAAACATGTCATCGATGTTGTTATGAGATGTGTGAACACAATTCGAAGTAAGCCGCTGAACAGGCGTGATTTCAGACAGTTTCTATCAGACCTGAATGAGAAATACGGTAAGCTACTGTTACACTGTGATGTAAGATGGCTACCTAAAGAGAACGTTCTGTCACGTTTCTGGCCTTGAAAAATAGTATCTATCTATTTCTGTCTGAAATAAATGAATTGCCTACAGAATGGGAATGTCTGCTGAACTGTGACTGGCTTAATGACCTGGTATTTTTGGTGGACATCACGTCTCATTTAAACTCTTTAAATGCGAATATCTAGGGGAAAAAACAAACTATTCACAAATTTGTGCGATGTCATTTCTTCATTTAAAATGAGACTACGACTGTTTATTGGACAGCTGACTGAAGGGACTTTAGAAGCGTTTCCAACTCTGAAGACTCTTGTGGTGAAAAAAAAATGTGACTTGTTACAGCACAAAGTAAAAGTTGAAAGTCTTCTGGATATCTTTCAGTCAAGATTTCGAGAGTTCACAATAGAGGAGGATAATGTTGCCCTCTTCATAAATCCGTTCTTATTTCCTGATGCCAAGCTCCGTCAATTACAGCGAAACCTTCAGTACGAACGTAATTGATTTGAAATGCAATTCTCCACTGAGATGTAAATTTCCGGAGCTACCTGCTTCACCTTCAGCTGATCTATGCTTTCATTCTGGTGACTATTGCCTGTCGAACAATTTGAACATTTGCGTTCATTCGCCTAGAGATACATTTGTCGTTTTGGTTCGACTTACAGATGCGAGCAGTCATTTTCCGCAATGACCGTTATAAAAAACAAGCAACTTCCAAGACTCACCGACAGTAACCTAGCTGCGCTTATGACTTTGGGCACGACAGATTTGTGCCCAGACATTGATAAACTGGCATCTGAACTGAAGTAACTGGTTATTAAAAAAAAAACAGTTACAACTATAAATTAATTACATTAATAGCAATTTTCTAAACAGATTAAAAATTTATTGTTAAATAAACTTTTGATTTTAAACCAAAAAATGACAGCAGTATAGTAATGACATTGACTGCCTTTAAAGTTTTAGAAGTTTGTTGACGAAAGTTAAGAAAGTTAAAGTAAGAATGCTATTGCGAAACTTTTATAATTTTATAACTTTGTGGCCCGCTTAACTACCGAAAATAGTTGATATGGCCCTCTGCTTGAAAAGCTTGGGAACCACTGCAGCAGACGGTACTACCTGCTTTCTGTTAGCGCCGAACGTTGGGTGGCGCTTACCAAACCCGACACACCACATTGTGCCAACGGCTTCGGGCGGAAGAGCGCAATTGGGAGGGTACAAGCCTTACCCTGGTGCGAGGAAATGCAACCTAAAGACAAAGTGTCATGGCAGGGCAGACCAGGCCCTAAGCCTTGGTTGGCGGCTGGTCTAGGATCGAAGCTCCGACAGGCGGACAATTAGAGCATTGCTTTGTTGATCCGGCAGCTTCTGCAGCTTGTCTTGTTCCAGATGTAGAGGTGTTACCTTTCCTCTGGAATGAACTAGGAAGGCCGAGAGAGGGATCATGCTGCATGGGCTACACATGATCTCTATATTTTAGCCCAGGCTTTGTGCTATGGAGAGGCAATAACTCCATCCCTTACAAACTATCGTCTGTCAAGACGGCAAGGTGCCAATGATTGACAGAAAATGAAGAGAACAACTTAAGAAAGCACTGTCAAGATTTTCTTCTCACATTATTCAAGCAATTGAAGCAGAGACTTCCTGAACATTTAGATATATTGAAAAATATTTCACTCTTTTCTGTAAACGACATACTTCACCAAGTAAATGACATACCTGAATTTTGTCAAGTTGTGAAATTATTAGGGGTTACTGATAATAGTGTGGCGGAAGCCGAATATGAGTTAACCAAAATAAATTTGGTTGACTGGACAAACAAAACAGAAACTGAAGCTTTTGGGAGTGAAGTAAGACAATTTAAAGATGCCTCATGTAACAATCCATTCTATAAGCTCTTTGAATGTGCGATGTCTGCCATGATAGTACCCCATTCAAATGATGATGTGGAAAGAGTTTTCAGTACTAGGAATTATATAAAATGTAGCTTGCTGGTACAACGTGGGGAGCAGATGAGAAAGTTCTCAAGAAGTTATATACTGGACGGGTGAGGCCAGTACTGGAATATGGCATTGCAGCTTGGGCAACAGCAGCTAAGTCAAACTTTAACAAAATAAGTAGAGTCCAAAACCAAGGAATGCGAATCATAACTGGAAGCCTGAAGACAACGCCTATTAATGAACTAGAAAAGATCACTTGTTTACAACCAATGCAGGATAGAAGAGATAGCAGAGCCCAGCAACAAGCAGAAAAATTTAGAAGATTGACAGACCACCCTATGTACAGCAGATTTAATGGTTTTGGAAAGGGAAGACTGAAGGGTAGCAACTTTGTAGAAACTGCAAAACGAAGGATTAGGGCAGATCCTATACTTAACATATCAACAGTCAAGCCCATATACAATGCACACAAGTTCCCAGCTTGGAGACAGCAGCAACTGCCTGAGATGATAGAAAACATTCCTGGTATTGAGAAAAAGAATACTCAGCATGAAACCGAACGAAGAGAAATAACCCTAAACTACATAAAAGAACATTACCCAAGCAGGAATTGGACCCATGCATATACAGATGGATCAGCCACAAATTCAATAGAGAATGGAGGAGGAGGAATTCTCCTAAATTTAAAAAATGGAGTGAAGAAAACACATTCAATGGCAACTGGAAAATTTTCAAGTAACTTCAAAGCGGAGGTAGAGGCTCTAAAAACTGCAGCAGAAATGCTCCTGGTGGAGGAAAATAAAGAGAAGCAAATAGCTATCTTCACAGATGCAAAGTCAGCTGTCTCAATACTGAAGAGGAATAACAGCACAGAACTAACTGACCTAAGAGCAGCACTCCATGGTCTATGCCAAAAATCCAAAAAAGTTGTAATACAGTGGATCCCATCACATTGCAGTATACCTGGAAACGAAGAGGCTGACAGACTGGCAAAAGAGGGCGGACGACTACCACAGCCTGACATAGACATAACCTATAATGAGGCAAAGAGGTTGATAAAAAGCACTTATAGAACCAAATGGGAATCAGAGCATCCAGGCCATCAGAAGGATGATGCATATTACAAACTCGACCGAAGAGAACAAGTAGCAATCTTCAGACTCCGCACAGGACATAACAGGCTGAAATACCACTTGTTCAATAAACTAAAGATAGGAGATACCGATGAATGTAATTGTAGAACTGGAAAAATGACAGCAAAACATTTGCTGCAGGATTGCCCAACGTATGCAGAACAGAGAAAGATATTTTGGCCCACACCTGCTTCATATCAACAAGCTAAAGTTGACCGCAGCTTACTTTAACTACATACAGGTTGACATTTAAAGGTGCATGAAGACCCAGAGGCATGAAACGGAATATAGCTTGGATAGCAAATCCATTATGTGGAAAGTCCAAATCGAAAGCTTGCTGTGTGGGCTTCAAAAAAGGTGGAAAAGTGTCCTAGTGGCACGAAATGGAATATTGCTTGGATAGCAAATCCATTACGTGGAAATTCCGAATCAAAAGCCCATTGTGTGGGCTTTATAAAAGGTGGAAAAGTGTCCTAGTGGCATGAAATGGAATATTGCTTGGATAGCAAATCCATTACGTGGAAAGTCCGAATCAAAAGCCCACTGTGTGGGCTTCATAAAAGGTGGAAAAGTGTCCTAGTGGCACGAAATGGAATATTGCTTGGATAGCAAATCCATTACGTGGAAAGTCTGAATCAAAAACCCACTGTGTGGGCTTCATAAAAGGTGGAAAAGTGTCCTAGTGGCACGAAATGGAATATTGCTTGGCTAGCAAATCCATTACATGGAAAGTCCGAATCGAAAGCTCACTGTGTGGATGTCATCTGCAGACTGCATACTTCTGGTTTCCGGAAGAACAGCCTATGGTGAACGGAAGGCCCAATATACGGAAGTGAGGCTAAGCAGCCATGTGCAGGACGTGACGATTCCTTGGGTGAGCCAAGTACCAGAGCGCTATGTATCGGCTCTGCAAGTATGGAAGCCTCCTTGGATGGCGGGGAATGCCCATGGTCTGCCCCTGCCTTCCCTTGAGGGCTGACCAGGATCTTTGGCTGTTCTATATGGACCAGCTGGGATGGGGGATAACACCACAACAGTGAGAGTCAAACGTCCTAAGAAACCCCCGGGAAGGTTAACCCGGTCAACAAATGCCCGCAGAAGTCGGATGTGTCGGCCTAACGGCGCAAGAACGCAGCTCTGCTGTAAACAGGCACAACTCAATCACATCCGGAAAAATAACTCCGGATGAACGAAGAAGAAGATATAAAATGTAAACTAAGAAGTGAAATGAAACTTGACCTCTTAAATGCTGTGACGAAACGACTGCAGATAGTCTGGTCTCTGTGTTATATCCCTTGGATGGGATGGCGAAGGGTTAGTCTCCCTGGAATTAGTAACAATAAATAGGGGGTTTCCCGTCGAAAGTAGTGCGTGACTTCACTATTCTGGTTATTTCTAGAGAAATCTAGAATGTCCCCCAGTAAGTGCGTACGTGGTCAAGATCACGCTAGACTCACAATTGCCTCATGGAACACGGGATTGTGGAACTATCCGTGACTCAGGACTTCTCCGTGGCTCATGGAATTCACTCGGCCCGTGAAGGCATTGTGAAGACGCCCTTAGATTGTCGTGATCAGTCGCCAGTCGGACCTCAGCGTAGACAGATCGCAGAAATGTGCTGCTGAAATTTGATATCAGTGTTCGCAGCCAGATCGGGACATCAGCAGTCAAGATTGTGATTTCTGAATCACAGGTCAGTTGAATACTTTGTCTATTGTTTAACTGTTGTCGTTATACCGCGCCTACCTTCCCGAGAGAATTCTTTGCCGACCGAGATCGTCTTCGCGGAGCGTATAAATTTACCGCCGGCCGTCTGCATTTTTAATTAGCGATTATCGATCGGCTAGGTAATGTGTTGACAGACGGGACCAGCCCTGCACAACAGCTGGGAGTGTGTATACACAATAGGCCAGAACGTGTGTTCTTTCGAGTACTGGTGTAAAACATTTGTTTGTAGATTGATAGAATTATAAACTGTTAGTTTACAAATGATTTGCATGGTTAGTGATATGTATGCTATTACCACTGCTTTGTGCAAGGAAGATTCCGGTACTTTACCAAGGGTGTAGCAGTTACTTGTTTGGGGTAGTAATTACACACGCAAGGCAGGTTGTTTGTCATTCATTACATAGAAATGCTAGATGCTGTTAATAATGATAAGTTAGGGCTTGTTATTATTATAGATGTATAATTTGCTTCATTAGATTAGGATTGTAACTTAGATGTTAGATCAGTGGTGGTGATTATTCTTGGAATCAAGGTGTGATTCATGGGAAAGATCGGCAGGTGAGTATTTGCGGTGTAATGGTACGAGTGTTATTCTACGTATGAAGGATGGTGTTACATTTATTGGATAACAGTTGATAGGAAGTATTTATGAGACCTATTGTCACTGCTTGTTTACATGTCCGTCCGCTAGAGTGACCGTGCGTGTTCAATCTTGCGTATGTCTAGTCAACCGACTGGGAAGTAGGCCGGTCCGCCCGACCTGTTAGGTTGTAGGCCCGACCCAAAGCGATAGTGCTTATCCGATTGTTGAACATACCCGACCGAGAGTGATGCGGTGCTATGTAATTCGAGGCCGTTGCGTCTAGGTAAATCCAAGATAGGAACCGAACCGAGTCTGTCTCTATTATTCTACTCTTCCAGAAACCTGACTCTGTTCATGGAGTACTTGAGGTACTGCCGTGAAGTAGGAGTAGTATGTTAGGGGAATGAACCCCCAAAAATGAGGAGCGGAGTTTTGGTAGAGGAGAGGCTGGAGGCCTTGCTACATTGGATGACGTGACCTAAGTCGTCACGGGAGAAGATGCAAGAGACCCACAGTAGCTGTGGGAAAGTGTATTGGTGGAGGGCCACCAAAGCTGTGCTCGACCGGCACAGAGATGACCGACCTGAATGGAAGGTCAGTTAATAAAAGGTAACTCAGGTTCTGGGACAGGGATCCCAGGACGGAGCGATGGCTGTGATATGAGTTTGTTATTTAAGTTTAACAATTCATGTTATCCTTAGTTAATACTATAGTAATGAATTATAAGGAGTATAATTTATTATGGGCATATAGTTATTAATGTATGTAGTTGATCAATCCATGGGTGAAATGATTGGTTAATTGATGAGTATGTTTTGAAGGAGGATTTGGCCGGCTGGGCACCTCCTAGATAAATTAATCACTACACTGAAAGGAAGTAGGTGTATTTGTTGATTGATGATGGAAGATGAAACAGGAGTAGACTAGCACCAGGCAAGGATGCTTTGACAGAGTCATACAGTCGACTCTGGTGCTAGGGGGCTATTTGTAACCCAGACGAGTTACTTGACTATGCACAGGTGTACTATGGCTTTCTCTTACATCAGCATGCCTATACAGTATAGTTAAGAGTGGATCTATAATGTGATGATCTCATACATATATCTTTATTGTATTATGTATAACTGAGAGGCAGAGGTAATGGTGGAGATGCAGTTAGTTCTTGTTATAGTTGAGTATTCACACCAACCCCTCCGTGTTTCAGGATTTGTTATTGCTATACCAAAGGAGATTCCAGAGTTTAACCATGAGCTCTAAGGGACCGGCTCA
Organism: Cepaea hortensis; assembly: GCA_963921405.1. NCBI lineage: Eukaryota > Metazoa > Mollusca > Gastropoda > Stylommatophora > Helicidae > Cepaea > Cepaea hortensis. The sequence goes on from OY992876.1 coordinate 521,358,284, forward strand.
TTCCAGTGCCAATCAAGGTGATGGTTAAGGCATTACTGGGAGCGGTCATCGGAATCTGCCGAGATCAACGATTGAAAAGTCTGAGTACAGAATAAGTCGGTAGGTCTATGATATGACCGCCGCAGAGAGTCCGACGAGTGTCAACAGATCCCGGTAGGATCCAAGACTGAAACGTCTGTTGATTCTAGCCAGTGAAGCACTGGTGGAATTCGAACTCAGTGAGAACCTTGATGATTGCAAGGTAGTGAATTTCAAAGTTGATCGAAGTGATCTGTTACCAGTCACCATGGCCTGTTTGTTATGCTTCCGGCCCGGCTGGGTCGTCATGGGACACCTTGTATAGTATCATGCTTAAGTGGTGTGTACCTACAAAGGTTTACCTTAGTGAAGCCGAAACTTGGTCCAGTGACCTAAGACATTGATTTACTTATTGGTGTGAACACCGGAGTGACATGCTTGCTAGGGTAGGGATCTACCCCATTCCGAGGTGTTGAACATTGACAGTGTATGTTAGGAGGTGATTGATACCCATCGACCAGGGTAGTTACTTGTGACTTTGTGAAGATCTATTATTCCAAGAGACATGGGAATAGGTGAAGGGTGGTATTCACCTGTTAGACTTTGCCAATGACATTGTGTTTATGTGGAATAGGTGAAGGGTTGTATTCCCCTTTTAGACTTTGCAAGTGACATTGTGTTTATGTGGAGCGAACGCTCATGTTATAGGTGCCTTATCAGTGTGTAAGTCACTTACGATACAAAAGAGCATCCAGGCTCTTGAAAATAAGGTTACGGTGCTACACGTACTTGTCTGCAGTTGGGAGACAGCTAGTATTCTAGGGTCGGCCCAGACTTCATCTGTAGAGTGTGACAGTGATATAGTACGACATCAAGGAAGGAACCTTGATCACCGGTGCAGTGTCGTTCAGGCAGTGGTACTACGCTTGATCAGCCGGAGATTGGGATCCCTGTAGGAAGAGGGAACTTTGGAGAGGCATCAGACCTTGGAGTTCCTGTCCACTGGAGGTACCTTAGGTGCGTCGTAACCACGACAGGACGACCGCACGAACTATAGTCACAGTCTCTATGATGAAGAAGAATCATCTGTAGATCTGCTCTTGTACATAGTGTCTTATAGTCCGGCTTTCAGCCATCCTTCTCTGTGTTGCAGTTGACGTAGTTATGAATTAAATTTTGTTCTGTTAGCTATGACTTTGTGCTGTGGTATGACTTGTGTTTGTCCGAGCCCCCTTGGGGTAGGAAACCCTAGGTAGGGGAGGGGAGGTTCAGCTGTCCCGGCTTGTGTGGGGCCTGGTAAATGTGAAGTGCTAGTGAGGTGGTTGGAGCAAAGGCTGGGGATATTTTCTATAGTAGCAAACCAGTCCAAGCCCCGGCGGTACTGTTACAAATGCTATCTTGACAATAAGATCTGATGAGAGTAGGAACATACTGTTCAACTTATCAGCTCCCTGATCGTGTATTAAAAGAAATGATTGATTGATTGATTGATTGAATTAGGAACCGACATCACAGCATTCGGGGCATTCCCATAAGCGCTCCGTCCCCATCCTCAGCAGCCAGTGAAGAGTTCCAACACTAATAGTACCAGTAGCAATCTGATTATATGTCCGTCTCGCCTTTCCTCTGAGCGTTGATCGTCGGCCAGATCCCCTCGTCACTCCTCGCTGTCGCATTCTTGCCAGACCATGGTGATCCATTTGCTCCTCCGAGGTGTGCACATGCTCCCACAAGGTCGCAACCACGTCTGCTTTGTCATGCATCAATACTCCACCAAGTTTTGCCGAGCCAGCCAATTTGTCCGCATGTTCATTCCCCAACACAACAGCATGCCCCGGAGAAAAGATCCAGACGCATCCAGACGCATGCTTGTCACCCGTGACTTCCGAAGCGAAGCAAGCCACTCTGCGCGAAGCTTGCCTTTCTTCACCCTACTCAGCATGCTTTCTGAGTCAGTTACAATCACGATGTGTGTGTGTGTGTGTGTGTGTGTGTGTGTGTGTGTGTGTGTGTCGTATTCTCCATCCAGCGGAAAGCTGCACTGACCGCCTCCACCTTCATTCTTAAGCTAGATGTTGTGGTATATGCCAGGCTCTCCTGCACCAAACGTCGACCATTGGCTTTTGCTAAGAACCCCCAGGCACTTCTCCTACCTCTCAACACCGACCCATCTGTGTAGATAATCATCACCTGAGCGAGCATTATCCTGAATCAGTTGCTGGATTTCCACTTCCGTGGCTCCTGCTGGCCACTCCCTGCACACCCGGCTCAATGTGATTATAACTCTGCACAAGTTTGATTGCTCCGCTGGCACTCTGACCCACTCCTCTCCTTGCCTAATTAAAGGAAATTGGAAAAGCTAAAGCATAAGAGTCATTTTGAATCTGAAGCTTGAACTTCATCATCCAAGCTAAGTTTACCCTGTGGATCTTGTGAGACAGACATCAGTGAAGATGAGGGCATGATTCTATAGGGTAAGTCACATCGATATCTATGTAATTTCTTAATTTCTCAATCTAGATATTTTTCTTTTCTAGATGCTTACCAACACAATCTAGATATTTCTAGATGTTGTTTGGTCCGTCTCTAGATGTTTTCTGTCAAAGAAAAGTGGCAGCCCTGGTTGTGGGAGTTGTGGCACGTTGGTGGAGAAGATGGCGTCTTTTTTGGTAAGTGTTAGTTATGTGCTTGTCTTCCCAACAACGGTTTCCTCTCAGTTTGTTGATGGTCAATTTATGACTAGAACATTATATTACTATTTGTAGATGATTAAAACAGCCGGTTACATCATTCATTCACTTCACGTTTGCTGATTCTTAGATTCTTAGAATAATATTCATAAAGAAAGTGTCTATACGGACTCAAGTTCGCATAAACTACTCTGTCTATTCGGACTCCACTCCGTTTTTTTCCGGTCCGTGATTTGCCTAGTCACGTGACTTAACGTATGTGACGTCATCGGGACATGAGCGTGGCTATGTTATATACTTTGTTGATTCAAAATCGTATCCTCAGTAGCACAGTGGTAAGTTAGTTAGTTAGTCGACAGATCATCCTCGCTGCACATCGAACCATTCAGTCCATAAGTGCTCGGATCCCCTCCTCAGCAAATCCCGCAGCGTGTAGCGGCTAACGACGCCAGTTCTGTGTTGGTTTATCAATCTTCTTTGGCTTCCTGCGTAGTGTTCTTGTTTGGCCACACCTCTTTTAATTTGATGCTCTAGCAGTCTGGCCATTGTTGTAGATTCACAGTCATCACTTGGTTCTCGCAAAAGTCTCACATCACGTAGAGCATTCAGAAGCATTCAGAGCATTCAGCATTACACAGTGGTAAGTGTCTCTGCTTGATAAGCGGGAGCTGTTGGTTCGATTCCCTGCTGTACGCTTATTTTTTTAATTTTTTTTTTTTAATTTTTCAGCAATTAATTGGGTGCAAGCGACTTTTTAATAAAAAAAAATATTAGAAACTATGATTATGATCAGATGTTTTGTCACTTATATTATCTTATTTATATTATATAAAAGTTATCTTCGTTAGCTTCGTTATCTATCTCCTCTCTCTTTTCAACCTGCTTCACATATACCAGGTTTTCCTGCACTTTATGTGCGTAGCATTTCCTTGTTTATTTGTTAATTCATCAGGCCAGTCAGTCGGAAGCCTGGTGTTTGAATTGCCTAATCATGTCTTTCTGAGGCGACGCATATTACTGTCAGCTTGGACCGGAATTATGAGGCCAGGGTTGCCACTTTTTTTTTTTGACCAAAAGTATCTAGAAACGGCCCAAACAACATCCATAAATATCTAGATTTCGTTGGAAAGTATCTAGGAAAAATATCCAGATTGAGAAAGTAAGAAATTACATATGTATTGATGTGACTGCCTCTCTCCCTGGCGAAAAGTTTACGGCTGTCGCCGTTATCCCGTATATTCTCGTGAGTAACGCAGCTGCACCCGAACCGACAGCGGTTCGAGCCGCTCAGGTAACTTACAGGGTTATGTGAGCCGGTCGCTCAGAAAGCAATGGCAAACTACTGAGCGTAATCTTGCCTTGTACATCAACAGCAGCTGAAAAATTCTGATGTTGACTGCACCATCCTGTAAGGGATATGCAACATTAAAAAGAAAATTGATGTGACTTACCTATAGAATGATGTCCTCATCTTCACTGATGTATGTCTCACAAGATGCACTTAGCTTGGATGATGAAGTTGAAGCTTCACATTCAAAATGACTCTGGTGTACTTTAGCTGTTCCAATTTTTATTATATGATCAGGGAGCTGATAAGTTGAACAGCATTTTCCTGCTCTCATCAGGCCAAATCTTATTGTCAATATAGCATTTAAGAGATCAAGTTTCATACTGTTTCTTAGTTTACATTTTGTATAATTCACAGTACTGAAAACTCTTTCTGCATCAGCATTTGAATGGGGTAGTATCATGGCAGACATCGCACATTCAAAGAGCTCACGGAATGGACTGTTACCTGAGACATCTTTAAATTGTCTTACTTCACTCCAAATAGCTTCAGTTTCTGTTTTGTTTGTCCAGTCAATCAAATTTATTTTTGTTAACTAATATTCTGCTTCCGCCACACTAGCCCCTAAAAATTTAATAACTTGATAATATTTAGGTATGTCCTTTACTGGCTGAGGTATGTTGTTAATAGAAAAGAGTGAAATATTTTTCAATACATCTAAATTTTCAGGAAGTCTCTGCTTCAGTTGATCGAATAATGAGACAAGAACATCTTGACAGTGCTTTCTTAAGTTGTTCTCTTCATTTTCTGTTAACAGTCCTTTTGTTTTTAAACCATCAATTTTTGATTCGATTTGGTATCGCAGGTACGGCTTGGGAGCCAAATAGCTCTCTATAGTGCAAGTGAACAAGTCCGCTTTACAAGTTGGCAATATAAGTCTTTTACCAATTGAGTGAAATAGCAAAGTGAGGTCGTCAAGTAATTTAACTTCATCAACATTTTGAGATTCAAATAGTTTATTAACTTTTTGCACTTCACTTAAAATGGGTTGTGAAAAGAGAAGGAATGCCAAATTTTTTTCATCACTGTACATTCCATATAGAATTTCAGCTGTGTAGCACTTTTCATTGTGTCTTGTTATTCCTCATGCTCCAGGAGCTAAATACAGACAAATACCATTGCCCTGGGTACGTCAGTTATATAAACCCCTGGGGAGCTACAGGCCAGGAAAAGATACCTGGTCAAATGCAGCCACTTTTGCCTTTGATGTTTATGAGGGGTTCCAGAGTAGACAGGAAACGATGGCGGTAGCGCTTGATCTACAATAGAGTTCGATATGATATTTTGATGACCGCACTGATGGAGAAGGGGGTCAATCCCTGGTTGGTGAACTGGATAGCAGCCGTCCTGCACTCTCGTCGGGTTGCTCTTCGTCTGGGCGCATGGACCTCAGAGCCACATATGTTAACCCCGGGACTGCCACAGGGATCTGCAGTCTCACCGGTGCTCTTTAATGTGTATATGAGCAAGATTGCAAACCTAGAAGCACCAGGGGTTGGAAGAATACTAACATTTGCAGATTATATTCTTGCATATAGGTGGGGGTTTGCCAGATTGTTGAGCGTTGACCCAAGTCAGTTCAAAGTTTAAATAATGGCGATTACCACAATTTACGCGCGTCCAGACCGAACATAAAATGGGTAAATGACACCGAAAGAAAAGTAAAATCTAGAAAGTATTCAAAATATCCGACTCCAAATGAAAAGTATCTAGAATTGCATCCAGCATCCAAACGTCAGAAAACGGTATCCAGATGCCGGCAAAAACCTCTAGATCTGGATATAAAATATCTAGAATGGCAACTATGATGAGGACTCCGCTCCGTATAAACTACTCTGTCTATACGGACTCTAGTCCGTGTAAACTACTCTGTCTATTCGGACTCAAGTCCGTATAAACTCTCCCATTAATAAAACCATCATAATATTAATAATAATAATATTTAATAGCTAGTATTTTAAACTTTAGTATTATTATTAGTATTATTAATACTAATAGTATTAGTATTATTATTAGTAGTTATTTGTATTAGTAGCGAGCCCTATCAAAAAGTATCATCATTTTAATTTTGAGTATTTACAAATGAGACGGCCACAGAAGATAGGCCTTGAAATTCAAAATCTAATACTATTAGTAATAGTACCTCAATGATGCCTGTATGTCACTTCTAAGTGAAGATATTCACATCTTTGTGAAGGTGAGACGAGTTGCGATTTTTCATGCTATTCACCCGTAATGAGAACTCTCCAGTGTGTCCGATTACCTCCTCCAGCGACACCCGCTGGTGTCTGCGTGTCTGTGTGTGCGAGATTGTCTCAAATGGTCGTATAAACACTTGACTTCAAAAATATGTTCCGTCTGGTTAAATGATTACAAAATAGTACAAGTATACAAATAAATTATTAATAATCTTTAAACTTGTGTTCTCTTTAACTTTAGTAGGTCAAATCGCACGTTTTGTGTGTTGAAAAGTGTAGCGCAATTGAAATGTGGCGGCCATCGTGCCCCGTGGGTTTCCAATTCACAAAGTCACATCTTCGCAGAAAATATGTTTTTCAACCACAATTCGAGCAATTTTAGCGATGAAACTATGCTGATTCAGGGGCAATATTTTATATGGCAATTAAAATTCACACTAAACAAAGACATCTATTGGATACATCGATTCCGACGTGATCATCCGCTGCCTCTGTGGGATGCGCTCCCTGGCAGTCGACAGATCCATAGAGCACACTTTATTCACAAACTTCCAGTTTCTTAGTTGTATATAATATTTTAGTTCGAAATGTTTAATAGTTTCTATTATATCACCTAATAATTTTGTGAGAAATTAAAAAAAAAAAAAATGCCCAGCCAGGAATAGAACCCTGGTCTCCCGTGTGACAGGCAGACTGCTAACGACTATGCTAGCGAGAACACAGTGACTGTTCCACAAAGATTTTTATATAGACAAGCCGTCGTTTTGGGTTTCATGATAACATCATTGCCTGTATTTTAACCACATTTAAAGCAAATTTAGCGATGAAACTTTCCAAGTTTCTGAAAAATTTGATGCAGAATTCGAATATCCATCTATAATTAATGGTTTTCTATTGTAAACGGCAGAAAAAATTATTTACGGTTCAGTGTACCGTTTTAATCTTTCTCCGCGTGCGAGGTTGGTCTCAACCAACGGGTCATAGGCGGATTATGAAAACTGACTTCAAAAATATGTTCCGTCATGTTAATTGATTAAAAGATAGTACAAGTACAAGTACAAGAACAAGGGCGATCGGAGCGACTGCAACAACTATAGGGGTATCACACTTCTGTGTATTGTTGGAAAAGTATTTGCCAGAATTGTTCTGCTCAGACTTCAAGTCCTAGGAGATCAAGTCTACCCCGAATCACAGTGTGGCTTTCGACAGAACCGGTCTACCACTGATATGATATTCTCATTGCGACAAATGCAAGAAAAATGCCGTGAACAGAATCAACCACTGTTTATTGCCTTCATCGACCTCACAAAGGCATTTGATTTGGTCAGTCGTGAGGGTCTGTTCAAGGCACTAAAGAAGATTGGCTGCCCACCAACTCTTCTGTCCATTGTGGAATCGTTCCACACAGGCATGAAGGGTATAATCAAGTTTGATGGTGCAACTTCTGAAGAATTTGAAATCAAGAGTGAAGTTAAGCAAGGTTGTGTACTAGCTCCCACCCTCTTTGGAATATACTTTTCACTTCTACTGAAATATGCATTTCGTGATCAGGATGGTGGTATATACATTCACTCACGCTCAGATGGCGGCCTTTACAATGCTCAGAGATTGAAGGCTAAGACCAAAATTAGGAGGGTACTGATCAGAGAGTTGCTTTTTGCAGATGATGCTGCAGTTACGACCCACTCTGAGGAAGAATTGCAATGTCTACTATCTGCATTCTCCAATGCTTGTTCTGAATTTGGTTTAACAATTAGCAAAAAGAAGACACAGATTATGTCACAAGGTGCACATGGGGTACCATCAATCTTTATTGACGACGCCGAACTAGAGATAGTAGACCATTTTACATATCTAGGATCAGTGGTAAATAGCAAATTATCCCTAGATCAGGAAATCAACATCCGGATTGGTAAGGCAGCAACAACAATAAACAGGTTAAGAAAAAGAGTCTGGGAGAACAGGAAGCTTACTGTCAAAACAAAAGTCCTTGTCTATCAAGCCTGTGTCCTTAGTACTCTTCTCTATGGCAGTGAAACCTGGACAACTTACTCACACCAAGAGAACAATTTAAACAGCTTTCATATGCGGTGTCTGCGAAGAATTCTTGGTATTAAGTGGCAAGACTAATACTGAAGTATTGGAAAGATCAGGTTGTGTGACAGTTTATTCCATGCTCAGTCTTCGTAGACTTAGATGGATAGGACATCTTAGGAGGATGGATGATGGTAGAATACCAAAGGATATCTTTTTTGGTGAATTACAGATGGGTAAGAGATCTCAGGGTCGGCCTCTACTACGATACAAAGATGTGTGTAAGCGGGACATGATTGATACAGGCATTGATAATGCACATTGGGAGCAAGTCGCCGCTGAACGTGTTGCATGGAGGGCAAATATCAGAAATGGAATAAAGTCAAAGGAGAAAATTATTGCAGAAAAGTCACACACCAAGCGTTTGAGACGTAAGATGGTGCATGATAGTGGAAATGACCACGTGTTCACATGCACCCACTGTGAACGGACATTTACAGCGCAAATTGGCCTTATCAGTCACACTCGCTACCGCCATAGTTAAAAGTTATTATGCCTTTTTAAAGCACAAACTATCGTCTGTCAAGACGGCAAGGTGCCAATGATTGATTGAGTACAAGTATACAAATAAATTATTAATAATCTTTGAAACTTGTGTTCTCTTTAAATTTAGTAGGTTAAATTGCACGTTTTGAGTATTGAAAAGTGAAAGTGTACATGCCATGCCGATCGGTATGCGCATGCGCAGACGCCAAGGCACATGGCCATGCGTTTCCCCATTCACAAAGACACGCTTCGCCGAAAATGTTTTTCATCCACAGCTGAAGCTATAACAGCAATGAAACTTTCCAGATATATTTAAAATTGTATGCAGAATTCAAAAATACATCTATAATTGATTTAATTTGATTTAGAATGCCACAATTGTGTTACAAAGTGCACATGCCAGTCAGATCGATATGCGCAAAGAACCAAAAACAACTTCGCAGAAAATGTTGTTTACATCCACCCGGCAGCGAGTTAAAGCGATTAAAACTTTCCAGATATATTTAAAATTGTATGCAGAATCCAAAAATGCATGTATAATTGATTTAATTCTATCAGCAACACCAAAAAAACTATTAATTACTGTAAGTATTAAATATATTCTTATTTATATAAAAGGTTACGATGATTTCAACCAATCGCTGTGCACGGAATAATGGGCAAACCTTTCCTGGAAAGCCCAGGATGGCGTGTGTTCTTGTCAAGAATGACTGACATCAAAAGAATGCATGGTAAATTAGATAGCGTTTTCCGGGACAAGGTGAGTCACCGCTAGGTGACTCCGTGTATCACTTTTTTTTTTCATTTCCGGTAATGGCACGATGGGACTCGCTAGTATTAGTATTTATTTATTAGTTAGGTATGATATTGATCATGTTTATCAAATTGCGTATTTACTAATGAGATCACGACAGCTACATAGGCCTTGAAAAAACAAATCCAACGGTACCTCTATGAAGCCTGAATGTCAAATCTAAGCGAAGATATTCACATTTGAATGTTTGGATCTTTAACAAATAATTTTTCAGGATTCCACTCTCTGAGCAGCTCTCCTTTGTGGAGTGTCCCATTATGATTTTAAATTTGAGTATTTACTAATGAGACTACCACAGTAGATAGGCCTTGAAAATCAAAATCTAATGTTACCTCAATGATGCCTGTAGCTAAATTCTAAGTTAAGATATTCACATTTTTGTGAAAGTGGGACGAGTTACAATTTCTCATATTCCTCATACGATTTTAGAGCTCTCCAGTGTGTCCATTGCCTCTACTAACCAGCAATCTGTGCGTGTCTGTGCGAGCGAGATGGTCTCAAATGGTCATATGAAAACTGACTTCAAAAATATGTTCTGATATGTTAAATGATTAAAAAATAGTACAAGTATACAAATAAATTATTAATAATCTTTAAACTTGTGTTCTCTTTAACTTTAATAGGTCAAATTGCACGTTTGAGCAAAGTCCGATCGATATTCGGAATTATTCGTGTCGGCCGCCATCTTTGCTTTCCATTCACAAAGACCAAACAACATGAAACATCCCCGCAAAAATAATCTTTTAATACCACAAATGGAAGACGATTGGTGATTAAACTCCAAATATATGTAGAATTGGGTTCAGAATTTGAAAATCCATCTCAAAATATTCAAAGATTTACAAATACAGCTTTAAAAAATAAAATTACTTATCGTGTATTGAATAATTACATTTCTATAAAAGGTCACGATGATTTCAACCAATCGCTGTGCACGGAATATTAGGCAAACCTTTCCTGGAAAACCCAGAATGACGTGTGTTATTGTCACGTGATACTTGAATGAATGAATGACGTTAAAAGAATGCATGGTCTATACAGAGCGATTTCTGGAGGCAAGGTGAATCATTGCGGGGTGGCTCTGTAAATCACTTTGTTTTTTCATTTCCGGTAAGGGCATGATGGAACCCTCTATCCTTTGTGGTCCAGACTGAGTGAGAGCTGAAATGATTAAATGTTGGCTTCATACTACAATAGTTTTGTTTGTTTGTAAATGAACATCTTAGCAACCATACATCATTGTGATTGGGACAGTGAACCCTAATTGCTCTTGTAATATATATTTAGATATGATGCGCTGTGACCTAATTAATTAGTAATTAATAATGGGAGCTTATTAATTACTAATTAATTACCCTGTGTATTATTAATGTTTTCTTAGAAGTCTTGCAAGATGTATATTTTATTATACAAAGTGATGCTATGACCCCAGTGGCTACTTTCCATTTTCGAAAGGATGTGCCGTGATCTAATTAGCAATGAAAAATGTTTGCCAATTATTATTCAGTAATTACAAATTATAGGTGACATGAGCAGATATGTCTCGCTACCCGGATTGCAATAATATATGGTTGCGAAGATGTTTGTTTAATAACAAAAATTTATAGTAGCAAGAAGCTCACTGAGTGAGTTCCTGATTATTTCTTTGTTCAGGATCACAACACTCAATATCTCCACTTATAATTGACATATAGGCTTCATTGAGGTACCAATGGATTTGGTTTGGTTTTTCAAAGCCTATGTAGATCTGGTGATAGTCATTAGTAAATACCCAATGTGAAAAGTGTGATCAAAGTAATCCAACATTAACATTTAAAACTTTAGTCTTCAAATTAATTTCTGTCCACCGTGACGAGGTAGGGGGCTTGTGTGTTCCAATGACCCCAAGAGCTATGCCAACAGTAGCACAGCTACTGGCATGGTCACCCATGTCGGACAGGTCAAGGGAGAGGAACCGGACTAAGAGACACACAAACCTGCTGCCTTGTAGACAGACTGGGGACAGTCAAAGGCTAGGGAAAGCACCCCGAAAAATGCTTGTCGAAATTGGATGTACTGAGTTTCAGGCTTGACAAAACAGTGCAACGTAACTTAATCATTTCATGATGCCACAGTTTAAAATTAATCAGTATGGTGCTAATCCCATGAAATTCCATCAGGTGGGCAACCAGGACTGCAAGAGCTGTGAAGAAAAGACAGAACAGAAAAACCACTGCAGGAAATCCTCCTCCAGAAACGTCAAGCATTCTTTGTCCACATTGTCAAAGAACATTTTGAGCCAAAATAGGCCTTATCAGCCATCTTAGAACTCACGGCTCCATACTTTCAACCCCACTAGATGAAATGAATGGTCATCATCATTCTTGATGGACAAACAACAACAGATTATACTCAGTGTAGCTGTTCATATGTTGCATTACATTCACATAAATGTATGCTACTTCAGATTACTTAGACATCTGTTTACATTTTACCTGACATTCTTAAGAAATGTTAACTCTTTGTATATTTCAGAAACATGTCCCTGTTTCTGAAGTTGTTGATCCCTCTTCACACAAGAACAGACATTCATAAACGGAGAATATGATGGCATGTGGTAACATAGATGTGAAATATGAGCCATCAGATGGATTGTGGGTGGACCAGAGTCTGGGTTCCAGCACAGTGTTGGACAAGGCAGATTGTTGCAGCATTCAAGAAATGGCTGTGAACAGTAACATACAATCAGCAATGGCTGTGAACAGTAACATACAATCAGCCATGGCTGTGAGTACTAACATAGTATCAGCAATGGCAGTGAACACTAATACAGAAGCAGCAATGGCTGTGAACTCTGGTAAGAGACATTACAAGTGTGATGATTGTGGCGCTTCATTCAGACAGATTGGCATTTTGAAATATCACATGGGAACACACACAGGAGAGAAACTGTATATGTGTGATGATTGTGGTGCTGATTTTTCTACAGCTTGCAATCTGAAGCGCCACAAGAGAACACATACAGGAGAGAAACCTTACAAGTGTGATGATTGTGGCGCTTCATTTTCTAGATTGGATAATATGCTATACCACACGAGAACTCATACAGGAGAGAAACCTTACAAGTGTGATTATTGTTGCGCTGCTTTTGGTAGACTTTACGAGCTGAAATACCACAGCAGAACACATACAGGAGAGGAAATATACAAGTGTGATGTCTGTGGTGTTGCTTTTATTAGACTTCACAAGCTGAAATACCACAAGCTAAAATACCACAAGAGAACACATACAGGAGAGAAACTTTATAAGTGTGATGATTGTGGTGCTGCTTTTTCTACAACTCTCAATTTGAAACGCCACAAGAGAACACATACAGGAGAGAAACCATTTAAGTGTGATGATTGTGGCGCTGTATTTTCTAGAACTGATAATCTGCTGTACCACAAGAGAAAACATACAGGAGAGAAACCTTACAAGTGTGATGATTGTGGCGCTGTATTCTTTAGTGCCCCTGGTCTGAAGTACCACAAGAGAACACATACCGGAGAGAAACCTTACAAGTGTGATGATTGTGGTGTTTCTTTTACTGTAGCTGGCAATTTAACATCCCACAAGAGAACACATACAGGAGAGAAACCTTACAAGTGTGATGTCTGTGGTGCTTCATTTACTGTATCTAGCAATTTAACATCCCACAAGAGAACACATACAGGAGAGAAACCTTACAAGTGTGATGATTGTGGGATTGCTTTTGCAAGACCTGGCGGGCTAAACTACCACAAGAAAAAACATACAGGAGAGAAACCTTACAAGTGTGATGATTGTGGCTCTGTATTTTCTAGTGCCCGTAGTGTAAAAAACCACAAGAGAACACATACAGGAGAGAAACCTTACGTATGTGATGTCTGTGGTGTATCTTTTACTGTAGCTAGCGGTTTAATGTACCACAAGAGAACACATACAGGAGAGAAACCTTGCAAGTGTGATTGTGGTGCTGCATTTGCTAATCCTAACAAGCTGATTTACCACAAGAGAACACATACAAGAGAGAAACCTTACATATGTGATGATTGTGGTGCTGCTTTTTTTAGATCTGATAGCCTTATTGTCCACAAGAGAACACATACTGGAGAGAAACCGCACTTATGTGATGTCTGTGGTGTTTCGTTTGCTAAAGCTAATAGTTTAAGAATGCACAAGAGGACACATACAGGAGAGAAACCTTACAAGTGTAATGATTGTGGTGCAGCTTTTGTTAGACCTGAAGAGCTGAAATACCACAAGAGAAAACATACAGGTGAGAAACCTTACAAGTGTGATGATTGTGGGGCTGTATTTTCTAGATCTGATAATCTGCTGTACCATAAGAGAACACATACAGGAGAGAAACCTTACAAGTGTGATGATTGTGGGGCTGTATTTTCTAGAACTGATCATCTGCTGTACCATAAGAGGCAACATACAGGAGAGAAACCTTGCAAGTGTGATGATTGTGGTGCTGTGTTTGCCAGACCTGCCATGCTGAAACACCACAAGAGAACACATACAGAAGAGAAACCTTACAGCTAAAGAACCTGGAAATAAATCACATGATTGGAATCTTCTGTTGCAATAAACTCATGAGATCTCATTCAGGAGAAAAACCTTACTACTGTGGTCGTTATGGTACAAGAAAACTAAGTAAAAGACACTGTTTGCATGCCTGCAGATGTATCAGGCATAAGGGTCCAGCCGATATATTTGTAGACCAATCAGAACGTGAGGGGTAATGTAGTCAGTGTCATGCCACATAAAAAGTTATCAATTGCTTGAGAAAAAGACATAGAACCTGTACTTTTTTATGGATGTCTTCTTCTGCGTTCATCCAGAGTTTTTTTTCCGGACATGATTGCATTGTGCCTGTTTACAGCAGAGCTGCGTTCTTGCGCCGTTAGGCCGACACATCCGACTTCTGCGGGCATTTGTTGACCAGGTTAACCTTCCCAGGGTTGTATGGATGTGAGACATGGACAACGAGCAGATAAGCTGAAAAACATCTAATGGCTGTGGATATGTGGTTCTGGGGACAATTTAAAGAATACCATGGACAGACAGAAAAACCAATGAACAAGTCCTACAAGAAACAAATAAAAACCGTAAACTTAGAGAAATTAGATGTAGACAGACAAGATTGTTTGGGCACATTATGAGAAGAAATAAACTGCAGAACTTGGTGACAACTGGCAAGATTGAGGGGAAAAGAGCAAGGGGAAGACAGAGAAGTAAATATCTAAAAGACTTGGCCACCTGGCATAAATCTGACACAAAAAGAGCTGATCCATGACTCTGGTGATAGTGTGAGATGGTGAAACATGACCCCCCAACACTTATCTACATGGCACATGATGATGATAATGACTGGTGATAGTGTGAGATTGTGAAACATGACTCCCAACACTTATCTATATGGCACATGATGATGATGATCCATGACTCTGGTGATGGTGTGAGATGGTGAAACATGTCCGCCAACACTTATCTACATGGCACATGATGATGTTGATCCATGACTGATGATAGTGTGAGATGGTGAAACATGGCCACCAACACTTATCTACATGGCACATGATCATGATGATCATGTCATCTGCCTTTGCTTCCCATGACATTTCCAGGTGCCCATTTATGCTGGGGTCACCTGGAGGTCAAGGCCAATTTTACAAAATATTCAAAATATAACGCAAGACTTAGCACATGCCTGAATATACTACATATCCCAAACCTACATAAAGACTTACATACAACAAGGTTAGTGTCAACTGCAGCACAGCCTCGGAACTTTCTTTCACAGCAAATTAAAGGCACCACCACCCATGTATTAGTGTCACAAACTATTTGAATACTGTCTCATGACAGGCTAGAAGCCACCTTTAAAAAACATAAATAAACATCCTAATAATATAATCATCCCTGTCCTACAGTATATCCTCTTAACCTTACTGCAACTATCATAATATGAATTAGCATTGTGTAGTTCTGTAGAATTTATATTTGCATATTCCCATGTGTTTACAATGTCTATATTGTTATTATTGCTTTAGATTAATCTAATAAGTGATGTATGAATTAAATAATGCATGAAAAGAGAGACAAAAATGGCAGAATGTCAGGTGGGCCTACATGACAAATTTGTAACCCTCTAAAAATAAACTGATTGATTATTTGTTCATTCTTTAGTCCTCTGTCAATCGCATCTCTTAATAACAGCAAAATGATTTGATGAAAATTTTTCTTTTAACTGAAAATAACATTGTTATAATTGTTGCAAATTCTTTTTCTTTGGCAGCTTCGCCAGACATCCTTCTCTCTGGAAAGCTGATATTTCTTCTGTGTCCCAGACTCCTGTAAATAATTTGGGAAGTAGTTAGTTAGTTAGTCGCAGTTCCAACTTCACAGCAACGGGTCGTCCCCATTTGGGAAGTAGTTAAGTTGAAGTCTTTGTGTTAAATGTGATAGTTTCTGTTGGAATATTATCTGAACCAGCAGCATTCCCATCCTTCAGAAGATGAATAGCTTTTCTAATTTGTTTCATTAGATTGTTTCTCAAAGTTGTTATCCAGCTTAATTTCTTATTTGGGGCCGATCTATTTTGAAGTTCCTCAGAAATTTGCAACCCCTCTGTTCATTTATTTAAATCTTTTCTCTTGGTTAGGATCTTCCATTACTATTTTTTTAAAATAAGTTAACTTGGTTGATGTTTTTTTTTTTTTTGTGCTTGCTCACTTTAAACTCAAAATAGTCCATACACACAGCTTCTAGTAGTGATGGACTGAATTTTGCTTGTGGATTAGCTTTTCCTTTTAACAATGTCCCTCACCATTAGGCGAACCCACTCTGACTTTAGAAGTACTTGTAATTTACACCCCCAAGTCAAGACAATGGGTCAACATTTTAGTCCAACAGTCTGGTGTAGGGGTTAAACCACTTACCTTGACATCAGCACACTGGATGTTTAAGAACACACGTTCTTACTCTTTCAGCCATGGTGACCTACACTTGGTTGATTATATTTTCCTTCTAATTTTAATGAAGTCCAGGATGTGTTGCACACATGAAGGAGCTGTAGTGACGAAGTGCTAGATCCATATTTGTATAGACCACTTGGCACTGGGTGGGTGTTGTGGTTAGTACCACACTTGGCACTGGGTGGGTGTTGTGGTTAGTACCACACTTGGCACTGGGTGGGTGTTGTGGTTAGTACCACACTTGGCACTGGGTGGGTGTTGTGGTTAGTACCACACTTGGCACTGGGTGGGTGTTGTGGTTAGTACCACACTTGGCACTGGGTGGGTGTTGTGGTTAGTACCACACTTGGCACTGGGTGGGTGTTGTGGTTAGTACCGCACTTGGCACTGGGTGGGTGTTGTGGTTAGTACCGCACTTGGCACTGGGTGGGTGTTGTGGTTAGTACCGCACTTGGCACTGGGTGGGTGTTGTGGTTAGTACCGCACTTGGCTCTGGGTGGGTGTTGTGGTTAATACCGCACTTGGCACTGGGTGGGTGTTGTGGTTAGTACCGCACTTGGCTCTGGGTGGGTGTTGTGGTTAATACCGCACTTGGCACTGGGTGGGTGTTGTGGTTAGTACTGCACTTGGCACTGGGTGGGTGTTGTGGTTAGTACTGCACTTGGCACTGGGTGGGTGATGTGGTTAGTACTGCACTTGGCACTGGGTGGGTGTTGTGGTTAGTACTGCACTTGGCACTGGGTGGGTGTTGTGGTTAGTACTGCACTGGGTGGGTGTTGTGGTTAGTACCACACTTGGCACTGGGTGGGTGTTGTGGTTAGTACCACACTTGGCACTGGGTGGGTGTTGTGGTTAGTACCACACTTGGCACTGGGTGGGTGTTGTGGTTAGTACCACACTTGGCACTGGGTGGGTGTTGTGGTTAGTACTGCACTGGGTGGGTGTTGTGGTTAGTACTGCACTTGGCACTGGGTGGGTGATGTGGTTAGTACTGCACTTGGCACTGGGTGGGTGTTGTGGTTAGTACTGCACTTGGCACTGGGTGGGTGTTGTGGTTAGTACTGCACTGGGTGGGTGTTGTGGTTAGTACCACACTTGGCACTGGGTGGGTGTTGTGGTTAGTACAACACTTGGCACTGGGTGGGTGTTGTGGTTAGTGCCACACTTGGCACTGGGTGGGTGTTGTGGTTAGTACTGCACTGGGTGGGTGTTGTGGTTAGTACCACACTTGGCACTGGGTGGGTGTTGTGGTTAGTACTACACTTGGCACTGGGTGGGTGTTGTGGTTAGTACCACACTTGGCATTGGGTGGGTGTTGTGGTTAGTACCACACTTGGCACTGGGTGGGTGATGTGGTTAGTACCACACTTGGCACTGGGTGGGTGTTGTGGTTAGTACCACACTTGGCACTGGGTGGGTGTTGTGGTTAGTACCACACTTGTTATCAGGTGGGTGTTGTGGTTAGTACCACACTTGGTATCAGGTGGGTGTTGTGGTTAGTACCACACTTGGTATCAGGTGGGTGTTGTGGTTAGTACTACACTAGCCAACTTGACTTCCCAAGACATTTCCTGTTGCCCACTTTAAGATTGGGTAAATCTTGGACACCAGGTCAGTTGTTAAATGCCACTCCATTACACGTCAAATCCATGACCCCAGGTCCATTTGTTCAATCTACTCCAATACAAGTCAAACCCATGACCCCAGTTCCATTTGTTCAATCTACTCCAATACAAGTCAAACCCATGACCCCAGGTCCATTTGTTCAGTCTACTCCAATACAAGTCAAACCCATGACCCCAGGTCCATTTGTTAAATTTACTCCAATACAAGTCGAACCCATGGCCCCAGGTCCATTTGTTAAAGTTACTCCAATAAAAGTCGAACCCATGACCCCAGGTCCATTTGTTAAATTTACTCCAATACAAGTCAAACCCATGGCCCCAGGTGTGGCACCCCAACCTCTAGACATGACGCCGCTGCCGCTCCCATTACAGTGAATAGAAATCATGAACACACTGTACAGTGACCACAAGGCAGCCACGGGGACAGGTTATGATAAAACAGACCGGTGTGATGTAGAGCAAGGAGCCAGACAGGCTTGTAGTTTTGTTGCCTTTCTGTTTAGCTTGCATACTGGAACTTGAGGAAGGTTAGAGAGAACATGGTCAGTGAATGATAGAATCCTTTGTAGTTGGTGGAATAGAAACACAGTATGGCCGAATTTATAAGATCACTCTCTCTTAAACTTCAGGTGTGCTGATGAATAGGTACTGGGTTCAATCCTTACACCAGTCAGTTAGACTGAAATGTTGACTTCTCATCCCTGAGGTGTCAGTTTTTATTTCACTCAGTGGTCCATAGAATATGTCATCTGTTATTGGTTCTCTAGACCAGAAGGTTTGCCTGGATATGTTATATTTTGGGCAGTCTTGGAGTATGTGATCTGCTGTCTGCTGTGCCAATCCACATGTGCACATGGCTGATTGGCCAATCTTGAATGTTGTATACATATGGTTGAGTAATCTATTGTGTCCTGCTCTGGGGAATAATGCAATTAAATTCTTTATGATTGCAGATCTCCGTGGCTAAGGGCTTATGGATGTGATTCGTAAACCCGCTTACCCGCGTTCAAAACACAGCTGCGACCAATTTGGCAGCAGACCGCATTGTACTGGGTTTTAACGAGTTGGTATTGGAACCAGTCGTTCAGAAAGCAATGGCAAACTACTAAACATAAAACTTGCCAAAACATCAACAACAGCAGTAAATTGCTGGTGTTGACAGCGATGTCCTGCAAAATAGGATATGCAAACAAACAAAAAATGATTGGAACAGACAGAAAAAACAAATCATAGTATTAATTGCATGCATATTTCCTCTGACAAAACACGGTGTGAAACTTGGACATTTGACCAATCATCTGAAATAGGATATGCACTTTTGTGTATACGTGTTTCAGAAAGATGCTGGTTTGACCTGTATTCCGGCGTTATACCACACACGTGTCACCTGCTGATGAGTGGTCGTTCTGTGATTAAGTGGTGTAGCGTTAGTCGGGGGTTTAAATCCCTTGCTACTGACCTGGAATGAGCAATCTCATCTCATCTCATCGTGTTCCTCTTGTACCTTTCGGTGTCGAGGTGAAGTATAAACTTCGTGAGAGTGCCCGGTTATGGGCTTCGTATATCGACATTCCCATGGATTCTGTTAAGTGTTATTCCCTCCGTCCAACGTTTACGTGGTCGGCCTCTTCCTCTGTTTCCATCTGGTCTGTACATCATTGCTTGTTGTGGCATGCTGTTGACTGGTAGCCTACTTGCATGGCCAAACCATTTGACCTGCTGCTTTCTAATAAAATCTAGAGCAGCTTTAACCCCCACTTTAGTCCTGATTTCTTCATTTCTGATCTTATCTCTTCTTGATACGTTGAGTATTCTTCTTAGGTTAAACTTCAAAATTGCATACCGCTAGTAGTTGGCTATCTTTATCGAAACCCCAGTGCAGGAAATATCTGGTATGAAAAATTCACCACTATGATGGATGTAGTCTTTAGTAATGCTAGGGAAATAATATTGCTAGGTGACTTCAACATAGACGCTAACAAATCAAACAAAACATGGGAAAACATAATAGAGTCATATAATTTCCAACAGTTAGTCAAACAAGCCACTAGAATCACTAAATCATCTGCAACACTTATAGATCATATTTATACTACGTGTGCTGATAACATCACAGAATGTAGTGTACCTATCAATGCAATGAGCGATCACTATCCAGTATGTTGCACGTGGTCGAAAAGGGGCACCAAAACTCCCAAACACAAACATATAAGCATAAAATATAGAAATTACAAAAATTTCAATCGAGACGTCTTCTTACAAGACTTGCTCAACTCATCTCTAGATTATGTTTACCAGCTTCCTGACCCAGACGATGCTCTGGACCACTGGCTAAAGACCTTTCTAAGTATATTTGATAAACATGTTCCATTTAAGGAAGTTCGTGTTAAACATCACACAAAGCCCCCGTGGATCACACAGGAGGTAGTTGAACTTATGAGAGATCGCGACAGGGCTCACAAAAATAGAGATCTAACTATGTACCGTAGTCTGAGAAACAAAGTTCAATATGTTATTCGGAAGGAAAAGAAAAACTATTTTAAGAACATAGTAATAGATAAAACCAACACTAAAGATATATGGAAAGCAATTAATACCTTGACAAACAAACACAAATCATCACAATCATTACCATCAAATCAGGTTACATGTGATCAATTCAGTAGATACTTTCAGTCCGACATAAACCAACTGAAGGCTGCAATACCAGATGCGCCTCATGACATATCTTTATTATCATCATTCTGTGAGAACAAATGCTATGGACACATTTCCTCCAACATACCGCTAATGACGACAACTGAAGTATTTACTCATCTCCGTAATCTAAAAAACAATAACTCATCAGGACTAGATGGAATTAGTAGTCGGATCCTTCGCCATGCTGCACCGGCGATCTGCGAGTCACTAACTTTTATATATAATCAATGTCTAACTAGAGGTCACTTCCCATCAGCCTTTAAAATCGCTAAAGTGTATCCTCATTTAAAAGCTGGTCTTCTAGACGATCGTCTCATGAGTAATTATAGACCAATTTCCATATTATCCTCATTATCCAAACCGCTAGAAAAGCACATCCACAAAACAACACTAGATCACTTAGTTCGCCATAAACTGATAGTTGACAGTCAGTCAGGATTTCGGCCAAAATATTCTTGCCATACGGCACTAACAAACATGATAGAAAACTGGCATCAAAATATTAACAACAATACTCTATGTGGAGCGGTGTTTATAGACTTTAGGAAAGCATTCGATATCATAGATCATACTATTCTAATTAAAAAACTAGAAACAATGAAAGTAAGTTTTAATATAGTGACATTAATCAAATCATTCTTATTAGACAGAAAGCAAGTAGTATCACACAATAAAGTTTTATCTCAAGCCATTACCATTAATATTGGAGTACCTCAGGGGTCTATTCTTGGCCCTCTATTATTTGCCATTTATATAAATGATCTTCCATTAAATCTGTCGTCGTCCTGCGATCTATTTGCTGATGACTGCACAGTATATACAAACGCTGTTGATCGTAATGTGCTAGAATTATCCTTGCAACAGGAAATAAATAGTGTAGTTAACTGGAGTCATGCAAACCGCATGCAAATTAACATTACTAAAACAAAGTCTATGTTAATAGGAACCAGGCAAAGACTTCACACTCTAAACTCGCAGAGAACTCTTCAGCTGCACATTGGCAGCACGCCTGTAGAAAGTGTCACCGAGAACAAGACACTGGGTGTTATCATAGATCAAAATCTAACTTTTAACTCACATGTTCATGCTCTAGTTAAACAAATAGCCAAAAAAGTATACCAACTTGCCAAAATTAAAAATTTCCTTGACGAAAACACAAGAAAGATATTCTGTACTTCTCATATACAAACACATATTGATTACTGCTCCACAGTCTGGGATGGATGCTCCAAATCAATAACAAAACGCCTATATTCACTCCAGAAAAGGGCAGTGCGTTTAATTAATGGTGAAAAGCTTACCGACAATTCTAACCTATATAAACGTCTCCGGTTACTGCCACTCCACAAGCGCCTGCTTTTTAATAAAACCAAACTAATTCACAAAATCCTATTTCAAAATGCTCCAAGCTACCTTTGGCCATTGTTTAAATATAACGCTAGACATAGCGAACGACTAAATATACTTCATGTCCCTAAACCTAGGATAGACTTATATAAAACAAGCTTAGCATACTCTGCCGCTCAGTTGTGGAACAATCTTCCACAAGAAATCAAAGACACCACCAATCATGATACATACATTCGCAACCTGTTTGAACACTACCTTAGTACAGACTACATGCCCCCATAACAAACAACACAAAAAAGACAATAATGGTAACTTATCTCAAACGACAACTAGCCAAAAAACATTCCCTTATGTATGGCACGTTACACCCTCCTTAGGTATTTATAATGCCCATGTTAAACACTGCTTCAGTGAGTCATTTGTTATTGATTATTTTTCATGCGTTTTAATGTTCTTTTGTTGTCAAAAGTTGCTTCATAAGTGATGTTGAATGAAAGAATGTATGAGAGGAAATAGAGAAGAAGGGCAGAATGTCAGACGGGCCTGCGTGCCCAATTCTTAACCCTTTGAAAATAAAGACTTATTATTATTATTATTATTCTTAGGAACCTCATTTCTGTTGTTGTGATTTTTCTTTTCTCTTTTTCTGTCATTGTCCATGTTTGGCATTGGTAGCACAGAGATGGTAGGAAGATTGTGTTGTAAAGTGCTTTCTTAGTAGTTATTGATATATGTTTGTTCTTTAGTATTGGTGCCATTTGTCCAATGAGTTGATTTGCCTTATTGCACCTATTTTCGATCTCGTCTTCTGATCTGCCCTTTGATGATATTATACTTCCTAAGTACGTGAAGCTCTTTACTTGTTTCAAGGGATGTTCGTTTAGGTGAATTGTTGCTGTTTGTTCTTCTTTAGTTATAGTCATTACCTCTGTTTTGCTTGTGCTAATTTTCATGTTATGTTCCCTACACATTTCGTTTAGACTATTCATGTGGTCTTGTAATTCAGCTTATGATTTTGCTATTAGTGCTTGGTCGTCCGCAAACAGGAGTTCTCTAATGGTTAGATTTGCAGATGGTTCTTCTTCTGTGTTCTCGTCATGCGGTATTCTTGCTGTCTCTGCTTGGCTGGTTTCTTTACATATGTTGTCTATATATGTTATGAACAAGAGAGGGGACAGGACACAACCTTGTCGTACTCCAGATCTTATGGTGAAGGGTTCTGAGTGTCCTCCAGTTGCTCTCACTATGCATTCACTGTTGTTGTATAAACTTCTACCCCTCTGCTGTGTGTCCACCGTGACGAGGTAGAGGGGCTTGAGCGTCCCAATGACCCCAAGAGCTATGCCGACGGTAGCACAGCTACTGGTAGGGCCACCCATGTCGGACAGGTCAAGGGAGAGGGACCAGACGAAGAGACACACAAACCTGCTGCCTTGTAGGTAGACTGGGGACAGTCAAAGGCTAGGGAAAGAACCCCGAATAAATGCTTGTCGAAATCGGATGTACTGAGCCACAGGCTTGACAAAGCAGTGTAACGTAAAACCTGCTGCCTTGTAGGTAGACTGGGGACAGTCAAAGGCTAGGGAAAGCATCCCGAATAAATGCTTGTCGAAATCGGATGTACTGAGCCACAGGCTTGACAAAGCAGTGCAACGTAACTTAATTCATGATGTCACAAATCCAAATTAATCGTTATGGTGCTAATCCCGTGAAGTCCCATCAGGCGGCGATAGTGCCGGGCCCCCTGCCTCGAGGGGGTCCACCCATGACTACTGGTGGTCACCTTCCCCTGTGCTGTGGAGTCAAGACACAGAGGAGTAGGTTAAGAGCTATTGACCAAATACCCCGGACACTCAACATACTACAGTGGAATGCCGAAGGAGTTTACAAGAAGAAAGAGTCCCTAACACAGCGTCTTCATAAAGATAAAATAGATGTGGCATGCATTCAAGAGACACACCTCAACGCCAATAGCAAATTCTCAGTCAGAGGATATCAGGCCACACGTTTCGACCGCGAAGGACACAAAGGAGGAGTTCTAATACTTACACGAAATACAATACCTTGCAGCGAAGTATCTGTGATCTCTGACAACCAAACGGAAATTATAGGTGTTGATATAATGATAAAGGACGTGAAAATAAGAATCTACAATCTGTATAGCCCAGCAGATAAGGACCTTACACTCTCAAACATGAAAATAACTGACACAAACTGCATTATTGTCGGAGACTTTAATAGCCGTTCAGATAGATGGGGATACCCAGATACTGACAAAAGAGGAGATGAATTGGAGGACTGGGAAATAGACTCAAATCTCCATCTACTCAACAAAGCGGATGACACACCGAGCTTCTACTCCAGAAGATGGCTTACCACTTCTACTCCAGACTTAGCCTTCTGCACAGGAGACATCCTCCACAAAATCGATCGCCATGTGCTGGACCAATTAGCAGGTAGTGACCACAGACCAATCAAGCTTGTAATGAATATGGAGTATGTTCCACAGGAGCAAAAGCCCTTGCCCCGCTGGAATTACAAACGAGCAGACTGGGACAGATTTGCCATACTAACAGACAAATATTGTGAAAACATAAATACATGATATGGTAACATAAAGCAAATGGTGGAAAGTCTAAACAGAGCGATAATACAGGCAGCCACTGAGTCCATTCCAAGAGGAGCGAGGAAAAATTACAAACCATACTGGACTGAAGAACTACAAAGTTTGGAGGACAAAGTTGAAGATGCCAGGAAGACAGCAGAGAGAGAACAAACAATTGAAGCGAACATCTCTCTCAAAGCCATCTCAGCAAAATATAAAAGAACAGTAAATCAAACAACAAGAGATTGTTGGAGGGAAAAAACAGAAAACCTGAATTTTGACAGGGATGGAAACAAACTATGGAAACTAGTGAAAGCCATGAACAATGAAGGACCTAGAAACAAACAAATAACAATTAAACAAGGAAATGCCTTGCTTACAGGAAAAAAGGCTGCAAATGCACTAATGGAACACTATGCAAATGCAAACCACATTGATATTACAACCGAACAGAAGAAAGCAATCAAAGACAAACAGATACATCATAGAAATACAGAGACAGCAGCAGAATAAAGGATGGCAAATCTAACAATGGAAGAAATGGAACAGGCAATGAATACCCTAAAAAAGAAGAAATCACCAGGAAAGGATGGAATCACAAATGAAATGCTAATAGGACTAGGCACCAAGGCAAAGAAGAAACTACTAGCAGTCCTAAATAACAGCTGGAAGAGAGGAATAGTCCCACAGGCATGGAAGGAAGCTATACTAATACCAGTCCCAAAGAAAGGAAAAGACCTGGAAGAACCAAATGGCTATCGACCTATCAGTCTAGTTAGCTGTGTAGGAAAATTAATGGAACGCATTATCAATGGCAGGCTAACATGGCATCTGGAAGAAAACAAACTCTTAACACCACACCAAGCAGGATTCAGAAAGTACAGATCCACTGAAGATCAAATCTTATATATAAAAGGCGATCTCCGTCCGTCTGTCTGTCTGTCTGTCTGTCTGTCTGTCTGTCTGTCCTATGTCCTTTATGCGCTCGCGAACGGCCCATCCGATTGAGATGAAATTTTCTACACGTCTTCCTTTCATTCCAGAGCAGCCAACTGTCATATTTTTTTTAGTGTGAAATCGGCTGCTTACCCAATATTATTTCATTTTTCATTTTTAATAATAATTTCATATATCTCAGGGGACCTAACTCTGTAAAAGTTATTTCAAGGGGCATAACTTTTCTGTATAACTTATAGTCATATTGTGGCATTGTTTTCAAAGATTTATAAACTCTTTGTCCATAGTTATATACCGGCATATGAGATATAATAAATAATGATACAATCTGTAAGGCATTTTCAAAGTTTTCATAAAAATAATGCACAATGCATAACATTGTAACGATACCGATGAATGCAATTGTGGAACTGGTAAAATGACAGCTAAACATTTGATGCAGGAGTGCCCAATATATGCAGAACAGATAAAGATATTTTGGCCCACACCTGCTTCATTTGAGGACAAGCTCTATGGAGATATCAACAAGCTCAAGTTGACTGCAGCTTACTTTAACTACATTCAGGTTGACATTTAAAGGTGCATGAAGAAGTATTTAGACTGCCGCACTTCATACCACAGGTATGTCGGTTACAAAAGCGCCCCAGAGGCATGAAATGGAATATTGCTTGGATAGCAAATCCATTACGTGGAAAGTCCGAACCAAAAGCTCACTGTGTGGGCTTCATAAAAGGTGGAAAAAGTGTCCTAGTGGCACGAAATGGAATATTGCTTGGATAGCAAATCCATTACGTGGAAAGTCTGAATCGAAAGCTCACTGTGTGGATGTCATCTGCAGACTGCATACTTCTGGTTTCCGGAAGAACAGCCTATGGTGAATGGAAGGCCCAATATACGGAAGTGAGGCTAAGCAGCCATGTGCAGGACGTGACGATTCCTTGGGTGAGCCCAGTACCAGAGCGCTGTGTGTCGGCTCTGCAAGTATGGAAGCCTCCTTGGATGGCGGGGAATGCCCATGGTCTGCCCCTGCCTTCCCTTGAGGGCTGACCAGGATGTCTTTGGCTGTTCTATATGGGCCAGCTGGGATGGGGGATAACACCACATCAGTGAGAGCCAAACGTCCTAAGAAACCAGCGGGAAGGTTAACCCGGTCAACAAATGCCCGCAGAAGTCGGATGTGTCGGCCTAACGGCGCAAGAATGCAGCTCTGCTGTAAACAGGCACAACGCAATCACGTCCGAAAAAAAAACTCCGGATGAACCAAGAAGAAGAAGAAGAAAGATGCTAACAATTCTCCGGTTGGAAAAGAGAACACATAGATCTTAGTATTGAAAAAGAGAAAAGATAGATTACCCAACAAGGACTTAGTATTAAATACATTAAAGTAATAGATTAAATAAATTTGAGGAGAATGAAATATTTTTGGAGTGTTGAGAGAGATGGCTGGCAGGCCAGGGAAGTAAAGAAGAAAACCACTTTGTAGATACATTAAAGATGTGATACATAATGTATGTATCTCAGCAACAGAGTTAAGACTTCAGGATTTTGATAGAGAGAAATTTCAAAAGACTTCTAGGAAAAGGTGGAGAGGGAAATTATGCACACCTAAGCCACTGGATGATGATGAAATTATTGTACAGTAGTAGTAGTAGACACCTTTCAGTCTTGACAGACTAAAGTATGTGAGTGGAATGTGGCCACTATTCCATCACAATGTCTGGGCAGAGCTTCAGAGATCATGTGATGCCCAAACGACATGACCCCTCTCTCGGCCTAGTCTTGTGTATTCCAGAGGAATGGGTAACCAATACGTCTGGCACAAGGTAGGCTGCAGACGCTGGCGGCTCAGCGTCAATCCACCGAGACCTCACCACCAAGAGCCGGTGGCGAGTTATGGCCAGACCCTGACACCCAAGGGACCCGGCTTAGAGACGTTCAGCCATGTCCCACAGATGAGGGCCTTGTACGAGCCCGGACCATGAGGGCGCGCACATCTGTCAGTCACAAGTGTCCGGACCTGTGTAAAGCGTGCACTATCGTCAGACTCCCCACCTGACTTATAGCGGTCCCCGCGACCAGCGGGAATAGGTCCGCCATAGCTACCGCAGGAGATATTGCCTGTCTATTTGCAAGCAAATCTCCCATACTTCCACTGTGCGGATCTCGCGACCAGCGAGAATAGGCCCGCCGGAGATTTGCTCGTCTGATGCGAACAAATCTCTACCGAGAGACTGAATAAGTAAAGAAACGATAAAAGTAGTGATATTTCAATTTCGCTTGCGCTATTGTACAGTAGAACAAGAAGAAATAACCCAGCTGTTAGAAATACTATAACTGACTGTATGTGCACCCATGGCATATTTTGTTTGAATGTCATAGAATATTTATCTACAATAAATAACGCATAGGTTTAATGTGGGGGGGGGGGGGTGAGGCTGTGTTACTGCAATAGTTGAGAGATGAGGGAGTTTGTAAGTCTGAAGTGCATGGTCTACAAGAGTATCTGGATCTACGAGTGACTCAATTGCTGAGTGAGTGAACTAGGGAGCTCAGGTAGCCTCACCCAGGATATGAGCCAGTATACTTCGAATGTGGGGGACTGCGATGAGTTTAATGGCAGGCACAAAGCACAGTGGTTCAGCCTTTGTGTTTGATTATTATCAATATTTCTGTGTTCTCGATGATGTTTAGTCAGTTAAAGATTATAACGTGTGTGTATTTTCGATGTACATCATAGAGGAATAAAAGAATCAGCATTTGAGTTAGATAAAATAGCATTGTCGTGTTGTGAATTGCATGGAGCAGTCTGTATGTTATATGTTGTATATTCCAGCCCAGTATAGGCATGTAGGCACACTAAATTGACCAAGGAAAGGTTGAGCAGTCTGTGTTGTCATATGTCAGCTGTATGTGTTATATGTTGTATATTACAGCCCAGTGTAGACATGTGACCACGCTGAAGTGACCAAGGAGTGGGAGGAGGGTGGAGCCAACAAGTCTACATGGAGGGGAATCCCCAGGCATGAGTCATCAATCTCAACTGGAGGTCACCATGACCGAATACAATAGAGCTGTGACACTGTTATGACTTAAAAGTTGTTAATATGGTAGCAGACATGTTCTATTGTATACCAAAGTACAGGAGATCACATAGGGAAAACTACTGTATATAAGCCCATCTCAGACACTGGAAAACATATGAGATGAGTAATAATCCAATGATATTTAACCAGTGTGCTGATGTCGAGGTAGTGGGTTAAACCCCTACAGTGCTCAGATGGACTAAAATGTTGACTTCTTGTCCTTTACGTAGCGACGTAAATTACAAGTACCTCGGAAGTCTGAGTGGGTTCACCTGATTGCGAGGGACACTGGTAATAGGTGTCACAGGATAAATTAACTTGTCAGTCGATCGATGACAACCAGGCCCGACATTATTTTGCTAACATAATTGACTCTGTTATGGTGAACAAACTGAGGAAAATACGTCGGTACAGATTCTCTGCACCTGGTCGACAGTGTGTATGAGATCAAAGGGAGTCAACGTCGAGTTATCTACACACAGTCGACAATTTGATGACAGGATGTTGTTCGAGAGGTGTGTATTGGCAACATTTGTCTACAAAACGGGAGTTGGCCGTTGAATGTAATGGACAGATGTCTGCTAGAGGTCAGAAGGATTCTGTAATGGGAGAAAGGTCTCCGGCTTACAGACAACCCGGATATTTGTTGGATGAGACAAAGAACTCCCCAGATGAAAAGGAAAATTGAAAGCTTATTGACTCTGGTTAGTCTGGAAACAGGAGGACAAAGCCAGATTCTGGACTGATTGGCGTCTGGACTTTCTGGTGACTCACTCAAGCACCCATATAAAACCCAGTGCAGTAAACAGGTGGAGTCGAGGAAAACATTCTGAAGTGTTAGGATTGGGGATAATTCCGAGTTGTGTTATATTAGAGGGACTAGCCTGTCTTAGCCGTGATAGTTATCCGCGGACATTGATCCAATCGGATTGCCTAGTTTCTCGAGTAACAACAGGAATAGACATATGGTAGGCAATTAATTATATCTAACTTAAGAGTATGATTAGGAATAGAGTACAGTACTGTGTGGCGATATAATGTATTATAGGTGCCGTGATATAATGTATTATGATTAGTGATAGAATGTTCTATAAGTGCAGTGCTAGAAAGTATCATAGGAGCGTCGGCACTAGCATTCTATTGTGTGGCTTCAAGTAGCTTATGTTATATATCATTTTACTCGGGAAGTTGAGGACAATGTAGTGGAATAATAATTAGAGAGATTAAGGATGGTTGAGAGGGAGGAGGGGAATGTGTAATGGTAGGATCTTCCAGTAGGGCATCTGCTGGGTTTCTACCCGTTCCTTTAATCTTTCCTGGTGTTGCCATGTCTCAGATCATATGATTGAGTTATTTGGCCGTATGACAGAGATCGGATCTCTGTTATAGATCTGAGTGCTGTTATTGGCCTATACTTGCCTAATTCTGGCCAGGACTGAGTTGCCCTCACCATGATGATATCTGCTTGTCACGAATTGGCAGCCTTTACTTCCCAGAACAATTTTCGGGTCACTTTTGATGGGCCATGTAGAGGATCAACAGATGAACAAAACTGTTTTCTCTATATTCAAGGCTATACTGTCTTGACGTAAGCTTGCAAAACCTGCAAGTAAACAACCACCAGGAATGGCTTTCTATTTGGGAAGTTAATTTGACACCAGTACCGGTCACCCCCAGATCAGTTTCACAGTCTTATCAATCCAGCCAGACGGGAGGGCAGACTCAGGGGACTGAATAGTAATTAAAACCAACCAGGCATGACGCAAGCAAACCTGGATTACCAACAGAGTTGTAAACTGGCTGTTGACCATGAGAACCTAATTGTTCCCTTGACATGACACCTGATAAGAATAGCTAGGAAATCGCCCAACCGCGATGGATGACCCCATCTGGTAGAGACTAGAGGCGCAAGGTGTGAAATCACTGATAAGACTCAGTGGGCTAATAATTGTCAGACCCACAGGTGTGATGGCCAATTGCAGTGATAAGTGCAATTACCGTCCGGTGGAGATAAGAAGAATTTATGATGGGAATGCCAAGGAGATAATACGGTCTGCTTGACTCAGCTTAAATAAGGGTCCCTAGCCTGTTTTATGTTAGATTAAGTTTGACTTCAGAACAGGTAGGCAGCCAGCTCAATGTTTGGTAGTCATATGTATGATTCTTATGTTGCTAGATTTAACTAGGAGAATTATTTCTTAGTAACTAGTCAGTCTATATCGGACATAGGTTATTTCAATAAATATCATTGTCTAAGTATACTTTTAGGTGTCTTGGTAGATGCTTGTCATTTCTTTGGACACTATCCTAGTTGCCTTTTTGGTGTGTGCATTTGTTGTACAGAATATAGTCGACTGACTATTTATTTAATTCTTACAACAGCAGTAACTAAGTGTGATTAAACCGGGCAGCTCAACAAATATGGCTGGTCTGTGTGGTAACTTTAATTAGACTTGTTGTATATCTCATTTTGTAGCTATACAATATTATTACTCATTAATAATGCCTGATGCTATTATATTGAGTATCATTAGATGTCCATCTTGAAGTAATATAATGTTTACGGATATGTTGGATGTATGTATGTGTAATTTCATAAACTAACTAGTGCATTATGCTATGATGTTAAAGTATCATAATATGTCTAGTTTAATTAATGTTTTATGGGTATTTCATGTTTGGTATATTGATTTGTCATATGCAAGCCTATCAATATGAAGTGTTATATTATGGTGTGCGCATTGGCACACTAACCATCGATTGTCTGTGCATTGGCACATTGGCCAATGATTGTGTTGGAAGCAGAGGTGTAAGGGTACAGACCTTACCCACAATTGGTATATGGTGCTAAACTTTCTCAGTGTATTGTGGGCGTGCATCCACGGTAATGCATGGAAACCTGGCACAACTACTGGTCACGGCTTGTAAGCCCGGATGACCTGGCATTGTTATAATACACTTACCGACCCTGTGAGCTGCTAAACTAACATTGGACGGAGCGGCTGTACGACACAGAATTTATGTATTAGCGACATGGACATGGGGCGGCAGAAATGTAATCATTACAGGCGTGTGAGACAATTGAAAAGCCCGTCCCAAACTAAAGACACTAGGGAGAAGGAGGATGGTGAACGCAGTAGAGCTGGAAGATAAACTTGGCCAGACTGGTCATTGCATATGTTTGTGTTATGATATGTTTTAATTAGGATTGCGCTGATGTAGAACTGATATAACACATTCTTGACTTTCTTTCAAGCTCTCACAAGGAGCACCTATGTTATAGATCTCAAGAACGAGTTATGACTAGGTAGAGCCAGGACTGGCAGACGTTAGAATACCGGCAAGCTGTTCTTTTGTTGAGTCTACTGGAGAGTGGGGATCTGGACCACAGTTCCAGATAGATGAAGTAACAAGTAAAGTTACGTAATGTTTCTCATCACAATATGTTATATGATTTTATCATCCTCATATTGACCATCATCCAATGTCTATGATTAGTAAATAAATGTTGTGGTCTTGTAACTCATAGTTCTGTCATTATATTTTTTCCAATTGTGCATACGTGTTGTTGTGTACATTGGTGGGGGTTCACTTACACACCAAGGAAAGGAGCAGTCAGGGAGAAAACCTGGACTGAGATAGTCGTCTATACTAATATATTTAGACTTAAAACATCTATCTTAAGCTAACCTTCTCTTTCCTATACCTTGGCGAATATTCAGCACAGTTCATTTCAATTTGTAACGAGCCACTAGGAACTGTACGTTGGATATTCAAGGGCTTAATCTGTAGTTCAGCCATATAGATTTTGTCCCTAGTCAGTTTCTGACTATCTGGGGTTGCTCGCCAGTGAATAATACATTCATCTAGCCGGTGGGGCACCCCGACTTCTGACAGATTGGTGTCTCGTCTCCGGGATTTAATTTTAACCCAATCCTACTGATTGGGCTTCTCGTACGGTATTTGAATTCGGACTTCTCGCTTTCAATAGACTCCGGTACTAGACCCTAGACATACGATTTTAAAAGTTAACTCTTGTAATCTTCAGTCATCAAAATAGACTATCATCAAATGTAGCTACTTTTAGTTGAGGAAGTTTCAGAGTACATATATAACTTTTCAAAAGTATAACAGATAAGAACTTATGAGAAAAATACCATCACCTATCATTTAGTGTTACCATTAATCATTTATTGATAATTGAACACTTTAATCATATTTACATTGATGTGTTTGATGATTTAACTGCTTGACTGATTTGCAATTTTATGCTAATATATGCCATGTTCATTTTGACATGTATGCAGTGCATTTTAATGTTTATTTAGATAAATATTACTGTTGATTACTGTGTAGTATATCTCTCACACTTACTTCACTGCTGTCGCCAGGTACTAATTGAATATTATTTTCAGTTGTCTTTCACTGCTGAGGCTAAACTATACACATTGGATAGCGTAGACTGTCAGTAGTTAACTCTGGTCTTTCTAGCTTAGATCTGATTTTTGATATATACATAGGAGCTTACCTGAATATAGTCATTAGCAATTATGGCCTTACGTTACCGGAATCCCGAAGAGGACATGAAGGCGCGCGCAGATTTCTCAGAGTCCGCGAAAGGGTGGGGCATCAGAAAAGGCTTAAAGGGGGAGCAACTAGAAATGTATATCATAGCTGAGTTAGAATGGTGGGACCAAGAAGAAGAAATTATGTTTAAAGAAAATGATGAGTTCTTTGGAGCACAAGAGCGTAGCAAAACTGAAGAAGCAGAGATTAATAAACAGCATATGGAAGTAGTCAATGCAGAGAAGCTAACCTTTCTAGCGGAACATAAGGTAGGAGATATGGATGCTCACCCAACCAGGAAAGAAGAAACATCTTTGCCACCCACCGCAGAATCAGAGTTAGTGGACCGGGAACTACAGGTTCTCATTCGACCCAGTCCTAAACGGAAAAGAGGGAAGAAAAAACGTGCCAAGGGCATTTCAAACAGTCACAAACGTGATAACTGTTTGGACCACGGAAATTGTGGTCTCACTGGTTTGCCAGTACAGGACCTTCAGGAAAACCACTTGAATTCTATGAGAAATGAATCTCGAGAGAAAGAGGAACTGAAGACAACCTTTAATGAGGTCGCAGGCGGAGACCTAGCCGATTCTCAAATTCCCTTCTGTTCACAGAATCATGAAGTGGAATTACATCTGACTGAAATAGGGAGGATGGAAGTAACGGAATCCCAGGTGAATTTCATTACTGCAACGCGGGAAGAATCACTAATTATCAGTTCAGATAATTTAACTGGTCCGCCAGTACAAGACTCCCAGGAATCTCATTTTACTTCAACGAGAGATGAAACTCAAGAGGAAGATGACATGAGGACATCTTTTAAGGAGGTCGGAGATCGAAAGGTAAACGACTTTATTATTCCCTTCAGCTCAGACGAGGAAGAAGTGGGATTAAATTTGACTGACAGTGGGATGAAGGATGACCCGGAACCCCTTGTGATCTTTGAGGCTGCAGCTCAGGAAAAGACACTAGACATCAGTTCAAATGATTTACGTAGTGTGATGGATTGTGTAGACACCAGCCCATCACAGGATTTACCTCAACTGGACTTAGCCCATGAAAGCACGACCAGAGAGGAACATCCAGACCAGGAAACATTTCCAGTTGTTATCTCGGAGCATACCAGTTCGGAGACTCAGGAAACACCGGGAATTGTTAGTAGCCAGAATATGGACTCTGATATTGTGCAGACAACATTGTCTGTAGTTGCTAAAGAAGAAAATTCTTTGCACAAGATGGAGGAAGAAACGCCTATCATCTCATTAGCTGAAGTTATCAGGGAATTCCAGCAACAGGAACCTGAAGTAACAGAAGTCAAGAGTGGTTTGGAATCAACACGCTTAGGACTCAATCTACCCTTCAGTCAGGTCGATTTGATAGGAGTAGATCAGCTATTTGTGGATACTTTATTCAAAAGTAACACCACTTTATCGCCCTGGAGTAACTATGTTATTTCTCAAGGCAGGACAACTTGGCATACTAAATTTCCAATTTCTAGCACGGTTTTTACAAGAAACTCTAATGTAGAGAAACTCAGCCCATTAACTGATTATCAGGGGAAGAAACCGCGACACCGAGGAGGGAAGATTGTTACGCCCAACTTTGAAGGAGGAAAGCGCCAGTTGAATTTATATCATGGGACCATGATGTGTAACATTATTCCTTTCAAAAGGAAGATATTGATGGATCAGTTAAGAATCTATAAAGGACGGAGGAAAATCGCGGAGACAAGCTTTGCTGTGGCCAGCTTATGCAAGACCTCACTAAGGGTACATCCTCGGCTGAAAGGAGTAAATCACGTGAGTGAATGGTGTAAAACAATTGCTGCCCAGAGGCGTAGAAGAATCCCGTTGATTGTGATCTTTCCCAGAGGGGTACAATTACAACCTTCTGACAATTACCGGATTTTACCAAGCTATTGCATGGAATCCCGGCCGAAAACCAGGTACAAGGATCTATCCAGAGTATCTTTGGGTTATGGAAATGGGACGTCTTTATGCAGGACAACCCATTGCCACAAGGAATATTGGAAACCTTTAGGCAGATACAGAACGGAGAGTGCTTAGGCATTATTCTGGGATGTACGGCGTGCTTTGACAAAAGATTTCTGGCAGAAACTTTTTTTTAAAGGGGAAAGCTCTGTCACGAATTGGCAGCCTTTACTTCCCAGAACAATTTTCGGGTCACTTTTGATGGGCCATGTAGAGGATCAACAGACGAACAAAACTGTTTTCTCTATATTCAAGGCTATACTGTCTTGACGTAAGCTTGCAAAACCTGCAAGTAAACAACCACCAGGAATAGCTTTCTATTTGGGAAGTTAATTTGACACCAGTACCGGTCACCCCCAGATCAGTTTCACAGTCTTATCAATCCAGCCAGACGGGAGGGCAGACTCAGGGGACTGAATAGTAATTAAAACCAACCAGGCATGACGCAAGCAAACCTGGATTACCAACAGAGTTGTAAACTGGCTGTTGACCATGAGAACCTAATTGTTCCCTTGACATGACACCTGATAAGAATAGCTAGGAAATCGCCCAACCGCGATGGATGACCCCATCTGGTAGAGACTAGAGGCGCAAGGTGTGAAATCACTGATAAGACTCAGTGGGCTAATAATTGTCAGACCCACAGGTGTGATGGCCAATTGCAGTGATAAGTGCAATTACCGTCCGGTGGAGATAAGAAGAATTTATGATGGGAATGCCAAGGAGATAATACGGTCTGCTTGACTCAGCTTAAATAAGGGTCCCTAGCCTGTTTTATGTTAGATTAAGTTTGACTTCAGAACAGGTAGGCAGCCAGCTCAATGTTTGGTAGTCATATGTATGATTCTTATGTTGCTAGATTTAACTAGGAGAATTATTTCTTAGTAACTAGTCAGTCTATATCGGACATAGGTTATTTCAATAAATATCATTGTCTAAGTATACCTTTAGGTGTCTTGGTAGATGCTTGTCATTTCTTTGGACACTATCCTAGTTGCCTTTTTGGTGTGTGCATTTGTTGTACAGAATATAGTCGACTGACTATTTATTTAATTCTTACAACAGCAGTAACTAAGTGTGATTAAACCGGGCAGCTCAGCAAATATGGCTGGTCTGTGTGGTAACTTTAATTAGACTTGTTGTATATCTCATTTTGTAGCTATACAATATTAGTACTCATTAATAATGCCTGATGCTATTATATTGAGTATCATTAGATGTCCATCTTGAAGTAATATAATGTTTACGGATATGTTGGATGTATGTATGTGTAATTTCATAAACTAACTAGTGCATTATGCTATGATGTTAAAGTATCATAATATGTCTAGTTTAATTAATGTTTTATGGGTATTTCATGTTTGGTATATTGATTTGTCATATGCAAGCCTATCAATATGAAGTGTTATATTATGGTGTGCGCATTGGCACACTAACCATCGATTGTCTGTGCATTGGCACATTGGCCAATGATTGTGTTGGAAGCAGAGGTGTAAGGGTACAGACCTTACCCACAATTGGTATATGGTGCTAAACTTTCTCAGTGTATTGTGGGCGTGCGTCCACGGTAATGCATGGAAACCTGGCACAACTACTGGTCACGGCTTGTAAGCCCGGATGACCTGGCATTGTTATAATACACTTACCGACCCTGTGAGCTGCTAAACTAACATTGGACGGAGCGGCTGTACGACACAGAATTTCTGTATTAGCGACATGGACATGGGGCGGCAGAAATGTAATCATTACAGGCGTGTGAGACAATTGAAAAGCCCGTCACAGACTAAAGACAGTAGGGAGAAGGAGGATGGTGAACGCAGTAGAGCTGGAAGATAAACTTGGCCAGACTGGTCATTGCATATGTTTGTGTTATGATATGTTTTAATTAGGATTGCGCTGATGTAGAACTGATATAACACATTCTTGACTTTCTTTCAAGCTCTCACAAGGAGCACCTATGTTATAGATCTCAAGAACGAGTTATGACTAGGTAGAGCCAGGACTGGCAGACGTTAGAATACCGGCAAGCTGTTCTTTTGTTGAGTCTACTGGAGAGTGGGGATCTGGACCACAGTTCCAGATAGATGAAGTAACAAGTAAAGTTACGTAATGTTTCTCATCACAATATGTTATATGATTTTATCATCCTCATATTGACCATCATCCAATGTCTATGATTAGTAAATAAATGTTGTGGTCTTGTAACTCATAGTTCTGTCATTATATTTTTTCCAATTGTGCATACGTGTTGTTGTGTACATTGGTGGGGGTTCACTTACACACCAAGGAAAGGAGCAGTCAGGGAGAAAACCTGGACTGAGATAGTCGTCTATACTAATATATTTAGACTTAAAACATCTATCTTAAGCTAACCTTCTCTTTCCTATACCTTGGCGAATATTCAGCACAGTTCATTTCAATTTGTAACGAGCCACTAGGAACTGTACGTTGGATATTCAAGGGCTTAATCTGTAGTTCAGCCATATAGATTTTGTCCCTAGTCAGTTTCTGACTATCTGGGGTTGCTCGCCAGTGAATAATACATTCATCTAGCCGGTGGGGCACCCCGACTTCTGACACTGCTCTACAGGTTCCATGTACAGTTCCCCTTGAGTGTTCCACTTGAGTGTGCGATGATTTACTACGAAGAAGCAGGTTCAAAGTTTTATACAAGGAGGGCTCAGCATCTGACGACAGAGGTTGCTGAGAGGCCGCTACATAGGGCATATACCCAAGTTGGTTTGCGGGAACCTGGCTTCTGCTGAGCAGGACATGTTGACGAGATTGAGGTTTAGCCAAGTGATAGATGTATCAATAAACAGTCAGAACATTGCATAATTTATACTGATACCCAGAACAGTTAGATTGTGGTGTTAATATGAGGAATCTTTAGAACCAGTGACTCTAGATCCATTAAGATTTCTCCACTAACAGTGACAATAGGATTCGAATTTCCTGATTAACAATCCGTTAAATAACCGAGGAAGTTCATAGTGTGAATCAGACTCTAATTAGACAGTGTTTGTCAGGGATGTCCAAGCATCCTGGTGGTTCCAGAGACAACGGAGGAAGTCTTCACGTGACCGGAGGAGCATTACCCGGTTGAGGCTACTTGTATGGGATA
Source organism: Cepaea hortensis (assembly GCA_963921405.1). Taxonomy (NCBI): domain Eukaryota; kingdom Metazoa; phylum Mollusca; class Gastropoda; order Stylommatophora; family Helicidae; genus Cepaea; species Cepaea hortensis. The sequence continues at coordinate 521,396,916 of OY992876.1, forward strand.
CATGGTGCTGGTGTGTCTTCAGCACAGGGATGAGAATGAATATCCTCTTGAACACTGATCTGAGTCTATAGACGATTTAGAATACCCGTCACACATTCTACACCTTATACACACATACACTTCTCCTAGATATACTCTTTGCTTTAATAAATTTCTTGTTTTTATTTGTTGAAGCTAGAGTTGTCAAGTATGTTATGTTGGGGAAGAATGAGAGGGGGCATGATCCAGGGGTGAGTAAGAGTGAGAGGAAGGTGTCTACAGATTGAAGGAGTGTGTGGACGGAGTCTGCTTTATATCTCCAGAATAGAGATATTGAATTAAAACAAATGTGGGTGTTGATTCTCTTCACTCCAGGGACGACACTAAAGTGGTAAAGAAGAAAAAGTAACTAATACGACAGTCATTCTTTACACACACACTACAATAGGGAAAGCTAATTGATATGCAAATGTCAGTCCTGTGGACTAAAAGTAGTAGCAAGAGTATGTTAAAAGCGAACGAACACCAAAATAAAAATAAATAGAATCTATTTGTGCTGGCAATAGGAGATTCTTCCTTCTCATTCATCATGCAATGTTGAAGTAAACATATATTTACCAACTAAGAATGCATACTGATGATCCATTCCACCCTAACTAAAGATGTATACTGATGATCCATTCCACCCTAACTAAAGATGTATACTGATGATCCATTCCACCCTAACTAAAGATGTATACTGATGATCCATTCCACCCTAACTAAAGATCTATACTGATGATACACTCAACCCCCCCCCCACTAAAGATGATACATTCCACCCCCAAATAAAGATGTATACTGATGATACATGCCACCCCAACTAAAGATGTATAATGATGATGCACTCCACCCCAACTAAAGTTGTATACTACTAATACACTTGACCCCACTCAATATCTTTGTATTTGAATAGTACTCACTGTGTGTGTGTGTGTATATATATATATATATATATATATATATATATATATATATATGTGTGTGTGTGTGTGTGTGTGTGTGTAATCAAATGCCTTTATATATATATATATGGGCCTAACAGCGCAAGAACGCAGCTCTGCTCTAAACAGGCACAGCGCAATCATGTCCAAAAAAAAAAAAAAACACTCTTGATGAACGCAGCAGAAGAAGAAGATCTGGTCCCGGCACGAGGGACATTTCACTCTGACGTTTTTACGTTATGCCAATTTATTTGCACCCTTAGGTCGGCACATCCGACTTCTGCGGGCATTTTTTAATTAGGTTGGCCTTCCTGGAGGTTTCAAGGGACATCCTATTGTGGTGTCGTCCACATCCCAGGTGGTCAAGCTAGAAGGGCCGGGGACTTTATGGTAAGTCCTCAGTGGAATTCAGGGACAGTCCAAGGACATTTTCCACCATCCATGGAGGCTTCCATAATTGCAGAGCCGGCACATAGTGCTCTGTGACTGGCTCACCCAAGAAATCGTCACTTACTGCACATGGCTGCTTAAATACCTCACTTCCATGTATTGGGTAGTTTGTTAGCCACTGGCCGCTCCTCGCACATACAAAGAACGGTCAGTCTACAGACGACATCCACTCAGCAAGCTATCGCTTCCAACTTCCACATAATGGATTTGCTTGCCAAGCATTCCATTTCGTGTTAATGATACGTTTTTTCTACATTATTCTGCAGCCGACATACACTCTGCCGTTTGTCACTTCGGACTTCCACGTAATGGATCCAATAGCCAAGCGTTTCATTTCTTGTTTTTGAAACGTTTTTCCACCTTTGACTACACTTACTCAGTGGGCTCTAGTACAGACTTGCATCGTAACCACTATGTGAGATTGGGACACTTTTCCACCTTTGGTAACGCTCACGGGTTAGGCTACACGTGCTGCCGGCTCAGCACCTTACCTCCATGCAGCAGAGAGTGAGTAACGGCCAGGCTCTCTCATCCGGGGATCCCTCTTATCCCTTGGATGAGAGCCTTCAAACAAGTTCTGTATCTGGACCAAGCTTGTAGTAAGCTTAGCATCTCACCTCTATGTTGCAATCGGTGAGTATCGGCCCGGCTCTCACATCCGGTGACTGTTAATGTAGAGGCGTTCAGTCATATCCCTCAGCGGAGAGCCTTAGAGTATGTGTAGGACCAAGAATCTGTGGCATCGTGAGTCTGATTCGGTCTTTGACTGCCTACCCTAAGTCTTCCTGCAGAGCAGCAGGTGTGTCCCTCTTGGTCAGGTCCCTATCACAAGGCCTGTACGACATGCAGTTATGCTTCCGTCGGCAGAGCTCTTGGGTCATTGGGACATGCAATCCCTTCTACCACAACAAGGTGGAGACAGGTCAGAGGGCCATTTCCAGTTAGATATTTTATAGATTTTTCTTTTGGTGCCATTTAATTATTACTATATAAAATATGTATTACCCAATTTTTGTTTGATCTGGGCTCACGTACATTATGGAACTACCATTATTTAAACTTTGATCTGACTTGGGTCAACGCTCAAAAATCTGGCAGGCCCCCCCCCCCCCCCCCCGGTATTGATTAAAAGCACGCGTAAATCATAGTAACATTATTTGTACAGCAATCCTGCAACATAATGTTTCAGCTTTCTCACATGCCTGTGCCAACTTTGGGCTCAATATAAACTTGGAGAAGACAGTAGTTATGTACCAGCCAGCTCCAGGGAATAATCACACTGTGCCGAATATCAAAGTGAATGATCATAGACTAAGTGTTGTGGACAAATTCACCTATCTTGGCAGCACCGTGTCACAAGCTGCAGCAATTGATGACGAAGTGAATGCAAGAATCTCCAAGGCTAGTACGGCCTTTGGCAGACTGTACAAGAATGTATGGGACAGAACTGGAATAAGCCTGCAAACAAAGCTGAAAGTTTACAAAGCAGATGTATTATCCAAACTGCTATATGCTTGTGAAACCTGGACTGTTTATCAACGACACGCTAGGAAATTAAACCACTTTCACACAGTCTGCTTTAGGAAGCTATTGAAGATTAAATGGCAAGACAAGATTCCTGACAATGAAGTCCTAGAAAGAGCATCCATGCCCAGTATCCTCTCTACTAATGAAGAATCAGATTTTCTGGACTGGTCACTTAACTCGCATGCCAGATCACAGGCTCCCTAAACGAATATTTTATGGCAAGCTGTGTTGTAGTAAATGCTCCCTAGGCGGCCAGAGGAAACGCTTTAAAGACACTGAAAATCTCACTGAAAGCTTTTGGAATTTATCATGACACCTGGGAGACTGCTGCCAAAGACCGAAATTCGTGGCATGCATCATTACGCAAGGGTGCGGTCACTTGTGAAGCAACCAGGATTGTAAGAGCTGTGAAGAAAGGGCTGGATAGAAAAACCACTGCAGGAGATCCTCCTCCTGGAACATCACGCATTCTTTGCCCACATTGTCAAAGAACATTTCGAGCCAAAATAGGCCTTATCAGCCATCTTAAAACTTACCGCTCCATACTTTCAACCGCACTGGATAAAATGAATGGAAATCATCATTCTTTATGAACAAACAACATTTGAACCATAAACTCACTGTGTTTTGCGAATTATTGCTGAGATGGCGACTGAGTTGAGTTGAGTTATGAACCGACATCACTGCACTCAGGATATTCCCATACGTGCTCAGTCCCCTCGTTCAACAGCCAGCGAAGAGCCATACTACTAATCGTTCCCACCGCTATCTGATTAAAAGTTATCCTGGTCTTCCCTCTCAGTTTTGAGTTTCTTCCAGAACCCCTGCCGATACCCCGCAATCTCATTCTGTCCACATATGGGTTCTCAGTCTGTTTCTCCACCTGGTCCCACAAGTGCGATACAACCTCCCCACTTGTCCATAAGCAATCTATCACCAAGAGGTGCATTCCCTACTAGCCTATCAACCTGTTCATTCCCCGCATGGCCAGGGCAAAATATCCATACAATTCTCACAATCTGTGTCATCTGAAGCAGCGACGAGAGCCATTCCACATGAAACATTCCTTTCTCAAAGCATACTCTTTGAATCCGTAATGAATACAACGTGTGTTGCAGTATTCTCCTCTAGCCACCGGAATGCCGTTGTTTCTGCCTCCACCTCCATTCTCATGTTGGAGGTCGTAGTCTCATATTCTCTCTATTACTGTAGTTTGAGTGAGAGAGTCAGTGAGTGTGAATGAGAGACAGAATGAGTGAGAGTGAATGTGTGTGCGTGTGTGTGTCTCTGTGTGTGGGGGAATTTCTATTTTTTACGTCACACACTGTATATGTACACATTTTTCTCCATGTTTAACATTTTTATGAGACTGCTCACGACAATTATCAGTGTATGTTTGCGAGTAAAGTGTGGGAGTTTGTTCATACTAGTTTCAATGTTCACGTGAGGCATTATGTATGTGTCTAGATGTGAGGATGTGTGAGTGTTTGTGTGGAGGATGTGTGTGGGGGTGGGGTATGCGTTTGGATGGGTTGGGGTGTGTTGGTGGGTATTGAGATTTGTGGGTGTTGGTGGGATGTGTGGATGGATGTGTGGGGGTGAAAGTAGGGGTGTGGGAATGGGTGTGTGGGTGAGTGGAGATGTGTGGATGGTTTGGGGGAAGTATGTGTGGGTGGCGAGGTTGAGTGAGTAGGGGATGTGTGGGTGGATTGGGGATGTAAGGGCGGGTGGGGAGAAGTGTATGGTGTGTGGGTTTGGGATATGCGTGTGGTGTGTTGGTGGGGGATGTGTGCATGGTGTGTGAGTGGGGGTATGTGTGTGGTGGGTGAGTATGGGATGTGTGGTGGTTGGGGGAGTATGTGTGGGTGGGGGATGTGTGCGTTTATGGTAATGTGTGGGTGGGGTGTGTGAGTGGCTTAGGGATGTGTAGGTGGTGAGGGATGTGTATGTGTCGGGGCGGAATGCGTGAGTGGGTGGAGGATGTGTGGGTGGGGATATGTGTGATCGAGAGATGTTTGGTTGGGGGTATGTGGGTGCGTAGTGAAAGATGTGTGAGTGTGTGTTGGTGGATGGGTTGGGAATGTGTGTGTGGGTGGGGAGAGGTGTGTGGCGTGTTGGTTGGGGATATGCGTGTGGTGTGTTGGTGGGGAATGTGGGTGGGGGTATGTGCGGGGTGAGTGGGTGAGGGTATCTATGTGGGTGGGGGATGTGTGTAGGTGGGGGATGTGTGGTGTCATGTGGGTGAGGGATATTCTTGGGTTGGGAATATTGTGCGATGGGATGTAGGTCAGGGCATGTGTGGGTGGGTGGATGATGTATGTGTGGGTGGTGGGGTGTGTGGGTGGATTGGGGATGTATAGGTGGTTAGGGATATGTTAGTTGGTGGGGATGTGTGTGTATGGTTTGGGGATGTGTGAGTCGGTGTGGTGATGTGTGGGTAGGTGGGAGATGGGCCTCATAATATAATAATTTGCCTTGTTTATGTTTACAACATTCATTTCACAATGTTTTATTTTCCTTCCTATGTAAATGTATATGCTCTTGATGGACGAAAGATGAGTGATTGGAAGGGCCGAATGTAAGACGGGCCTGCGTGCTCAATTTGTGACCCTTTTAAAAAAAAAGTTGATTTGATTTGATTTGGCTCTCCTTTTTCAAGACTCGTCCATTAGCCTCTGCAATAAATCCTCCAACCACTACGTCTATTTCTCACCACTGACCTATCGGTGTAGATGACTATGTCACCTTGATGTGTGTTACTCTGGATCAGCTGTTGTACTTTAAAAATCAGTGCGGCCCACTGCCCATTCTCCCAGTGTTATTATTACATTGTGCCAGTCCGTCATGTCTTCCGGAACTTCAACCCACTCTCTTTCACGATTGGTGCTGTTTAGATCTGCCTGTGCCATCCAGGACCTGCCTCGTCTTAGTCTATGACCCTTGACTATATATCCATGGCTGTATGCAGCGGGTGATCCCTATCTGCAGCAATTCTCAGGTATCATTTGAAGGATCTTATGCCTATCCGTTATTGTTGGTAGCTCCAGGGTATGCCTCATGCATATAATTGGTGTGTCCTTTGTGCATATACACAAAGTGGAGAGTGGAAAAGAAGAAGTAACAAAGACATTTATGATCTGTTTAAATCTCCGCTGATCACTGGTATCATGAAGGCTAATAGACTACAATGGCTGGGGCATATAGAAAGAATGGACAATAATAGGGAAACAAAGCTCGCTTACACTCAGGAAATAAATGACCGTAGACCCCGAGGTAGACCAAGAAGACGGTGGAGAGATAATATATATACAGACATACAAGCACTTGGAATCAACGACTGGCAAGAGAGGGTCAACCAGAGAGACGAATGGAGACGGATTGTATCTGCAGCAAAGAACCTCAATGGCTCGGAACGCTGAAGAAGAAGAAGTCCATTGTGCACCCCAGGATTAACCGCATGGTAGCATTCTGTATGCGCTCCAACATTTCAAGCTGGCTCTTTGATACTGTCAGCAGCCCCAAACCATACTCAATGACATAAATTATTAACTGCTGAAAGAGCCTGTACAGCATCCTTTGGTCTACCCAGATTGCCGCCATAGCCCTCAATGCATTAAGTCCCCTACCAGCCTTCACCACTAAAGCCTCCACATGATCCTTAAAAGACAAACACATGTCAAAGGTGATACCCAAGTACTTCAATTTACTCTCTCGACTAAGAGTTCATCCATTCAACATAATACCTGGGACATCTGCCTTGACGATCCGGTTATCTTTGTGATTCTTTTTCATGTTTTTTTTTTTTTAAATAATTGCTCACTTTCATATGTGTCTTCCACTTTGAACAAATCCTTTAACATGTGAAAGGTAAAGCAATATGAACAAAAATTTCGGAAAGAGTGGCTGCAGGATGACATAATTAAAGTCTGGGTGATGTCAGTTCATGGAGATGCGACTAAGGCTCTGTGTAATTACTGCAAGTACGAAATGAAAGCGAAAATACAAGACTTGAAGAATCATGCAGAGACTAAAAACATACAAATGCAATGCCATTCACGGATATTACATCGCTGACATCTGTTTTCAGAATTACAGAGATTAATGAATCATCAAAAGTTGAAAGATCTGTCGCAAATTTTTTAAGTTGTCTCTGTGAAATTGCGAACTGTGACCATTAGATTGATGTGTTTAAAAACACTATTTCTGACAGTAAAGTCCTAAATGAGGTAAAATGCATTGCAGCAAGTGTACAAATATGATAAGAAGTTCTTTGTTTTCTCACTTTGAAGAAGATTTTATCAGTGATATTTCCACATATAAATATAGTTTATTATTAGACGAATCGGTTCCAAATGTTGCTGTATGTAGCTGGGGCGCAGTGTTGGGGTGAAAGTCCAACCTTGCTTAAATACCCCAATGGCTCGTGAATACATAACCTCTGCAACAAAAGTCCAACTCCTGGCCTTCACGTGGAGGAACTTTTAACTAACAGGACAAGGGACGACGGCGAGTTTCTAACCAGTATGCTCTAGATGTGTATGCACGTGCATGCATGCACAGACACATGTGTACACGCGTACACATCTAAACTAGAGTGAGACCACTCTAGCAAAGGAAAGATACTGAAGACAGAGGCAACCAGTCAGGAGGCGCACCACAGAAATCAAGATGCCACGCAATTATGTAAAATGGAATATGTCGACTACTGCTAAATGTTATGGTGCTTGCCCAGCTTTGGACCCCCAGGCAGGTGCATGCCGGGCCCTATGCCCCGAAAAGGTCCAACCCCAACTACTGGAGGTCCTCAGAAGTCCTGTGGAGCCAGAGGACCTGAGAATAGAACGGCTAGCCATACAAAACAAAGACTTAAAATAATGCACTGGAATGCGGAGGGTATCAGCAACAAAACAAAAGAATTAGAAAACGTCTTGGACCTAGAAAAAGTAAGCGTATGTTGCTTGCAAGAAACTCACCTCAACGAAAATATAGCCTTCAAAATCAGAGGCTACCAGTGTTACCGATCTGACCGAATGGACAGACGAAAAAGTGGGACACTGACTCTTGTAAAAAATAACATCAATGCTTCCCAAATCGAAGTCTACATGTAAGGGGCTTAGTATCAGACACTCCACATTTGACATTCCACATTGACGTGAATAGGCCTTAAGTTCATACCAGAATGCGATCAGCGTTGCCAGTTGTGGGTTGTGCTCAATATTTAAAAATCAAAAATCCCGAAACAACAAAAAAATCAACTTAACCTTAAGACAGGCAATACCGACCTATATCTAATCAATTACTACTGTCCAAGTGACCGCCTACAGGCACTGGACACACTACCATTAAAAGAAAAAATGATTGTGTGTGGCGATTTCAACAGCAATTCGCAGAGCTGGGGCTATGATCACATGGACCAGAGAGGAGAGAGACTGGAAGACTGACAGGATTAGAATAGATTCATCTTGGTTAACAAGCCGTTCGACCCACATACTTTCTACTCGAGATCATGGCACACCTGACCTGTGAAACAACTTGGTGGCAGTGACAATAAGGCCAGTCTTTATAACTGTAGAAAATAAGCTTGTAAGTGAAAGCAGCACCCTCTCGAGGTGGAATTGCAAGAAGGCAGACTGGACAATTTACAAGCATCGCACCAGCATACTGGTTAGAAACCTGAACACTGAGAAAGACATAGATAAAGTAGTTGAAGAGTTTGGGAAATGAATACTACAGGCAGCTCGAGAAACAGTACCAAGAGGAGCCCGTAAACAATATAAACCCTACTGGAGTAATGAACTGGAACAGTTGCATAATGATGTGGAAGTGTGTAGAAAGCAAGCAGAGGCCACACCCAGCCAAGAGCACCACAATAAATTCCAGCACGCAAAAGCCAAATTTCAAAGGGCCAAGCTGCAGGCTAGACGGAAAAGCTGGCAGGAGAAAACGGAGTCTCTGACCTTTGAAAGAGACACAAGGAAGTTGTGGAAGCTAATAAAACAACTTAACGATGAAGGCACAGGGAGAAACTCAAAAATTGCACTACATAAAGATGGAAACATCTTAACAAGAAAACAAGCAGATGACAATTTTGCGGACTCATTCGCACAAGATAACAATATCAAAATTAGTCCAGAGAAACAACAAGAGATTTGAGAGAAATGGCAACACACAAAACAGAAGGAAATAGTACATGAGGTTCTGGAGGCACCCATTACAATCAGCTAACTGGAGGTAGCCATATCAAAACTGAAAATGAGAAAGTCACCAGAAGCTGATGGTATCTCCAATGAAATGATCAGGAACCTAGGAACAGAGGCCAAAGCAAAGCTTTTGCAGATCTTCAATAACAGCTGGGCCTTAGGCAGTGTTCCACAAGCCTGGAGAGAAGCAATCATGATACCCCTCCTAAAATCAGGGAAAGATGGTTCCATTGACTCTAGCTACAGACCAATTAGCCTCACCAGCTGTCTCTGCAAAACACTGGAGCGCATCATCAATCACAGACTGCAGTGGTACATTGAAAGTAAAAACATCCTTGTGCCACAGCAGGCAGGCTTTAGGCAGTGCTTCTCTACGGAAGATCAGACAACCTACCTCTCTCAAGAAATTGAGGATGCATTCCAAGAGAAGAAGCTGGTGCTTGTGGCATGGATAGATTTGAAGAAAGCCTTTGACAAAGTCTGGAAAGAAGGTTTGATGAAAAACTGAGAAACTGCAAAGTAAATGGGAAAATGTACAAATGGGTGAAAGTATACTTGCACAACAGAAGAGCCCGAGTACAGATAGACGGACTCAAGAGCAAGAAAGTACTACTGCGTCACGGTGTTCCCCAGGGCGGAGTCTTGTCCCCCACACTTTTACTTATCTTCATCAATGATCTTCTTCCTAATCTACCGCATGGAATTAAAGCGGCAATGTACGCTGGTGACCTGGTTCTATGGAACACAAATGAACGTGCACCAGTGGCCACCAGATTACTACAAAGAGCTGTAGACACATTTGTTGCATGGGCAAATAGATGGTGTGTCAGCATAAACACTGACAAATGCAGCACCACTCTATTTACCCTCTCTCCAAAACGAAAGGCAGGGTTCACCCAGATAAATGGAACACCCCTAAGAGAAGATAAAGAACCAACATACCTTGGAGTAACATTTGATGGCAGGCTGACATGGAGAAAGCACATCAACAAAGCAGTAGCAAAAGCCAGAAGGAAAATAGCCAACCTGAGAAAGCTAAGTGGAACCACATGGGGTGCCAGTGGGAAAATACTTAGCAAAGTTTATCAACAGAGCATACGACCATACCTGGAATACGGGTCAACTGCGTGGTGTTCGGCGTCAAAAAGCACACTACAAGAGCTGAACAAGGTCCAAAATCAACCACCTAGAGTCACTACAGGAGGGATGAGATTAACTCCTATAGTGGAAATGGAGAAGACGGGGAGGACACAAGCACTGAGAGAGTGCAGAGATACAAAAACGCTAATACAAGCAGAAAAGTTCCTCAGCTTGCCTGGCCACGCTGTGAAGAACAGATTTGTAAACCTAGCTATGGGGCGGTTGAAAAGAAGTAGTTTTATCAACCAGACCAAACGATTCTGCAGAGAGACCACCGATCTGCCCACATTTGGTATCCCCTTAACACCTATTCCAGAGTGAACAGCATGGAAAGATGAACATAGACTATTATTACAAATCTAGACAAAAATGAGAAGAATATTTGACAAGGAAGAACAGAACAGTGTGCAGCGCAGAACAGCCAATCTCAGCTTCCTTGATGAAGAATACCCACAGGACCTCTGGATCCGAGTCTACACAGATGGGTCAGCACAAAATGCTTTTCGAAATGGAGGAGCGGGAGTGTACATAGAATACCCAAATAATACTAGGGACACAGCCAGAGTACCAACAGGAAAGTACTGCCATAAATATGATGCTGAAATTGAGGCAATCAAGATAGCAACAGAGAAATTACTAAATACCAGCATTGGTACACAACCTGTGGTGCTATTGACAGATGCAAAATCAGTACTCGAGACGCTCCTGTCTGGGAAATTGCCAGTACTAAGGACACTACTTTCTGAACTAAGCAGTCAGCATAAGTCACCATACAGTGGATACCATCCCACTGTGGAGTGCCCGGAAACGACAGAGCTGATCAATTGGCTAAGGAAGGAGCCAAAGAAGAACAGTCTGATGTGCCCGTTACATACCACCAAAAGAAAAGAATGATCAAATCAGTCAGAAAGCCGCCAAAACCTGTTCAAGACGACTACCACGTTATGGACAGGCCAGAACAAGTCATTATTCTGCGCCTCAGAACAGGACACAATAGATTACGCAACCACATGTAAACAAAATTCAAGATTTGTGAAACAGCCATGTGCACATGTGGATTGTCTATTTGGATATTTCAAAAACTGGTCAAGGTTGTTAAAAGCGAAAAATGGGCAGAGGTGTGTCAAAGAGTAAGCACAGACAAGTCACTGAAATTGTTCTGGCGACTACATAAAAGCTTGAGTGGTGTAGTCAAGAATAAGAGCATTTCTGACTTCCAAGGTGCTGACCTCATCTGGCAGAGGACTGACGAGGACAAGGGCAAAGCCCTCTTTGAACGCTATCTAGAGCAGAGCAACCAGACAGACATGGGAGGCCGAAATCTGGCCAAGGAGGTCACCTCAGACAGGTGCAAGGCCCAGAACACTTCGGATGAAGACACAGTGACAGTGAAAGAAATCAAAGCTGTACTTCGACTATCAAAAAACAGCGCTCCAGGGCCTGATGGCATACGATACGACGACATCAATAGGTGTACCGACAACGAGCTAGAGAAACTAGGAGACATGTACAACAATAGTATAGGGAGTGCTAGCATCAAGGAGGAGTGGTTACACAGCTATCTCATTCCCTTGCCGAAGCCTGACAAAGAAAAGTAAGTCCATTCCTCCTTAGTTGGATCGCTGCAGCCCTCTTCCAACGGAAAGTAGTTTTTAGATGTGGCAGTTGGACTTCGGAACCAACAACAATATATCCTGGCCTACCATAGGGATCATCATTATCTTCGGTACTGTTCAACGCCTACACAGTGCAGGACATTGTCATATGCCGATGATGTTTTAGTATATCGTCAGGGTAAGGATAGAGAGCAGGTTGCTGTGGAACTACAAACCGAACTCAATCACATAAGTACTTGGTGTGATGAAGCTGGGGCAATGGTCAACCCAACAAAGGCAACAGTGACTTGGTTCTCGTTGAATAATCATATTGTCAACACTCCAACACCAACTGTAAAGCTGTGTTCAGAGACGGTGGAAAGAAGGCAGGCAATGAATTACCTGGGGATACGGTTTGATCGAAGCCTTGCTTATAATGAGCACATAGACCAGGTGATAACAAAGACCAAGCTGGGTTTGGCTGCGATGCGGGTGATGGCGGCAGCAAACTGTGAGCAGCGCCATCTATGTCTTCTGTACGAGGGGCTGGTCATGTCTGTTTTGGAGTATGCAATGGCGATCCTGACTCTCAGTCGTAAGCAGATAGAAAGGATGGAAAGGATACAGAATGAGGCTATGCGCATTATTCTTGGATGTACAAGAGATACAGCATGCAGGGCGATGCGCTACCTTCTTGATTTTCCAACCATTGAAGAGAGAATACAAGGTTGCAGGGCACGCGCCTACCTCAGAATTAACGCAAACACACAACATCCACTGCATAGTGAAATTAGGAAGGTGAAGGGCAGCAGTTTAAAAAGAGGACGATCGTGGATGGGTCAAGCCGAAGACATTCATCAACAGGTGTGTTCACTTGAGGACTTAGAACCTGGCGAGGAGTGGGTGCAAGTGCCAACAGATTTCTGCACATCCTTTTCAGTTTGCATCCAACTAGATAGAAAATGCAGACAACAAAATCCGGCTGCTGTGGAGGCTGAAGTACAAGCGTTGATTTTCGAGAATTCGCTAGACGGTGATGCTGTCATCTACACAAATGGGTCGGTCGTCCGACATGTGAGAAACTCATGGGCCTTTACAGCTCGGGCCGGAGGGAGAATTGTGAAGGAGGACTCTGGTGCTTTCACTGAAACCACAAGTAGCCTGACCATGGAAGTCATGACAGTAAGTAAAGCAATAACATGGCTCGAGACACAGACATTCACTAGGGCATGTGTCCTTAGCGACTCAATGAACATGATCAAGAGGATAGAGAAGGGGTCGATCCGAAGAGAATGGTTGCTGCCTCTGGAGCGGTCTCGGCTGGCAAAGATTAGTTTAATCTTTGTGCCAGGGCATGCGGGAGTACAAGGAAATGAGCGGGCTGACAAGCTCGCAGGTGAGGCTACTGTGGAGGGTGGACGCGCCATTGACCAGGCTGACATTCTGAATGCTCTACGAGAAGTAAGACTTTTGCGTGAACCAAGTGATGACTGTGAATCTACAACCATGGCCAGACTGCGAGAACAGCAAATTAAAAGAGGCGTGGCCAAACAAGAACACTAAGCAGGAAGCCAAAGAAGATTGATAAACCAACACAGAACTGGTGTCGTTAGCCGCTACACGCTGCGGGATTTACTGAGGAGGGGATCCGAGCACTTATGGACTGAATGGTTCGATGTGCAATGAGGATGATCTGTCGACTAACTAACTAACTAACTAAATTTAAAGATGCCTCATGTAACAGTCCATTCTATAAGCTCTTTGAATGTGCGATGTCTGCCATGATACTACCCCATTCAAATGATGATGTGGAAAGAGTTTTCAGTACTAGGAATTATATAAAATGTAAACTAAGAAGTAAAATGAAACTTGACCTCTTAAATGCTATCGTGACAATAAGGTCTGATGAGAGTAGGAAAATACTGTTCAACTTATCAGCTCCCTGATCGTGTATTAAAAGAAATTGGAACAGCTAAAGCATACGAGTCATTTTGAATCTGAAGCTTGATCTTCATCATCCAAGCTACGTTTACCCTGTGGATCTTGTGAGACAGACATCAGTGAAGATGAGGGCATGATTCAACACAAGAGAACACATACAGGAGAGAGACCTTACAAGTGTGATGATTGTGGTGTTTCTTTTACTGTATCTAGCCATTTAACATCCCACAAGAGAACACATACAGGAGAGAGACCTTACAAGTGTGATGATTGTGGGGCTGCTTTTGCTAGTCGTAACAGTCTGAAAGACCACAAGAAAAAACATACAGGAGAGAAACCTTACAAGTGTGATGATTGTGGCACTGTATATAATACTACCAAAAATCTGAAGTACCACAAGAGAAAACATTCAGGAGAGAAACCTTACAAGCGTGATGTATGTGGTGTTTCTTTTGCTGGAGCTAGCAGTTTATCGTACCACAAGAAAAAACATACAGGAGAGAAACCTTACATGTGTGATGTTTGTGGTGCAGCATTTGTTTGCTCTAAGAAGCTGAAATCCCACAAAAAAATACATACAGGAGAGAAACCTTACATGTGTGATGATTGTGGTGCTTCTTTTTCTAGATCTGATAGCCTTATTGTCCACAAGAGAACACATACAGGAGAGAAACCGCACTTGTGTGATGTCTGTGGTGTTTCGTTTACAGCAGCTATCCATTTAAGATTACACAAGAGAACACATACAGGCGAGAAGCCTTACAAGTGTGATTATTGTGGTGCTACTTTTGCTAGACCTAATGAGCTAATATACCACAACAGAGGACATACAGGAGAGAAACCTTACAAGTGTGATGATTGTGGGGCTTTATTTTCTAGATCTGATAATCTGCTGTACCATAAGAGAACACATACAGGAGAGAAACCATACAAGTGTGATGATTGTGGGGCTGTATTTTCTAGAACTGACCATCTGCTGTACCATAAGAGACAACATACAGGAGAGAAACCTTGCAAGTGTGATTATTGTGGTGCTGCTTTTACCAGACCTGCCATGCTGAAACACCACAAAAGAACACATACAAGTGTGATGATTGTGGAGCTGCCTTTGCTAGACCTGACAATCTGAAGTCCCACATGAAAATGCATACAAGACAGAAGTGATAAATGTTTGGCGATTTTTGCATGTTTAATGCAATTATGCCATCTAAAGAACCTGAAAAAAATCATGTGACAGCAATTTTCTCTTTGAAGAATCTCATTTAGGAGAAAAAAAACCTTACTATTGTGGTTGTTATAGTGCAAGAAAACTAAATAAAAGACCCTGGTTGCAAATCCTGGGGATTATTGGCATAATTGTCCAGCCGATATATTTATAGACCAATCAGAACATGAGGGGTAATGTGGTCATTGTCATGCCACATAAAAAGTTATCAATTGCAACGAGAAAAAGATATAGAACCTGTATTTTTGTCCACCTGGAGCAGTCAAGCTCAAAAACATTTAATGGCAGTGGAAATGTGGTTATTGGGAAAATTTAAAGAACACCATGGGCAGACAGACAAACCAGTGAACAAGTCCTACAAAATACAAATGAAAACCAAAAACTGATTAGACAGACAAGATTGTTTTGGCATGTAATGAGAAGAAATAAACTGCAGAACTTGGTGACAAATGGCAAGATTGAGGGGGTCAGAACAAGGGGAAGACAGAGAAGTAAATATCTGGAAGACTTGGTCATCTGGCATAAACCAGACAAAAACACAGAGCTGATCCATGACTCTGGTGATAGTGTGAGATGGTGAAACATGACATCCAACACTTATCTACATGGCACATGATGATGATGATCAATGACTCTGCTGATGGTGTGAGATGGTGAAACATGACCTCCAACACTTATCTACATGGCACATGATGATGATGATCCATGACTGGTGATAGTGTGAGGCGGTGAAACATGACCTCCAACACTTATTTACATGGCACATGATGATGATGATCCATGACTCTGGTGATAGTGTGAGATGGTGAAACATGACCTCCAACACTTATCTACATGGCACATGATGATGATGATGATCCATGACTCTGATGATGGTGTGAGATGGTGAAACATGACCTCCAACACTTGTCTACATGGCACATGATGGTGATGATCCATGACTGGTGATAGTGTGAGATGGTGAAACATGACCCCCAACACTTATCTACATGGCACAGGATGATGATCCATGACTCTGGTGATAGTGTGAGATGGTGAAACATGACCTCCAACACTTATCTACATGGCACATGATGATGATGATCCATGACTCTGGTGATAGTGTGAGATGGTGAAACATGACCTCCAACAATTATCTACATGGCACATGATGATGATCCATGACACTGGTGATAGTGTGAGATGGTGAAACATGACTTCCAACGCTTATCTACAAGACACATGATGATGATGATCCATGACTCTGGTGATAGTGTGAGATGGTGAAACATGACCCCCAACACTTATCTACATGGCACATAATGATGATGATCCATGACTCTGATGATAGTGTGAGATGGTGAAACATGGCCGCCAACACTTATCTACATGGCACATGATAATGATGATGATACATAACTCTAGTGATAGTGTGAGATGGTGAAACATGACCTCCAACACTTATCTACATGGCACATGATGATGATGATCCATGACTCTGGTGATAGCGTGAGATGGTGAAACATGACCTCCAACACTTATCTACATGGCACATGATAATGATGATAATACATGACTCTAGTGATAGTGTGAGATGGTGAAACATGACCTCGAACACTTATCTACATGGCACATGATGATGATGATCCATGACTCTGGTGATAGTGTGAGATGGTGAAACATGACCTCCAACATTTATCTACATGGCACATGATGATGATGATCCATGACTCTGGTGATAGTGTGAGATGGTGAAACATGACCGCCAACACTTATCTACATGGCACATGATGATGATGATGATCCATGACTCTGATGATGGTGTGAGATTGTGAAACATGACCTCCAACACTTGTCTACATGGCACATGATGGTGATGATCCATGACTGGTGATAGTGTGAGATGGTGAAACATGATCCCCAACACTTATCTACATGGCACAGGATGATGATCCATGACTCTGGTGATAGTGTGAGATGGTGAAACATGACCTCCAACACTTATCTACATGGCACATGATGATGATGATGATCCATGACTCTGGCGATGGTGTGAGATGGTGAAACATGACCTCCAACACTTGTCTACATGGCACATGATGGTGATGATCCATGACTGGTGATAGTGTGAGATGGTGAAACATGAACTCCAACACTTATCTACATGGCACATGATGATGATAGTCCATGACTCTGGTGATAGTGTGTGATGGTGAAACATGACCTCCAACACTTATCTACATGGCACCTGATGATGATGATCCATGACTCTGGTGATAGTGTGAGATGGTGAAACATGACCTCCACCACTTATCTACATGGCACATGATGATGATGATCCATGACTCTGGTGATAGTGTGAGATGGTGAAACATGATTTCCAACGCTTAACTACATGACACATGATGATGATGATCCATGACTCTGGTGATAGTGTGAGATGGTGAAACATGACCCCCAACACTTATCTACATGGCACATAATGATGATGATCCATGACTCTGATGATAGTGTGAGATGGTGAAACATGGCCGCCAACACTTATCTACATGGCACATGATAATGATGATGATACATGACTCTAGTGATAGTGTGAGATGGTGAAACATGACCTCGAACACTTATCTACATGGCACATGATGATGATGATCCATGACTCTGGTGATAGTGTGAGATGGTGAAACATGACCTCCAACACTTATCTACATGGCACATGATAATGATGATGATACATGACTCTAGTGATAGTGTGAGATGGTGAAACATGACCTCGAACACTTATCTACATGGCACATGATGATGATGATCCATGACTCTGGTGATAGTGTGAGATGGTGAAACATGACCTCCAACATTTATCTACATGGCACATGATGATGATGATCCATGACTCTGGTGATAGTATGAGATGGTTAAACATGACCTCCAACACTTGTCTACATGGCACATGATGGTGATGATCCATGACTGGTGATAGTGTGAGATGGTGAAACATGACCCCCAACACTTATCTACATGGCACATGATGATGATGATGATCCATGACTCTGGTGATAGTGTGAGATGGTGAAACATGACCTCCAACACTTATCTACATGGCACATGATGATGATGATGATCCATGACTCTGGCGATGGTGTGAGATGGTGAAACATGACCTCCAACACTTGTCTACATGGCACATGATGGTGATGATCCATGACTGGTGATAGTGTGAGATGGTGAAACATGAACTCCAACACTTATCTACATGGCACATGATGATGATGGTCCATGACTCTGGTGATAGTGTGTGATGGTGAAACATGACCTCCAACACTTATCTACATGGCACCTGATGATGATGATCCATGACTCTGGTGATAGTGTGAGATGGTGAAACATGACCTCCAACACTTATCTACATGGCACATGATGATGATGATCCATGACTCTGGTGATAGTGTGAGATGGTGAAACATGATTTCCAACGCTTATCTACATGACACATGATGATGATGATCCATGACTCTGGTGATAGTGTGAGATGGTGAAACATGACCCCCAACACTTATCTACATGGCACATAATGATGATGATCCATGACTCTGATGATAGTGTGAGATGGTGAAACATGGCCGCCAACACTTATCTACATGGCACATGATAATGATGATGATACATGACTCTAGTGATAGTGTGAGATGGTGAAACATGACCTCGAACACTTATCTACATGGCACATGATGATGATGATCCATGACTCTGGTGATAGTGTGAGATGGTGAAACATGACCTCCAACACTTATCTACATGGCACATGATAATGATGATGATACATGACTCTAGTGATAGTGTGAGATGGTGAAACATGACCTCGAACACTTATCTACATGGCACATGATGATGATGATCCATGACTCTGGTGATAGTGTGAGATGGTGAAACATGACCTCCAACATTTATCTACATGGCACATGATGATGATGATCCATGACTCTGGTGATAGTATGAGATGGTTAAACATGACCTCCAACACTTGTCTACATGGCACATGATGGTGATGATCCATGACTGGTGATAGTGTGAGATGGTGAAACATGACCCCCAACACTTATCTACATGGCACATGATGATGATGATGATGATCCATGACTCTGGTGATAGTGTGAGATGGTGAAACATGACCGCCAACACTTATCTACATGGCACATGATGATGATGATCCATGACTCTGGTGTAAGTGTGAGATGGTGAAACATGACCTCCAACACTTATCTACATGGCACATGATGATCCGTGACTCTGGTGATAGTGTGAGATGGTGAAACATGACCTCCAACACTTATCTACATGGCACATGATGATGATGATCCATGACTCTGGTGATAGTGTGAGATGGTGAAACATGACTTCCAACGCTTATCTACATGGCTCATGATGATGATGATCCATGACTCTGGTGATAGTGTGAGATGGTGAAACATGACCCCCAACACTTATCTACATGGTACATAATGATGATGATCCATGACTCTGATGATAGTGTGAGATGGTGAAACATGGCCGCCAACACTTATCTACATGGCACATGATAATGATGATGATACACGACTCTAGTGATAGTGTGAGATGGTGAAACATGACCTCGAACACTTATCTACATGGCACATGATGATGATGATCCATGACTCCGGTGATAGTGTGAGATGGTGAAACATGACCTCCAACACTTATCTACATGGCACATGATAATGATGATGATACATGACTCTAGTGATAGTGTGAGATGGTGAAACATAACCTCGAACACTTATCTACATGGCACATGATGATGATGATCCATGACTCTGGTGATAGTGTGAGATGGTGAAACATGACCTCCAACATTTATCTACATGGCACATGATGATGATGATCCATGACTCTGGTGATAGTGTGAGATGGTGAAACATGACCGCCAACACTTATCTACATGGCACATGATGATGATGATCCATGACTCTGGTGATAGTGTGAGACGGTGAAACATGACCTCCAACATTTATCTACATGGCACATGATGATGATGATCATGCCGTAGCCTTTGCCCATATACATTCATGCTACCGATGTATTTTCCCAGGCACACTGGCCATGAACTCGAGTCTTTGCCCACACGAGCATTGAAATCACCGAGTATATAAATGTAGTCGGAGTTTGGAACTGCTTTTCTCACAGTGTCTAGCTCCTCATAGAACGAATCCTTCACATTATCAGAGGAATTGAGTGTCGGTGCATATGCAGTGATAATTGTGGCAAAACCATAAGGGTTTGCTAAGCGCAGGGGTAATAGCCTTTTACTATCTCCAGCTGGAATGTCAATCATTCCCAGTAGCAAATTCTTCACTGCAGAGCCCACACCATGTAACCTTTTTTTTCTGCCTGCCCTCTACCCTTCTAAAAAAAAAAAGGTGTAATTGTTTTCCCTGAGTTACCCTTCCTCAGCAAGGCGAGTCTCCTGCAGGCCAGCAATATCAATGTTAAGACGATTGAGTTCGGCATCACTTACAACCGTTTTTCTCACATCGTCAGTATTCATCAGGTCAGTGGAAAATCTTAGGCACGTGGTTCTTACATTCAAGATTGCAAGCTGTAGCTTCAGGTTTCTATTTTTCGTTTTAGTATTATCTGGTGCATTGATTTTACAGCCTGCTATTCAGATTTTGTCCTAGCCCCAAGCACCCATTGAAGCAGCCAAGCTGTGACGGATCAGCACCCAACTGGCCAGGGGCTGCCCAGCTTGAGGCAGGCGGTAGTTGATCAGTGACACCTGTAGGTGTCTCCCACTGTCAGAGACAACCCGTGGCGCCCCATGTCTACGCCAACTGACAGGGACTTACAACCCGTAACAGTTACCGCTTGCTTTGATTCCGAGACCGGTTAAGACTAGGGATGAAGTTATTGCCTCTCCATAGCACGAAGCCTGGGCTAATATAAATCGACCATCTGTTGCCCATGCAGCATGATCCCTCTCTCGGCCTGCCTAGTTCACTCCAGAGGAAAGGTAACACCAATACATCTGGAACAAGACAAGCTGCAAAGCCCTAACTGTCCACCTGTCAGAGCTTCGATCCTAGACCAGTTGCCAACCAAGGCTTAGGGCCTGGTCTGCCCTGCCATGCCATTTTGTCTTTAGGTTGCATTTCCTCACACCTGGATAAGGCTTGTACCCTCCCAATTGCGCTCTTCCGCCTGAAGCCATTGGCACAATGTAGGGTGTCGGGTTTGGTTCGCGCCACCTAACATTCGGCGCTAACAGAAAGCATTTAGTACCGTCTACTGTCATACTGTGTATCATCAGTATACGTTGTTAGTTGGTGTCGCATGTTGACTTCAAGATTTCATGAATTAGATGGAAGAATCTCCTATTGCCAACACTAACAGTTTTGTTTTTATTTATTTATTTTTTTTTTTTTTGCATATCCTTTACAGGAGATCGCTGTCACCACCAGCATTTTACCGCTGTCATTGATGTCTTGGGAAGATCATGCTCAGTAGTTTGCCATTGCTTTTTGATCGGCCGGCTCACTTATCCCATAAGTTATCGTGTCGAGAACCGCTTCCAATTCTCGCACTCTGCATTACTCAACGTGGATAAATGGGGTTAGGGAGAAAGTTATTTAACACCTGGGCCAGGGAGACCGGCACTAACAGTTTAGATTTATTTATTTTTGGGCGGTCATTGAACTCAAGTGTGGTCCATACACATGCCACTAATTCAAGAGCGCTGGCCTGATGTTTGTGCACCGATCCCATTAGTTTTCCCTATTACCAGTGTCCCTTGCCACGATGGGAACCCACTTTGACTTCTGAAGTACTTGTAATATATGTCCCCATGTCAAGGATGAGAAGTCAACATTTTATTCCTTATGACCGTTGTAAAGGCTGGATCCACTACTTTGGTGCATCATTTAGTCAACGCCGACCCATTCTTGAAAAACTACTCTACGGAAACGATATTGTAGTCTTGCAAGAAACACAGCTCACCGACGGAACAGTCAATGTGGCGGGATTTCAGGGTTTCCTTAACAGGCGGCACCTCGGACAGGCCATTCTGGTCCGCGACAACATACTAGTGTCTGAGATCGATATGTCCGCCTGGAACAGCGATGCCCTGCAAGTGCAGGCATTAAGAATAATGACACCAGTGCAGCTTGTAATCGTTAACGTCTATGCGCGAAATGGGAAGGTCGACGTGCGACAATGGCAGAGTTTGTTCGATATGGATGAAAGGCATATCATCTACTGCGGGGACTTCAATGCCAGAGGCAGTCAATGGGGGAATTGCATCACCAATAGACAGGGAGAAGATATGGAGGACGCCCTGGCATCTGCTGCCCTAATCTGTCTGAATGATGGGAAGGTCACTAGAATGGCCACTCGACCAGGCGACTCTGACAGCATCATTGACTTGGCTCTGGTGTCGCCCACCATCGCACCAAGGTGCCGGTGGGGCACACTGGGATACCACGATAGTGACCACTACCCTTGTGTCATCCTGATCAAGAAAGACGGGGCCATGAGTCAAAGAAGCAAGACAAATGCCTTCCCGTACGACACCACTGGTCAAAACGCCATAAGCAAGATCAGAAGAAGGAAACTAACTTCCTCCCGTAGGAGACAAGAAAGATGGCTGCAGCCACCATGGTGGAATGGAGAGGTCGAGAAGGTGTGGCTGGGAAAGAGGCAGGCTGTCAAAGACTGGCAAAAGGCCAGAAAGGCTAACATGCCACAGGTTGAATTGGCGAACCTGAAGACTGAGGTCGTTAGGACGACGACTTTATTCAAATCCTGCGCCAAACAGGCCAAGGCCGACAAATGGGACGAGTTCTGCAGGAAGGTGTGCTCCGAGCAATCTCTTACGACATTCTGGCGCCTCCACAAGAGCATGAACGGTGCTGCACAACGTAGGGGTATTCCAGACTTTCAAGGCACAGACCTCGCATGGAAAAAGTCGGATGCGGATAAAGGTGGGCCCTTCTTGCACGCTACATAGAACAGACTGACCAGAAAGACGAGCCCGCTAGACAGAGGACCACAACAACACTCTCTCAGTTGTGCGAGGGGGTCGGGACAGACGCAGAATGGACGATCACAGTGGACATATTGCGTGCGATGCTCAAGAAATCACCTAACACCGCCCCAGGCCCAGACGGCATCCGATATGGTGACCTAATGGTGATATCAGATGATGACATGGAAGAACTGGCCAGAGAATTCAACACCAGTATCCAGAGGGGTCAGGTCAAAGAAGAATGGCTACACAGCTACCTGCTGCCGCTGCCAAAACCGAACAAAGACCACTCCAAGATAAGCGGCTACAGAATCATTACGATGCAGAATACTGTTGGCAAGCTACTGGAGAAAATTGTCGCACACAGACTTGCTTGGGACTTGGAACAGCTCGGCTGCTTCCCGCCCACACTTGGAGGATACAGACGCAACAAAGAGTCATGGCTGAATGCGGCAGTCTTTGCTCAAGATGTTTACGAAGGATTTCAGGTCAGAGAAGAGACATGTGCGGCCGCCATAGACTTAGAGGACGCATATAACAGAGTATCTTTCGAGCACTTGATGCAAACCCTCCTCAGACTGAAAGTGCACCCTCACCTTGTACGATGGATAGCTGCAGTTCTACTCCAAAGGAAGGTGGTGCTAAGATGCGGGAGTTGGTCTTCTGAGCCGATAACGATATGTCCAGGATTGCCGCAGGGTTCACCACTGTCACCAGTACTATTCAACGTGTATACGGTGCCGATCACTGAACAACAGTTGGATGGGAGGGGTAGGACTCTATCATTCGTTGACGACATCCTCGTGTATCGACAGGGTCGAGATAGACAGGCGGTTGCCAACTATATGCAGGGCGAACTAGATCGAATTTCCTCATGGTGTGATGATGCCGATGCCCTTGTCAACCCTGCAAAGGCAACGGTTACATGGTTCTCACTAAACAACCATATTGTGAAAACAGACCTGCCGGCAGTAAGAATGGATGGGAGCATTCTGAGTAGAACCCAGTCAATGACATATCTTGGCGTGAGGCTTGATCGTAGCCTGTCCTTCAGAGATCATGTCGATTATGTCATAACGAAGGCTCGAAAAGGTTTGGCAGCAATGAGAGTCATGGCGAGTGCCAATATCGAGCAAAGACTGCTATTACTTCTGTTCCAAGGACTTGTGCTTTCACGCATCGAGTATGCCCTGGCCATCCTCACTGTCAGCCCTACACAGATTGGAAGACTTGAAAAGGTACAAAACGAAGCCATGCGCATCATTTTGGGCTGCACGAGAGACACCAGCTGTGTAGCAATGAGATACCTCCTTGACTTCCCGACAATGGAACACAGGATCAAGATCTGGAGAGCTCGTGCATACTTAAAAATAAGTGCAGATGAGCAGCACTCTCTGCATGACGCTGTATTCAGAGAAAAGGGTGACAGGCTAAAGAGGGGCAAATCATGGATGGGTCGGGCGGAAGATGTCGTCGGACAGGTCTGCAGTCTTACCAGTATCAACCCCGGCAAGGAATGGGTGCCGGTGCCTCCAGCTTTTAAGTGTACCTTCTCCTGCATTATCACACTCGACAGGCGGTGCAGAGAGCATAACCCTGCCGCTGTCAATGCAGAGGTTAACGCGCTCATCTATGATCACTCAGATAGCCCCGAAGTGCTCATCTATACAGATGGATCTGTTGTAAAGCAGCAGAGAAGTGCGTGAGCATTTACAGCCCGCTCAGCGGGCCGAACCGTTCAAGAATCCAGTGATGCCCACTCCATGACCACGAGCAGCATGACGATGGAGGTGATGGCAGTTACACAGGCTTTCATATGGCTGGAATCACAGCATTATACCAACGTGTGTGTACTAAGTGATTCAATGAGCATGATTCAGAAGGTCGAAGCTGGATCTGTACGTAGACAGTGGACTGAGTCGCTGCGGAAGTCTGTTGTCCGCAAAGTTACCTTCATCTTCGTCCCGGGACATGCGGGAGTCGAGGGAAATGAACGAGCTGATAAATTGGCTGGCTCTGCACCCCCTGTAGATGGCCAGCCCATGGATCGTGCCGATGTTATTAACGCCCTTAAAGATATGGCGAGAACAGAGGATTTTGACGCCAGTGAATCCACATCGCTTTCCAGGATGAAAGACCTGGGAGTAAGAATCGGCACAGCCAGACGCGAGAGGTACATCGGGAAAACAAAGCGCCTCGTCAACCAACACAGAACTGGCGCTATTAGCCACCGGACGCTGATGAATATGCTGGGGGGAGGATCTGAGCACCTATGGACATGTCCGGAGTGCAACGAAGATACCCCAACTGATAACTAACTAACTAACTACTTTGGTATCAGCACGCCGGATATTAAAGAACGAGCACTCTTATCCATTCGGTCCAGCTAACAGTTGATTGTATGTGATCCAGTCTCTGGCGGGGTTGAATACTCCAAGCAATCTATTCTAATCTATTCTACCAATATTTAATCCACAACAAAGACTAGCAAGGTGGGCAGAATACTTTCGAGAAGAAAGCAAGACTGGGCAATGTACAAGCATCGCACTAGCATACTGGTTAGAAAGCTATGAATAAAATTTGGTGGAACTGCGGTAAAGCTGTGAAAGTGTAAACAATATAAAATGACATAAAGTGGTGCAGCTTTACATAACAGAGTTACGACACATACAGAACGTTGCGGCGGTTAGCCTTCATCAGCAAAAAAACACATTCACAAGCACAACATACAGTCAAGGAGAACTCCTGTGACTACATTAGAAGGTGATGACAGGACGAGAGGAACAAATGCATGGAAAAATAGAAGCAATGAAGAGAAAATGAGAATTGAAAAAAATGTTAATTGAAAAGAATGTTAGTTGAAGAAAATGTTTACCAGAAAAACTGTTAATAGAGAAAAAAACGGCATACTCACCTCACGTACGGATCTGTGAATGACTACGAAAATCACGGGTGTAGTTATATACGGTGCTGGATGTTACGGTTCAGTGAGCACATAGAAAGAAGGGGGCGGGGTAGGAGGCGTGTAAAATTGAAGATAGTATTGACCAAGACCCCAATGTGTTATTTAAGGTCTGGGTGGACTAGTGTGCATGAACACGCGTACATACATAGACACACTTCAACAAACAAAATGCTAGTGTATGTGGACATATGCACAGTATATGCAAGAAGAGAGAGAGAGAGAGAGAGAGAGAGAGAGAGAGAGAGAGAGAAAGGAGAGAGAGAGACAGACAGACAGAGAGAGACAGAGAGAGGAAAAGTGCCTGCGACATACCACATGGGGCATACTTTATCCTACGAAATAGTCGGCATGGTTGCTTGTCATACAACGCGCTTCAGGAGCCCCTCGCCCAGTGCTCGAGTTGTTGGGGCTGTGTAAGATCCAACCACTGGCAATGCACGTGAAGAAGGTATGCACAGAGAAGCCAGATGTAAGGGGAGAGAGAGAGGGAGAGAGAGTGAGAGAGAGAGCGAAAGGGAGGGAGAGAGGGGGAGAGAGAGAGGAAGAGAGAGGGAGAGAGAGAGTGAGAGAGAGGGAGAGCGAGAGAGAGAGGGAGAGAGAGATAGAGAGAAAGGGAGAGAGAGGGGGAGATGAAGAGAGAGGGAGAGAGAGGGAGAGAAAGATGGGGGAGAGAGAGGGAGAGAGAGAGGGAGAGAGAGGGAGAGGGGAGAGAGGGTGAGAGCGAGAGAGGGGGAGGGCAAGAGAGAGATCGCGAGAGGGAGTGAGAGAGGAAGAGAGAGCGAGAGAGAGGGAGTGAGAGAGAGCAAGAGAGGGGAGAGAGAGAGGGAGAGAGCGAGAGGGTGAAAAAGAGAGAGGACGAGAGAGAGAGGGAGAGAGCGAGAGAGAGAGAAAGAGAGAGAGAGAGAGATAGGAAAAGTGCCTGTGATATACCACATGAGGCATGTGGGGCGCGTCAGTCTACGCGTACGACGTTTCCCTCGTACTGTACCCTATGAAATAGTCAGTATGGT